>CM046061.1:1058358-1770858 GCA_025215515.1 Schistosoma japonicum
TGTGTAGATGACTGTGGTAGTGGGAGTAGTGTTGAATGTGATTGGATGTATTATGGTAGTTTAATTTAGTTAGTATGATGATTGACAGTGATGTAATGTATAATTGGGTATTAGTATATATGTATATACTGAAATGCCGTTTACTAAGGAACCACTGATGTTAATGAAATGAATATTCGCTTTTGTGTATGTATGAATTAATGGGCTATTGAAATGTGTTGTATTATGTGTTGTTTTTTTATTGTTTTTTTTTCGAGGATAGCATACCGTAGAAGTTGACAGAGGAGAGAAGTCGAATGGTGTATAATTGTGAAGAGGTGAGTGTGTTGATGCCTAGTAGCAGCAGCAGTAGTATGTTTTGTTTATTGAGTTATTGTATGCATGATGAATGACGTACTGTTGATAGGGACATCTGTTATCTTGATGACAGTTGGTTTTATCGTCTGAGAGTGAATTGATGGAAGTGTTGTATTGTAGATAGTTGTAATGGCATGAATAAATGTTTGTTGTGTATTTTTTTTTCTCTGTGTATTTTAGATATGTGGATTGATGTGTGGTGACTGTAGAGTTGGTAGTGAGCTCGAGGTGAGTTATTTCGTTGACGTTAGTGTGAAATTCGAATGGTGGTTTATTGTATGTATGGTTTATTATTCCTCTGTAAAAAGGCGCCTGAATGTATTCATGTCATTAGGCGTAAGAGACAGAGGTAGATTGAGAGAGTTGGTGGTGGACCATGATGCGTTACCCACTGTACATGAGTGTTGTAATTGTATTGGTATTGTGCTATAGTATTGGTGTAGATGAGAATAGGTGATAAGTTTCGATGTTGTAGTGGAGTGTTGATGTAGTTTGTTGTGTTGAAGTGAGATATTATTGTGTAGAGTTTAGTGATATATGGTGTGTAATTGATATATAGAGTAGTGGTTAATTGAATTGTTGCGTTGTAGTTGGTGATATGAAGTGTGTTTGATTGGGTTGTTGATGCATGACATAGGCGTAATTGAGTGTGATATTGGGAAGGTGGTTGTTTCTGAAGTGAGTGATGTAGCTGTGAGTAATTAGATTAGAGTTATATTTGAGTGTGTTTAGTTTGTTAGTGTATGTTGTTGTTGTGAATGAGTGTTATATAATTTATGTAAGTATTGTGATTTGTCCGGATTGTGGTTGTGATGTGATGTGATGTGATGTGATGTAGTCGATTTTGATAATGTGAATAGTGTGTGTAGATGACTGTGGTAGTGGGAGTAGTGTTGAATGTGATTGGATGTATTATGGTAGTTTAATTTAGTTAGTATGATGATTGACAGTGATGTAATGTATAATTGGGTATTAGTATATATGTATATACTGAAATGCCGTTTACTAAGGAACCACTGATGTTAATGAAATGAATATTCGCTTTTGTGTATGTATGAATTAATGGGCTATTGAAATGTGTTATATTTTGTGTTGTTTTTTTATTGTTTTTTTTTCGAGGATAGCATACCGTAGAAGTTGACAGAGGAGAGAAGTCGAATGGTGTATAATTGTGAAGAGGTGAGTGTGTTGATGCCTAGTAGCAGCAGCAGTAGTATGTTTTGTTTATTGAGTTATTGTATGCATGATGAATGACGTACTGTTGATAGGGACATCTGTTATCTTGATGACAGTTGGTTTTATCGTCTGAGAGTGAATTGATGGAAGTGTTGTATTGTAGATAGTTGTAATGGCATGAATAAATGTTTGTTGTGTATTTTTTTTTCTCTGTGTATTTTAGATATGTGGATTGATGTGTGGTGACTGTAGAGTTGGTAGTGAGCTCGAGGTGAGTTATTTCGTTGACGTTAGTGTGAAATTCGAATGGTGGTTTATTGTATGTATGGTTTATTATTCCTCTGTAAAAAGGCGCCTGAATGTATTCATGTCATTAGGCGTAAGAGACAGAGGTAGATTGAGAGAGTTGGTGGTGGACCATGATGCGTTACCCACTGTACATGAGTGTTGTAATTGTATTGGTATTGTGCTATAGTATTGGTGTAGATGAGAATAGGTGATAAGTTTCGATGTTGTAGTGGAGTGTTGATGTAGTTTTTGTTGTGTTGAAGTGAGATATTATTGTGTAGAGTTTAGTGATATATGGTGTGTAATTGATATATAGAGTAGTGGTTAATTGAATTGTTGCGTTGTAGTTGGTGATATGAAGTGTGTTTGATTGGGTTGTTGATGCATGACATAGGCGTAATTGAGTGTGATATTGGGAAGGTGGTTGTTTCTGAAGTGAGTGATGTAGCTGTGAGTAATTAGATTAGAGTTATATTTGAGTGTGTTTAGTTTGTTAGTGTATGTTGTTGTTGTGAATGAGTGTTATATAATTTATGTAAGTATTGTGATTTGTCCGGATTGTGGTTGTGATGTGATGTGATGTGATGTAGTCGATTTTGATAATGTGAATAGTGTGTGTAGATGACTGTGGTAGTGGGAGTAGTGTTGAATGTGATTGGATGTATTATGGTAGTTTAATTTAGTTAGTATGATGATTGACAGTGATGTAATGTATAATTGGGTATTAGTATATATGTATATACTGAAATGCCGTTTACTAAGGAACCACTGATGTTAATGAAATGAATATTCGCTTTTGTGTATGTATGAATTAATGGGCTATTGAAATGTGTTATATTTTGTGTTGTTTTTTTATTGTTTTTTTTTCGAGGATAGCATACCGTAGAAGTTGACAGAGGAGAGAAGTCGAATGGTGTATAATTGTGAAGAGGTGAGTGTGTTGATGCCTAGTAGCAGCAGCAGTAGTATGTTTTGTTTATTGAGTTATTGTATGCATGATGAATGACGTACTGTTGATAGGGACATCTGTTATCTTGATGACAGTTGTTTTTATCGTCTGAGAGTGAATTGATGGAAGTGTTGTATTGTAGATAGTTGTAATGGCATGAATAAATGTTTGTTGTGTATTTTTTTTTCTCTGTGTATTTTAGATATATGTGGATTGATGTGTGGTGAGTGGAGAGTTGGTAGTGAGCTCGAGGTGAGTTATTTCGTTGACGTTAGTGTGAAATTCGAATGGTGGTTTATTGTATGTATGGTTTTTTATTACTCTGTTAAAGGACATTGTATTTTGATATCTTGAACCTTTTTGTTGTGTTCTAGTATTTTTATTACTGTTTTTTTGTCATCTCGAATTTTGAGCCTCGCTTATTTTGTCTGTCGTTTAAGCTGCTGAATCTGTCGTGAAATTAATGTTTCGACAAGATATGTCTGTCGTGTATCGCGGTTCTTATGCAAAATATTTAATGTGCCTCTTTGAGTCACTTCTTGTTTTATTTTTTATATACCTTATGGTATTTCATTATATTAAAAATATCTGGAGAAGCTTATATGTAGTCACTGTTAACATTACATCTTAGTTCATCAATTTTTTATGACTTCTATCTTTCATCCTACTCCGTTGAATTAATGTCATGGGGGATTAGTCATTATGAGAAATCTTATGTTGAATTTCAGTGTTGTTGGTGATTATTTGACTTGCAATCCATCATCTTTCTACAATGTATCATGGCACATTTTATTGAATCATAATATAAATTAGAAACTAGATGCTCTTAAGTAAAAAGCTGCTGTTGTGTGAATCAGCTATTCATAGAACTCACTTCGATGTGAAGGTGACGAATATCGGATTATATTTATAATTTCTTCTCATACATCCTACCATCACATTCTAATCACAAGTGTTCGACAGATCATAATATACTTTTGCTTTAGTACTCTTTTCGTAACCAGCATTCGATATAAACAATAAACGGATTTTTCTTAAATTGTATCCTAGAAAATTGTATCTCGTTACATGTTCTCCTAATTCTAATGTTTATATAAGAAATGAAATTAAGAATATCTGCTTACAGTATACTTCTGATCTGTTTATTTACTTTATGCTAAATAGTTTGAAATGTATTTTACATATTGATCTAACTTCGTTGTCAATGAAAGGAAAAGTGAATAGATTCTTCATAAATTAGTTTTTCTACTGAATCTCCAACTGAAATGTGAATGTTTCACATAATCTTAGCGTGAATTAATGTCACTATCTTAAAGTCGATAGTCTAGAGAATGCTGTCACGTAAGTTAACACCGTACTAGATCCCAGATTTATAAATTATGTTATATTACTTATTAGTAATATTCACAATCATTTATGATAAAAATTAGTTTATAACATCTGGGATTTTAGGACTCACGAGTCTTCTTAATTGGAACTCATTAGCTGTTATCATTAATGTAAACTAATACTGCATAGAATCTATTTTCTCTAGATATACATTAACTAATAATAATCAATTTTCCCTTGTCAAGATTGTCAACAGAATGAATCAGATAGTTTCAAATGATATTCTTTGTTATAAACAACTCTCAATGTAGTGTACTACATTAAAGTTTGTTCGACATGCTTCATTAATTTGTTACTACTTTGTAGATAATTATTTGACTTTGATAATAGTTAACAAAGATAACAATCAATTCAATGTTGTTCATTGTAATAAACAAATTAATCAAAAGGAAAGTTAAAGAAGCAAAACAATGAATTGTGCATTGTTACTGTATGCAACGAAAAGGTTATGATTGAATGGATAATGATAGCAAAATATATCACTGATTATTGCATTAATCAATCAATGTTAAGAGATCTATGCATCATTTCAATTTATCTTCCACTGAACGAGATCATTGTCTATATTACACTAAACGCTTCATAGTAGTATTCAGCTTAGGACATTCTGTGCAATTACAATCTTTAAATGTTTGACTTCCTAACTGTTTAACGTATTCTGTCGTATTAGGGAATTCAGCAAAAACGAAACCATCTTCGCAAGAGTTATTTTTTTGTGTATACATAGGGCAATCTATCGGTTTTAGATATTCACTAAAACAAAATATAACTTCATCCAATTGTCGAAGATTCAACTGCAACAACAAAACAATAATGTTAAATACGTTAATGAGATTGTCACATTGAATGATGATTTTTTACTTTTAAATACGTGCACATTTCGTTCCTGAAATACTCTAATACTCAGTATTTACATCATTTTGGCCAGTATGTTAAGTATTTTACACCTTCCAGGTGAGAAGTCATTCCGTTAAACCGGCACCAGTCTGTGTTCGCTTTTACTGAAGTATTGGGATTTATCAAAAGGTTCTTATACTTGTGCCGAAATTTTTGTTTGTGATTAGTGTGATCAGTCTAGGGCATCTTTTGTTTTGCTGTGATATCAATCTAACTGCTTAAGTGTCATGTGTGAAAAATATCGTTGAAATTAGTTTTGATCTATGCTTGCAAAGTCTGCCATTTGTAAGTGTTGACAAATCATTTGATGTCATTATCTTAAAGAACCGGCTTTGGTGGTTTGGTTATCTTTTTAATGTATAAGAGTGGCCACTTTCGATTCATCACGATATCCTAATTGTGACCTTATAGATGGTACAGTTAATTGACTTGAGGCCTTATCAGATATAATCACAATCCAAATGTAGCTACTTAATTGACTGTTTACCGAAATGAAATAATCTACGTTAATCTGAATGTGGTGTTTTGTGATTGAATTTATTACTGAACGTAGCTTTCTTGTTCTGTTATCAAGTTCTTATCTTTCGATCATACAATATGAAGTTACTAAATGAGATTATCATTCTACGTTTTTTTCCGAAATGAGTAACTTTGTCTTCAGATTAAATAATTCCCTTACGCACTTACAAACTATTTTATGTGAAATCAGTGCTACACTTCAATATACCATCTATGTTGGTGTCGGTTGATATGACTCGTATTAATTAAAGTTATCCAAAGATATACCTTAGAGCATTTATAATAGTTAAAAGTTGAGTGAGGCAGTTATCCATCGATGTCAATGGATTAAGTCGCGTAAATATATCGCGAATTGGCTGAATTAAAATATCAACTGTTGGGAGCCGACTAAGAAATCCAATGTTATTGCGTTCGCCGCGGGGTCAGAAAATCCTGGCATTCATTGCTTATGGAGTAGTGAATGCACACTACTGAAGAGTCCCTTTCTAGGACGGGAAAGTTGCCCAATGCTTCCAGGTGACGAATTGTTGTCTAATTCAGACCAGTTCATAATATCAAGTCAGTCAGTTACAACGTAAAACTTTGTACATGCGTACATCAGTTCAAGTTGCCATGCCTCAATTAGCAGATAAAGATTAAATTATCGGACCAAATCCCAGAGTAGGGAAGGTAGTAACAGAGTAAGTACTAATGGAAAGGCATAGAGATCAGAGATGAGATTTGAAATAAAAAGTGATTCAGTAACGAGAAAATTATAATAAGCTCAGAAATTAGAATTTGGAGGAAGACAACGAGTGGATGCTCAAGCGTCATCGCCAACGATTTTGAGCCATATCACCTAAAGTCTCTAACCATTTGTTACGATCATCGTGTGGGCCCCAACCCGGTAGTCTGCACCTATTAACATGGCTCAGCCCAATTGCCAATGACTTCATGGATTGGTGCCATGTTTTCGTTTGGCCACCCTTAGCTTTCTTCAAGCCTACTCCCACACCAGACAACATTGCTCGTCGAGGTAGACGGTGGTCAGGCATACGCAACACATGTCCTAACCACCTCAGCCGGTGAACATTCACTACTTCATCAATAGCCTTACCGTATTTACCTAGTACTCTATTCCTAACCCATGCATTGCTTACTCGGTTGTCCCAGCAAACACGAGCAATGTTTCGGAGACATCTATGATCGAATACTAGGTTCCTACGAATATCCTCTATCCTTAAAGGCCATGTTTCGCATCCATAAAGTAAAACGGATCTGACTGCTGCACAGTAAACGCGTCCTTTCGTCAGTAAACGAATGTCTCGCCTACGCCACAAGTGACGCAGGTTGGCAAAAGCCAATTGGGCCTTATGTATACGGGCCGAGATTTCATCGGATACCAGACCGTTAGGACTGATGAGGCTCCTGAGATAAGTAAATCGGTTAACACATTCAATAGTTTCACTCCCTATCACTAACTTTGGTGCCGAATTAAGCCAGTCCTGAAGTAACATTTTACATTTGGATGGGGAGAATCGCATCCCAAACATGCTTACGTTCATGTTTAAGGTTGTCAAAAAATTCTGCATTTTATCAGCATCTTCACTCAGTATAACTATATCATCGGCATATTCTAAGTCAGTAAGTTTATCTCCTGGGAGGTGGTTAACCCCAGAGAAATCAGACGATGACAATGTTAACTCTAAAAGTATGTCCATGATAAAATTAAATAAAAATGGGGACAACCTTGACGAACACCACTAGAAGTGATCGATTCCGAAGACAATCTGCCATAATCTCTAACATGACATGTGGTGTTCGAAAAGAGAGATTGTATGAGGTTAATGTACTTCTCCGGTACGCCTTTCAATGACAGACTTTGCCACATAACCTTACGATCAATAAAGTCAAACGCCTTAAGGTCAAGGATTACAGCTATTGTTGTGCGTCAGAAAGTGTGCCTATGTTCCAGAACCTGCCGTAGTGTGAATATTTGATTTATACAACCACGTCCGGGTCTGAAGCCACCTTGTTTTTTTCGAGTTTGCTCTTCACGAGCTTTACTTAGACGTCGAAGTATTATTGAAGCTAGTATTTTGGACACTATATTCGTTAAACTGATTCCTCGTTAATTGTCACACGAGGACTTCTGTTCTTTCTTAAAGACCGGAATGGTTAGTGTTCGAGACCAGTCAGATGGGATTACGTCTAGTTCCCATATTCTAGTCAAGATCTCAGTTAATCTGGCTGCTAAGACTGGACCATCTTCCTTAAATATCTCAGGATTCAATCCATCTGGTCCTGCCGCTCTCCCTCGCTTTAAGTTTCCAATAGCCTTCACAACCTCACTGAGACCAATGTTAATTTGCCATTCAGATTGTTTGGTGATGGTGGGCAACAGGGATGTCGCCGTGGGCCAGTTGAACTGTTCCCTAAAGTGTTCTACCCATCGGTCTAATCTTCTGGATTGACAGTGAATAGTGGAGCCATCTTTTTCGGAGATAGTTTCACTTACAGTTGGGTTTCTGATACCCATTTCCTTGTTAAGTCTGAAAAGTTGCCTACTGTTACCTATTACCGCTGCCTTTTCCATCTCTTTAGCTTTCGCCACCAACCACTGCTCACGATCATTGCGTAAGCTTTTGATTAGTTTGTGTTGAAGTTGCCTACGTCGCTCTTCATGTTCAGAACTAGACGGGATGTGTTGCCGAGTATCTATCAGTTCAGTAGATGCAGCTGAAATCCACTGAGTTTTCTTACCTGTAGGTCTAGTTTATTAGTAGATATTACTGCTCTTTCAACAGCTTTTTGGATATCGTTCCAGGCTAGCTCAGGTTGAGAACAGTTTACGCCGTTTACAATTGGTTGTTTAGTTGTTCCTGGAATGTATTCTTGACTTTTTCATCATTAGGTTGAACTCTGGGGAGGATTCTTGTCGTGGATCTTTTACGTCCAGTGAGATGCACTAAGGCATGATCTGAGTCTAAACATGTGCTCCAGAACGAGCGGCAGTCTTCTATTGAGCCTCTCCAACGATGGCTAATAGCAATGTGGTCTATTTGAGTCCAGCATTGAGTTGATTTCGGAGGCCACCATGTCAACCGATGTCTTTCCTTATGATTAGAGTTGGTGTTTGCGAGAAATAAACGCTTATCTGAACAAAGTTGTTTTAACCGGTCGCCATTGTCTGTTCGTTGAGCCTCAACGCTGTAGGATCCACCTAGGTGCGACTGTCTAATGGAATCCAGTCGAGGAGAGCCTGTTCAGCTTTTAAACTACGTGCTATACCTACACCAGCAAGGCCTCGAGTGGTAGCAGTGGGGTCCCCGGAAACACGAAGAGTGAACCGAGCAGATTCCTTATTTTCACAAGGTGAGATCAAGCGAATGACTGTGCTTGGATCCTGTATACGCGTTTCAGAGATGCAGCAGATATCGACGGAGTGGGATTCTAGAGTCATGGCTAAGGATGCCTGTTGTCCTATTTGACATAATGTTCGAACGTTGAAAGCTCCAATATACAACTTAGTGTGCGGTTTTAAGAGACCAGGGATAACGTTTCGTGAACTCAAATCACTAGCATTAGAGATGCGATGTGATGAAATTATGTTAGAAGGATTAGGCATGGTGATAAGAGAGTTATTAATAGTTGAAGGTGGGATTTGGCTTCGAACAAGATGTCAAGTTATGAATTCAGCAATCTCTACAACACCCAAATGCATCTAATTAATTTGTTATGCAATGGTTATAATTGATCCTCGTGCTTACATTCCCTTGATCAACTGTTCTGTTCCGCGGTTGACGAGTGAATCTGATTTTGTTACGGTCGAGCGTGTTGGTACCATTCTACAAAAATAAAATAATGAGAAAACGTAGTTTACTTTAAAACATAATTTACGGACAAAATTCTCAGTCAGTCAATTACAGTCAAGCATCCATTGATGCATAATGCTGCACACTAATATTTATCATTCAATGTTAACAACTAACATACAATTTTATAAAAAAATTTCTGATTTAGTTAACTATTGAAAATCAGGTAACACTGAACAGATGTTTCGTCCTAGTACGGGTCATCGTCCAATGGTTAGTATTTTCTAATCGGCTATTACTGTTGATGGATAACTGCATCAAATACAATTGAAATCCACTGGTCACCTCTTTTCACTGGAACTCTAAAAGTTAATCATTAGTAAGCTAATATTAATTGCAATTTGATGTCGTGTTGATTGAAGTTCAATAACCACTAAAAAAGAAGAAATCAGTGGATAGCTCTTTTGTCCGTTGTATTACATTATGACTTGATAAAAAAGTAAAGTGACCACGAAATATTTAAACAGTATAAGGATTTATCAGTGATGAGGTTTAATTTATTATGTACTGCTTAGCTTCTGATTGTTGTGAAGCATTACAGAAACTTCACTGTAGTAACCTTGTAAAACGTGATTCTATTGTCGGCTTGTAAGATCGATTAAATCATTTGAAAGTAACACCAAGCGTACAGTAGTAGACGGTCAATATGCACCAATGAACATATTATTGCCTCAATATACTTTACTTGACACATCCATTATGTGATTGAGTACGTGTGTATATTAATGTCCACAAGCAATGTGTAGTTGATGTGTATACAGTATTCACAATACAAATTACGTTCGTAATCCTTGTATACTCGAATCTTCTTCAAGTAGTATTTGATATTTGTAAATTAATACTAATCATTTAGTTAAATACACATTGGAAACGTAATTGACAACTATAATTTGATTATTCCATTATATCTAATTTACTAAATCCGTCA
This sequence comes from Schistosoma japonicum, assembly GCA_025215515.1. Taxonomy (NCBI): domain Eukaryota; kingdom Metazoa; phylum Platyhelminthes; class Trematoda; order Strigeidida; family Schistosomatidae; genus Schistosoma; species Schistosoma japonicum. Next base: position 1,068,716 of record CM046061.1, read on the forward strand.
CGGATTAATGTTGACAAGGCACCAGTCAAAACAGCCGATCACTAGAAAGCTGTCTTGTCCTAACATGTGACTCGCCAGCAGTGCGCACCTTCGGTTTCAACAAGAGAGTCGAACCTGGGGACTTCGGGCTAGCGAACGCCCAACGTTCTGCATCATTTTACCGGCATTCAGTGGTTGCACTTCCATTGCCATCAATTTGTGATATAGGGCGACGATCATCCATTGTTATCGGTGATAACTGTTTCACTCAGACAAATAAGAGCTCCACCAGTCGCAACTACTCAATGATACCCTACTAACATCAATCTGTGATGAATCCAACCAACTAAACTTAATTCACATATCTCCACAATACGATTCCTATTCTATTCCATTATATCTCATGATGGGACATGTAGAACAACTATTCGAATTGTATGCATTAAAGTAGTGAAATCCATTACTACCCATGATATTCATTCAGACGAATAATTATTTCTCATTGCTTACATTCGCCAATAAACTGGCCTCAATGATATTTATTTCGCGTAATATCATGTGTAACTGATCATTGGTAGATTGTAAAGGTAGTAATTACAGTGTTGTATTTAAAGAAGGTTATTTATCCATTACACATCATTATGCAATCAATACAGAATGGTCATTAACTTACAATTTTATGGCCAAATGCTCCATTCATGACGTACATATGTGTTAATTTCTAAAAACAAAGTAAATCAATGCAATAACAATATTTAAACATTCTTGAAGATCATACTAAAATTTGAAGAAAGTATTCTTAGTTAATCGATGAGGTCGTCACTTACTAACAACATACAATGTGCTTTTAAAGGTATGAGAGCGGTTACCAATAGCAAGTAGCTCAGGCTACAAATGAGTTCTTTTTCATGATGTACCTGGAAAGCAAGTTGGGTTAGGGTTGCGCTTTTAAACTGGAAAGTGACCGCAGTGTCCAAGAAAAAACTGCTTAAAGCCGGTCACACACGGCTTTTTTAAAAAAAGGTTTCTATTGTTGGGACTTTAATGCTGGGGATGGAAATCTGTGGAATACAGTGGTGTGCATTTTTCGACAAAAATTTCTAAACCCACTTTTTGTGAGAAGATAGCATCGCTCTTATGATAGTTGTTTATGGGAAACACTTTAGTGTCGTCACGCCTCCGTACAGCCGGCAGTCTTCGGACCTCATATTTGCTGCTTGTAATCCCATCGCTCTCCAACTGACGTAACTGGCATGGTAGGACATTGAGGATTGATTGTTCGAGCTAGTATACCGCGAATAAGTCATCAAGATAGGTATGCTCGACCATCACATCAAGGTAACAGCGTGGTTGGGCAGCACATAATCTGAAGAAATCATTATTCATCGGACCAAAATCACTATGATATTTAGATTGATACCTACTTAAATTGATACAACGTATAACAAAACTTCAAGGGTAAGGAACTACGCAATAATATCTTCAAAATGTCTACATAGTACTATGATTTACTCGTAATAATTTGTCATTAGAAGATGATTTATATATATAGCACAAGTGAATAATTAGGGTGACGTTGACTTTTGTGAGCTGGTTGATTAGACTGCTAAAATTTCGTCCTCATCCTAAAAATCATTTTCTAGAGTATGAAGTTGTTAAAAATATTTTTCAGAACTGCATCAAAATTAGTAGATGACTTCTTTAATTATATCAGCATTCATAAGGAATCCCGAAAGTTGGAATAAGCTAGCTTGTAATAACAATATCAATTCTTTTACTTCGATCATCCTTGAATTCATTAATCAACTATCCAATATTTTTTCACTTGGAAGTAATCAGTAAATGATTCACATACACACCCGAAAGCATGATACTCACTATAAGTACTAGTTTTAATAGGAATTATTTCATTCGAATGACATATGGGATGATCACATTATATGTTAGTATCTGTTCATTGTGTAAAATGCCGTAATGCTTTTCTTGTTTTGTAGGTTAGTTTACTTGTAATACTTTCACGTAATGAAACGTTGACTTGAGATTTATGATTCCCACCATCGTCACAATTCACTGTACTAATTATAGTCAATCATCAAATTATAACCAAATCGTAAAATTTGTACATAATCAAATAAATAATCAATTTCTATTTACACTTCTTACTTCTGCTTTATACGGTTTACATCTTAAAGACACATCATGATTATAGATCGTTTGCGAAGCCCACTGGAACTCTGCTTTCTATAAATAAAATAAACAGTTAGAATTAGTGTTCAACTGTAAAGAAATAACGTTGCATAACTATTTCAAGCAGTTTAGAATCAGGATTGTTGGATGTTATTCGATAGATACGAATAATCCTCCCATCCCCCCATATACTAGTTATTCACAGGGATGGCACAGATGTCTTTCACATTCTGTGCTTTAAGGTTATTACAATAGGATATTGGCTATATTCTAAACAATTTCACCGATGTACAGTTCTAATAGAAGTGAGCTAAGAAAGTTTCACACGGTAGCACGACTTACTGGAAATTTCTTCAACTTGTAGATTTTGTACACAATAAAATTAATTTCAAATAATTTAAATTGTCTTGATGGTTAAATGTCCTCCTTATGTTATCAAAATAGTCATGATAATAAAGAAATAGTCCTATCTAACTAGATTAAACGATAGCCCATTTAACATGGACTAATGGATATATGTGACAGGCTCATCATTAAACAGTAACCTTATTTCAGAAAATGAAGTTTTTTGTATTGTAACTCCTTTTATAGGAGAACTATAAAGATGCTTCAACGCAGATTACGGAGAATAGATCTCATTACATAATTTGAATTTACTTTTGAATATTCCCGTTGGTTTGATATAGACTAAAATTGATCAATCTCTATTGTCGTCCTATTTTGAACTCATCAGCTGAATGTACCTGCGTCCTAGTGTTGCTGTTCACATCTAGACAGGCTGTCTGTACTCAGTGGCCAAGTGGTGAACGTGGTGGCGTTTGACATGAAACAAACTTAGTTTCAGTCCCGGTGTGAACATCAAAACGGAGATGCAGTTACATTCAGCTGACTAGTCGTAAACAAAACGAAACGCGTGTCCTTGATTTCACTTACCAACCAGAATCTAAATTAGACCTCAGTATAGTCTGTGGTGAAAAAGAGTCAAACCTCTGTGAATAATAATCTCTGTCACTATCATGAAACGCTTGTCATTAAATTGCAGTAGTTGATTGATGCCCAATTAATGATCACTATTATTGAAATTACTAATATTAGTTACTCACTTCAACTCAACTTACCCCAATATATGAACTCGAATCTGGTCTTATTCCTATTGAAGCCAAATGTCTGTATTGATATAAAATGAAAATGTAAAAAATAATAGAGTTTGTTAATATTATTCAATAAAAAACAAACTGTCCTTCAGTTGACTGTTAACATAGAATGCAGTTATGAAGTTAGAAAAGGCTGTTATGATTGGTCCATATCACCAAGCAATTGATAAAACTTTGTGCGCACGAAGACAAAATAGCGAGCGTTAATAAGCGTTTCTAGCTGGTCATTGCACGTTTGCCCTAATGCTTACTTAATCACAAGCCGAAATATGGAAGAATACGAGATTGACGAACCAACCAGACAGAATCGAATTACATTTCAAACATTTCTTTACATATACATGAAACCCGATCACTCAGTCAACCGATTCGAAAACTAACATTAATACAAAATACCTGGTAGCAGTGACTGTCAACTGAAGTATTGTATACATAACCAACTAACTGTAGTTCATCAATGAGAGGTGATATACTAACAGTTAATGTGTTATAAGGGAGGGTAGGGCATGAGGAACTGAATAATAATAGAAACAAAATGTTCACTTTGTATCCAAGCAAAACTAATGAAATAGTCTACAGGAAAACACTTCATGAAGCAAATCAATCTTCTTCAATTTCCCGGCATATCAAGTTCATTGTTTCTTCACTCAACTGTTGAACAGAAATTGATGTATCACTTTATTTTAAATGATACAAAAATGATCTGTTGATTAAAATATTCATTAGTCAGTTATTGAGAAGGTACACGGTGGTATGAGATTTCGATAACCATGTTGTCATATTGATCAACAAAACTATAATATATCCATGTTAACGATATCATTGATTATGAAATTTAATTGTTCGAGAAGATTATCGAATAGCTTAATGTTAGGTAAGGGATTTTAATTTACATAGGATTCGTACATTTTGCCACTAGTCAGTAAGAAGTACTTACAGTCATCAGTCATTCATGAACAACGTAGAACACGACGCATTTGCTCACATGTCAAAGTTGCTAGGCCACCATACAGGGATGAAGTAAACGTATGTATGATAGAACTGTAGCACTGAAGATCTAAACGAATACATTTGTACCACTGTGACTGATTCTAGATCGTAATACCCTGTCTCAGGTCACTCATCATTGCTGACATTCAAACGCTAAGTTGGTTGTTTGCATCTGCCAATATGATTTGGACCAACATTCGTAGACTTATGAAGTCATGAATGGTGAATTCATTCACACGTCATTTATGCGATGGACTCATTGTATGTCAAAAATATGAACACTGATTATTCATTGCGTTGTATGATATTTGTTTATACTGTATTATATACCAATTTGTATAACTGAAGTTCATCTCTAATAATGATTGCACAGAACTGACATTAAGGTTCTTGACACTTTTCTACAATAAAGTAGGTGGTATAATTCTCTATTAACAATTATGTATACACTGTATATACTAAATGAAATTATGACCATGTATTAACATTTATTTCACTGACTTCTACTATTCATAAGCGGCTTTAATATCATACATTCACGGTAATGTGATCGTAGATAAACTCAACTTATTCATGTTCGAACAGCTCACACGTCTAAAAATCTCCGACTACAATAACTACTGAAACATTTAGATGATTAGCTGTATTCATATATTCAACTCTTGTTTGAGTACAATATATTTGATGACTTTTGTTAATAGTGTATGGATCTTTGGTTATTCTATACGTTGTTTAAAGTTGTGTCTAAATCATACTTTTAGTGAATTACCATCATGTTGAAGTTACTTGACAACATGCCATGTGTGTCGTGCTAGTATGGGACTGCATTCCAGTGCTCCCTGGTTTTCAATGTGTGACAAATTCATTAAAACTTAGTGCTGATCTACACAAACCGCCTATAGACAATCAGAACAATCGACCCACTAGTGACTAATTTCAAGATGTTTTTGAAGCTCCAGTGAGAAATCATGACTGGTGGAGATCAAACTTGAAGGAAGTAAAACATGTATCACCGATAACAGCCAAAAATCGTCTGTATCACAAGTTGATGGTAATGGGAATTTCTCGACTGGATGCCGGCACAATGGTTCAGGGCGATGGGCATTTACCAACGTTAGGGCCCTGCGTTCGATTCTCCTGGGGGAATAGAGGGTTCGTATTACTATGGGTTCCCATGCTATGACGAAACAGATTTCCAGTGCTCTGTGGTTCTCAATGGTATTATGCTAACATCAATCTGCGACGAATTCGTCAAATAAAGCATGACAGACTAGTAAATATCATGTACAGTTATTAAAAACTATCAAAAACTTTAAATAAAATAACATACTTTAACAAATCGAGCTTCAGAGCTTGTTGTAAAGCAAAATCAAAGTATTTAAATATAGTATCAATTAAACTATCATAGGAAACACACTTCCCATATATATCCCACTGCTTCTCCCTTGTGAAGAAAAGAAACAGATAAATAAATAAGAAGTACATCATGTGGAGATGATTCACTTGGAACTATAACACTCAATGTGTGTGTTGTAGTGATTCTTGAGTTTGGATTTAACATGATATATTGATGTGAAGTAGGCAAACAATCAAAAGTAGGAATTGTCACTGAATAGATGTATCGTTCGAATAAGGTTCTTCTTACCAACGCGTATATACTACTAAATTGAGGGATCAACGGGTAAATATTCGGCAGTCTCATTAATTATCATTTCTAGACAAATTGCATAGGTTTAATATGGAAAACAATCTACTGGTTGCATCCCACTGGGACTTTAACCCTAGGAATGTAGTTGTTCGCTGTTAAAAACTCCTCTACCTCAACTGGAAAACTGTCGATTCTCAGTTCTGGGTTTCACTAGTTGTCTGATCTATGTTCATTTATAAAATAAAATTCACATAGAATTCCTGATTCATACTGTCGTTATATTACTGTGTTTTCATGATTCTACAAAATGGAAATCTACTAATAATGGTAACATTTGAATCTTTGAAATTCAATTCATCTGTCAATATTGGCGTATGTATGTCATTCACTGAATTCTAAAATTAACAATGATACTTTCATCAGATTGTATCAGTTAGCCTCCATTTACGAATCTCTTTCGAGAAAATGTGAAGTATAAAGTTATCCACTTGACAAATTCATTGTGTATTTATAATCTATTTAGCAAATTTCACTTTAATAACTGACTATTCTTTATTACTTCAATGATTTAATAACCATGATGTTATGATTATGATGTATGAATGTGTTACTTTGTTATGATCAGTTTACTTTTACTTACCATAGAGGCATTGGACATTGATAATCTTTCAGATTTTCCCATTGAATAGCTAACTGATTTCTAATAGTCTGAAATTAACAAATAAGAAATGTAACAGTAAAAGTATGTTCATTATTTTCTAACTTACAAGTTACTTTGTTTATTTATCCATTAAACAAAATCATGTTGCAACTATGCATGAGTTAACATTTCCAAGATACGTTTCATTGAATGAATTGAGAACAGGAGGAGTGACTTAAACATCATCAAGTTAAACTATTCTAGTTACAGGTAAACAATTGAGTCAACTATCAAGATTTGCATAACACCTGAAACATCTTATACAGGCTTCGGTAGTGTTTCATTAATCATATTGATGTATTGTGGTTGTTTTATTTGAAGTATACGATAAACGTGATAGTGAATATTTATCAGAATCGAATTGAAGATACTAATCTATTCAGTGGAATTCAACCTACTTATATTTTCAGTTGCACTGAAAATACGTTGACTTCAAAACATCGTTCGCGTTGAATGAAGTCATCAGATAAGTAATAATTAGTCTAGGTGCCGGGTATTAAGGAAGGATGGTAAATCAGTTGTGAATCTTCATCGACTGAGGTGGTCGAGACATGTATTACATATGTCTAACCACAGTCTACTTCGATAAGCGATCCTCACTGATATTTAAGTATAATGGAAGAAAGTCAGATGTGGCCTAAGCAATGTTGGCATCAGTCAATGCAGTCACTGACTACTAGTCTGTGCCGTGTTGGTAGACGTAGATTATTTGGGCTACTATCTTAACCACGGGTTGAAAACTGTAGGTGACATGACTCAGAATCGGCGGGTACAGGTGCATTCACACTTTGTCGTCTCTTAAATCATGAACTTTACAAATTTTATGCTTTTCTTTGCACTTGCTTTTCTTTCTTGGATCACATTTTATTTATTCATTTGTTTATTATCTCTCAAATAACTACTACATCTACTAATTTCCTGTTCATCATGTCCTGCTAAAGTATAGAAATCCGGAACGATGTACGTATGTACTAGGTTCTATGTTGTACACACAAATAGTCAGACGGATAGACAAAAAGATCCAATACAATCAACGTTGGATTCAACTTACGGCTAAATACTGTGGATCAAATTGTTTTGGTGCTGGGCAATTCACTTGTTCAGCGTATGGTTTTTTCGTAGCCCTAAATGTTATAGAAATATTACAATGAATTGTATTATTTAGTAAAAGTTTCAAGTTATACAAGATGAAATGTAGAACTGACGCTTATCACGCCTTATTTTTGTTCCAGTTGATTGACCCCTTTTTGGATTATACAGTCAAAGACCAAATCAGGTCATATGTTTATCAAAATAATTGGAAGCCATTGATAATGATAATGTGAAATCTCTGAGATCGACATTCTGTACATATCACATGCTCTACGATGCTGCAGGACAGGTGAGGGGGGTGCTATTAATATCACTTCATTTCCGACATCTTTAGTAAACCATTCAGAGGAATATCAGAGCTTCATACCTACACTTAGTCTGTAAAATTCCCATATTTTTCTGCCTGATGAATTATATTGCAACATAGTCTGTTAAACGATGTTTAGAAAATTCATTTATTGATTACATCATCCAATCCAAATTAGAAATTTTTTAGGTTGCGCATCGACAATTAAAGTTTATAAATTGAGAACTGTTATTCAGAAGATTATTTCATTTATTTTGGTTGTATTTACACAAGATTTATGTTTCCATCACCTTGATCTCTCATCTTATGAAATGACTTTTACTGTTTCATGTTTCATTCATGAACTATAACTAGTTGACCGTGTACAACTTACCCCAGTTCCCTATCATTGTTACTCTTGTTCTGTATTGATGTTATTTTCCTAATTGGTTGCGTAGGAGATAATTTTATATACAATACAAAGGAATGTAAGTGGGATGCTGTTTTGTTGGCTCAATTGTTCTGTGTTCGTCTACCCGGATAAAGGTGGGGGGGGGGGGAAGAGCAGCAATATCAGGGCAGAGATAAGACAATCTATCCTTGTGCCTTGTTAGCTGTAGTGGTTATGTTGATCAAATAATCGATGTTTAATACTCCGATTGTAGCAAAGGCCGCAGGCCAGCATTTTCCAATTGTCTCTGTCTTAAGAACTCCTTTACAGTTCTTCTCAAATGCTGTTCATTCTCCTTATGTCTGCCTTCGACCTCCGTAGCGGTAAGTTCTTTGATGTTACTCTTTACAAATTGGCCTTGACGATTCCAAGTTAGCGCTTGCCGTGTGACGCAGTTTAGTGATTTCCTCAATGTGTATCATATCCATCTCTTGAGTTTTTTCTAATTACCTCCTCAGATGAAAGGTGATTTGTTTACTCCAAAAGAAGGTTGTTACTGATAGTTTTTAGTCAACAAATTCAAAATATATTTCTCAGACAGCAATTTATAAATACTTATATCTTCTGAATGATGCTTTTCGTAGTACTGAAAACAAGTTTAAGCTCCATATAATAGAAATACTCTAATGTTCGTACTGAAAATTGTGACTTTGATGTTGGTTGACAGCTGATTTGAGTCCCCGATGTTCTGCCTCAACTGTAATAACGATCTTGCCCTACCAATCTGTACTTTAAAGTGTGCCTCAGTTCCTTGTTTATCAGTGAAGATGCTACCCAGGTATGTAAGAGTTTTCACATCTTCCAGAGTCTCTCCTTCGTATGTAATTGGGTTGGTGCTCGTTGTGTGGTATTTAAGACTCCTGCGTTTTTCTATTTGTATGTTGAGAGCAACCGGTGGTGGCAGCGGCTGCTGCTGCACTATCTGTCCTCATCTGAACTTGTTATCGTGTGTGGGATAGAAGAGATACGTCACCTTCGAATACAAGATCACCTAACTACATTCATGTTGTTCAGTGTATTCCGTTCTTCCCGGAGATTTTGCAGTTTTCATAATCCAATCAGCAACTATAAGAAAGGGAAGAAGTGAGAATAAGCAGCGTTGTCTGATATCGGTCCGCCTTCCATGAACGATTTTGTAGTATAGTCCGTCATAAGAATTCCGTATGATATTGACTATAATCTCTAGTACACCGTAATGTCAAAAAAGTCATATTGTTCACCTGTTCACGTTGTCAAATGCTTTTTTATTGTCAAGGAAGTTAATGTGAAGTGATGAGTTCCGTTCAGCAATGATCCGTAGTGCAGCGATTTGATTCATGAATACGAAATACGACCTATTGATTTGGAAGCTAAGCGTCGAGCGTATCTTTCATTTTATTCAACAACACTGCTGAATAGAAGCATAACCTTACACTCATCGACTGAAGGCACTAAACTTGTATACAGTGATGCATAAAATGCTATGAATGTGCAGCAGTAAATAATTCCCTGAATAAATAGTTGCATAGGCTCATGGCATGGATTTTAACCATATTTACTTTAGCGGATACGACTGGTTGAAGGTACTTGGTCAAGCATCACCACCAGATCGCGACAAGACACAATGTAGGAAGCAATTCACTCGCTAGTTAGCAAGCTTAGGCGTTGCTATCCCATTAGCACTCCACTCAATATTAAATATAACTTCTCCATTCCTTATTCCCTTCTAATTTATTTTTATTTGTACGCGTGAGTTAAATCGTTAGAAGTTGCTCTAGTCTAGGAACTTGAAGTAATGTTATAAGATCCGTTCAACTGATTGTTCAACAATGATCATGATAAACGTCCTACATCTTAATAGTCTTTATAATAATTAACTATAATCAGTGAAAATGATTGAAGCTGATTTCTTAAGTTAAATACGTAATTCGTGCATCGCATTCAAAAACAAGGTTGAAATGTTTTAGTTGAGATATAGAAATGACAAAATTAATGACTTCATTTCGATTATGGTTAGCGAGTAGAGTTAAAGATGCGAGTTTCGTCTTAATTAGGCTTCGTCAGTTGGATATACCTTCATCAAACACATAAATCTGACAAACTTTATGCTTTTTGCATTACAGTTAATGTGAAATGTATTGTATTATGCAGAAACCTTCCAATTTCATGCAAATCTACATTAATTGATAGTTAAGAGATTCTTCAGTGGAATTATTGTCAATAAGTTGAATTGAACTGGAATGAAGATTCTAGTTTTCACTGTAAATCACATTTATCTTATGTTTACCATAAGCAAAGCATAATACAAACAGTCATGTTGTATTAATGATACAAGAAACCAAGTCTTAATTTTATTAGTGAATATCATCGCCAACAGTCTAATGCTGATTGTGCGAACAATCGGAAATCACAATCTATCGACATTGTTCTTCATGTGGTTGGAATTCATACGATTAAGTAACATTTGGTTAAACATTCAATGACTATGATACTTGTATAGTTCAAATTATAAGTCTTCTATAAACTCATTTAAGATTATCATGTATATTTCCTTTATTGAATTATTGTAGTTCTATTATGATAGCCATATTATCTCAAATATTGTATACAGTTACCTTGGTTCAATATTCATTACATTTTATATTTCTTGTTACTGATTAGTTCAGTTTATTATACATAAAAGCTATTGTTCTTACTCAGTAAGTGACCTGGTGTTTAGTCATATTTGTTGATGTTCATCCTGTCTATCTCATATCTCTGGGAAAGGCTTAGGTCATTCAGGCAACATGCCAGTCAATCTTTATTTTCAAAACTATCAGGTTATAGTCATAGGACAAATCTCATTGACTTGTTCTCTCTTAGTAACTATGAGATCATTTCATTTACTCAAAATTTCATTCCATCCAACACTTAACTCTAACTATAAATTACATTGTTTAACTTGATCAGAATCTTACTGATGATGATTTCTTATCTCACTTCTTAAATCTCACCTAGTAACTAATTAGTTATAATTATGAATCTACTTTACCCAACCGTATAACAAAACTTTAACAGGTTTACATGTACGTTAACTTACCATAAACCGTTAACAGTGAAATTCTTCACATATGGATTTAGTTTGCACTACATAAAACAAAGTGTGTAATTACATAATCAAAAATGGTTTGAACTATAACTGTATATACTACATAGAAGAAAAGTAGAATTCATATACAGTCTAATATATTGATATCAATGTAACAGACATTATAATAAAACTATAATTGTGTTAATGCAATATTAGTTGCTACCGACTATATGACTGTATACCGCCGGATTTCCGTCTCCGGCTGTATGGGTGCCCACTAAGGGCTTTTAAGTGCAGAGCTAATACTCAAAAAACTTTTCATAAAAAGGCCGTGCGTGACAGGCCTCAAGCAGTTGTCTCTTGGGCTCTGCGGTCACGCTCTCAGGTCTTTAAGACCGACACTAATCTACCTTCTTTTTCAGGTTCCTCAAGAAACACCCTTCCATGGTGTGGGCAGCCAGGAAGTGAAAATCGCCCTCATACCTCTAACAGCACACGAGATCATCATGACTATGTTGTAATCAATAAATTGATAGAACTCGGTTACAGTTGCTAACATTATCCGTTAGAGATAACAATATTTAGCTTAAAAATCTGAATAATTCATATAATTGTAAATTATTACTTACACCTTGAATGTAATTAAAGTGAATTGACGATTTATAGAAACATTGACTTATGGTTAGAGGATGATATTAGTTAATAGATTGACAAACATGTGCGTTATTTCTTGGTCACTTTCCAATTACAAGACAATAGCTGAAAAGATTTGATTCCAAAATGAGATTCTGGAAATGCTCTAATATGATGACTACAAACTATGCCGAAATGTCTGTCTAGTGACAATTCCTGATTATCAATGTTCTTATTTCTTTTTTTGTTTTATTAATTCATGACATGAAATTGATTCATTAGGTCAAATATACTACTTCATTTGATGAAAGTTTCAATTGTTGAGAATCATGACTTACATGATTGTAGCTGCAATATGATGGCGGCCAAATTAATTTGAGTTGTAAATAGTCCCAGAACACATACACTTGACTATTTCCTAATTGTAACATCAATAATGTGAATACAAATATAAACCAAGTCCTACAAATAACACCCAAATAAGTAAGTTAATACATGTATAATACAAATACTTGGATACCATTTATTGTATTCTGAGTGGAAGTATAACATGAATGAGATTATAACATAGATGTTCATCTGAATTGTTAAGTTAAATTATGCAACCATATGTGGTATCGATGTTTGTTATTATCACTATCTCTATAGCTTCAAAATAAGGTATATCAGTTACTTATCAGTTACTCGATTAACACCTTGAAACAACCTGAATCCACACAAAAAAAATCATACATACTAAGAATGACGTTTCTATTTCTCATGTTTATCAATAAGTAACAATTCAACATTCAATTACTTATTCAATATAATAGTTCCGTTTACTATTCCATGGTAATCAGTAACGAATAGTATAAACTGATTTGTCTTTTTATAGGTATCTTCGTCCAAAAATGAACGAAAATATTTACAAAACTTGGGCGCCAAGTGTATGTAAGACATATGAATAGAATATATTCGTTAATAATCTCAGCGGATGAAATTAATGAAAAATTCCAACGTTTCGCTCGGCAAACTGGTTCGAGCTTCTTCAGGGAAATAACCAAAATCAAAAATTATCGAATATAAATGTAAATAAGAGGTCAAATTGATTACGGATATCCAATTGCATACAAGGTATGAAATTGTCATATGAGTCATTATAAGTGAACTAATATTGGAATTGTGTGGATGAAGGAAGGTGTGCATTTTTGTGTGCAGTTCAAGTTACAATCATGTGTGTACCTGTACTGTTCTGAGTTACGTGCACGGAGAGGGATAGACAATCTGAAGATAGGCTTGTTATCAAATCATAGTTGGAGGAAATCAATGTAATGATGATTATTGGTCAAAGAAAGGGTGAATATTCGTAAATGGCTACTCGTTGAATGTGAATTGGAATAGAGAATTCTAAACAGAATACATCAATTAATAAACAAATAAATGGAATGTATTGGGAATTGGAGTGGTAGAAGTTGTTAATTCATTTTTTAACCATTAGTTCCCATGGTCTAGCTAACAGTACTCTATCTCGTCGGTTTATATTAATCGGATTAGCCCATATGTGTAGGGCTTCAGATGTTAGTCTTTCTTTGTAGGAGTTAAAACCTTTTTGAAGGATTTTTATTCCATTAAAATCGATACTGTGCCCTGATTCTATTTAATGTAGTGCTATTGCCGATTTATTTTCAAGTTTCAGTATACCTTTAGAGGATTTGGGAATATGCTTTGAGCAAATTACATGTTCCTTCATCCTTACATTCAATTGTCGTGATGTTTCTCCTACGTAGTTGGCATTGCAATCATTACATTTGATCTCATAGACACAGTTTGTTTGTACTTCTTTTGGTACTCTGTCCTTGATATTTACAAGTGCAGAGCCCAGTGTATTGTTTGTTCGGAAGAAAACGCGTATGGCATGTTTATTCAAATTTTTTCTAATCTCTTCTGAAGTCCCATTCATGTAAGGCACAACCACAGTGTCAATCCACTCTTTTGGTTGGACCTTCGGCTTGGCTTTTCCATTGCGTTTCTCCTAAAGTATCTTTTTGATAAAATTCTCTGGGTAGTTGTTCATCATTAGTGTAGACATCACTAAGTTTAATTCAGTTTCTTTGTCTTTATTATCTGTGACTAGTTGATGGATTCTGTTTATCAGGATCCCAACAACTGTCACTTTTGTTGATTTTGCATGAGCTGATTTATGATCCAGGTATTTACCGTAATACATTGGTTTTCGGAAAATGTTAATCTTAAGATAGTTATCTTGTTTCCTTTCGATCAGACAGTCGAGGAAGGATAATTTATGATCGGTAGTCTCGATTTCCTTAGTGAATTTGATTTTGTTGGAAACACTGTTGGCATTTTCAAAAGTTCATCTAGTGCATCTCGTTTTGTAATAATGAAAGTGTCATCTACGTACCTTAGCCAGAGTATGGGTGGATAGACACATTTTGAGTGTGCATTTGTTTCCAGTTAATGCATAAAAAAGTTGGCAACTATTGGAGACACCGGAGATCCCATCGCTACACCTTCTGTTTGTTTATAGAGATCTCCTCGAAACTTAAACAATGTAGAATTCAAGCATAAACTTAAGCATTTAATAATTTCTGAAGGTTCTAAAGGACACCGTATACTTAAGTCATTGTCTGCGAGTAAATATTCATTTATAATATCTAATGAATTGTTAATGTGGACATTAGTGAATAAAGAGCAAACATCAAAACTTGCCATTATTTCATCTTCTTCTAAATGCATGTTTGTAATCATGTTTTAAAAATCAAATGCATTTTTTATTCCATGAACTGCACACAAAAATGCACACCTTCTTTCATCCACATGATTTGTCTTTTACCTATAACCTCCAACTAATCTCGTTTTTGTAAGTAAATTTACTCGAGTTTTCAATTTCGATATATTAGAGGTCGAGTGTAAGCTCCAGTAGTACTAGTTGTCGTATGATTAGGTGACAAAATCAAACTAATGAAATACATCGAATTTCATCATATTCTACTGACTAATTATTCATTCTTAATTTTCTCAATTGTTTAATTATTAGCATATCATTAACAGATGTAAGGGCAAGGATCGGCAAAGCAAGGGCAGCATTCCTACAGTTGAAAAATATATGGCAGTCCAAACAACTGTCTACCAATCTCAAAGTCAGACTCTTCAACTCGAACGTCAAGTCAGTTCTTCTGTATGCAGCTGATACGTGGAGAACTACTGCAAACATCCTCAGGAGAGTACAGGTATTTATCAACAACTGTCTACGTAGAATATTGAATGTCTGTTGGCCGGAAACCATCAGCAACAGCCTATTATGGAAGAGAACAAACCAACTTCCAGCTGAAGAGGAAATCAGGGAACGACGTTGGAAATGGATAGGACATACATTGCGGAAATCATCAGACCGTATCACGAAACAAGCACTAACTTGGAATCCTGTTGGAAAACGGAAAAGAGAAAGGCCAAAGAACACCCTGCGTCGAGAACTGGAAGCAGACATTGAGAGAATGAACAGTAACTGGAGACAGCTGGAAAGGATTGCTGAGGACAGAGTTGAATGGAGAATACTGGTGAGCGGCCTATGCTCCTCCGAGAGGGGTAACAGGCGTGAGTAAGTAAGTAAGTAAGTAAGTAACAGATACAATACATTAACTTACATAACATGCATTTTCATTTAATGTGTTCAATGAATTGATACAATAAGTCAATGTTTCATGTTTTGAAAACTGATCGTATTTATATTAGTAGTTACGTAACTTGTAATAATCATTTATATGCATTAATCACGTATTCAATAAATCATCATTGATTACTAATATCTGTACTAATTCACATCAGTTTAATCATGAAATTCTACTAAAATCGTATTTAATTCATATCAATTTATGCTGTTCATGAATTGTTTAAGACGATTATTAGTTCAATTGAAGATACGTCTTTCAAAGATATCGACTAATAGAACTGCTTGATAGATTGTTATGTTAAGTTGATCAATTGGCTTAGAATTAACAACATAACATCAGCTTATATCTTCCTAGTTTTGAACTAGATGCTTTTCAAACATGTCATAATACTTGGACTAAACGTTCGTGATTTCATCTTAGTTTATTTAATAATAAGTAAAACATTTTTACATTTCATGATATCTGATATATCTAAGCTACGTGTAGCGTAATTTGTCAATGTCATAGCAGGTAGATAAATAATCATGTAGAATTAAATGGATAGATAATTTTGACTTGTATATTTACTTTTTCATTTGGTATGTGTGATTTGTTAATCGGTGTTGCTGTAATATATTGCTTTATATCTAACTGTTGTGTCCGTTAGTTCTATCCACCCACTAATATGATGTGCGATTAAGCGACTTGTCGATAAGTAGGTCAAGACCTTGACAGTGATAGGTCGAATGACTAACCTTGAGGATGATATCGCGTGAGTTCCAGGTTAGACTAAATAATTAGGGGTAGAGAGAGAGACGGAAACTATTCGTTCACCTGATTGGTTTTCTAGCGCGAGAGAGAGAAGACGAGTTGGCTGGAACACGTTTATTCACCTGCTAATACCACTCCAATGCGATAGCCATGCGATAGTCAATTAGTGTACAAAAATGCATGAATAAATAGATGATTTACAGGACCACAATGTTGAACAATTTTGGCAAATACAAATGTCCGAAACAGGGGATAAAGGTCGGGGAATGGTGTAGCAAAGGCTACGTTTAAATTACAATAACTTCGGAACAGAAAATGGTATGACGATGAGTCATACATCAAACGGAAGCTTAAGATTAGTAGAATGAACTAAGAGCAAAAATAAGTGTTAGTTTTTTCACGAGCTTTGAATAAATTGAATAGAGTTCCCGAAAATAACTTCCGTTGTTTTTCTGTTCACAACATCTTCCCCCTTGAAAAAAAAATAATAAAGTCTGACTGCTGGACTCTGAGAAGCGACTAGCGTTGTGATCTTTGCAGGCGTGACCAATGCGGTTAACTGGAACAAAAAAGAAGAAAAAAAAACAATTAGTAACCAATGTGGAGTAATATCTAAGATATCATCACTGATATCTGTCCTCAGAAACGTAAGCTCTTCTTTTTGGATCCACCTGGAGAATCTCTGGTCTCCGGCGTTTGCGCATTGATCTCCTAACAGGATTTTGTTCCAGCTGTGCATTTCTCTGCGTTGCTACGTTCTCCATATCGAAACTGTCAAGGAAAATTTCCCATAATGTGATTTGCGTGACGCATCCATTTTAGACCTTCAACGTCTACCAGATACATTACACTTCCTCGTCTCTTGAGTATTCGTCCACTGGTCCATTGCGGGGGCGAATATCGGAAGTCGCGGACGTATACCTTTTGGTTAATTTGGAAAACTCTACGTCTTGTCCCATGATGACGATTAAATTGCGTCTCCATCTTTCGGTTTCTTCTTCCCTTGTCAATTTATTTTGGTTTAATAGCGTCGAGAGTAGTTTTGACTTTTCTACCAAACATTATTTCTGCCGGAGACAAATGATTTGGTGCTGATGGATTTGGAGTTGTTCTATAGATTAGTAGAAAATCGTCAAGAATTTCCTTTATTTTTCCTTCCCCTTTTGCTTTCAATAGCGCTCGTTTGAAGGTATCCACAAATCTTTCTGCCTGACCATTTGATTGTGGATGATATGGAGGTGCCCGAACATGCTTAACTCCGAATTTCCCGCAAAACTGTGAGAAAATGGGGGAAGTGAATTGAGTGCCATTATCTATCACAAGAACATCAGGAACTCCAAAACGCGAAAATAAGTGACGTAGCTTCACAGTAGTTGCCTGTGAAGTGATGTGATGCATAGGAAAAATCTCCGGCCACTTTGAATAAGCATCAACGCAGACAAGGAAATATGCGCCTTGGAATGGACCAGCAAAATCAAGATGTATACGTGACCAAGGTTGTTTTTCAGATGACCAAGAATGCAGTTCGGCTTTCCGTGGATGCTTAGAGGCTGCAGCACATTTTATGCACCCACGCACTAGATCTTCTATGTCTTTGTCAATGTTGGGCCAATATACATAGCTGCGAGCAATAGCTTTCATCCTCCCAATACCTGAATGAGCCGTGTGCAGTTGTTTTAGGACGTGTGAGCGTAAATTATTGGGGACTACTACGCGGTCAGCAAACATGATGCAGTCATTGACGATAGATAGTGATTGGCGTCGTTGATAATACTGTTTGAGTTCCTGAGACGTTAAACGTGGGGGCCAACCACGTCAGAGAAATGTGGCTAGTTGTTGTAAGGTAGGATCGCGACGAGTGCAGTCAGCAACTCGCGCAGCCGTCATTGGGAGAATTTGCGTTGAATTGTTTAACATACTGCTCTTCAACTGATATAGAAGCAATAACAGTATCTTCATCTTCGGGCTTGTGATTGCTCATAAGGCGAGATAACGCATCAGCATGACCAAAATCAGAGGTAGCTTTGTATTTGATAGTGAGATCATAACCTAATAGCATTGTAGCCCATCGTTGGAGCCGGTTTGCGGTATAAACTGGTATACCTTTCTTAGACCCGAAAATTGATAATAAGGGTTTATGGTCAGTGAGTAGGGTGAATTTTCTACCATGCAGCATTTTGTGAAACTTCTTAACTGCAAAGATTAATGCCAATCCTTCTTTATCAATTTGACTGTACCTGCGTTCTACCGGGGTTAACGTTCTGGAAGCATGTGCAATAGCTTTCTCTTTGCCATCTGGAATCCTATGAGATATGACAGCACCGATACCATAATCAGAAGCATCTGCAGCGACAACAATTTCTAATGAGGGGTCAAAGTACGTAAGTAGTAGATCTGACGTTAATAATGACTTAACCTTATCAAAAGATTTTTGGCATTCAGTAGACCAGTTCCACTTTATATTATTGGATAATAAATGATTCATGGGTGCTCGAAGGCGATGTAACTGTGGCAAAAAGTTGCTATAATAACTGATTAGACCAAGGAACGAACGAAGAGTTGCAACATTAGATGGTGGAGGCATATTCTGAATAGCTCGTACGTTTTCTGGATCCGGATGTCGTCCATTTTTGTCGAAAATGAAACCAAGGTATTTTACTGAGTCCATGAAAAATGTACATTTCTCTTCTTTCAGATAAAATCCATATTCAGAGATTTTGGTTAAAACAGAATCGAGTCGATTAAATAACTCGGACTTACTGGAACCAGTAACAATTACGTCATCCAAATAAACAGCGACTCCTGGAGAATTCGCCAACATAGTGTCCATTATTTGCTGAAAAATAGCTGGTGCTGGCTTAACACCAAAAGGTAAACGTTTATATTGGTAAAGACCTCTGTGTGTGTTAATCGTCAGTAGTGGTTGGGAGGCCGGATCAACCGCAATTTGAAGATATGCATCAGCCAGGTCAATTTTGGCAAAATACTTCGCTCCATTTAGTTTGATAAATAAATCTTCCTGTACGGGAAGTGGATAAGTATGATCCTCTAGGGCATTATTCAGACCAGTGGAGAAGTCAGCACATATACGAATGGACCCATTTGCCTTTCTGACGACCACTATGGGAGCAGCCCAAGATGAATAATTTACTGGCTGAATAACACCCAGTGCTTCTAATCTGTCAAGTTCTTGGTCAACAACCGACAGAGCAGCATAAGGCACTGGTCGTTTTGGTTTGAACACAAGCTTTGCGTTTTGCTTTAATGACAAAAATGCTTTGGTGAACTTACAACAGCCTAGTTTGTTCTGGAATACGTCTGCGTGTTTTTGTCGAAGATGAGCTACGTGAGATGCGATGGACGTTTGAGAGAAAGTGGAGGGTTTTGGCGCAGAATTAACATTAGAAAATGCATGAGACTTTGGGATCCTGTGGGAGGATACTTTGCTGGAGGCAACTGAATTGATATCATGATGAGAAAACAGAGGATCAGAATTTTCCGCCTCAGAAAAAAACATGGGGATATGATACATCAGAAGTAATCGATTTGGAGATATGAGAACATGTCGCATCAGGAGCATTGGGTTTAGAGATGTAATGAGAACATGATACATCGGAGGTATTCGATTTAGAATTAGAACATGTTTCATAGGAGTCATTTGGAACAGAAATATCATGTGAACATGAGACATCGGAAGCATTTGATTCAGAAATATGAGAACATATTACATCGAAAGCATTTGATTCAGAAATATGAGAACATATTACATCGGAAGCATTTGATTGAGAAATATGAGAATATATTCCATCGGAAGCATTTGATTTAGAAATATGAGAATTTTGGATAGATTCAGAAGGGGGCTTGTAAGAACATACCTCATCTAATAACTCATTCAAAGGATGAATCTTCTCGATCCAGTCTAAGCCCAATAGATCCAAATCATGCCGGTTTGTCAGATAACAAACGTCAATGAATTTATGTTCTCTGAACTGTACTTCGCACATGATTTCTCCGGTGAGCTTAACTATATCTCCTGAAGCATTTCTGGCAACATGTTCGGTTGGCTGAATGCGTGGGCATCCTAACTTGCGCCACGTGTTCTTGGAGATCAAAGTAATATCAGAAGCCGTATCTAATTGGAGACGTATAGGCTTTCCATTTACCAATAAGCTTACAAACTTTCGTTTACTTTGAAAACCAACTTTGAATGTCGCGAAAGTGCTTTTGATTTGGAGCTGTGAATGTCGTTTCGTATTTCTGCTACCACTTTTGGACTGGCTTTTCTTTGATTGGCAATGACCCTCCTTGTGACCAATGCGATGACATTGGCGGCATTTGTGATTTTTGAATGGACATAATTTCACAAAATGCCATGCTCCACAAAGCCAACAGGGTGATGGCGGCTTACCAAAAGGTTGTTTAGCACTTGCTGTTTTGTGTTTAGGAGATTTAGAGGATTTGAGAGCATTTATGGAACCAAAATCTGAAAATTTCTCCTTCTGTTGAACCATGGCAGTATCGTGTTTGAGATTCAACAACCGTTGACACTCGGTTGTGACCATTTGAAGAGTGATGCTGGGTTCCTGCTCAATGCGTGCCAGAATTCTGGTGCGGACATCCACATCTTCTGGATTTTTCAATCCACAAATAAATATCAAGCATTTAAATTGATCGGCAGTAATTTCATTCAATTTGAAACGTTCACATTCTCGATTTACTTTGCCAGCATAAGTGAGGTAATCGTCAGATGGTGATTTAGATATTTGAAAACATTGATAGCGAATGTTGAATAGCGAAGACTGTTCCCCAAAAATTTTAGATAATATGTTGACTGTGTCATTAAAGGATATATCTCGAGGATTTTGAGGGAGAATGAAATTCATATATTTGTTGTATTCACGTGTTCCAAGTCTTCTAAGGAGTAGACGCACTTTCGCTGCATCATCGAGATCTGAACAGTCGACCCGGAACATGTCTTCGTAACGAAGAAACCAGGAATCGAAAACAATGCCATTTTCGGGATCATAATTGAATTCAGAAACAGAATTCGCAATGCTTTCATATTTATCTGACTGTGAAGTAGAAACTGAATGAGATGATAGCTTCTGTATCAATGCATCCAACAGCTTCATTTGATTTGCATCACTCTGCGCTTGCTGAATTTGTAGAATAGTTTTAAGGTCGTCCAAGGACACAGACATTTTGAAAAATTGATTTAAAAAAAAAACGCAGTTGCCACTTGTTATGACCTTGATAACTGCAAGATACCCGTCGCCACTTTTGTTGTGTCCTTTAGTTTTATCCACCCACTAATATGATGTGCGATTAAGCGACTTGTTGATAAGTAGGTCAAGACCTTGACAGTGATAGGTCGAATGACTAACCTTGAGGATGATATCGCGTGAGTTCCAGGTTAGACTAAATAATTAGGGGTAGAGAGAGAGACGGAAACTATTCGTTCACCTGATTGGTTTTCTAGCGCGAGAGAGAGAAGACGAGCTGGCTGGAACACGTTTATTCACCTGTTAATACCACTCAAACGCGATAGCCATGCGATTGTCAATTAGTGTACAAAAAAATGCATGAATAATATAGATGATTTACAGGACCACAACGTAGAACAATTTTGCAAATACAAATATGTCCGAAACAGGGGATAAAGGTCGGGGAATGGTGTAGCAAAGGCTACGTTTAAATTACAATAACTTCGGAACAGAAAATGGTATGACGATGAGTCATACATCAAACGGAAGCTTAAGATTAGTAGAATGAACTAAGAGCAAAAATAAGTGTTAGTTTTTTCACGAGCTTTGAATAAATTGAATAGAGTTCCCAAAAATAACTTCCGTTGTTTTTCTGTTCACAACACTAAACAATCTAAGTCTTGATCGCTTTGTCGAATTCATGTGTCTGTGTAACAGGTTAAAGCAAAGTTGGCGGGCAGGGGGGGGGAAGGAGGGAGGTGAATTAATTGAATCGTCTATACCATAATGAGATATAACAATATTTTATGTTCAGTTACAGGAATCCTGGATTTCCTGTTGTCGATATCATATTCAAGAGCAAAATTTATTGAGCAACGAAACGAATGCATGTGTTGATTATGGCCAAACTACCTGAACGATCTTATGTTTTTTATGGTGTTAAGTTCATTGAACTTGTGTTTATAACTCTTATGGCTGTTTTAGAATAAAACTTTTAGTTCTTGTTTGTCTAGAATGAGACAGTTATTACCAATGGCAATGGATGATCATTGCACCACGTATCACAAAATGATAAAAGTAGGAATGCTATCATCGGATTCCTGATAGCCTGATGGTTCAGAGGATAAAGTGTTCGCAAACCTGAAGACCCGGGGGCGGAACCTGAGGTGAGCTATACTGAGGAGTTCCACAGTAAAATGAAACGGCTGCCCAATACTCCTTGGTTTTAAATGGTATCCTGCTAACATCAATCTGTGACGTAATCAATTCAATATCTTTATTTAAAAATAAAGTGAAAACTTCAACTGTTCTAGAATTATCGAATCACTTTTTCATCAAAGGCTCACATCTATTTCATTGTTTTTATGTGATTTGTTTAATTCACTTGGTCTTATCTATCTAACGTCTGTCAATCTACTCGAATAACTTCTATTTAGTTTGATATCACGAATAAGCGTGAATTAATCAGTAGGAAGCACTGAACAAATGTTTCGTCTGTGCATGGGACTTTCGGTAGTGCGTATCCATTACCTCATTAAGAATCGAACACGAGACCCTCTAGTTTGGCGTCTAGTGCTTTACCATTCGACCATTGAAATAGATCCCATAACACCCAAATATAATCTTTCTTTTAGGTTAGTATAATGAACTTATATTGATACTTTCGGTGAGTAAAGACAATGTAGACAAAGATTTTCCAGTAATATATTATTCTTCTAAAAAGTCGTATCCAATAAATTGCAGTAACTGACACCTACTGAAAGTTAGAATAAAAATTTCAAAAATGACGAGTTTAACTTTGAATAAATATGCGAGTGTAAAGATTATGTTGAATTCGGACGCTACAACACGTTAAGTCCAATACAGAAGCTCTTTAGCAAATCACGATAAATCAACTGAATACAGTTGTAGCTGCTGTCTGTTGACTGCATAATAACAGAATACCATAAATGTTATTTTTCATTAGAAAACTACATTAAACATCGGAAGAGCAACAGGTTGTAATGAAAGAGTTTATCAATAAAGAATTATCCATAATCAACTTAAATGTTTAACATTCATATCAAATACGATTGAATTTGCCTACCGTTCACTAACTCTGATTACATTCATCTCAATGATTGTAATCAGTATAAGTTGCTTTCTTTGATTAAGCAATTCATCGTTGACTTGGTTATGTATGTTTGCATGATTTCAATCATCATCTTTTCACATTCACTACAAATTATTTGTTCTACTATATCATCATTCAACAGAAATATACTATCAATTATTATCCATTGAATTAATAGTTTAACATAACATAGTATTTTCTCTTTTAATTTGGATTGTGACTGGCAAGTGAAATCCAGAATGCGCGTTTCGTCCTATTTGGGACTCATCAGCTGGATGTACCTGCATCTCAATGTTGATGTTCACAGTAGGATTCAAACTCAGTCCATTTCGTGTCAAACACCACCGCGTACACCACTAGACTACTGAATCCAGACAGTATTTTCTCTATTCCTAAATAACATACACATTTGATTTCATCATTATCTTATCAGTTGAATTAACATACATTCCACAGTAAATATATTGTCAGTACTTACAAAGTGTACAATTAAAACAAAAGAACAATCAATGGATTAATGTATCATTTTATTTTTCTTTTTTAAAAAAAAAGAAAAATTTTACACTTTTAATATGCCTAACATAACATAATGAATGTAAATAGTCAAGTTAAGAGTAAATAACTAAGTCAATAATCAATTCAATAGTTGTAAACAACAATCAGTTAATTAAAACAAAAAAAGAAAACAAACAAACAAAAATTACCACAAAGTTTACATATTGTTACTATAAGCAACAATGAATAGGTTATGATTGAATGGGATAATGATTATTGCATTAATCAATCAATTGATTACGTCACAGATTGATATTAACAGGGTATCATTGACAAGTAAGGATTACTGTTTCATTGTAGTTTGAAACTCTTTAGTAGTAGTGTGCACTAACCCCCCTTCCCACATGATCTATTCCAGGAGCTTCAAGTTATCGCCAATATCTAACCTTCTGCATATCACTAGGCTGATATCCAATTATATGATTCTTACTTCTATCAATCTATGACATATTTAATCAAATAAAAATATCAATAATCTCCATAAAAAATAACTAAATCAATTTCAATTGATTAATGATTATCACACTTAGGATAACCTGACATAAAATGGTTCCTGAAAAAGAAAAATCCCACTTCAATACAAATCACTTAGATTAATACTTTTTATGCATTAACAATAACATTTTACTAACATTGTACTAACTGTAGTAGTAGTAGTAGGGTAACAACACCTGAATGTACACATGGCATAGTTCCAGTTAAACAAAAAACAAATTCAACTAATAAATTAACGAAATAATAAAATCCTATACGATTATCATTAAAAAAAAAACAGAAGAAAGAAACAGTGAACAATGAAAAAAAAAAAACTATTGAATAGCACTACTAAAGTAAGCAGAACTGCATGATGATGATGATGATGATGAAGTAATTGGCAGTAAAAAGAATCTTTGAAAATTCTCCTATGAAGAAATATTGAACAAGTGATTCTCATCAATTGAGAACTTCAAATAAAATATGATCGATTGTGTTTAATAAGCAGTTGTTGTTACTTGACTTCTTTTCAATAGTTCTATCTTTTATGTAGGATATAAATCTGAATATTTATTGTATAGTTTAAATTAATAAAATGACATGTACTTGACAACTGTACCTATCAGATAATTACCAAGACTCTTTCTCACCTTCCTTCCCCTCACCCCGCTGCCACCATCTCTCATCATTGTCTAACCACTTGGAAACTTTATTATAAAAATCTTTTTTAAAAAAAAAGGATTAGATAACCAATAGATTTTTACAAAAGAAAATATTCCTTACAGAATGTTTATTATACAAGAGAAGAAGTAAGAATGATAAATATCTTCCGTGGAATTCTTTTATACTGATGAATCACTATAAGTTGGTGGTGGTGGTTCATTATTCATAATAAGTGAACGTGGTATTGTTGACAGTGTATAATCTGATGGATCTACAATACCATCTAATGTATTATCATTGTGTAAATATTGATCTAATGCATTGACAGATGCAGCCATTTCTAAACGTGTTGTTTCAGCATCTTCTTCTGATAGACTATTCAACATACTGCATATATTATTATTATTATTATTATTATTATTATTATTATTATTATTATTATTATTATTATTATTACTGCATAATATATGATCACGTCCATTCTCTTTAATGTCTATTGATGTACCAACAGTAGACGATGGTAATATGACTAATTCATTATCGTCGTTGACAGATAAAATTAAAGATTGACGTACTTCTGATAGATTATTTAAATGAGGCGATTGACATCGATACATAACATTCTCTTCTAATGTATCATGAAGATTTGCGACAGCATTATTAACAGTAGTAGGAGTACCATGTGAATCGATACGACCTCTTCCCAACAATGGATGATTACGATGATCTACATACAATGATGTCGATGTTTTAGATGCATTACGCTTTATACCTGAATATTTCATCATAACATTATTTGGTGATAAACAACATGTAGGATGATTAACAAATGAAGAACCGGGAGGTGAATAATAACAACATGATGGATTATTACGCTGTTTATAAAAATTCCAATTACGTAATAACTGTAATGCACTTGTTACTGATGTGTCTGAACTGTTAATAACGTTTTGTTTGTTAATCGACTGCATACAGGAAAGAAGTAACAATTAAAAAAAAAACTTACATTAATAGTTTTATAAAGATGAATTGATATTCAGTCAATAATGAACAAAAATTCTATTTGCCAACCTGTTGATCGTAAAAGTTATGTAACTCACTTAAGAAGCACTTGGATTTCAGACGTACTAGGTGTGCTCAGATGTTAGTGAATGATACTAACTGACTGTAACGTAGTGGTTGAGAGGTGAAGAACTGATGAAAAATCTGAATATTTCAACGTGAATCATTTCACAAACATGAATGTATACCATATATTTAAGGACTAGTGAATCGTTATTGACTGAGGGAGTTATGAAATGTATTACATATATCTGACTACCGCCAATATCGACTCCAAATGGTGTAGGATTAGGTTAGAAGGAAAAGGGATTTAACTAAAAGGCAGCATCAGTCAGTTGTTAAATGTTCTTGAGAACCTTTCTGATAGGTACCTACATAAAATACACGTGACAAACATGAAAAGCAGATGGAAAGTGGGTGACAAGCTTGAGAATCAGTTAAAATCGTAAAAGTTGTTCCACTCATTATCCTTCAAAATAACAAGGTACATTATTCTTTAATACATGCTTGTTCAGTGTATACTTGTGTAATATGATACCATCGTGGTAATATGGTATGGCAGCTTGACGTAACATGATTGATCGATTAACTCTTCGTTTAAATAAAATTTTTATTCTATCGATGGATTTATGTAGATTACCTCAATTTAACAGCCTTTCCCTAACATACATATTTGTTGTCCAAAAAAGAATGAATAAATTCACAAAACATGGGCGCTGAGTATATGTAATGCAAATGAATAGACATACGTAATGACGTTTACCTGCTTATTTACATTCATATTTGATAATTACGTATTTCGATTATCTCTCTGAATAAAATCGGATCAGATCGCCAAGAGAAACGTTGCAATTTCTTTTAATTTTACTCGCTGATATTATTTACAAATATATACTATTCATATGCTATATACACATATATATTCTCAGACTTACGAATCAGTATAATCGGAAAGCATTTATTATCACCTGAAAGCTTTCGTAGGGCATCTTAATAAGCTAATTTTTTTCTTTTCGTGAAGTTATGAAGGCAAAGACTTCCATGAATAACGAACGACATCGATCACCATGTACTTACTATCTGTTTCATGTAATCATAACTAGAGCATACAATATTATATGTGTTATCAAATAACACATTATACAAGTCAATCATGTTTAGAAGTCAGATAGACAGATACAACGCAGAACTTCGTACTTACGTACATCAGTTCAGGTTGCCATACCACATCAGCACAGAGACGCAACTGTCAGTTCAAATCCAAGAGTGATAGCGATAGTAGAAGTATTAACAGTAATGCAGAAAATTAGGGAGCGAAGATATGATTTGAAAAGTATAATTCAGTGAGATAAATTTGAAAGGAGAAAGATAGAGAATTCGGAAGGTTAGATTTTGAGAGAACACAAAGAGTGGATGCCCCTGCGCCATTGCGAACGATTCTGAGCCATGTCTTTCAAAGTCTCTAACCATTGGTAACTTTCGTCTCGCGGACCCCAACCACGCAGACTACATCTACCAACATGACTCAGTCCACTTGTCAGTGACTTCATCGATTTCTGCCATGTTTTCGTTTGGCCGCCTCTAACTTTCTTAAAACCTAATCCTACACCGCAAAACATAGCTCGTCGAGGCAGTCGATAGTTAGACATGCGTAACACATGTCCCAACCACCTCAACTGATGAAGTTTCAATACCTCATCTATTGATTTGCCCTCCTTTCCTAGAACCCGTTTCCTAACGACAGCATTGCTCCCTCGGTTGTCCCACGATACTCGAGCAATGCTTCGGAGACACTTAAGGTCGAAGACCAGTAACCTACGAATGTCCTCTACTCTTAACGGCCATGTTTCGCTTCCGTATAGTAGGACAGAGCGAACTGCTGCATGGTACACTCATCCTTCGGTTAGCAAGCGGATATCTCGTCTGCGCCATAAGTGACGGAACTTGGCAAAAGCCAATCGAGCTTTCTGTATCCATGCTGAGATTTCGTCCGTCACCAGGCCATCAGCACTGATGAGACTCCCCAGATATGTGAAGCGATCTACACACTCAAAGTCAATGAATATTTTATAACACTACAAAACTATAACTTACATGAACTAATTCATTTTTATCATCTTGTATACATAAACTAAGTTCTGTAGAATTATCATCTGTAAATTGTTGACGTTTTGTACCAACTTGTTGATTAATCAGTTGTTGTTCATTCAACTGTTGAGGATATAATACACCATGAAATGATGATAATAATAATAATGATGATGATGATAAATGATTATGTAATTTGTTAAGTAATGAATTATTATTTAAATCATCTGATGAAAATTTTAATAATTCATTATTACAATGATTATTATAATGATGATTTAAACAAAATTTTCGATGATTACGTTGTTTATTTATTAAAAAATTATTATTATTATTTTGATATTTTTCATTTCGACTACTTATATTGTATTCAGTAGATAAATGATGTGTTTTACGTTGATCACACATAATAGATAAACTCAATGTAATAATAAATAATATTGTTAAAAATGTAATGAATATAGCTAATATTAATGAACCAGCTAACCATATCAATTGAAAACTATTATAATATAATGAATATCTACTTGAATTGAATGATTTAAATGATTGAACTATTAAATGTTCATTCGGATTCAATGAATATGTACTATTCACTATAGGATAACCAAATATATTCAAGTTAAGATTGTTTATATTAGATTGATTCCCTTGTTTATGAGTATTTATCCAACTTAATTGACGTTGACATGTTGATAATGTAAATTGTTGATTTATATTACATAATAATGAAATATCATCAATACAAACATTGTTTGTACTATAAAGAAATAATGTTTGCATAGAATCTATAGCAAACCAATTATCTGATTGTTTGATAAAATGATCAGTGAATTGTGTTAATTTCATAACATCTTTATCATTTACAGAATGATTGTTCCCTTGATTAAAACTATCAATATTAGTATTTTGATTGTAGACAACATTTGGATTAATAGTAGTAGTAGTAGTAGTAGTAGAAGTAGTAGCATAGATAGGCATTGTAACATTTATCCATACATTATATGGTAAAGTATTATTCTCTAAATCAGATATATATTGACGTAGTATTGACCAATCTAGTTTGGATATCATTTTAGATTGTGTGAATGGATAAGATGTTGTTAATGTCATGTCATTTTCAATGTTGCCACTATTATTATCATAGTAATAAATGTCTTCATAATTGAATGACTTGTCAATATTGAATACATTACGAATTATTTGTTTATTTGCACTAAGGTATAGAAAACAAATGATGATGATGATGAATTATGTAAAGAAAAAAAATAGTTGGAAATACGTAGGTAAAATGATAAAATCCTAACTTCCAACAATTGTTTCATCCTACCATGAAAGTTACCAGTAGTATATGGTTACCTCCCTATCGGAGGGTTATGCTTAATTAAAGCTTAAGTGTTTGTTAAGAAGCCTTACAGACCAGGGTTTGATAACCGGAGGGGACGCCAGTGTGCACTACTGAGGAATTCAATACTACGGCGAAACAGCTATCACGTGCTACTTCATGATTTTCAAAACAATGTTAACAGTGCTGATATTCAACCATATGTATTTAGAAGTAAGGCTGATAATAAAATTGGTTCCACCATCTTTGAAAACCAGCTTCAATAACTTAGATATAATCATACCCCTAAGTTGAATAATTAATAATTAAGATTTTGGATAGCCAATGATACGACAATTTACGTGACTGAATGATTCAACAACTATAAACAATGACCTGATATACTCTGTAATTTGTCAGTTCACCTTGGTACTCTTTAGCATCATTGAGAAGAGACGAACATCTTAAACTGAGTTAATCAGTCCAGAATCCGGAACCACAATCGAGGTTTAGGATTCTTAATTTCATGAAATTGTTTAAATATATGGATTCATTGTCAAATCATAAAATAGCACAATCAAAGCAATGATATGACAGGATAGTAAAAAAACATTAATAATCAACATTTATATGCCGAAAAATATTGTTTAAGTTGGATTGTGACTTTCAAGCAAAAAGAAGAACATGCGTTTCGTCTTATTTAGGACTCCAGGCCATCTGCTCTGGATGCATATATAGGCTCGGAGACTGATCAATATCACGCTATGTTGAATCAACGGGAAGTTCGAAACACACCTTAATTATGTAGAACAGGAGTTTACAGAGCTTATCCATACTTCTTTACTCATTTTCTATAACATACGTACTTGACAAACAACATTTTAGTGGCTTCCATATAGTATAACATTGGCTTAAGCCGGAAATAGGTGGTAAAGGTGGAAACAAAGGTGGTCAGTTTATAATATGATACTTTTGTATCAAATATAACTGCTTCAGTCATGAATGTACAATACTAAGGAGTTAGAAAATTTTAACGAAACTTATGTCGAATGGTCTCGATTTTCAATAATTTACTGAGATATGAAACTACATAATGATACCTTCAGACCATTAAATTAAGATTGCATCATAATATCTGGTTGAAAGAATAAAGATACACTAAGAAAGAATCGTTAAACTATCATATAACTCTATCCTGGTTATATGTAAGTATGTATGCACCATCTAGAACCTAGCATACATGTATATTGATCCAAGTTGTCACCCCCCCCCCAAATAGTACAGAAAGACTAACATTTGATTAGTAGAAGTAGTAGTTACTTTAATAGCAGTAAAAATAAAAGAGTGGTTCGAGGAGGAAGAATTAGTTAGTAGAAGAAAGGTATGAAATAATTTTAAGCTCACGGAGGAGAAACAGTGAATGCACATGATACCCCGAACCGCCAACCATTGGTTAACGACATTTGTCGTGAATGCCGACAAAGTAGTCTTTATTTACCACCAATAACTCGAACCAGTAATCAGTGACTCCATGCACTGACGTCCCCTTTATATTTCCTTCATCCTACTTCATTAGCGGTCATCATTGGGCGTCGAGGTAGGTGGTGGTTAGAGACATGTAAGCGT
Source organism: Schistosoma japonicum (assembly GCA_025215515.1). Classification (NCBI taxonomy): domain Eukaryota; kingdom Metazoa; phylum Platyhelminthes; class Trematoda; order Strigeidida; family Schistosomatidae; genus Schistosoma; species Schistosoma japonicum. The sequence goes on from CM046061.1 coordinate 1,100,412, forward strand.
GAATAAACATTGTTTATGCATATGTACACGCATTATTGAACTTATTAAACTTACCCTAAACGTAATACAACTTTACTACCTAACATACTACTACCAGGTAGAAATCGTATTTTCAATTGTAAACAAGCTATTGGAATGGATTTAGAAAATGTATACAGTTGTCTTGATATAAGATTTTTATTGGATTGTTTCACCTGATAATAAATAGATCGTTTTTGTCTTGTTGTTGAGGATGTAAATGACGACAATCGTGATTGATTATTTGAAGATGTTGATTCCCTTGCACTTATTGTTACATCTTCCGGTGCAATAGGTCTATGCGTTACATAATATGTAGGCCATTGAATATTTAATTTCATGTAAGAATGTTCAGTTTGATTAGTAGAACATGGAAAATAATTGACTGTTGGAATAAGTACAGATGGAAGTTGAGAATACTGTGAATTTGATAATATTTTATTCTACAATTTAAATCAAAAAGAAAAAGAATATGAATTCATGAAAAATAGTACCTTCTGTTATTGAAGAAGAAATAAAGACAATTTAAGAGAAATAAAAAATTCTTATCATCTAGACGATTTTAAGAAATGACTAGTATGACTATCTGAACTAAGTAGACTAGTGGTGAACGCAGTGGCGTTTGGTTTGAAACGAATCGAGTTCAATTCCAGGTGCGAATATCAGGACTGGGATGCAGTTACGTCCAACTGACGAGTTCCAAATAGGACGAAACGTGCATCCTAAATTTCGCTTGATAGGTACAATCTAACTTAAACGATTGTAGAAAAGTTCTAACCTATTGAAAGAGATTATTATATTGAAAGTATTCATAAATTTTATGTATCGTTGACTTTTATTGGACTACATTTTGCGGATATTTGGGCCATATTAATGTCGATTTATAAGTTGACTTGCTCGTTTACAGTGGGTCACATTGACTGCTTATTAAACGTATCACTGAACACTACCTGGCATGATTTAAAAGAAAATCAATGTAAATCAATCAACAGATGAATACGAGAGCATTTTACTAAATTTGAACAAGTTCTCACAGCAGAATCTTCTTTCAGTACAATCTACATAATTCGACAAGAAAACAATAAACTTCGTTAGATTATGATACTACTTAATTTATTTCTCATGTTTCAAATTAGGCTACTTATTATAATCAAGTAGACACTGATATAATTAAACTTAAATTATGGTTGGGATAAGCGGCAACCACAAAGTTCGTTTCATCCTATATGAGACTGGTCAACTCGATGTACCTGCAATTCAATTATTAATTTGTACGTCAAGATATGAATTCTACTTCCGCTGTATCGAAACAATCCCCTCTCAAAGAATCATGTAAAAAAAAAACAGAGCAGAAGTTAATCAATTTCAGTCCAAAACAATATCAATGGATAGATACACATATTTTCAGATTATAAGCAGACACCACTATTACCAAGCTAACTAATACTCATTGATTGAATGCTCTTTTCTATATTTTTCTACTTATGTATTCCAAAGAGAGTAAGAAAGTAGAAGAAAGTATTTCAATTAAGAACTTGTAATATACACAAGTACTGTTAATCAACATATACATTGCATTACAAATAGTTTATTGTCAACTTGCATTCAGTTACATGGATGCACACTAATTACGTATGCCTCTTTTTCTATTCAGTAAAGAATTTATTGACTTACTGCTACGAAGAGATTCAGTCATGCAAAACGATTGGAATCAGATAAATCCAAAGTAAAATAGATATAAGCGGTACAAAACATCAATGTAAAATCAGCCTATATGAACAATCAAGTAAAGTTATGTTATGTATGCATGAACAAACAACAATGCAACTTCTCATTCATTTATCAACAACGTAGAACCGGGCATACACGCCCATAGATTCAAGTTGCCATACCACATTAGCACTACGAGATAACAGAGGTAAGACAATAACAGAATACAAGGTGGAAGAGTAAAGTAAAGGTGTGCGGAAAATAATAATAGGATTCAAGATTTAGATGAAGTTGAAGATTTAATATACTTGCGCCACTGTGACCGATTCTAAGTCATGTCATCTAGTGTCTCCAGCCATTCATTGCGATTATTACGCGGACCTATCCAACATTTTAGTCATGTTCACATGCCTAACATGTTTAATTTTGATTTCAACCAAGTCCATGCATTCTCATGAGTATGTTAAACTTTGTTTCAAATAATAACTTTGTAAAAGAGTATTATTCCAGGTTGTATGAAGTAGCTGATGAGGAACCGATGAAATAAAATCAATTCATTTCATTCTGCACAAATATTTGTTCTTGCTCTCTTCAAAATAATAAAGAAAACAACTTGTATGAAATTGACTTGGTAGTTAGACCTGTTTGACGTACCGAACCAATCAAGCTACACTGGATACAACAATCGTTCCTTACAGTCTTACTTTGCCAAGAAGGTCAGTTCAAAGCTAAAATCAACAGACCTAAGGTCCTGAAGTAAAGTTGCACTCCAAACTCTACAGAGGTATAATAGCAGTAAGATGTTTCCCTCAGACAACCAGTCTGACAACGATACTATCTTAACACAAAGATAGAGGTTGGGGTTAGAAAGAGCTAGCGATAAAACTGCACATATAACCTTACTCCACATATTTTCGTCTCAGGTGATTAGGCATTAAAAGTATAAACCTAACTCACTAAAATCCACTTGTAAAAGAGGTTGTATATGACCGACCTGAAGCAGCTCTTCCTTGCGCACTGTGATCACACTGTCGGGTCCCTATGACCAGCCGTAACTCAGTCTCTTTTTTAAATACTTTGAGAACCCTCTCACGATGTGGGCAAAAGGGACTAGATAGCCGCTTTCATACGTTTAGCAATACAGCTTAATCATTGAATTCACACCTGGACTATTAAATCATATCAGTGAATTGTAGTTTTAACTAATTTCTATAGCTGATTGACTGAATGTATCATATATAAATTATTATTATTATACTACACTCTAAACCGTATGCAATAGAAAGCAAATTCTAATTCGATCCTATCAGAAGTAATAAAACTAGAATAGACAAAAGTAAGATTTAAATAAACGGACCTATAGTAAATGAAGCAAATCACAATAAATCAACTTCATATATTCACACTACAATCAAACCGGTAGATTACACTTTCCTAGTTACTTTCTTGTCCCAAAATATCTATCACCATATTTCATTGTTCATATAACATAATACAAAACTTAGTATAATATAGACATTCTCATATATTGTCATGGTTACAGATAATGGAAAAAGCATAAAAACTAGAAGCTTAGATGTCAACATTTCGTTAAGTACATTGATTTACTTCCCAATAATTAGTAATTTTCTTTCCATTACATATTGTTGATAGCTATTGTGAACTTGAACAGTAAATTCTTTCCATAAAATATTCTATCTGTATGTATGTTAAATACAATAAAATATTCAGTAGTATGAAACAATATAATAGGTGATTAAATAGCTCAAAACTAGTCACATTATCGTAAGTAAGTGTAGACAACTTGATTAAGATTTGCTAAGAAGTAATGAAAGTCAGTGGTTGAAAACTTCAGTCAGTAGTGTAAACTCTTCTCCTAGATTTTGAGCGCTATTATTTCATACTTTTAAATATATAGATTAGTCATTTCTTATCAAAATTATATGTGCAACTTTTGAACGTCGGTAACTAAAACTTAAGTAGTATACACTAAGTTCATTCTTATTTTTGACAGTGCCAAATCTCCTCAACCCCCCAAAATAACATAACTAGGTGACTCTAAAACTTGCTCTATTTCATTTGCGAATATTTGTATTGCGTATTCTCGTGTCGAAATGCCCACGTTATATTAACTTACATATTTCCCACCTCTAAGAAAGTCAAGTCTCATTAATCGACTTATACTTTAGTATGCTTATTTCATAATCCATTCTCGAAATACATTTTTATTGCAGAAATACGCGTGCACTATGCATTATTCCTTCGGTTTCCTGGCTTGCTTGTTGAATAACATATTTTTGCATACATACTTTTGTCTCCAGGGTAGTTGAGCATTTGGTATTGAATTTATTTGTAATTATCATACTACTCATGAGTAGTTGAGTGTTTATTGAGTAATTTGTAACTTGCATTTCATTGGTCAATTATAGCTGAACTTTTAAAACGATTTCTATTGGTTGGAACATTGTTTGGCCAGCCATTTTGTTTCGACTTTTATACACTTGTGCATAAGGTGCAGATTGTTGTAACCGTTTCGTAGCTGTTGCTTAATCACTTTGAATGCAAGTGACTAGTAAATTGATAATTGTGTCATAGAATCACATCAGGTATTTATATATTTGTTCCAATATATAAATATTCCGAAAACTCAAGATAGTTTTTTGACTTTATCGACTTCGGGTGCGTTATTCCGGTAAATATGACGAAATGTCAAGTGTATCCAACAATTGGAATAACTTCGGTCCGTGTCTTCTATGTTGATAGCTGTATTAGGCGAATAGACTGTTTTAGAATTATTACTTCGTTGGACAACATATATTTTGTTGGATAACGAAAAAAAAACTCGTGATGAAGTGAAGAGTATTTACGAATACATAATTGGCATATTGGCGCATCGTTCTCAAAGTATAATACTCAGAAAATAAAATTGTGATAGATCTAGGTCGTTGAAATTTGTCAGCACATAACTTCGGATATAATCCTTGTGATAGTTGACACTTATAGGTAAGGCAATCAACTTCGAACCAAATTGAAATTATAGCTTATATCAAAATCACTAAATCTACAAATTAGTTAAGCCATACAGGTAGAAATAGCATCAGTGGTTAAAACATTATATCATTCGAAATGTACTCAGTAATTTACTATAGTAAATAGTAGTTATGAGAACAGTAATTCACTGAAATAACATTTTATTATAGCTACAAATTGACATGTAAATATGAACAGCATATGCAGTATAAATAGCTATACAAGTAAACCGAAACATATCACATGCCAAAAAAGTTGAAAACACGAATTAATTTGAGATTATTGATAATGTTGTGAATTATAAAGACTGGTGAATCTGTAGTTATATATAGTGAACTAATATCAGCAAAACAAACATTTATCCAAGACTCATAAACAGTGTGCATCCCTCCCCTTTCCACAAATGCTCGAAACTAGGACCTTCAGATATCCCTGTGAATACTGGTATCGAGTGGTCTACATCGTTAACTTCAGTCGATACGCGATATTGTAACATCATATATTGAAATTTATAATATTAGTCTAACGTCCAATAAAACCGAACTCCAGTATTCACCTGTTTTTACTAGAGTTCCAAGAATTCAATCCTGAAATCATCACGATATTACCTCACCCAACACTTTAACATTTATATGTCCTTATCATCAAATCTTCCATGATTACTATGAACTTCACTTTATCGATTATCACAGTACCATCGACATTTTCGGTGACCCTATATATATATATATATATATATATATATATATATATATATATCAGTGGCCTAAGAGTCTGGAGTTGTCGGTGAAGCCTTAAGGTGCCTTTATCAATCCGCAATGGAGACACGGATGCACGCAGCTGAAGAGTTCTACACTGAGACGAAATAGCTGTCGAATGTTTCCTGCTTTTCAATAGTCATCTAATTCAATTTAGTTCGTAGTATCTAACTTGACATAAATTTTGAAACAAATTTGTGTTAAAGTTTTACACTAATAATGTCGATTCCTTATCTCTTACACGCATTCACAATGACCTTCATGAACTCGATAACTTAAGACAGTACTTTTCAACTTGATTGTAGACAAACAAAGAAAATTCGGTTATTAAGAAGAAGTAATCATACTCAGCAAACAAAGCGTGCAGATTAACGTATTTAGTTGTGATGTATACATTATAGTGAGACAATAGAAAGGGTTTAACTGGATTAAATAAAGCGGGACTTGAACTTAAAGCCAAATGAATGAAAATAGTATAACTTTAATTACTGATAAATGTGAATGGCAGTCAATTATTAGTGAATAACGTCACTTTACTTAAACATAAAATTTCAATTCAAATAGTCATCAAAAATATACGCACAACACAATGAAGAAGATTAATAATTCGAAGAAATAAAAAACAGAAGCTTATCATAATCAATTAGGTGAAAATTCAATGAAATAACAATAAAATCACAGTTCAATGCAAAATACAACCAAGAAGGTTAAAAATTCCTCCTATTTCCTGAATAAGGCAGAAGAAAAATAATGCGGGATCATCTGTGTGATCTATTCTCAGACATATATGATGTCTCAAGTCATTGCTTTGCAAGATGTTGCTCCAAGATGTCAACCAGAGAGTCATGATGAATCAACACAGAGCAGTCCCAAACATATTTCTTTTATACCATGGTGCTATGTAACAAACTGACCACCTGTTCGGTCTTTTACACCCAGTCACAACATCGCAGATGTACGATGCTTAGGAGTAGCTTAGGAATAGTTGTTCAGTGCTTCTTGGTTTTCAAATGTATCCAACTAAGATCAATCTATGAAGAATACAAATAATCAATAATGTATGATAGGGAAGTCATCAAGATGGTGTTTGCGAAATACAACAAAACCACAGTTTCAGAATAGTAACATCAATTGAATTATCATCACTTTCTTTAAACATTATTGCTAACACAGTGTTGTTACTAGATGTCTACAATCTTTCAAAGATAAATATTGAGATTTAATACGAATAATCTACAATCTACGTAATTGTACTTGTTTACATTAAGTATTGAAATACTTATTAGTCTATTGATTCATTCTTTAGTAAATCATTCAGATTGAGTATAAAAAAGAAAAAAAAAGATGAGAAAACATCAGTGAATTCAGACGAATAGATGATCTACAATGTATAATTGTCATAGTATGTTTCAATATTAACCTACAGCAAATATATGTACACAATTAAATAAATACAATGAAAATTAAAACATTCTATCATTATATATGATGTTATAGACTCTTTATAAACTGTTGTATTCAATAGTTAATAAGTAGAATAGTACAGTAATAGACTATACATTTATTTATATGCTTATGTTACTATGTATATTCAAGTGTATATGTTTAATTCATAATTGTAAAATGCTACAAATACATTTTTCACTTGGATACATAAATCTTGTATGCATAAGATGACATATAAAAGGAAGAACAAAGTTCGTTAAATTATTATAGACTAAGCCTGTTTATTTTCTTTTTTTCTTTTATAACTCATAATATTACAAAGTGTAGAAAAAGAAAAAAGTGAGAGAATGAAAAAGAGTGAGAGAAAAAAATGTAAATCTACTTTAGACTATACTGAAAGTAGAAAGTAGAAAAATTCCGGTTTAAATCGACAGAATAAAATGCCATCATATTTTCACAATAATAATAATAATAATAACGATATTATTATAGCGGCAATAAGATTAATGGCATTTCTTTCTTTCAGGTTCTTAGAAAATCAATAAATTGTTCCTAGGTATCTAGAAAATAAACTGTTATGATGCAGAGAAATTGGGTGATTGGATGGCCGAGTGCCAATAACTGGTGCCCAGTTGGTTATTGCGCGTCTGCCCTGTGCCCACTTAGTCCCGAACCGAAATAAGAAGAACGCGAGCCAATAGGGTCAGCCAGACAGAATCATATTATATTCAAAGCATTCTTTTATATATACACAAATTCAGACCACACAACAAACCAATTAGAAAATTAACATGATTACAGAACGAGGGAAATGGTGGTAGTGAATAGAAGCAACTTGTACACAACTAATTAACTATAGTCCATAATAAGAGACAATATAATAACAGTAATTATGCTAACCGGGAGGATAGAGCAAGCGGAGCGTAACAATAGTAGAAACAAAATGTTTACATTACAGATAGTTCGAATAAATGAAACAGTGTTCGAAACCAGAGTTCTGAAAGTTTGTTACATTTCTTTGTTGTCCGACCTAATATAAACAAAAACCCAAGTAACCATTTTTCACAGTAAACGGAAACAAAGACGACATACATAGGATACTGAACTTTCAATTGATGAATTCATAACGATGTTATAATCAATTAAAAATGCATGATTATTTGTTGTATGAAAGCAATAATATTGAAATTATTTAAATTGAACTGTGACTGGCAAGTAGAATTCAGGACGTGAGTTTTATTCTATTTAGGACTCGTCAAATGGATGCATCTGCATCCCAGTGTTAGTGTTCACACCGAGACTCGAACTCAGTTCGTTTCGCAACAAACACTACAGCGTTCACCAATAGGCTATTTAGTTCAGACAGCCACACTTATGCAACGACGAGTAAGTATATATAAAAGAAATGCATTTGAATCTCCCTGTTTACTTGCAAACTATCTCTATATCGAGGCAATCCGCTCAGAATGCACATATAGCATCAGAGACTAATCGATTTCAGTACATGACAAATCAGCGGCAAGATGCAAATACATACCAATGTTGAAATTGTCGGGTAGAACCAGAAAACCCCTTGAAACAAGTTCAGAAAGAGGTAGAAATCAATAGAGAGAATTGTGTCCAATCAGCACGCAGATAGTTTTTTACCAGAAAATTCTAGACAATGAGAAGTCACGTGATATATCTCCGATTAGACAGTTATGTTACTACTACTGTATTTAGTAGGATATAGAAATCTCTAGAAACCTAAAGAATATTTATGATACTATGAATACCCTAGTTTCTGTACATAATTGAACCTTGCAATAAAGTTTTATTTTGCCGTATTTCCTGTCCTCTCTCCTGTTCACGTTGAAGTGTAGTTTTAGCCTGGAAGTCGAATCAAGCGGTCAACCTAGACGAGATAATAATTGACGACAGAGATTTTATGGTCGATAAAAAAATCAAAACCACGCGTCACAACAGGAATATAATTTTGACAGGTTTCTGTCGATTTTGTAGGTTACTGCAAAAAATAAGTCTCTCTTGACCTGATAACTTGGTCATTTAATATAAATTGTACATTAAAGGTATATCCCAGTAATAATTCTTTGAAATAAAGAGATGGGAGTTATCTATCAGAGGAATCTACAATGTGAACAGAAACCTGTCAAAACACTAAGTTTCTGTCTACTATGTATCACTGTACGTATAGAGAAAACGAAACCATGAACAAAAGAGACTCACATTTACGTCAGTGTTCATTTGTTTAGAAAGTTAAATTTCACACCGATCGACAAATTAATAAAGAAGTGTTACGATCTTTTAGTACAAACAGAATTCTGTCAGCCAGTCTCAGTGACTTGATATCACATACACGCTATGCAGCTTATATTAGGTAGTTAGAAGTTGGCATTAAGCTCTAGACAAGTTAATGTTTATCAGCAAAGTGTGCTTGAAATCTTGGGGGGAAAGAACTGAAGCTGCCAGCAAGATCTAAGTTCATGTAAATAAGTTCAATGGGATTCGACCAACACTACACGCAGTCGACAAGCATGACAATAGTTGCTACTATTCAATCAGCAATATATGAAAACAGTATCACCTATACTAACAACACTGAGCAGATAAATCATTATTTCATAGTAAGTGGAAGACAAGCAATTGGTTCATTTTACTTATAACATTCAGATATTCATTCACAAGTGTTGGTAACAAGAAATCAGTCAGTCAGGATGATCTTGAGTGCTGTTAAAGGTGTGAGTGCAGTTATTACTACCCAGTTGTTCATGTAGTAACTAAATAATCATTATCAAATACTCTATTGTCATGAATTGTCATACATACACTCAAAAGGAGATAATCAACTGATATGCCGGGTACATAAGGGAGATTAGCTATCTTCGAGAACCGTTTTCCTGTAGACTATTTCATAAGTTTTGGTTGGATACAAAGTGAACATTTTGTTTCTATTATTATTCAGCTCCCAATGCCCTACCCTCCCTTATAACACATTAACTGTTAGTATATCACCTCTCATTGATGAACTACGGTTAATTGACTGTGTATTCGTTACTCCATTTCAGTCACTGCTACCAGGTATTTTGTATAAATTTTAGTTTTCTAATCGGTTGACTGAGTGGTCAGGTTTCATGTATTTAAAAAGAAATGTTTGAAATATAATTCGATTCTGTCTGGTTAGTTCGTTAATCTCGTATTATTCTATATTCCGGCTTGTGATTAAGTAAGCATTGGGGCAAACGTGCAATGACCGGCTACAAACTCTTATTGACGCTCGCTATTTTGTTTTCATGCGTACAAGGTACCATCAACCACTTGGTCAAACGCGTCAATCATAACAGCCCTTTGTTGACGTCATAACATATTTAGCGATGAGGAAAACGTGAAAACTATTCATCAATTGAAGAAGTAGTCAGGCAATCAAGCAACTGGTCTCACGTTTGAGTCATAATACCACGTTATTCGAAAGACAGCAAAGTAAAGAATGAATTGTGAAATTAGGGAAATAAATAAATGTCCATAAGTTAGAAAATAAAACGTGAAATAATTTGTAACCTATTGTGTTATGTCGGACCACTAATGAAGAGTGAGAAACTTCCAGAACTGTGTTTTAGAGAACTAATTCATTTACTCTGGTCGTGAGTGATGTGAACGTTACATTTCTATTATTGTTACGTTCCTCTTACTCTATCCTCTCGTTTAGCATATTCCCTATTATTATATTGTCTCTTATTATGGACTACAGTTAATCAGTTGTATACCATTTCCTTAGTTTTGTATTAATGGTAGTTTCCTAAATGGCTCACTGTGTGATCTGATTTTGTGTATATATAAAAGAATGCCTGAAATATAATTCGTTTTCTGGTTCTGCCCGTTGGCTCAAAAATCGTTGTTTTCTCTATTCCGACTTGGGGGATTGGTAGTCGCGGGGCAGACGTGTCTGTACAGTGATTAGTGAACATCAAGGGCATTGTATATTTTCCAAAATACATAACATATAGATATTAAATATGGTGTTAATATATCACTTTAATCAACTAGATTTAGGATTATATCATACAATGTACTATACAATGTTCTAGTAAAATCTACAAGATTTTACAAAATATAAAATATCAACTTTAACATGTGACATGTTTAGAAACTAAATAAAAATTTGCAAATGCATACACAAACACACACCGAAGTTATCCAGGATATTATCAGTGTTCACTATGTTGTATCTAGGCATCTTAGAGTGTAATTTTGTAATAGAAAGTTTAATTTCAAATTCTAACTATCATTTTGTATGTTTAATCCAACATATGAGAAAATTTTGTATAAGGATGACGTTAATTGAATCTTAAACTGTCCGTAAGGAATAAACGAGTAAGGCAGTCAGTATAGATTATGGAAATTAGTATGTACAGACGAAATAATCAGTGTTACAAATGTATAGCTCAATCAACCCCACGTGAAGCATAGGCCGCCAATCAGAATTCACTAATCAACTCTATCCTAGACTTTTCTTTCTAGCTGTTTTTAAGTGTTGTTCATTCTTTTCATGTCTGCCTCCGATTCCCGAAGTAATGTGTTCTTTTATCTTTTACTTTTCCACTGGCCTTGACGATTACAAGTTAGTGTTTGTCTTGTGACGAAATTTAGTGATTCCCTCAATTTGTGTGTTATCTACCTCCAGTGTCTTTTCCTAATTTTTCTTCCTTAACTGGAAGTTGATTTGTTGTTTACCACAGAATGTTATTGTTAATGGTATCTGATTCACGAATTTGAAGTATCTTGCGAAGACAGCTGTTAATAAATACTTGTATCTTTTAAATGATACTTTCCGTAATTTTACATACAAGTTACTGTTGAAAAATGTGACTTTGACATTAGCTGACAGCTGGTTTGAGTTTCAGATGATCTACTACAATTGTAGAAATGCTGCCATTGACTTGCCTTGTCGATTGATGCCTTCGCATCTGCATCAGCTGATTTCATATAATCAGAAGAGAGTAATTTTAAGTGACTATTATCAGTATAAAAAATAATACGGGGATGGATATACAGGTTTTACACGATCACTTTCATAGACATTTCTGCTTGTAAAAAAAAAACAAGATGATATCTAAACTCGCCTGTTAGATAACATCCGTACGATAGAGACCTAAATAGTCCTTCAGGTATCTTAAAGCTGTTTTTAGTTTGCGTTGGGATTATATTGAAAATTAAGTTAGATTATGTTTAGGTTAAGAAATATTATGAATTTGTACTTTATACACCATGAACTTAACAAAAAAACTTGTTATTTCATATGTTTAGCACTATAATGCTTCACTTTGTGATGTGAAAAATTAACTGTTCATAGCAATCCTACACAATTTGGGCGATGAGTAACTGCCCTACAGCTAAAATAGCTTAATTGTTGAAACATATGAATTCCAACCGGCAAGTGACAAGTTCGAATCCTACTTAAAATGCATTTATTAGGGCAGTCGGGTAAAAAGACTAGCTCCCATACTTAAAATATGTTTGAAAGCGGAGTAAATCAAGGTGTACATGGTCAATCAGTGAGGTAGTAACAATAAACTTAAAGACAGTGTGTAGGTTTCATAAATATTTATAGTGCGAAAAGCGTTGAGTCCAAAATTTTCACAATTACATTACGATAGCAGTAGGCTTTATGAGGTATTTAAAGGGAAACAAAATCATTAAAAAAAACAAGAGTGAATTACTTATATCAAATATCATAGATGATTGTTGTGATTTATCTTTAATTCTGTTCATTTCTATTACAGTTCATTACATTCTAGACATCTATGACAACGCTTACAGCAGTTTGGCTTCCAACCATACATTCCAGCCCAACTCCATCTACTTCGGCTTAGAAAGCCGAGTAGTATCACTGTTCTCTACACATGAAGTGTCACAAAAAGTTGAATGTACACGTCTGTACTCCTTAAGTTGGTAACAAAAATCAAATCAAACGTTAGACATCATTGATCAAATCCAATAAATTAACATTATTCTATCTGATATTACCATATGAAATAGAAGTGAGATTTCCAATCAAACAATAAAACAAAATCAGACTTTTTTAAGAGATAAAAGGAAGAGAATGAAAAAAAGAGAACATTTCAACTGAACTTTTGTTTCACTGTCGTTAACATATTTTTCAACGAGTTTGTTTACCTATGATAGTGAGTCATACACAACGCAGAACCAGGCGGACTTATGAGCATCGGTACAAGTCGCCAAACATCAGCAGCATAGAAATATGAATAGTAAATTAACAAAAGTAGCAATTATCTCAATAGCAGTACGAAAAAAAATGTGTAGACATTAACAATATGATCCAGGGAGAAACGATGATGCATTTATTCACTGTGTTTTCTTAAATCCTGAGTTCTATATACTGTACTTCCTATAAAATGCTTCGTTCTTTTCGAATCATATTCTTTACGTTCAATTTTCTCTAACTACTACTTCCACTACTTTGATATCAACCATGCTGTGATAAATTGTGACGGTTTGTACCAATGTACATATGTCCCACATTCTAAGTAGCATATGATTCCCTGACTGCCTATAACTTAATAGTTAAAGGAAGATGCAGAGTGAATGGGACTGAATAAATGTGAATGATTTTTGGTCATGTCACTTAACGTTTCCAATATCTAGAAGCAATGATCACGCGGAGCGCAACTACTGACACATCAACAGTCAATGACTCAAAGAATTGATATCGAGCTTCGATTTGGTTGCCCTCAGATATATTAAAACTTGCTCTACTATACCTGTTGTTATAGTGCGTCAACGTACGCAGACATTATTTCGAAATGTTAATTACCATGGGAAATTCTCCAACAGTAAAGCGATTAATAAGCGTCGATTAACAGTAAAATGAATGACAAGAATATAAAAGAGAAATAAAAATCACTGAAGATGAAATCAAAATGATAAAGAGGAGATTCAACTATAGTTACAATAATACTGAGAATCATGAAACAACAGTGAAGGGCAAAAAGATTGCAGATTAGAATTAATATAAGTAACTAAAATATTTAGCAAATTAGTAGTATTAATCATAATATTGAATACTGCTGAGTACAAAGATAACAAACAAGTGTTATGTACACTATTAATGACAGATACAACGCAGAACTTCGTACGTACGTACATCAGTTCAGGTTGCCATACCACATCAGCACAGAGACGCAACTATCAGTTCAAATCCAAGAGTGATAGCGATAGTAGAAGTATTAGCAGTAATGCAGAAAATTAGGGAGCGAAGATATGATTCGAAAAGTATAATTCAGTAAGATAAATTTGAAAGGAGAAAGATAGAGAGTTCAGAAGGTTAGATTCTGAGAGAACACAAAGAGTGGATGCACCTGCGCCATTGCGAACGATTCTGAGCCATGTCGTTCAAGGTCTCTAATCATTGGTGACTTTCGTCTCGCGGACCCCAACCACGCAGTCTACATCTACCAACATGACTTAGTCTACTTGTCAGCGACTTCATCGATTTCTGCCATGTTTTGGTTTGGCCGCCTCTAGCTTTCTTCCAACCTATTACTACGCCGCAAAACATAGCTCGTCGAGGCAGACGGTAGTTAGACATGCGTAACACATGTCCCAGCCACCTCAACTGATGAAGTTTCAATACCTCATCTGTTGATTTGCCATCCTTTCCTAGAACCGGTTTCCTAACGACAGCATTGCTCACACTATTAATAACTGGATATTAAAATCAATAGTTAAATGGAATGCTTGAAAGGCAACTGCTTAGTATCTCAATGTTCAATGATAAATAATGACAGTCGATTGCATAATTTAACAGGTATATTACGTTTAATTGTATAAATGAGTGTAGTAAGTGTATACAGTTTATAGTAAACATACATGATTGCTCATTTGAATTAATGTTTAATCATGTTATGTAATAGAATTCGTCTGACTTATACAAATAAATTAGAACTTGTGCTGATTAACAGATATATTCATTTAACAAGTATTGATTTGATGTACTCAGCTTTAGGTTACACTTTAGTAAAGATTAGATATATCACTCAGATGATTAAAAGGAGTCATAACGCGGGGTCAAAAACTGAGACCTAACAGTTAAAAACCAAGTGCTTTAATCAATAAGAGAGGGGTTTAAGTCAATGTCACATAACTAAGAGTAATTTGAAAGAAAGTTCGATATTCAATGCTTAATACCTATCAAAAGTTTATGCCGAACTGAAACTGACTTATGATTGGTTTTACATTTGTCCAACTCAAGCAATACAGCTTAATAACTAACCACAAATTTATGCGATAATCTATGTTCAAAGAAATTCTATCTAAAGGCTAGTGATACTACTCGACTTTACAGTTCAGAGTAAAAGGAATGAAGTTTGAACTCGTACACTTAGTAACTGAAGGTCAAGTATTTTGTTAACTCGTAAATAAATATTCATATTACTTACAGTTTACATCAAGTACTATGTAGTATAATTAACCTCAATTGCTTTGTATAACAGATATTATAACTGCCACGAATCGGACTGATGAATCAAAATCTACAATTTCATCACATTTACCAAGTACAGATTTGTGTAAATGGATAGTGAAATTACGGAGTTACTAAAATCCAAGTAGGTAAAGATTCAAACATGAAACTAAACGGTTGGAAGTTGGATACCTTAACGATTGATCTAACGTTCTATATAAAAATTTATAACCACACCTTGTAAGACGATAATTTTATATTGATTTTCAAAAGAATTAAACACCGCCCAAGCATTTTAAAGCTTAAACAGCACAACTCAATCCTATGACAATTAAACAAGTACCCAGAACACTTAGTGACAATTATGTAAATGTGCTGGAAGCTTCAATTACGCAAATTAGCAATAGAAGACGATTGTCATTAGTATTGTTAAAAGTTCGAGGACGGTTTTCACTTCCCAATTATTTACACCTTAGAGAGTTTATTCATCCTGAAGTATAAGAAAAGTGAATTGGGTTCGAGTTGGCCATAAAGACCTGCGGTATGACCACAGTTACCAAGGAACAATTGCTTGAGGTCGTTCACACATGAACTTTTGACAAGTGGATTTTAGTGAGTTAGCTCCGTGATTGTTAAGGCCTTATCTCCGGAAACGAAAATCCGTGAAGTAAGGTGAGGCGTGCAGTTTCAGGGTCGACTCTTCCTAACCCCACCCTTCCATGGGAATGTTGCATGAGAAAAATGCCCTACTTCCCTCACCCCTCTGTACAGTGAGCAGTACGACTTCGTCTTCGAACCCTAGGTTTGCTCCTTTTAGTCTTACCGATCTTTACTCGATCTACTATATATGGTAGGACCCTAAAGAACGATTTTTGTAGCCGACACTATGGGAAAGCCTGACCACCATGTCTAGGTAGCAGTAACAATTATGTGTGGCGAGTTGGACCGATGTATATATGTCAGATTCCATGCTTTACATACGTACATAATAAGCAATAAAATTTAAACAAGATGAAACTTGTTACGCTTTAGTAAATAATCAGTCTATCATTGGTTAGCTATTTTCAATCAACCATTTTCCTATTATTTAGGTAATTCTGATAACTGAATTTACCTTATATTCTTAGAATTCATTACTGTTTACTCAATTATCAAGGCCAAGAAGATTAAACAAGGAATCTCTACTTAACTTGATAAAGAAATATCACGATAAATTTGATGATGAGAATTGAAAAAAATCACTTATTCTGTCTAATGTTTGCATACTTTTTTTTTCTCTTTTAAATCACATGAAACTACAACCTAATGAATTACATTTTCTTAAAAGTTTAAGTATCAATAATGCTATGCATGCATTCTACTACTAACTAACACGTACACAAACATACACAAATAAACATACATATATGAAACAATCATAAAGATCTATCCATAAGAACTATTCTGAAATAAGAACATTATCTTATCACTATGGATGATAAACAACTATCAAATGAACTTAAGGTTATCCGTAAAGTTTTCAATATTCAATAAAAATACACTTTAGAAAATTTTACGGATCAGATAGTGAGTGAATCCTCTGCAATACAGTGTGACTTTCAGCAAAACATTTATTACAAAAGCTTTAACCTTGATAATATATGCTTGTTATACAGTATGTAGGGTTGTTGTTGCCACCATGATGTGGCGGTCCGGCTCGCCTATCGTAATAAACCAATCAAGCTATACCAACTGCAGTAATCGGTTCAGTTAAACTCGGAAGGTCGGTTGAAAAATAAAATCCTAGGGTGAAATCGTACTCCAAACTGTATAGAGGTATGATGGCAGTATGATGTTTCCTTCAGACAAACAGTATGACAGAGATGCTACACTCCCGCAAAGGAAGGGTGGGTTTAGAGAGGGTCAGTAATAAAACTGCACACATCACCTTACTCCACAGATTTCCGTCTCTGGCGGTAACGTCTTAACTCATTAAAAGCCACTTGTCGAAAGGTCGTGTAAGACCGAACTTAAGCAGTTATCATGATCACTGCCATCACACTTTCGGTTAGCCTAGACCACCCCCAACCCAGTTCATTTTTCAGGCACCTCAAGAATGAGAACACTTCTACAATGTGGGTAACCGGGAAGTTAAAACCATCTTCATACGTCTAACAGTACTCAAGATGACCGTCCTAATACGTACAGCGGTGTGTAACACTGGTCATGTTCTTCAAAAGTTAGTTGTGGATGACTGAGATAAAAACGTTGGCAAGTTACTCGTTGATATACAGCACTCACTCAGTTAATGAATAGAAAAATAAATGTCGGTGTCCAGTTCAAAATGATTTTTACTTATTCAAAAGTCAAAATTATGATAACAATAGTAGTAAATAGCTTAGAATAAGAAAAATAATTCAAGATTACATATGACGACGGAAAGTGAAACCAAGCCTAAGAATTACCAAATTAAGTAATATTACCTTTAAAAAGTGAATTAGCTCAACAATGAATCATTTTCTGGACTAAGTCCATATCTTCGTCAAAATAAGTAATAACTATGCAGATATATGCTACATAAAAGTTTAATGAGGACGTAAGAAATATAGGCAGTGAGGAATGCTATTGGGCCAAATAACTCTAATAAACCTATCTCCTCATTTTACACTGTGGGTAGTTCCCGTCATTAGAAAGCACTTCTAAGTTACGTATTATATCGGATTCATAGACAACAACAAGAACCGAGAATGAGATCCATTTTCGTTTTGGTCTATGAATCCGGTTAAGTTCGTAAACTAGAAACGTCTCCCAATGATGCAAACTACCCACAATGCAAAGCACAAAAAATGAGACAAAAAGTGGAATGTTTTTGGCGCAAAGCATTCAAATGTATAATCGAAATCTATATTTATACCTTAATACCCATAAACTATTGAGCCATTTACAAACCAATAAGGTGCAAGCTTCTGTAGGTTACTCGCACTAGTAGCATTCCTCTATGCGCTTCTTTCTCACCACGTCACTAAACTTCTGTTGACCATGGGACTATTAAGTCGACTTACATCTAGGAAAGTAGGCTTAACTCTTATACGAGATGAAGGGTTCAAGTCACATAAATCGAATTATAACTTCTAAGAAAAACCCTATGTTTGATTTGAATATTATTATTCAATTTTCGGCAATTCAACTGAAAACGAACAATGATTCCAAATACCTATAATCAAAAACTTGTAGCATACCCATGTCTTATACTTTATATGGGCATATTTTACAGGTAATCACAATGTGTATTGTAACTAAGAATTAAATTGGTTAGCTTTACTTAAGACTCACAATTAAACTATAATCAAGTAAATGTGTAATTTCATTTAATGAAACTAGTAGACATAAAAGTAGTTGCAGTTTCGTATCATTTAAAAACTTATTGAATGACTCACATTCTCCCAAAAACATGAAAAACATCGTTTCCTACAAATAAAAAAATAATATACTAAATATAATCAACTACCGAAATACGTCGGAAGTCTTGGGAAAGTAAAATAATCTATCAGAAGGCTTACAATAGCTTACAATAACTCAGCATTAACTGAAATCAACTAGAAAATGAAGGGTACGGTTGTGTTTTGTCGCAGCTCAAAGTGTACGCGTAAATCAAGGAACATAAAATATGAAATGTTTAAATATAAAGAGATAAGAAATGAATACACAACTAATTATAGAGTTTGGTCATTTTATGAATCCAAGTCAAGAGATTTACACCACCTAACATGGTTCAAACAAACACAATCAATAAATTTATAGGTTGATCTTACGGTTGTATGCTAACTGTGAAATTCATTATTCTGAGTATACTTGAAATTGTGAATAGGATAGTTAGAGACATTAAAATACACTAGAAATGTGATAGGTGCTACTTATTAAGTTGCGCATAGGTAGAAGATGACGGAACAGCGTGAAAGTGGTGATAATAAACAGCCGACAAGGTGAACTGAAAGGCGGCACAGAGTGAGGCGTGATCACAATACATAGAAGACATGAATGCAATCAAGGGAAGTTAGCCTAGAATCAACTTTGACAGAGGAACGTGATCAACAAACAAATAAACGAGTGAAGGCAATATATGTAATATTTATGGTGTCCTATGTTTGCACCGAATAAAGTCTCCTCCCGTCTAGGCGGTCGCTTTACACAAATAAAATCTAGAAACTTATTTTTCCAACTGAACATTGAAAAAAGTAAAGAAAGAAAAAAAAAACATCAAAATATTACCACCAACCTGATTTCCCATAGTATTATTGTTTCCATTATTCTGTGATAGTTTAACATGAAAATTTTGAACATTTTTAGCAGCTAATTCAGCTGCCTCTTTCATTTTAAAAGCAAATTCACTTAAACTTAATTGAAAACTCCAATCCAATGAATGTTCAAATGAACAAAATTGTAAATGATTAAAATCACAATTATAATTTTTAGAATTATTATAAATAGTTTCAATTAAATGATTTTCTGGTGAATTAATCTTATGTTGTGATAATAAACTTTGAGTAGAATTTATTGAATAAAAGATATTTGCGGATATTTGTAAATTTTGAATTGGTAGTAAAAAAGATAAAAAAAGTAAATGCATATTAGTTCGTAGAATAAGCATATTCTTTGATAGAATAAATATACTGGAATAGATTCACATATGAATTATTAAGTGATGCTTTTTTTGAATCTGATGGTAAACATAGCTACTATTGATGAGTATATTTACGCCATCTTTGAGCGATTGAAATTAAACATTGAATCTGAATGATTTGTCTATCAAACATTCATGAAGCTGTAATTTTCAAAACATAAAAAAGTAATGACTGATAAGACACAGATTAAGTGTTGTAATGGTTCACAACTAGGTGATTTATAATTACGTACTACGTTATATATTGCATTTTATTTAAAAATGTTTGTATATATCACATCCGATCAATTTATGAATTATAAATGAAGCTACTCATTCAAAAGGTAGGAAGAAGTGATATGATTTAAGCAGTATAAATTTAACTCTGAAAAGCCGTAAAGAACAGCTCAGAAAATCATCAAATGGAGATCATCAAGCAGTTACACCGTGAAACTCGTAGTCACAATCTCAGAATGACGGAACTGTCAATTTAATATAGAATTTATTCCAAAACATGTGCTCGAACTTTAGCTACAATTTGTGCCTTGATGTGTATGTCCAAAAAGAAATGCCTCCTCAATTTAGGAATAAAGAAAAATGTGCGCATAAAAAATTAGAAGATTTTTATCGAGATTGTCTAGGAATATTCTTTGTCTGTTGAAATAATCAACATAAACAATTAAGTGGAATTGTGTCAGATAGTGGTACTGAATATATCATTAAATTCTATGATCGTAAATAAGGCTATTAACATGAGAATTTTTAATGAAATTAGAACTTGCAGACAGTTTTAATCGAAGTATAAATGCTCATCACCACAACTTTCAATTATCACCCAATTGAATGTAAATAAAACCCTCCATTTTGTTAGCTCTCATCCATAACAAGACTACTTTTACTTATTAAGATCTGAATCGGACAACGACTGATCACCTAGATTGACAATTAACTATCTCCACAACCCTCCAGTTGTAACTAAACATTAGATCACTAGTGACTAGCTACTTGAGGTGATTCCTGGAGTTCTAGTGTACAGACATGACCGGTGGGGTTCAATCGTGTCAGGTGTGAGGCAGTTACCCACCGATGACAATGGATGAGGTCGCGTAAACGTATCACGAATTGACTGAATAAGGAAAATGAACCGTTAGGACCCAAATCAGTGGTCCAATGGTAAAGCGAAACCAGAGGGTCCTGGGTTCGATTCCTGATGGGGTCAGGGATGCGCACTGTTGAGGAGTCACAGACTAGAACAAAACAGCTGTCACAGTGCTTTCAGGTAGTTAGTAGTTGTCTGATTCGGATCAATTCGCGATATCAGGGTTGAAAATTAACTAACTCCACAACCCCCCAATTGTTGTTAAGATCTTTATAAAATGCATCAATCCTAGGAGTCTCGCGGTGATAAACAGGGACTATGATATTATGAGTTTCTGAGAGTATTTGGAAAAGAATAACAAGAGCCGTTTATACACTCGTCAGATAATATATTACAGAAAAAAACACGTCTTCGAATATGATCAATATTTGATGAAATATTGATTCGTGGAGGGCAGACCCAGTTAATAAATACACTGATAACTTTCCTGTTAACCACTATCTACCGTTAGAAAACAACTATTAGTATACATTTCGCAATAAAATTACGAAGACAAAAGATGTTTAGACCCGATTAAAACGGTAACGCGACATCATTTATTATCTATATAATATCTCTCGTTATTTGAACTCAGTAATATGTCTACATAAAGTCCTAAAGGATACATCACCATGGCAAATTTAAGTAACTTATACAGTCGATGGTCAGGCAGACCAACTAGGAAATATAAGTAACATCTTGAGGTCATTTTATTTTTAGTTGACGTCTATTTTAAGATCTGAGTACATTTATGAGCTTTAACTGAAGCAAGAATTTTAGTAAGGGAATTGATTTGTGTCAATCTAGTAGATATAGGTGGATTGTCTGCCTCTGCTAATCATTAAAAGTACACTAGCTGAAGGATTCGTTAAAACTGAGTTACATTTATGGAGACATAGTGAGGTTAAACTAAATGAAAGTGGTGATTTACCCACTGAAAGTTTGGCCTATACTATATATTCAGAAATCCCAAATATACTGCAAGATATGTGATGCCGCCCAGTGTAGGATTAGGATGGAAACGTGGCAACAGTTTAAAAAGTCGATGACTGTTAGTCTTAGAGATGTTGGTAGGTGGAAACTAGATGGTTAGAGTCTTCGCGATAATAGAAGCCAATACCCAGAAGCTTCAGTGAAAATGCCTTAGATTTGTTAGTGTAGATGCATCTACTAACTGACTTACTCCTAGATACTGAGCTTAAAATTACATTATACTTTCCACAAATAATTATCTTGTCATGTTAATATAGGGGTTGGTACATATATGTCCCGGATTTTACATTTTATGTGGTTGATTGACTGACTGATGCATCAAATCAAGTTATGACATGTACGTCAACCAACGGTTTTACATTTCATACAACGCAATAAGTGATTGCGTACCAATAAAACTAATGGTGGGTAATTGATTTGTTGTGATCCATATACACATTTTCGGGCACAATATCACATTCTTAACTCTAGCCTCTTGCTTATTTCCAATTAAACAAAATCTGCTTCATAACTGGTTTTGGGATTTTCGGCGTCTATTAGTAAGATAATCTTTGAGGCACAGAATAAACAAATTAATTGATATCTTTAACCGAATACAGTAGAGTACCATGGCCTATCTAGAAATGTTAAAATTAATCGTAATAAAAATGGTTTAACTAAGGAAAAGACCAAACTATAGTTTATGACCAATCATGCTTCATAAATAAATTATACACAGCTGGAAAAATAACATCGACAGTAAAGGTAGTACTGTGTGATCTGGATGATAGTGACAATAACACGTCCTTGAGTAAAAAGGCAGAACCGAAAGATGTTTTGCAATTGCTGCCAGAAGTATTGTAAAGTCATTTCAAAAATAAAACAAAATCGGAATTATAATTTAGATTTGATCTATTACACATGCAAAACGGGTGAAACTAAACTTTGTTGGCAAACTTTAGAGAGCCAATGAGAATCAAGGTAATTGTTTACAATTAACTTGTATTCACATAGTGAAAGCAGCTCAGAAGTGACTTTATAATAACCTATGAAATGCTTAATAATTCTAAGCATTTATTAAGATACTTATTTGAGTTTGATTCTAAAACATTCCAGACGGAACAGAAATCAACCAGAGGTAGAATACAGTAGATTGAATTAAATGTGCCATTTCTTTACCTAAAGGCGTCATATCGTTATAACTCCCCACTTGTCTAGGCATTTAATGCAAATTATACCTTAACCTTTGAGTAAACACCCCATTAATTCCTATGGCGTCAGACCCACTTCCCTCGGTAACATGTTAATAATTCTTTGTACGTCTTTCATATACTAAGGTTACTACCTAAAAAAATTTGCGATCGATTGCTATCAAGTAACGGAAGTTCGTTAACCTTAGGTTTTTATGATTCTATCCTCAGTAATCTGAACTATTTAAATAAAAAATCATTTAAAGGACACATACTACACCAAGGTCACCGCCAAATAGACCGCGGATTTATATAAAGGTGACCCAGAGATTTATTTGAAAAAAGGACATTTGTATTACCTATTCAAGCAAAAGGCAGGATACAATGAATATCTAAATCAATATACTTTGAAGGCCTTCAGTATCTTATTCTAAAAATGGTTTATCAATGAACTTAAAGATGTCTCCCAAGAATCGTAAACTTTGTAAACTTAATTATTTTGTACGCACTTCTTAAGGCTCCAGTAAAACCGGGAAGTTTTAAATATAAAGATGTATGCCTGCTCTCTGTGCCATGCTTTATTTCAGTTCATTATTACCAATGGCTTCGCTCATTTTTACTAAGGAAATAACATTGAAAACCTTAAGTAGCTGGTATTTATAACACTTCGTATTTCTTATAAAGGCGATCCTAAACTAGCTTTAAGTTTCTCTGCTTTATTATCAATTACTTACAATACGTACGCTTCTAGCTATACTTTTATTAGCCTTCGATGTTACAAATATCATTTTCAATAAAAGTTGTCGATGAGATAAATGTTCTCCGTTCTCTTGCGGCCTACGTTAGGAACAGTCTACAAACAGCAGTGGAGGTAAGAATGAGTCTATCAACATGAAAAAGGCAACAGGAAGATACCTAAAGTTAATGAGAGTATGAATAAAGTTGACAGATTTGCATTTTCTTTACTTACTAATACTCCACCTTGAGGGTTTGGTGGTTTATCGCCATAGGCACGGAGGATCGTTAATCGTAGGCAATTGCTGATATGATAACAAATAATTTTTTTTATTTACTTTGTACTTTATTCACATTAATTATCAGTCTATCTGGTTCTTCAGTGCAAAGATGGGGGTAAAATATTAATTACAGCACTGCAGATTAAGTTGCTTACTGCAGACCTTCTTATTTTCAATTTTTCAGGAGGCAAGTGAGTAACACTTAATCTGTTCTTATTGTACGTGACTGAAATATGTTGTTAACATAAACCGAACTAGTATTTTTGATGTCAATAGTTAACAATAGCAAAATATGTCTCTGCATCAATTATTGCAAATGTAGCATCCAGTTTTACCGACCACAATTAGGAAGAAAGTGCCTATGAGTGATATTAACAGTTCCGACCTTTCATGTGTATTGTGCTTACTTTTCAATAAAATTGTATCTTTAGAAATTTTATGTTTGTTTAATTAAAGAAAACGGCGATATACTGTGATCATGAACATAGTTTGTCAAATTAGACAGTTGGTACCACATTTTGACAGTTTGTTCCTCATCGTTAATAACGGTTGGGTAAATAGAAAACCAGAAAATTTATGTTTAGCACTATACTTAGCCGAAGTTAGATAATCGAGTGATTATAACAGTGACAAAGAAATTGCTTTCTTTGATAATTTTGAAAACATTAAGCAATAGGCGATTATCAGTACTTCTTTCCGAACCATTCCACATGTGCCTTATTATCAATCTATGACGAAATTATGAAACATCCGATCATAGATAATAATTCAAATGATCAATAATCGACATTTTAATAAATTATGTGTTTTCACAATTCAATCAAGTTGAAGCACGTAATGTTATGACATATGACGGCTTTAAATAAAGTCGTCGACATAAAAAAACGGATAGATAATCAAACCAAATTAACAGCAGTTTACATATTACATACAGACAAATCAAATATTTGCTAGACTTACTGCAAACACCAATTCTAACATGTTAAAGTTATATATAAAGAATGAGTGATTAGTGTGCGTGTGTGAAATTATATGAAAAACTGTAATGCAATAAGTAACTGATGAATAGTAGTAGTTTGAAAGAATGATATTTCTTTTCTGGGTGTTTTTTCGCTTGAGAATAAATGTTGTATAGGTTAGATGCATGATTGTTTGAAAAATTAGTCCAATCATAAGACCTTCACTTTTCTACTTAGTGCAATTAAGCTTAGTAACATAAATGAAAGCTTTAAACAGTCATCTTTCTCTGTAGTCAAAATAGTCTTCGTGAATTACTTTTATGTCAATATCGATTCTATGGTTAGTGTTAAAGATCGTATGCAGTGCCATTGCTGATTTTATCTGTAACTTTTCAAAATTTAGAGAATTATTAGGTGATCTTTTTTTCATAATTCAAATACACCTTGGCAAAAGTTGAAATTTATCGAGAAGATTCTTTAATCCTAAATGTAACACAGTCGACACAGCTTAATCTGTAAAATAAATGTTGCAAATGAAAAAATGTTTTCTTTCACTCTAACTAATGCAATTCAAGGTGTTAGTAATTTTGTAGAAGTTATTTACATTGCGCAGCGTTAGATGTCTGATAATTTTTTAGTTGCCCTTGATAGCAAGGTAGAGCCACAACACCGATATATAAAGGGTTATCTTCAGTTTTGTATATCGAAAAATTAAATCGATCTTAAATGTTATTGAATATGTTCATGAAAAAACAGAGTTTTCTATGTGCTTCTCATATTTTCTTTCTTTTTCTGTATCATCATTTAATGCGACAATTTTGGGCTGTCTTCTGAATTTTTCAATAGCAAAGAGGTTATCACTCTTGGGACATTCCTCAACGAATTTTATGCATACAGATCTAAGAGTGCTAGTTTACGGTCCCATTCAAGTTTATTTTAACTGGACTATCTACAATTTAAAGCTGACATTATTCGTAGCTTCTCAAGATCTTCAGAATTGTTAGGTGGGTATTTCAGGTTAACTAAAATGATCCTTAGCGCTAAATGAAATTTCTTTAAATTTTTAAAATGTGAAATGCATCACAATAGACATAAACTAGACCAGCAAACTGGTTCAGTAACAATTACTGAAGATAAATATGTAGGAGGAACTATAATATCTACTGATGAAGATAAGCTAAATAGCCATATGGACGAAAGATAAGCTGTAAATTTCAATTTATTTAGGAGAGTGGGTCATAAGAAAACAGTTCACAAAAACTTTATTAATGAATCAATTTGCCACAATACTCCCTACCAAAAGGAAACTAGATTTTTTTATAAAAATAGACTTACAGGAATAGGCCTGAGAGTAAACGTTATAAGCTGTGCTAAATCATTTGGTTTACGATTCGATCAACTTAATTTATACTACAAAAAAAGTGGCTTCATGCGATTAATTAATTTACCTAAAGTCATACTGTCTGATGAATTTATGGCTAGGTCCACGGTAACATTTGTGACACACCAACTTGATTAGTGCCACACTGCTTTATGGTTAAGATGTATTTAAAAGTATATTAAGCACATTAATACACAAAGCGTTGTGACGGATCATATTACGAAGAAAGATTAGTGTTATTATTAGCACTGTCCTTTGCTTGCCATCTTCAAATAAGTTGGTATTAATTGATCACTCTAGGTGGATGATGTTTTGAGTGGTGTCGTTAGATATTCCACCGATTTCACAAACCTAGATTCGTAACTAAATAATTATAAATCGAATAATACCAAAATAGACATAGATGTATCTGATGCGAATCGGTGGGTCTTAGTAGTTACAACAATACACCTAAAATCACATCCAACCTGACAGTTGCTATAACTTACAACTGCATCTTAATGAATCAGCATGGTTATTTGCTTCCACAACATTATGCTAGCATTACATCCCTGGAAAACCGAACATTTATAGACAACAGATTACACCTAAACTGAAGACACTTATTTTTCACCATGAAGTCGAAGCCTATCAATTTAGTAAATCTAAATTTACGCCCCTTGAAAGCAAGGCTAAACTGTTTAGCAAAAACAACTTAATAATTCATCAGTGCAGAAACTTTTATCATTAACTTCCTAAACGTCATCCGTCAAGCTCATTCCAAGTGCATCGTTTGTTTTCTCAAGAGTCAAGATGGAACGAAATTGTGAGAAAATTGCTTAACCTACGAACCTACTGACTAAGGAAATAGTGCGCGAAACCAGTCTGAACAATTTTTTCAAACATCATTATGTTCACAGCTTACTTGCTGAAAGATAGTGATTGCATTTTCTACTGAATATTTTCGAAGAAGGCCTTATGTCTTCCGTAAGTGTTTTTATGCGCACTTGATCGGATCTGGAGGAATATTGAATATACTGTTCATTCATCACAAATAATGTCTCATGAAAGATATTTCTAGCGTTTGTTGAAAAAAGAAAGTACACTGTCATGTTTCAGTAGCGAATGACAAAACTCGAGAAAAATTTCGTTATTTGTTTTAACTATGTCGAAAAGTCGTTACTATAACTTTATATATGACACTAATCTAAATATCGAGAATGATGCCACCTAATGTTTCCTTGATAAAATATGATAATCCATTACTTATAACTAAAAATACTGATAAAAAAACTCCAGGAGTGGGTTATCGAATATTTTTCTAATCTGTCTTATAGGCTGCAACACTTAAAGGAACTCAACAAATTTCTGAAACTCCTCGTTTGTCATGTCTAGCATCTAAAGGAAAGACGACCTCAGGCGAAACTAAGAGCAGTCAACAAACAGAAGAAATCCTTAACTCGATCCTTCCACCTAGGTAGATTTCAGAATTGCTTATCACATTATGAAGAGAGTGGAGTGAAAATGGCCAGTTATGGATTCAGCAAGTTTCGAGTACACCGGCAACAAGACTTGATGTTGTTACTCTACAAGAGGAGCTTGATAAACGGCTGCAACAACGACAAGCTCGAGAAACCGGTATATGTCCGGTTCGAAGAGAACTTTACAATCAAGTATTCGAACAGTTTCTTCTGTTTAACACTTCGTAGGTATTTGATGAACTAATAAGACAAGTGACAATTAACTGTGCTGAACGTGGGTTGCTTCTTCTTCGTGTCAGGGATGAGATACGAATGACAATCACAGCATATCAGACATTGTATGAATCAAGTGTGGCATTCGGAATGCGTAAAGCCTTATTATCAGAACAAGGAAAAGCGGATATGGATCGAACGGTAGGATATACCCAAATGTACAAAATGTGCTGTTTTTAAAATGACTAAGTAGTTAAAACAATTTTATATCGAAATTTTAGATGACCAACAACAGATCATCACTTCAGTGGATTCGTTTTATTAAAAATAGTAGAATAATGAGCAAATGGTATACTAAGTACTAGTCTCCAGCTTATTATTTGAAAATAAAAATTACCTAAGTTTTAAGAATATGTTTCTGGTCTATAGCCATTGTATATAAGAAGTGTACTGCACTGAAAAGTAAATATGGGCTTAAAACTTTAAGACATGTAACATGCGAATTTGTCCTGATTTAATGTATAGAATGAGGGATTTCAATTCTTTAATAACTTCATTGCAGATCGCTGACTTGGAACAAGAAAAAAGGGATTTAGAAAGACAAGTTTATGAACTAAAAACGAAGTGTGAACAAATAGAAAAACGAGCAGCAGAACAAAGGCAATTAGAAGAGAAAAAACACCAGGATGAAATACAATTCTTAAAACGAAATAACCAGCAACTGAAGGTTAGTTTTGTCATATTTAGTTGATCTTTAACTAAAACCCGTCAAAATTATTATTAAGTCACTAAGATTTTATCCCGAGAGTTAGGCAATGGACAAATCTATAATCAAGTTAGCATAGAGTTATGAATTACAACAGTATGACAAAGCAGTGACTGGAGAAGCTATATATTAATGTCTGTGTGGTAAACCATGCTTCTCAGCATACTTCCAAGCGGATATTATTTATCAACAGTTCATTTTAATAAAAATGAGCTTGTCTCGAAACAATATCCGCTTGGAAGTATGCTGAGAAGCATGGTTTACCACACAGACATTAATATATAGCTTCTCCAGTCACTAATTTGTCATATTGTCATACTTCGTAACTCCATGCTAACTTGATTGTAGAATTGTTTATTTTACTGAAAATTATATTTAACCAGGTTTTTCATCCTCATAATTTAGTTAACTAAAGGTATTTTACAGGTTCCCTTCATCATCAACAACAACATAGAACCGGGCACATAAGCCCATTAGTTTTTGTTGCCATATCACATTAGCACTACGAGACAACAGAAATAACATAATAACAGAATACAAGAGAGGAGAGTGAAGTAAAGGTGTGCAGAAACAAACAATAGAATTCAAGATTTAGATGAAGTTGAAGATTTAATACACTTGCGCCAATGTGACCGATTCTGAACCATGACTCCAAGTGTCTCCAGTCATTTATTGTGACTATCACGCGGATCCCAACAAGGTAATCTGCATCTACTAGCATGGCTTAGACAAACAGTAAAAGACTACATGGACTGATGTCATGTTTTGGCCGCCCTACCCTTCTTCCATCCTTTTTCAACTCTAGCCAACATTGCGCGACGAAGCAGGGGGTGGTTGAGCATGCGTAACACATGTCCCAACCATCTCAAACAATGAAGATTAATTACCTCTTCGTCTAATTTACCATATTTCCCGAAAACCAATTGTCTAACCTCCATATTACTTATTTGACTGTTCTATGATATACGAGAGATGCTACAAAAAATATCTATGGTCAAATACTTGAAGTCGAAGCATATCTTGCGTTTTAATGACTCACGCTTCGTAGCCAAATGTTTGGACGGCACGGACTGCCGTGCTGTACACTCGGCTTTTAGTTGAGAGACGGATATCTCATCTGTACCACAAGTGGCGTAAATTGACGAAAGCCAATTGGGCTTTCTGAATCCCTGCTGAGATTTCGTCCAACACCGACCCACCAGGAGTGGTAAAACTTCCGAGATAAGTGAAGTGGTCAACGCATTCCATTACTTCACTTCCTATCAATAATTTAGGTTGAGAAGCAGGCCAGTCCTGGAGTAACATTTTGCATTTAGAGGGAGAAAAGTGAATCCCGAATATGCTTGCATTGTTACACAAGGTGATCAGGTGACTGCATATTATCAGCATCTTCACCAAATAAGACCATATCGTCTGCGTATTCTAAGTCGACAAGAGAATCTCCTGGAAAGAAATTAATTTCTGAGTCGTTAGAAGTGAGTGAGACTTCTAAGAGTATATCTATGACAAAATTAAATTAAAAATGGGGATAAGGCGCAACTCTGATGAACATCACTTGAGGATGAAATTTCTCGTGACAATTCGCCATAGCCTCTAACTCGACTGGTTATGACGAGTACAGAGCCACTATAAGGTTTATGTATTTTTGAGGTACACCTTTTAATGACAAACATTCCCACAAGACTTCACGGTCTGTCGAGTCGAGAGTTACTTTCAAGTCATGGAATACAACTATAGTGGGACGTTGGTACATATGTCTATGTTCGAGCATCTGGCGCAGGGTGAATATTCAATCAGTGCAGCCACGTCCAGGTCTAAAACCAGCCTGGTTTTCTCAAGTCTGATGTTCTCTAGCGTTGAATAAACATCAAATAAATGTAGAGGATAATATTCTAAATACTATATTAGTCAAACTGACTCCTCTGTAGTTATCACAAGAGGATTTCTGTCCCTTTATGTAAATTGGAACGATCAATGAGCAAGACCAATCATATGGGATGATGTTCAGTTCCCAGACGTTGGCTAATATATCAGCCAACCTACCAGCTAAGACTAGAGCACCATCCTTAAAGATACCAGTTGACAACCTATCAGGTCCTGTTGCTTCCCTCGCTTCAAGTTATTTGACCTTTTCAACCTCACTGAGAGTTGGGAGGTGGTTTGGGGATATCAGGTAAGCTGAAAGTAGCTGGAGGTCAGTTGAACTGTAGCTGAAAGTGTTACACCCGTCGTTCTGATCTTCTAGACTGACAGTAAATGATAGACCCAACTTTTTCAGAGATAATTTCACTAACTGCCGGTTTCTTAATACTGGTGTCTTTGATAAGTTGGAACAGCTGTCTGTTATTGCCCGCCGCCGCCAATGCTTCCACCGCTTTCGCTTTTGTTGCCCATCATTGTTCATGATCCTTACACAGACTCTTTTTCAGTCTACGTTTCGATTGTTGTCGCTGTTCACCATTATCCGAGCTTGCTGGAATGAGTTTTCGAGCCTCCATCAGTTTACTAAATGTTTCAGAGATTCAGTGATCTTTTATAGCCTTCGGATTAAAGTTAGATGCAGATAACGCTGCTGCGTTTACACCTGCTTTAAAATAGTTCGAAGCTGTTTCGGGGTGAATTTATTGGTTGTGGGCAACTAAGTACTTAGCCTAGCCATTTCTAAATGCAGTCTTGGGCTTTTCAGTCTCGAAATGATATATAAAGGGGTCTGCCTGATGCGACCTTTCTGTGACCAGCATAATGCATAAAGATACGTGCTCTCATTAGGGCGTGGTCAGATTCTAAACATGTGCTGCAGAAAAAGGGGCAGCCCTCTATACAGCTTCTCCTACGATAGCTGATACCGATATGGTCGATTTGCGTCCATCGTTGTGTAGATGACAGAGGTAGCCAGGTCGAACAATGTCTCTCTTTATGCTTAAAGTTAGTTCAAGCCAAAAGTAAACGGTGGTCTGAACATAATTGTATCAGACGGTCTCTGTTATCTGTTCGCTGGGCTGGGATGCCGAGTGACCAACCTAAGTGTTTTACAGTCTGATTTAGCCAACCGACTTGGACACTAACATCCCCTACCATGCAGGTTCCTTTACTAAAAGTTACTACTTGACCTATGCAAAATATTCTCAATTTTTTTCTTAAAATCAGAAATGATTAGAATTTTAGAGTAAGTAATTAACTTTACTTTTAGAAGAATCACGACTTGTTTGATGGGTATATTTTCAACATTTAATTGATTGTATTCATCACACACTGACATTAGATGAGTACTACTGTTATTTAAAAAGAGCTGCCTTGTACTCCATAATTTCCAATGGTACTCATCCAACATCAGTCTGTGATTAATACAAACAATTAAACTTAATACCTATCTATCTCCACACAAAAACATAACCACTTCACATGAATATTTTCAATGTATTTAAGATGTTAGCTAATAAGTTACTTTAAATTTTAGGCTCAACTAGATGGAATTATGAATCCAAAGAAATAATCATCATTTGAATATCTGTCAGTCTACATTATAATTATGCAACATCATACACTATGATATTCTTTTCTTTTAAAACTTAAAGATAAAAATTGCATATAACAAACTAGATGATTGAAATTTCATAAATTAATGAAATCTGCATAGAGAACTTAACAATCATATTGAATCTTCTTTAATTGTAATACACGTATATTATGTCATGAAAAGAAGATAATAATTCAAAAATGCTTACTATGGTTAATTCATTTACTGTTTTGTATTATGAAAATAATCAATGATACTGTTTAGTAACAAAAAAAACATGAACCTTATTAACAATCCAACAATGTAGTTGATTAGAATTGAATCTTCATCAAAGTGTCATAAAAGTTAGGTAAAGACAATTTTTTTTTGTTAAACTTGATTGTTTACAGAAATGAAAATAAAGAGAGAAAAATAATCACCAACCAGTTAGGGATGAAATATCAAAATGGAAGTAGAGGGGGATATCGTAGTAGCTTTCGGAAAAAAAATAGCACGTAAGCGAAAATTGTAGAAGGAATTAAATAAGTTTAATTTGCGGTACATAATTGACGTCTTAAATGAAATCACGGTTACAGAAATGCTAAGCAGCTAACATATCTACATCTGTTTCAGTACATATTTCATCTCAATATTTATTCAATCATATTACGCAATCCTCATAACTTAGCTTGTTAAGACCTGTATAGTCTTATTGGGACAAAACGTAAATGAACGTGGGGACTAGAGTTACTGAGAACTTTGAGACGACAGAATCAGTATGTAGAAAATATGCAAATGAATGCTTGATTTAAATGTAACGCTTTATGTAATTTACTTTATTAAATTAAGGTTGTTATATACAGTATATCGTTTATCAAGAAGATTTATCTCCCCAACATAAATGCATATTTGTAAACACGTATGTTTCGAAAGAAACTAGTATTAACTTACAGCGTATTCAAACTTTTACGTAACAACAACGTTAACGACGTACAGCCCAGAACCTACGATCTATGAACCAGCTATTCGATTTTGTTGCGAAATCGATTCTACAATGCAAAGGTGTTTACAGAATTATTCAGTCACGAAACAGGCTACAACTTTATAGTCAAAATTTGTGAATTTCAATCACTAAACAGCTACCCTACTGTATCTTTTTCAAAGTATATAAAATAGTAGATCTACAATGTGATTGTAATTGGATGTTGTGTAGATTATTTATTGTTAATTTGATTGCACTAATTGGTCTGAGTTAGATTATCCGATAGTAATGGATAAGATCGCGCAAATATATCTCGAATTCACTGAGTTAGAAACATCAATTATTAAGAGCCGACTTAGTGGTCTAACGGTTAGGAATTCCCCACGGACGTAGAAGGTCCTGGTTTCGATCCCTGGTGGAAACATGGATTTGGACTGCTGATAAGTCTTATACTAAAACGAAACAGATGTCCAGTGCTTCTTGGTTGTCAAACTGATACCAATTAGTGATATTAAATAAACATCTATGACATGAATTTGACATCTGATATTAACAGAGTAGTTAAAATGTGATTATCTATGATAGAACTTAAGACTTCTCACTTAGGATTTTAAACAAAGCAAGTGAACATTATGATAAGGTCATATATCCAAGCTAACCGTGTTTAGATAATAGGCCATATACACAAATAAACTCATACTAACATGATACACCACTGTAATCGAATTCGATAGCAGTTAAATTTACAGGAAATGTTACTTTTAGCTGAAATTATTCAGATATGTAGATCCTGGATAAAATAATTCTGAATGTTTTAGTAAATAGGTCATTATTATATACTATTTCCAACATTTATCATTAAACAAAATCATTTGAATCTTCCAAAAGTTTGAAGATCAATTCAATGAAGTTTGTTTGTTGATCCATGTAAAACTAAGCAACATTCTACAACAAGTATGCAATATACATATTTTCATTGTATACATTACAAAAACACCAAATGAAAGGGAACTCATGAAGATGTGTTGTTTATTTATACAATAATTTACATTAAAAAAAAAAGCATAGAAACGAAAATGTTTTCAATTGTCTTTTTAAGAATTGACTAATTTCAGTATTTTTACAATCTACAATCTTTAATAATCTATTAAACTGCCGAAGAATCATATCGTTTTGGTGGTCTAACACGTCTAGTAGATCGTCGTAAGGTTTCAGATGAATCAGTAACAGAACTTGTTATAGATGATGTATCATCAAAATCATCCATATCAGTAGGTTGATTATAATGATAATGGTGTCGTTCTTCGTGAAGACGATCTAGATGATCAAGGATAGCTTCTGTTGTTAATTGGGATGGTTGAGTGGAGGTTTTGGGGTGATAACCACGTGATTTACGTGAATTCGATGCTACTTTTGGTGTGGCATCTACATCATGAATAGTTTCTTTAGTATGAATATAATCTGAACTAGAGCATGAATTTTGTAACTTTGGAGGTGTAAAAATCGGAGCATTAGTCAATGAAATTGTATCGTTACATCCAACAAGAAATCTGTAAAAAGAAAATACATAACAAATGAGAATTAAGTGAACGCATACCCTATGGGTAATATACACGTGATTATGGTAAGAAAACACTTCCGGGTAATAAACAAGACATGAAATGAAAACTCAGAAAAGGGCATCCCACTTCAATAGACTAACGCTTGAATGTACATAAAACAATGCTGGGATGATCACAGATTAACAAATGATTATGTTAGATACAAAGTATCAGACAGTAATGATAAATAGGTTGACAATATTTGAACTTTAATAGAATAAAATGATGAGATAGCTTTTTTGCCTTCAAGCCAATCCTGAACGCAAAACTTTTATTATTTGTATGAGTTACCTATTTTCAACCACTTTACTTCAACGGAAAATGTTAACTGACGCAGGAATAATCTGGGGGAATGCAGACAAAAGTCGAACAAAAAGGTAGCGTTAGTCCATGAATTCAATGACTGTCAGAATAAGTTAGTAGATACAAACCGACTAATTGAGGTGCGTGTAGCTATCATAGATGTATGGTTTAGTTTAAAATAATTTGTAATGGGACAAATGTATTTATTCGTTTCGACGTTTAGTTCTTGAGTTTCAAAATTATTTAATGACATTTCATGGATTACTTCTTTCTTCCGGAATCACATTGTCTAATCTGAAAGTATTTGTATCTTTTCATTGAGATTATGAGCTAGAGTTGATCAGTCTCTGTTTAATACGAATGGATTCAGCTAGAGTCCCGAATAAGACAAAAAGAGCGCCCTGGACTCCAATCAACAGCCACAATCAAATCCTTTTTACTGTCACTAACACTACCCCAATCGCCAGTTTAGTATTCTGCTAGTAATGATGATATAGTGTAGGAAACTGAGAGAAACGCATATATGCCCAAGTTATATTGCACGTTATGTTACTTGGTCATTCCAGAATACGAGAGTGATGCTAAACAGATACGTAAAACAAAAAATACACAGTCTACACATGTTCTACTTTATAGTTCTCTCAAAATCTAACCTTCTGAATTCTCTATCTTTCTCCTTTCAATTTATCGCACTGAATTATACTTTTCGAATCATATCTTCGCTCCCTAATTTTCTGCATTACTGCTAATACTTCTACTATCGCTATCACTCTTGGATTTGAACTGATAGTCGCGTCTCTGTGCTGATGTGGTATGGCAACCTGAACTGATGTACCTACGTACGAAGTTCTGCGTTGTATCTGTCTGTCTGTCTACTTTATAGTTAATGATTAAAATACAAAATAATTTTAATGTTGATAATAAGGAAATCTTACGTTTTAGAAGTTTCTACATGATCAGAATTTAGCGGATCATCATGAACATCAGTATCACTGCTAGTAGATTTACTGTAGCTAGGGTGCATATTTAATTCATCCACTGAGGTTGGCGAAACTGTAACGTTATCAACAGATTCCATTCGTTTAACTGTCATGTTAACTAATGGTGCTGAAAATAAAAATTCTTTCTTCTGTTGGGATTTATTCGAGGTAGGCTATAAGAAAAGTAAAAATGCAACACGATAAAACATTGACAATATGATGACCGGTCTGCAATATAGACCAATGTCGATCATAAAGACTGAAGTAGTTGTTTAAGTCACAAACAACTTCACTTATCTTGAGATTTTTCGTCTTCCAATAAAAAAGGAGTATAATGAACAACGGTCCGCTCTGTTTTACTAACATAAGCTATGAAAGTTAGACATTTGTAAGCTGTGGATCGTAGATGTCTCTGAAGCATTGTTCGCGTATCTGAGTAAGTAGTGTAGGAGCATAAAGCATTATATAAAGATGGCATATCACTTGATCAGACTGTTAGTTTTTTCCACTGAGATGGATCAGAAACGTAGTAAGGATGTCCAAACAATGCCTACCACAACACACTATGTTGGTTGTTATAAGAAAGAAAACTAAAGGTTAAATCAGAACATAGAATCAGTCCATGAAGTAAATGAATGTTAATCTGAGCCATGTTAGCAGGTGGAAACTACCTGATTTGAGTCAGTGAGATAAGTGCCATCGATAGTTGGAGATACTTGGTAACATGCGTAAGCACGGATTACAGTGGTGCAATTACATTCACTTTTTATCTCAGTTTAGATGTTGAGCTCTACTCCTCTCTAATGAATGCTTTTTGATTCCTTTTTGTTGAAACATATTCTAAGATTAATATTTTTTTTAAATTTGATCACATCATTCTAATTGAAATTTAAGCTGATGTATATGTGTGCCACGCTTTACATTATTTATACCTAATTGATTGGGTAGATATATTTATATCGATCATAGATGTCTCCGAAACATTGCTCGTGTTTGCTGGGACAACCGAGTAAGCAATGCATGGGTTAGGAATAGAGTACTAGGTAAATGCGGTAAGCCTATTGATGAAGTAGTGAATCTTCACCAGCTGAGGTGGTTAGGACATGTGTTGCGTATGCCTGACCACCGTCTACCTCGACGAGCAATGTTGTCTGGTGTGGGAGTAGGCTGGAAGAAAGCTAGGGGTGGCCAAACGAAAACATGGCACCAATCCATGAAGTCATTGACAATTGGGCTGAGGCATGTTAATAGATGTAGACTACCTGGTTGGGGCCCACACGATGAGCGTAACAAATGGTTAGAGACCTTAGGGGATATGGCTCAAAATCGATTGCAATGTCGCAGGTGCATCCACTCCTTGTCTTCCTCCAAATTCTAATTTTCGAGCTTATTATAATTTTCTCTTTACTGAATCACTTTGTATCTCAAATCTCATCTCTGATCTCTATGCCTTTCCATTAGTACTTACTCTGTTACTACCTTCCCCTACTCTGGGATTTGGTCCGACAATTTAATCTTTATCTGCTAATTGAGGCATGGCAACTTGAACTGATGTACGCATGTACCAAGTTCTACGTTGTAACTGACTGACTGATTGGTTGATTAACAAAACCTTGTGTGTTATCGAATTGTACCAGAGATTGATACAAGTAATGAAGAAAATAGTATGGGTAAAATGCTTGAAATTGATAACAGTAAACAATTAAACATTTAACTATCTGTTAACATTTTTTGACTTCAATTAAATCGTTGTATATAGTGCGCCATTTCACCTATTCGAATTGATAGATAACTGATAGACATCCGAAAGGAATCAAATCTACTGATTACATTTTATCAAAGATGCAGAAATTACTTTCAACAGTTAATTATTAATGAGTTTATATTAACTATAGTTGAGTGTTTAAATATCTTTATAACACAGAATTATTAAACACTACATACTACTCAAAGAAAATAATTAAAGCCATGTACTCACTGTATTCTGTGTTGAAGAAATACGTCGAGGAGCGGAAAATATGAATTCATTACATTTTATGACAACATTATCTGCTGTCGTTATATGCTCAGATTTTTCTATGTTTACAACACCTAAAAAGTAGAAGAATTTCAGATATTAATAATAATAATAATAATAATAATAATAATAATAATAATAATAATAATAATAATAATAATAATAATAAAAGAGGAGTTATTATTCCAAGAAACATAAAATAAAGAATCTTCCATAAAGAAAGATGTTCATTGTAGTAATGAAGAGTAGATGAAAGACAATTCAACGAAGAGGATTGTCAATGCGGTAATGCTATTTAACTGAAGCTGTTACAATTGTATTTATGGTGGAAAATTTCTGTTAAAAAAATTTACTTCATGATTTATCTTAATCATTTTCTACAAATCGAAAATAACTGAGTTCTCGATAGTATGCTAATACATTAGTTACAATATGTATATCTAGTAGTTGCATAATTACTCAGATTAGATATTTCAGTTATGTACAGCGTACAGCCTGGTATAATGAATACTCAAGTACAGTAAAAAATAGTAAAGAACGAAAAGTTTACAATAATTTCGAAGCTCAGAATCTTAAAAAAACACAATCAATTAATGCTTGCTACCCACGTGAAGTAGAGGCCATTGATTGAGCAAGAGAGCACAATCGATCAATGTATTTGCATTAATGTGACTTAAACTGACTCATGATATCTAAAGTCTCTAATCGATGGCTACGATAAATAAGTGGATCCTAAGTAGGTAATCAGCATTTACCAATAAGGCCCAGATCAAGAGTTAGTTATTTCATGGACTGGTGACGTGTCTTGTTTGGCCAATTCTTTCATCAACCTCACTCCTACGACAGTCATTATCACAAACTGAAGTAAGCAGTAGTTAGGCATAAATTATATAAATTCCGAAAATCTCAGTCGATGAAAATTCGCAACATTATCAACTTATTTACAATATTTTTCTCGTATTCTATGTCTGACATCAGGATTGAATCTATTAACAAATATGAGAAACTTACAAATGTAATTTACTTTTGTATCTAGAGAAGATATCAGAGCAATGTACTGATACTGTGACTACAGGATGGATACCTCGCTCACTACACAAAATTTCGTCACACACTAACACACTAAAGCTGATTAGTAAAGTAGTCAGTGTGGTCTATTACTTCACTTATAGTCTAAGTGTTAATGTAGACCAGTCTTAAAACAAAATTTATATATATAGAGTAAGAAATATATCCAGAACATCCTTCTGTTGTTTCGTTCCGCGATCTAACAGTGTTAACATCATCACTAAACGAATTACAAGCATTGGATTATATAGGTGCATTCAAAGCATTGCCTGACGAGATTAGACGTATGATATTAGACTAAGGGTAGATAAATACTTGCTGGGTTGTGAACTTTTATCTATGAGGTGACTAAGAAACAGGGAAATAGTTGAAACTGCAAAACTAAAATATATTGCCAGTTTATTATGTAATTTAGAGTTTGAAATTAATTTGAACAATCCTAGAACCAAAAATACTAATTGGAAAAACTCATTTGTTTAACAGAATCATTAAACAAGTCGAAACTAGTTATGCCAATAACTTTTGATAATTTTAGCAAAATATGTATATAGTCTGCTTTGACA
Organism: Schistosoma japonicum; assembly: GCA_025215515.1. NCBI lineage: Eukaryota > Metazoa > Platyhelminthes > Trematoda > Strigeidida > Schistosomatidae > Schistosoma > Schistosoma japonicum. Next base: position 1,140,594 of record CM046061.1, read on the forward strand.
GATAGACAAAATGACGAGATAAGTTGGCGATCTGAAAATCGTGAGCACGAAATTCTTAACTACTTTACAGCAATTTATATTACATAAAAAAGCCTATAGTTGTACTGGTAGGGAATTTACTAAGAACTAAAGAATGGATTCCCATTAGAAATGAATAAGGATTATGTATAATTTTGCTTTGACAAAACATAATTTTTATTGAAATTCTGGCAGTAGCTATCACCTTGATGTAGTGATAGGGTTTGACTATTGTGATACACTAATTGAATTATATTGATTAAAACAGTCGTTCCTTTAGATTCCATTACGCAAGGTAAGTCGGAAATAGGGCGATACGATTAAAAGCATTAAATTCAAAGTAAAAGGGTGAAATCATATTGACAAGTTTATAAATGCTACAGTGGTAAATATGTTCATTATTCGGGTTGCTTAGTCAATATTCGTTTAGTATACTTCCGAAGAAAAATACTTTCATGTTGTAGGCAACCTGGAAAATGCTATCAGTTCTGTTATAAATTCTTCATAATACAAATGACAGACCGATTGAATACGATTGTTAAGATAAAATGTTTATACTACTCATTAGTAAGACAAAATAATGAATTACTTCTTTCACTTTGAGGTGAGAATAAACATTAGAAGATCATTGTTAAGTTCTACAAGTCGACTTTAACTTGTTACTGACTGTTTAAAGTCCTTCATTATAAAATAAAAATTACGAATAACTGAAAATCAAATTGTAGGTCACGATTAAAAGTTCGCTATCTTTGCTTTGTTTAATCCATAAGTCTACTAATAAGTAGTATAAAATACTGAAAAACAATTCTCGTCCAAAAAAAAACAAGTAGTTTCACAAAACTTGAGCGTTGAATGTATGTAAGACATATGAATAAAATGTATTTGTAAATAACCCCAGTGAATAAAATTAATGAAAATTCCAATGTTCCGTTTGGCAGGTGAATACGATCTTCTTCAGGGCCTGCTGAGTGACATGTTGGATTTTAATTCGCTGAGATTATTTACAAATATGTTTTATTTAAATACAATAGTATACAATAAGTGGGATGGTAGTTAGTAAAACCATTTGAATCTCGTGTAAAACAACTGTATATTAGATGTTCATTGGCTTCATTGTACAATTAAGTTACAATCCATCGTTACCACATCTATTCCAATTGCTAGTACTTGCTTATGAATTGCAATTGGCTCACATAACAATTCAGTACAAAAACTCTTTTGACTTTCAACTCCTTTGACACTTACTTGGACGAACAGTTGATAAATTTAGAGTGACATCACAATCGTCATCATCATCATTAACATGTATTTCATTATTATTATTGTTTCTGATATAATCTGATTTTCTAATTGTCGAATAGGTTTCGCTTGTCAGTTGAATTGGTTTTTCAACTTGATTGGTTAAAGTTGATTTTATTATTGAGCAGGATAAGGATGTTGATGGAGATATGACAGAGTTCAAAGAAGAGCAAGACCGTGTAGACGACGAGATAGTTGTTGCTGTTGTCACTGTTGTAGAAGACGGATCCACTGTCGAGACACATGCTCCTTTATCAGATGAACACGATCTAGTCTGAATATACAGTGAAAAAAAACAACATAACAACACTGTGACAATGAATAGAAGCTTTAAAAAAACAAATGTAAGTAACTCAGTTCCGTAAGATATCAACTGGGGTTACAATAACCCAACAGTAACATCTTAGCCTGTGAAACTTTTTAATACAGGTTCTAGCTCCACAAGAGAACATCAGCTCCCTCAAGAATGCAAACATATCTTATTGATGAGTGTCAATTAACATTAAACTTACGTTCACAGCCCCACATCAGTTACTTCCAACCACTAAAAATGAGAAATTACAACTTCGCATCAGTCCAGTGCTTATCGTTAATCACCGGTGAACTATCAAAATTTTAATTAATCTAATATAAAGGGTATAAAATCAAAGTTCTCATACACATTTAAGCATTTAAAAATCTATCCATTGACATTATTATGATGAATAATCACTACTAAAGTATTGGGGCAACTAAATGCTTTAAAGGAAGATGACCTAGAATTCCGTTGTAAATCATTTGAGAGAATGACAAATTTGTGCTGAAGAGAGTAGATTTTGAGGCCTGGAGAACAATCTGAGAAAGCGCTAAAGATAACACCAATATCGTAGTAGGAACAAAAGATTAGAGTGAGAATGAGTTAAGATAACATTCTTATGAATGGCATTTCTTATATTAGCACAGTTCTTTATAAATTTTAACATTCGGATTGAAGGCATATGAAACTAAAAAAAATCTGGCCTTTTCAAGCTGAGAAATCTTAACGATTCTTTGTGTTTGACAATCGATGCCACTGAAGGGTTGCTGTCATCTAATGAAACTTTAGTGATGGCAACACTTAGGCTAAAAAGGGCGCATTAATGCGCAGTAAAGGCGATTCAGTCAATGATATCATTGGCTTCCATGGCTCAATCATATATTATGATTGCCACTTTAATGGCATCTATATTGCATATTTTTGCGGAGTCTGGGAATCAGCGGAAAAAGTTGAGAAAAGTCTAGTGTATGCCATGATGCCGAATGATAAAATAAAGCTGTATACAACTGCTCATCTTGACTTCCCTGTTGAAGTCCTATATATAGGACAGCTGCGTGGCTTGAAACTTAATCACATATGGCTCCGAATGAATCTAATAGAAATCCTGATCCAGGTCTCTAAAAGGCTATTCATAATAGGTCAAATAAACATTAATAAGGCAGTTCAAAATAAAGAAGTCCGATAAACTCATAAAGATAGTAGATTCATTTACGAAGATACATAGTTGAGGATACATAGTATACGTAGCACTGTTATTTGTTAAAATTAAGTGTTGCGTCAAGATCTAGTATTTAATCAATGTACATCAATAGATATAGTTACTTCATTATTTGAAAAACACCATCGCTTCTCCCCCCCCCCCCACACAAAAAAGAGAAAGTGGCATGTAACGACCGATAGTGGAAAAAGGATATTCAAACTTACGAAAAGTTATCACATGACCACATGTTAATAGCTAATGTTAACTAGGTTCTATTCAATCATCTCATAAACAGGGGAGTGTTATTTACAAAAGCAAACATCTAGCGCTCAAACTATGTTACCGGATACGGAGGGTCTACCTACGAAAGTAGGAAAGCCTTCACTCCAAACCGACGATGCAGGATCATAAGGGAACGAACTGTGAATGAAGCTACTTTAGTTACTAGCTACCATGAAACTAACGATGCCCCATTATTTTGTGGAATAGCCATTTCGATTAAAGGCTTAAGGAGTGGATTCAAATGAAAATTGTCGACTACAGACTCAATGTCTGGACAGTATCCTAAACCACATACAATTCTAACTTATATTTATGCAAAAAACGATCATATTAAATAGTGTAGTGCATACAGTTTTGGTGTACATTATAAAGTGCTTAAATAAATACACATACATAAAATTATTATTCAAAGTAACTTTCATAATGAACTAGTAACAACTAGAGAGGCAACAATACGGTTTAAATTTTACGTAATAGCGTTATCTTTTTAATCACAAGACTATAAATCTGTTATGGCGGGCACTTTAAGAAGATTGATTATCTTCTAGAACTGTTTTTTTCTGTTAACGATTCATTATTTTTAGTTGTATACAAAGTAAGCATTTTATTCTTATTATTGTGACGTTGCTCTTATCCTATACTCCTGTTTAAGGCATTAACTGTTACTATATCGTTTCTCATTTATGAACTATAGTTAATTGACTGCATATACGTTACCCCAGTTCATACTCACTATTACTCTTATTTTATATTAATGTCAGTTTTCTAATTGGTTTACGATGTGGTCTGATTTCGAATGTATATAAAGGCATGATTGAAATAAAAAAAAAACCGATCTGTCTGTTTGACTCATAAGTCGTTGTTTTTCCTCGATTCCGCTTTTGGGGACTGGTAGTCGCTGGGCTGACGTGTCTGTACAGTGATTAGCGATCATCAAGGGCATTGTATATTTGCACAATACATAACAAAATCAACATGTATTTGTCACGCTTTCTATAAAATTGCTGAAACACATTAGTTAACAAGTTCGTATAATGTAGATTCACATTTTTGTTGACGTTTATTTAAAAATGCACAAAATAAATTGAGTTTAATGTAATGAATCGACTTCATGTAGACAACTATTGAAACTAGATTGCATTGAAAAGTTTCTTCGTCACAATATGAAACAATTCAGCAGTGTATATTTATGGACCTCCACTAAGGAACTGAAAACAAAATCATTTAAACTTCTCAACCTTTTAGGCAATTAAGCCAGTAATCAATGGTTTAAGTTTCTAATACTTTAGGAGAATCGTTTACTAGAAAGAAACACTTATGCATTGCTTATTGATTAAACATAGAACCCACATTAATCCATGATATCAAATAATTATCAATTGATTATTATGTGATTGTTTACAAGAATTATTTAACTAACTTTCAATATAGAAACCGGTTTTTGATTAGATGGACTTGATATTGAATTATTGAATAATGACATAGTGGATGGTGTAATTAAACGATTTGTTGCATTCAAATAAACTTCTTTACGTCCACAAGACGGTGGTGTATAGATACATCTAAAATGGGTAAAACACAACAACAAAAAACATACAAAACATGCGATAATACTATGGCAAAGAAAATGTGTGCTCCGCATAATTAGAAATATGTATGTGCGTATATATGTACAGCGTAGAAGCTGGTACATGTGAATACCTCGGCGGTACAGAAAAATTCACATCCGACTAATGGAAATAATCAGTCCTACCATGCCAAGCAGGGCTGTTGGAGAGTGGTAAGACTAAAGGAAGCAACCTAATATTTGAGGGGGAAGTCCCACTGCTAGCTGCAGCGAGGTGTGACAGCAGTAAGGTGTTTCCCTCGGATAACCAGCATCTGCAACGATGGTGCCTTCTTAACGGAAGGAAGGAGTTAGAAAAGGTCAACCCTAAAAACGTCACACTTCACATCACTCCACGGATTTCCATCTCCGGTAGTAAGGCCTTCTAATGAATGGAGGTAATACTTCAAAAACTCATAACAAGGCCATGCGTGATCGGCCTCAAGCAGTTGCTCCTTGGGCTCTGCAATTGCGCTCCCAGGTCACTATGACCAATACTAATCCAGTTTCCGTTCCAGGTACTTCAAGAAGTAATATCCTTCCAAGATGTGGGCAACCAGGAAGTGAAAATTACCCTCATACCTTTAACAGCACACGAGATCATCTCTAAAGCTAATGATTTGAGTTCACGAAACGTTTATCCTGGTCTTCTGAAACTTCGCATTGATCAATATATATCAAAACTTTTAACGTTCAAACTTTATGCCAAATAGGACAACAGGCTTCCTTAGCCATGACTCTAGAATCCTGCTCCGTCGATGTCTGCTGCATCTCTAAAACGTGTATACAGGATCAAAGCATAGTCATTCGCTTGACCTCACCTTGTGAAATAAAGAACCGGTTCGGTTCACTCTTCATGCTTCCGGAGACCGCACCGCTGCCACTCGGGGCCTTGCTGGTGTAGGTATAGCACTATGTTCAAAAGCTGAGCAGACTCTCCTCGACTGGATTCCAATAGACAGTCGCTTGTGAGCTGTCCGTCTAAATGGAACGGTAAGGACTCGTAAAGACGGGGACACACGCCGTTGCCTCTTTGTTGTAACTGTCTATGCTCCCACTGACTACAGCTCAGATGAAGTAAAACATCAATTTTACGGAAAGCTTTCTGACCTTCCTCACAAAGCTAAGCGTACTGAAGCAGTAATAGTGGCGGGTGATTTTAATGCCGAAGTAGGTAGACTAGATGAAACTGAAAGGCACCTAGGTGGATCCAACGGTGTTGAGGCTCAACGAACAGATAATGGCAACCATTTACTACAACTATGTTCAGATAAGCGTTTATTTCTCGCAAACACCAACTCTAATCATAAGGAAAGACATCGGTTACAAGAAGGCCTCCACAATCAATTCAACGCTGGACTCAAATAGACCACATTGCTATCAGATACCGTTGTAGAGGCTCGATAGAAGACTGCAGCTCATTTCGGAGTACATGTTTAAACTCAGATGATGCCTTAGAACGAGCGCGTATTAGTCTGCGTCTCGATGGATGTAAAAGATCCATGACAAGGATTCCCCCCCAGAGTTCAACTTAATGATGAAAAAGTCAAGAATACATTTTAGGAACAACTAGAAAACTAATTAGTCAACTGCGTAAACTGTACCTATCCTGAGCTAGCCTGGAATGATATTCAGAAAGCTGTTGTAAGAGCAGTAATATCTACTAATAAACTAGACCAAAAGGTTAGGAAAACTCAGTGGATTTCAGCTGCATCTACTGAATTGATAGATACTCGGCAACACATCCCATCTGGTTCTGAACATTATGAGGAGAGAAGACAACTTAAGCACAAGCTAGCTAAAAGCTTACGCAATGATAGTGTGCAGTGGTGAGTGGCGAAAGCCAAAGAGATGGAAAAGGCAGCGGCAATAGGTAACAGTAGGCAACTGTTCAGACTTATCAAAGAAATGGGTATCAGAAATCATACAGTAAGTGAAACTATCTCAAAAAAAGATGGATCCACTATTCACTGTCAATCCAGAAGATTAGACCGATGGGCAGAACACTTTAGGGAACAGTTCAACTGGGTCTCAGCGTCATCCCTGTTGCCCACCATTCCCAAACAATCGGGTTGATATATTAGTCCATGTCGCTCCTTATGCTTGAAGTTGGTGTTTGTTAAAAATAAACGATTGTCTGAGCAAAGCTGTGGTCGCCGTTAACCGTTCTCTGAGCTAGAACACTGAAGCATCCACCTAAATGTCTTTCAAACTGATTCAAGCTACCTATTCGGACGTTAAAACCAGCAGCCATGAGTACCAAATTTGAGTGTTTTGCCCTATAAGGAAGTTTAGAAAGTTTTCTGTAAAATTCATCTTTCACTTTATCTAGGCTGCAGTCAGTGGGAGTGTAGGAAGAAACAACGGAAAGAAAACGGCGTGTGTCCCTATCTTTCCTAGTTTTGACTGAACCATTTCGTCGGACGGACATAGGCGACTGTCGACAAGAATAAATTCGAGAAGTGCCTGTTCTGAACTCATACTTAACGTAATACCTACGTCGGCTAGCCGACGAGAAGTTACTGTTGAGTCGCCAGATAAACGAGGAGTATTTCGCCAAGGTACTTCGCTCTGATTAGGTGGGATCAAGTGAATGATCACGCTAGGATCCTGTATGCGTGACTCGGAGACAACATACATCAATGGCATAGTATTCTAATGTCTTAGCTAGGGAGGTTTGCTGCCCTATTTGACACAGGGTTCGTACATTGAATGCACCAATGTGAAGTTTGAAGCGTGGTCTTAGTATACTTGGGACATTATTTCGTGGACCGAAATCGTTGGCACTGGAGACACAGGAGGAAGTTGAAAATAGGGATTTAGGCTTGAAGGTAGGGAGGGGTAGGATAAATATTAATAATTGAAAAAGCTTGATTAAAATGACGGTGATCTTATATGTTGTTAGTGGTATGAGGGTGGTTACCTTTTCCCAGTTGCCAACATTGTGGAAGAGTTCTTCTTGATTTACCGGAAAAGCGAAACGGGTTAGGGTTGGTCTGAAAGACCTGGGAGCGTGACCGCAGTGTCCAAGGAACAAGGCCGATCACACAGCCTTTTTGAGAGACATTTTAGTTTTTGTAGGTCCGTACTTGTTGGGACCTTACTGCTGGAGACGGAAATCCGCGGAGTAAGCTGAGGTGTGCATTTTTAGGACCAACCTTTTCTAACCACGCCCTTCGTTTGTGGGTAAGCAGTATAGCTTTTATGATGGTTATTTGAGGAAAACACCTTACTGCCGTCATACCTCTGTACAGCCAGAAGTACGACTACGTCCTCGGATCTAATACTTGCTGCTTTTGGTTTAGCTGCTCTTTAACCGACCTGCCTGGTATGGTAGGATGTTGAGGAACGATTGTTCCAGACAATATAGTTCGATTGATTCATCACGATAGGCAAGCCCGACCACCATGTCAAGGTAGCAGCACGGTCAGGCGAAATTGATATACTAAGACAGAAACGGACCAATGAGGTATAACGTTCTTAGAGGAGGGAAACATTATATAAACCTAATGTGGGTGTTGTTAGAGCAAAAATAATAAATCTTTTTTTTCAAATAAATTACAAAAAATGGTGGAGTTATCAGGTTACTTTGGAAAATCTAGCGTCCTTAACAAGGATGAAAACGTTGTCTAGTGCTTGATGATTCTTAGTAGTTGTCTAACTTAGGTTACTTTTAAGTAACAAACTGAAGAAGTGACAGAATGTAAATAGTGATAACAGAGTTCGAGAAAACGAAATGAGAAGAAAGTGTGCATGAATAGATACTGGGACCCAAGCTCTAGAAAAAGACAAATGGTGAATATACCTACACAACTGTGACCGATCCTTAAGCATGTCATCTAATGTTTCTGAACACAGATCACTATTATCGCGCTGACATAAACCAGTTAGTATTCAAACTAACAATCAACTACTTGATGGATTGATGATATATTACGGTTTAGCCGAAGTTAGTTAACATGGTGCAGTGAGTTAGGTGGCAATTATTCAGGTATAGTATATTTGCTATATTTACTAATTACCTTTATCAAGTTGCATAGTTAATCACTTTGTCGTTCCATGGTACGCGAATGATGCTTGGAAGATATCGATAATAAATGACCTGTAACTATAGGTTAATGAACAGCGAACTTCTGCGCAGTGCATTCGTCCACTGGCAAAAGTCAAACAAGCTCATTGGATATGTAACAAGGAGGTTAATTTAATACTACTGATAGTACAATTTACATAATTGTTATTAGTGACCAATGAATTGTCTTGTCGAAACCAGATAACGATTTGATTAAGAAAAATAATTTATTTACTAATGTCTTGATATAAAGGTCCTGACTAATAAATCAACTTGAGAGAGACTGAAAATCCCTAGACATTATCCATCATTACATATTTCTAATTTGACTGTATAATGCAATAGATATCGTTGTTTTCATTCACTATCCCTTAAACTCTGTCATTCCTTGATTTATCATTTTATTAACTTTATCTGTAAAGGTAGTTCTGTGATAATATGTTAGATTGGATATTGTAGGGAGCGATTACTTTCAATTAGATCATGAATTTAAATGTCACTAGGATTGACAGTTTAACTCAAGCTCAATAAGAATGTTGATATTTTGAATTCATAAGAATGTAATGTTTACTAATGAACTGATCATATGACATTATCTGTAACAAAAAGAAAAGTTACATTTGAAGAAAATATAAAATAATGAAAATGGAAATGAAATAGGTAGGTAGGTAGTTATCGTAAAAGTGGAGTATTACCTTAATATTCTTCTGATCGTTGTTATGGTATTTACTGAATACACAGACAAAAAATATATATATAACGCTAAATCTACTTACTTCAATAAGTACTTGTTGAGATCATCCTCTTTTGGAAGGAATTCACGTTTTTTACTTAATTTTAGCTTTGACTCATTGAATGATTGTTTTGGAGTTGTCGAATTAGTTATATTCGTATAATCCATTAGATGACGACTATCATTTAACCAAATATCCGAGTTTAATCCATAACTTTTATGAAGATCTTGTAATCTAATCAAGAAGAACACAAAAATAAGTTTTGAAAAATCCACTTCAAGTATTGTTGTCTGACAATTAAAAATAAACGTAGCGAAGTTGTCGTTAGGCTTAAATGTTTTCAAGTAGATCATGCATGGAGTCTTAGGAGTGTATGCACTGCAATTAAACACACTTAGCTGGTACACTTTTTTCCCAACAGTTAGCCAAATGATTTCAATACGATGAAGTAGCTGATCAGTGGTTAAGGCATCCTAAAATCCTCCATAGAATCACAGATTAAAATTCCGTTTTACCAACTCCGGTTTGGGTAACGTGATAGTATCACAAGCCATTACGACAAGATTGACTTGAAGTCATAAACGCAAAGATCTACTTGATAAATAAAATAAATGAAAAGATAAATAAAACCACAAGAAGGACTTACTCTTTGAAAGTATTCCAAAATTCTTGTCGATGTTTCTTATTTGTAGCTAACAACCATGAATTTGAATTACTAATACGATTATTTCTGATAATTTCATCATCTGTTATATCATTATCTCCAATATTGTCAACAGAATTCAGATATTGATCATCTGTCAAATAATTGAATGGATGCTTAGTTGATGATGTCAGTTTATGCTGAATATGTTTTTTTACATTAGTTAATGGATATACCAATGGAGTAGTTTGTTTATAAGCGATAAAATTTTTACCATCATCCAGTTGTATTGATAAAGATGATTGTGATAATGATGATGGTTGATTTTGGTGTACTGATTCAAACATTTCACCAACATTGTCATCATGTATTAATGAAGAAGATTCTGAATTTGTTTGAAAATCATCTATACTAACATATTCATTTGCTAATGCTTTGAAATGATCTAGTTTAAGATTATCAGAATGACTAGATGTTTTGTTACATTCATTAGTGGCATTCAATAATGGTAAGCATGAAGTTAATAATTGTGTCATTAATTCAAGCTGTAATCTATGTTCACTAATATTATCATACTTATACAATTGTTCAGGTTTATGAAATGATGGTGTAACACGGCGATAATTATTGATAATTGCCATAGCAGTCTAAAATATTTCAAGAATAGAAACATGAAACACAGTTTAACCACTACTATTAACCTCCCTCTCTTCTTAGAAAAAATGATAAAGAATAAACTGTTAGTTGTATCAAATAATAAGAACTACAAATCATTCATAATATGCAATCAAATACCTACCATTAGAAGTCAGTTCCATCTTAGTTTAGATAATCTTTGTTTACTGAACAATCACAGAAATGAACTCTTTCTATACACCTGACAGCTTCTTATAATGATTCACTTCAATACATTTTAAATTACTGTTAAGCCTTTGAAATGTGGTAGTTTTGTGGAGACAGATATTGGGTTTAGTTGTTTGTATTCACCATACACTGGTTTCCGTTAAGTATCATCAGTCACTCACTCTTTGTCTTCCCTTAAATTGTGAGCATAAAATTATTTCCGATGAGAATGCTAGGTCTTCAGAAACCACTTGATAAACCTATTATTTGTGTAAATTTGAACTTCTCATTTTCGTGTCAAAGGCTCCTACAATTATCTAAAGTCTGCGTTTCTCACGTCGAAGAACCGTAAGCCTTATTAGTACATTTTATCTCTTAGTATGCTAACTGTGACGCATCCAAGGACATTCGTTCCATATATATAGGTAATTTGATTGCTTATTATTCATTTTCCGGGCTGCTTCTGAAATTACACTTTCCTGTTTAGGCTGGTCTTCTTGGTCTAATGATCTGGATTGGGGTTTAGAGAATAGCTTAACTTTGTATAGTATTATTGTGTCCATGGTCACTAATCACGTTTGCTCATATAAAAAAAATCTTAATTCTGGAAACCTATCAGTTTCATGCCTTTCTTTCCATTAATTAATTATTCCTGAATAATATTCTTAATGTTCACACTATTTTTCTTACAACCACTGATGTAACTTACAATTATTCAGTGTTCACCATGCTGCGTTAATGAGGTATGACAACTTGTACTGATGCACGAATGTGCCAAGTTCTAGGTTTTACATGAATGAACTAACACAAATTTTGATATGGCACTATAGGAAGTCAAAAGTACACCGAATGGCTCGGCAGTAACCTCTCAAAATAACTGAACGTAGATTTGAATGCTGGAGTAAGCATTGACAATAAACGTTAAACACGAAATTGAGGGCATACAAGTTTTTAACTTAATTTCTACAACTAACTTAATATCAAAATATGATACACACAACATTAAGTCACTAAGATTACTGGTCATATCATTTCAACTTAATCTACATAATTCACTGAACACGATTGGAAAAATATAAGAAAGGTCGTCAGTATTCAGTGTCCAAACAATGTAAAGAAATGTAGGTAAATCAGAATATCGAGAACCGAAATCACGAGTAGAAATGTTAACTTAGTCGTCGATAAATGATATTCTAAAAACAATTCTGAAAAATGGCACGATAGTGCTGTTAGTCTATAACTCGGAGAAAAATATTCCGACCTTAAGTATTTGAATGACACTTTCTTTACTGTGTGGTGATAAACAAGCCATCCACATTGCACTTGATCAATAAATAATTAGTATTCCTGAGTATAGTATATATTTTATACCTTATAAATGAAAAATACTTCTGAAAGACCAGCAGATGTTTGTGCCTCCTTTCACTCTTTGTGGTGGACAATTATAAGCAGTCAAAAAGTTCGTGTATATAGGTAGCTATATGAGTGCTGATGGTGGCATCACAGATAAGATCTACCTACGCATTATGAAAGTCATCGTGACGTGAATCTGATCGTCAAAGGCCTGGTTTACAACTTGTCAGTGAGAGTAGGTCTGTGCTAAGTTTTAAAAGACTGGCTTCTTCAAACTGAAGGTTTCCAATGATTCTCTACGTGTTCGACCATAATTATCGTTGAAGGAATGCTGATATTTCCTCATGTTTAAAGTATAAAAGACAATTGACTTATATACGCATATAAATTCAAAATTACGGATAATAATGACTAACCTGATATTGTGAACGTGCAATTAAACAATGAAATAGTAAATTGTGTTGTCCAGTTTTTTGATAATACTCAAATAATACTTTAGCTTCCCAATTATTTAAGCCTAAACTTATCAAATCACCCAAACGACCAGCTATAAAAGGAGTGAAAAACGATGGAAGAGAGATAAAATTGTAAAAAAAAAGACAATAAATATATGCCCAAGCTGCTATGATTGTGATCAAGCGAATAATACCGAAGCCAACTATTATTCACTAGATGATATAAAACACCGACACTATTCGCAATTTTCAGTATCTCGAGTTAGAAGTGTAACTCGCTTGAATAAATTGCTTTGTATAATTCCATACGAAAGTAGGATAAATGCATGAAATGAGCATACAACTCTCTCATGCAGAAATACAATTACGATGTTCATATAAATAAGGTCATAGCATAGCCTAAGAATTATAGACGAACTAATAACGTATAAGAGTAAATGGTGGGGGAGGAATGTGGAAAATAGGCACTACAGACCTTTTAATGCGAGAAACATTTGACTCAATGTTTCAGATAGAACTTACAAAAACGATTAGCTTTTCAAATTCCTTTTAAGGATATAACCCATCCTTCTAACTTCTGATCAACTGTCGTTAACATATATGATACTTCGATGAAAGTCCCGAGTTCATGGGTAGGTTGACAAATTTATAAATTTTTGTATATAGGTGTCTTCGAAGCATAGCTCGGGTCTCATTAAACGACAAAGTGAATAATGCTGTGAACATGGAATAATTTGTAAAGATGGAAAATTAGTTGCCAGGTTATTAAATATTTACCGACTGATGTGGTAGAGCGACATACATTATACACAGTGAACCACTGCCCACCATAACGAAAAATGACAACTGACGTCGGAGTGCTGTGTTCAAGCCAACATATATCATCAAACCATGGAGTAGTTAATTGTTAACATGATCTATGTTGGTTAGTGGAATGTACCTGGTTGAGGTCCATCTCTGGAGCTATATTCTCCATATTTAACATCTTTTTACTACTATAAATATGTGTTCGATTTTTAAGTGCTGATGATTCATGGATATCGCCACTCAGTAACCTGAGCAATAATGAATTTAAGGCGTGAATAATTACGTTGACCAAATGACGTATTCATATCGAACAAGTGTTATGTAGGGTGTTATGTGTAGTGTTATGTAGTGTTATGTGTGTTTCGTGGATAACTAACCAAGCACTAATCATAATACGTTTACATTGAACCATTTCATTTACAACTGATTATCACTACATATAATGAAAAAGTTTCAATGTCAACCTAAACATCATTATCACGGATAATTCACAAAAATATCAACATTATAGCTTACTAGTAGAATGAATTTGTATATTCCCATTGATTCGTTATAGACTGAAGCTGGTCAGTCACTGTTGCTATATGTGCATCCTGTGCGGATCGCCTCGATATAGCGATTATTCATTGTACCCATTGCACAAACGTGACTGTCTGGACTCAGTAGTCTAGTGGTGTACGCGGTGGCGTATGATACGAACCGGACTGAGTTCGAATCCCACTGTGAACATCAACATTGGGATGCAGGTACATCCAGCCGATGAGTCCCAAATAGGACGAAACGCGCGTCCTGGATTCCACTTGCCAGTCATAATACAAATTAAATGATTATAGCTTACATAATATACACATATATACATTATCTTACCTTGTCTACAGATTTCAGCTAATTGGATTAAAGAATCACGAGCCAATTTATCAACAGAATTTAACATATCCATTGTTAAAGGTGTATGATTATGTAATTGATTCATTTTATGAATTAAATTACGTAATTTTATTAAAGCTAAATATGGAGCACCAATAGGTTTCATATTTAATTTATTAATACTACTAGTATTCATAACAGTAGTTGTAGTTGGAGTAAGAGGAACCTTATTGAATAATTGTCGAAAAGACATTTGCACTTTATAACTATTTGGATTTTGTTTAAGTGACGATGAACTACTACTGTTAATGGTTAAATACTTCAATAATTCATGAATTAAATCTTCATGACCATAATGACTGAATAAATTAATCATTAAATTAATTTGATTTGGAAAAATATCACTGAACACTTGATGATATGATGATAGTGATTGTGATTCAGGGGTGTTCATAATGAAAGATATGATTTGAGGGGATATTGACTCCTAGAATTTAAATGAAAATGGTTCTTTTTTTAACAAAGAAAAGTTATGTTGGAATATGCGTATTATCTATTAAGGTGATTCAAGCAAAATAAATAT
Source organism: Schistosoma japonicum (assembly GCA_025215515.1). Lineage (NCBI taxonomy): Eukaryota > Metazoa > Platyhelminthes > Trematoda > Strigeidida > Schistosomatidae > Schistosoma > Schistosoma japonicum. The sequence goes on from CM046061.1 coordinate 1,155,649, forward strand.
AGAACAGTTTTTCATACTGCTCAACTAGCTAGAATGTATAACTTAATTGTAGCGTTGTTTTTGTTGATCTGAGTATTAGCATAAGGGAGTTTTAAATGATTGTTTTATAACAACCAAAATAATTTATACTGATGACCTTTTATGCATAACGGATTATTTACACTGGTAAACCTGAGTAAATAATTTGAAATTATAATTGATAAGTTGGAACTCCAACCATTTCAATCCAAAAGTTCATAATAGCCAATTCTCAAGGTCTTAAATATAAGTAATTATGGGTTAAGGGATCACTGAGCAATGGACAATGTAATGTATGTCTAGTTTTGTTTAATGCTGAATGAATTCTACTGATCTACTTATCAACGTAAAAGTAGCAGATTGCGAAAATGTGTGACTGGGATTCGAATCCACCAGTGAGTAACAGTTCCCTGAACAATGTAAGTGCTCTTTGCTGGTAAGTGTCAAACAGGTTTAGTATCTCTTGTTAACTGTCGATAAATCAATTTCCATCATTAATAATCAACCATTTAACATGATAAGTTTGTTAATTCTGGTTAGCGTCTTTTTAGCAAACTTGTGTTTTACGGGATAGGGGTGCTAGCCCTATGCCCAACCCTCCTCCTTTACCCGGGCTTGGGACCGGCAACAACCCTAGAAGAGCTGCGGGCGGATCATGCACAGACCAAATCGCAACACTACACATCATCGTTGAACAATCAATTGAATGGAACTCGTCACTGTACATCAACTTCATCGACTATGAGAAGGCGTTTGACAGCGTAGACAGGAGATCACTATGGAAACTTCTTCGACACTACGGTATACCAGAGAAACTCGTCAACATCATCCAGAATTCTTACGACGGACTACAGTGCAAAATTTTGCATGGAGGACAGCTGACAAATGCATTCTCAGTAAGAACCGGTGTCAGAAAAGGCTGTCTGCTCTCGCCCTTCCTCTTCCTCCTAGTGGTCGGTTGGATCATGAAAACCTCTACATCTGTGGAGAAGCACGGGATTCAATGGATAAGTAGGATGCAACTTGATGATCTGGACTTCGCGGATGATCTAGCACTTCTATCCCATACACAACAGCAAATGCAAGTGAAGACAACCAAAGTAGCAGCAACCTCAGCATCAATAGGCCTGAACATACATAAGGGAAAGAGCACGATCCTCAAATTCAACACCGAGAGCACCGACGTAATTGAACTTGATGGTGAAACTCTGGAAGAAGTGGATACCTTTACATACCTGGGGAGCATCATCGATGAACAAGGAGGATCCGATGCAGATGTAATGGCAAGGATCGGCAAAGCAAAAGCAGCATTCCTACAGTTGAAAAATATATGGGACTCCAAACAACTGTCTACCAACCTCAAAGTTAGACTCTTCAACTCGAACGTCAAGTTAGTTCTTCTGTATGGAGCTGAAACGTGGAGAACTACTGCAAATATCATCAGGAGAGTTAAGTTTTTATCAACAACTGTCTACGCAGAATATTGAATGTCTGTTGGCCGGAAACCATCAGCAACAGCCTACTTTGGAAGAGAACAAACCAACTTCCAGCTGAAGAAGAAATCAGGAAACGACGTTGGAAATGGATAGGACATACATTGCGGAAATCATCAGACTGTATCACGAGACAAGCACTAACTTGGAATCCTGTTGGAAAACGGAAAAGAGGCAGGCCAAAGAACACCCTGAGTCGAGAACTAGAAGCAGACATAAAAAGGATGAACAGTAACTGGAGACAGCTGGAAAGGATTGCTCAGAACAGAGTTGAATGGAGAATACTGGTGAGCGGCCTATGCTCCTCCGAGAGGGGTAACAGGCGTAAGTAAGTAAGTAAGTAATTTAACATGATATCATCAATTGTCGAAACTGCGTAAACTTTCTAAGTTTTATTTACCTTTTCGCTATAAGGGCAGTTGAAGAGAGTTATTGATAGTTTATTGTTCAGGGAAACTTTAATGTGAACCCATACCAACTGGTGGTAATCAGTTAGACTTACAGTATACAAGAGAAACAAAAGCATAAAGAAACTTTTATCAGATATACTACTTACTTGAAAATAACCTCGATCCATAAGCCAAAGTGATATAATTGTTGGGACAAGAGGATAGGCCGAAGGAAATTCTTTGATAAATAATGACATTATGTAACGACACTGGAAGAAAAATCACAAAACTCGGAGAAACATTGTACACGAAAATTTAGATAACTTTAGATCATACATATTATTAATTGCTGTAATATTAAAAGAAACATCTAGCTAGCGATTTACGTGAAATAACGAAGAATATCACGTTCATGTATGTTTTTGATGGTTTTCTAACTACGGTCAGTACGTCGAGTGAAACTTTGAATTCGACAATCACCACAACACTAAGTAGAAATCAATATGTGTTTACTGGGGATTGGCTTCAGGGGACATTTTTAGAGCTTTAGACACTAAATGTTATAAGCGTAATTTAACCGTATTCGGTGATATTGAAGGAGACCTTGCAATATACCAAAATGGCTAAAATTACATAAGTAAATGATTGGACGAAGATTTAGATGCCCACCTAAAAACCTGTAAGTCATGTGTTCAATTCCTGGAGGGGTCGTAAATATCTGCTGATGAGAAATCCCATGTAAGAACAATGTAGCTTAGTATGGATCATCCATAATGATGATGTCATGAAATGAAATAAACTGAAAATTATAGTATCAAACTTATCGAATACTGAATTGTCACTAAGTAAGCTGACTGTAATACACAAATGTATGCTGTTTGTAACGTTAACCCTGTCTGCTAATCCCATTTTTCTGGCTCCTAAATAACAATTTATGTATCAATAAAACTTCAACAATGTAAATGTTTTAAACTTATCAGGCATAGAAACAAATATGTTACTATTCTCCCTTCATTTTCAACCAATAAAACTTATAGAAAACTATTTAAGTATGCAAAATCTTTACACGATGTATCGTTTTCCTCTGATAAAATACTCGTTTACTGTTATTACCTTTTGATAGTCATTAAAAATATATGGTGCTGATTAATTCATCGGTAGTTCTTAGAATGATTTTAATTAGTTTTAAGAATTGTTCAGCGCGAGCATTTAAAGAAGCAGTAAGTCTTGTTTCTCAATTGAACTTTTATTGTAATAAATGAATCAATCAAAGAACCAATGGAAATTATGATGAACTGAATAAAAATTTCATTTAACTTAAACAGTATGTGTTTGACTGTACTCACAGAAGATTATCTAATTCATGATAGGAATAGGTGTGTATAAATGACAACTATAAGAAAATATGCTATTTCCAAATCTACTGAATAGTACATTTATTTTATCTAACTTACCAGTTGTAAAGCACGTAAACTACCAGAATTTGTAGACTTTATATCAGTACTACTGGTATTATTATCAATAGTAGTATTCTTAACATCAACATCAGCTTCCTTCATATGATCGTCAAAATGATCATAATAATTTGAATTGATTAAAAATGTTCCAGCTGCTGCATCACATAACACAAATCCTAGTATAATTAAACGTGATTTCTTAATTCGTTGATCCTGAGGTAGCTGCCATAAACTGCATAATGATTGTAAATGTTTTGGGGGATAATTCAACCAAACTGGTAAATCGTTATACAATGAAGATTCAATCCGCTTAGGATGAGTTGAATTAAACGATTTCATTTCAGATTTTGTTAGCTGTTCATGTTCTTTCCATAAATCGTAGACTTCATCGTTACTAAAGGAACTGTCATTAGCATCATTATTGGAATGTTTTGATGGCGTTTGAAGTGCAGAATATAGAATATGTTCACTAATAGTTCTTAATCGATTAGTGTTACCACCATCACTATTCATATCAACGTTAACGGGATTATTTGAAATTAAATGTGTACAGCGTAATTCCGTAATTGTATCAGCTAGTATAGATGATTTGTATGGTAAAAGGACTGTATTATTCATTCGAGGGGATATTTCTGCAAGGTATTTACTGAATTAAAAATAAAAAAAAACTAGTCTGAAAAAAACATCTACATGCATAGGCTATAAGTAGCACTAAACAACGAGTGATAAATACATTCTCTGAAAGACCATGACTACAAACTATCTTTCGTCATATTAAATGTTAGTATCATTGGTTAAATCATAATAGATCTGAACTCAATATATGGTGATGATTATGTCACAGTTGTCAGAAAAGTACCACTTAAACAGTATCATCATTGCTTACTCTTTGAATAAAAGTTATGGAAAATATTTCGATGTAACTGGTCAATGGCATGCAACTTATGAATGACTTTGACTTTCACAGCTGTAGTTTAATAGGCAGTAGACCCCTATGCAGTATAATCTCCCTATGATTGACAGATGGATGCAAACTAGAAAAAGCTACTAACCCATCACGGTTGATAACACGGCAAACATGACTTATAGTTCCAACGAACCAGTGTACAGCCATCTTCAAAACAATTAGCCAATCATATTAGGGCAAAGAGAAGTGACTTATGTTCATAAGATGCGTAGAGCTTATGTGACATTGATAAATTGTAAATACCAATAAAGAGACGGAAATCATAATACCTGCATTACAATGCACACTTGGATTACTAATAATTCTAAACAACTCCTAACACTAATCCCTAACGTGCTCCTAGCACCAAACGTAAACCAATTCTAACCAAAAGTTATAACCACTCCTATAATCAAATACATCGTCAGGAGCATTAAACCTCGAAGTGTCTACTGACAACAGAAAATAAACGATTCCGTTCTTAAAAATTTCTTATTCTAGCAAACACTGCAACGCATTATCCCACCATTTACCAATTTTCAGTATTTTTGAACAGCTATTTCATTGTCACAATCCCAAAATGTCTTGTGTAATAATCCCACAGCCAGCAAAAATACGGGGTACCCCATAGTTGTTTTAGAATAAAAATTACACATTAATCGGTCTAGAGTTACAAAATTACTTGCAACGACTCCCATCCTTCATACAACTATGCACAACGACTATGAAACTAATAACTCGCCTATGATTGATCAAAATGTCGACGTTTGTTCGTTGGAATTATGAGTCGTCGTAACCGATAAAACTTCAAAGATAAGTGAAATGGTCATTGCAGTAGACTGCTTCAATCTTTACTATTCGTTCAAACGGTGATACAAATTAAACCTGAAGCAATATTTTGCATCGGTGCACAATGTAATCAAAATACTCTGCAATTTGTCATCTGATTTTTTAATGCTGATTAGTAAAGTACCTGTAGATTTTAATTACTGAAAATTTAGACGAATAAAGATATACTAGATATAATGGCATATTCAAGACGAAGATAATTATAAGTGGTGATAGTACATGGTTTTGAGGGATACCAACATACGATAACTATTTGCCATAAGCTCTAACTCGACAAATTGTATTTAGTTAAAGAGTTTTTGCTAATGTTCAAATTTCAAAGGACCTAGTAAAAAACTAGACTTTCGATTATTGTTCATCACTCAATAAACTTGATAGCCATGTACAACAAAACCTTGAGAATATGTCCATTTATACAAGAGATCATATTTCATTAGAAAACCAACATGAATACTAAATTAGTTGAAGTATTAGTAACATCAGTAGTCATTTAAAAAAATAAAGGGCATAAAAAATTAAATCATGGAAATGCATGTATAAATTTCGAAGATCGGGATGTAGTAAAATGCATCTAAGCCATAGCTACCAATTTTGATTCATGTTCTCAAGAGTAGCTGGATATCATGATTATTGTGCGGATTTCAACAAGGTAGCCTGCAACGACTAAACTAACAGTCAACAATTTCATAGCCATTCCTAGTTTTCTTACTGCTTCAAATATATGATTTGTCTGGTTGATTTGTCGGACTGTGCCTTCCTATTCTGACCTGGGATTGAGTGGGCATCGTGAATAAATACAGGGACCGACTAGGTACTCGCACTGCCGTTTGTTATTGTAACTTCGTGTACACAAAGGCACATTAAATAATTAATCGCACCCCTCCCCCCCCCCCATCATAGTAGTTTTGCCATCATAACACGTACATCCTACTCCTACACCAGTTGTTATCGCATACAAATCCCTACAATTTATTCGGCGTAAATCCATAACTTGATCAAATGAATAACCGTATTTCTGTAGTACACTGCATCTAAACACATTTGATTAGTTTTTTTTTTTTTAAATAAGACGAGATTTTATGCATTGGTATAAAGTTGTTTAATAGTTGTACATAACTGAACTACTAAAGTACATGGAAGTACAAAATATTTTTAACCAAACTAACTAACTAACAAACCTGTCACATAATTTCTCATCTGATTGTGGCAGTAAACCTAAACGAAGTAGAAAAATCACAAGTTTTGCATAGGAAAAATATGTCTGGATACTGAGTTGTATAGGATGTTCTGAAGATAACGACAACTTAGTTGATAAACATTGTAATCCAATGTTGCTATTATCATTGAAATTGTGATTCTTTGTAGTGAACCAATATTTTGCTAAGGTTGCCAACAGTTGTATCTACAAAATTAGGTACATATATATTAAACAGAAATGGACATTTCGTAAAGTATGATTATGTACAGCAAGATTAATGAGTAATAGTGATATTAGTAGTCAATTATAATCGTAGAGACATTAAAAGAAACTTTTATAAACAGGGAATGTGACTACGGAGTTTTCTGTAGGACAATATAATGTATACTAATTATTAAGAGAATATTTTTTAACTCTCTCTTTGGTTGTATGAATAGCAGTTTCGCCAAAGATATTGGTTACTCATGGGTGCCAATAATATTCTGCTCAGTAGTAAATGATACTATATATATATATATATATATATATATATATATATATATATATACTGCAAGCGACAATCACCAAAACATGGCAGACTGATTGGTTTGGGTCCTCATGAATACCGTAACCATTAGCTAGAAACACTAGGTGACATAGTTCAGAATCGGTCACAATGGCGCAGATGTATTCACTCATTGTCCTCTCTTAAATCGTGAGCCTTAGATTAGTTTACAACTTTCCACGCTCCCTGAACTATATTCTATATGTTCACACTCATTATTATTATTATTATTATTATTATTATTATTATTATTATCATTGAAGTAACTTCTACTTCTACTAATGTGGTGTTAATCTTGCAGTGCTACAGAGGTATGGCAACTTGGACCGATGCACATATATGCCAGATTCTGTGTTGATCATACATACATACAATCACCAATTAGGCTAGATACTCTCAAACATAACATCAAACTAATAGATATGAAGACATGGAAAGATAAATTAAGTAGAACACAAACTAAAAGATAACACTAGATTCTTCAAAGATGTTTCTTGATTTATATGACCAAGTTGTAATATCAATGAACAATTTAGAAAACAACTTAAGATCTTGTGAAAAAGTGTACTGGTGTAGGTTGCCATTCTATAGGATTTACAGGCATCGCAACCAAACCTAATCTCCAACTGCTGATCAAAATAATAGTGCAGCTACCCCCCGATACACACACACACCTAAACCAAGAAGTTTGTCCCAACCAACTTAATTCAAAAGAAGCAGTAAATGGCTTAGTGTTTTGGATTGGTAACTTGCTAATGTTTTTTTCAAACCATTTCCGATCTCTCTAACAATGTAAATCGGGGTAGGTGATGGTTTGAAATACATACTATAGACCCCAGTTACCTTTCAGTTCCTGAAGATTCACAGCTGATATTCTATCTTATGTCTAACTTTAGTAATGCGAACTCGCTGGTTTCTAATATCTTAAAATGTTAAAATCAGTGAGTTAAAATCGAAGTTAACAGCTTATGCTGTTGCAATTCTTCCAACAACAGTTTGTAAATGTATGCATATTCCAACTGTATTGTTTAATGTTTTAAATTATTAAACATTTTTAGTGTCTTACTGAATTAAGTATTTAAGTATTATAAACAAACAATGAAGTAAACATCTTACTTGATTAAATGTACAGCCTAATTCTAAAAGATCTGGTACTCTTGAACAATGATCAGTTTGATTTGGTAAAATTGATTCATGTTCTTGTCCTTCAGATAATAATGAATTTGATGTAAATAATACACTCGTCAATTTGTCAAAACGTCCTTTTAATCGACAAAATCGTAACCATATCCAACTGTACTTGAAATTTATGTTAACTGGTGATTCTTCTCCAGGTGGTGATAATTTATCTAAATTCTGAAGTAGAGAAAAAGTACAAAAAGAGTGGAATAAAATAATTTATTTATATGACCAGTATAAGCTTATATAATCAACAAGTAAACTTCCTACGTGTTCCAAATTTTTTTAATTCAACCAATGAGAAGATAAATGGAAACAGACGTCGTATCACAACTCCAGCCAAAAATGACGTAGGGAATGACGCGTGGGTATTTATAGGAATTTTACAGTTTTCAAGAGTCCACTATTAAAAATCAAAGTTGTATAGTTCTAAGTTCAGCTGATGAATCCAATCGTCGCAAAAGCACTATACCTAATCTATATTTGTATCAATGTATTTGTGTCGTTGTAATCCGTGTTCTTGAACAAACAATTAGCTTTAATCGACTGAAACATGGAACATGAATTACATATGCCAAACCGGCGTCTACACAGATGCCAGATGTTCTCTGGTATAAAAGTGGGATTGCATCAGCCCATGAAGTAGTTGATTATTGATTCCAGCCATGTTAGTGAGTGCAGACTACATGGTTTAGATTCATACAACAATTGCAATTAACGGTTGTAGACAAAGGGTGACATGACCGTGGATAGGTCACAAATGTCAAGGGCATCCACATGTTTTCCTTTTTCTAGATTTCCATTTTCATCATTCTTTCATCTAAACCTTTTAAATTATTACTGTTAAAGTATGTTCTGGTATTAATCTCGCCAGAAAATTGATTTTGGCAACCTGAGATGATGCATATATGAGGCCGGCTCTATGTTGTCTATTACTGACTGAACATTCATCCAGTAACGTGACTGACAAATTAATCAAGTGGGGCGAACAAACGTCAACTCCAATGTGCTAGGGTCAAATAGCCTAAGACTCATTTGAATAAAAGGTAGATAAATTGATTAAATGAAAACAGGAAATTGTTTCATAACATCGGATGAAATCAATAACGGAAGAAGTATATTCGGTCGAGTGATATATTTCATGACTGAGCTCAGTGGTGTACATTCCATCACTTTATTATGCATCCTGAAATTTTTACACTCATTAATGTTTAACACTGAATTGATTTCTTTTATTAAAAAATGTAATCCCTGGGTGAAATTTTTACATTTACTGATATTAGAACTTGAAGTCTATTACATTTTATTCTATTAATTTCTTCAGAATAGATTAATGTGACTTATGACAATTAGTAATAATGTACAATTTAAAGAAGTTCTGATAGTTTATGAATGAATGATTAATTTGTTTCAACCGTTGCTTCGGATAATGTTGGATTTTGTCATTTTGCATCACAAATTAACTTTATTTAGACAACCGTTCGAAAACTAAAGTATATTGAATAGATGTTTTGTCTTGTCATGGGACTTTTCAGCAGTGTAAAATATGATTAATAGACTCGAGACAGAAATTTACACCACCGATGTTAACTCAGTAGTTTGGATAATAGTGACTGCTGTAAAGCATGAAGGCCTTAGGAAAAGTCACTAACGAAATCGTGAGTGTATTGGTGAGTCACATACTAAAATGAAACAGTTGTCTAGTGCGTTCTTGGTTTTAATGCTATTAGAAATATGATAGTGGAATAAAAGGAAGCTGTATAAGACTGGCCTTTGTTGGTCCATTTAGACTTCCTAGTTGGGGTCCAAAAGATGGTGCTTATCGGCTTGAGACATTATAAAATATGGTTGGGAATAGAAGCCAGTAGTTACCTTTTTAACGTTTCTCATCAAAACTTTCATAAACGTACGATGACTTCTCTCAACGGAATGAAATGTTTCTTGATTGAATTTCTATCAAGACTGCATCTCGTGTCCTGAATTTCCTTGTTGTCGTCTTTTTCTTTTTTTTTCACAATACTATGTTTCCAATTGTGTGGTGCATATATTTTTAGTGCCCATTTGTACCGAATTTCATGTGATTAAAGAAATAAATAATTGATGATAGATAACATTTCCGGTTGACATACCATAAAAGGGTTCATCTTATTGAGGTACTTCAAAAGGAAACTGGGTGAAAAGTGGTCTTGATAACTATAGTGATCGAAATGTTCAAAGGATAACTTATAGAATCTAGTTGCATAAGACCTTTTCATGTGTAACTTTAATTGCATTAGCCCCGCACTTGCAAAGGGCTACTGTCGGAGACAAAAATCCATGAAGTAAGATGTGGCCTACGATTTTAGAGTTGACCTTAACTAACAACATACTTCTGTTGTAGAAAAGAAAGGTCTCTGAAATGCTGATTATCTGAGGGAACAACATTACTGCTGTCCTACCCCTATTCGGTCGGCAGTAAGACTACTCTATCGGATCTCATGTTCGCTTGCTTTTCTTTAATCGACTTGCTTGAGACGTTAGGGCATTAATAAAAACAATTGTTCAAGCGACCATAACCCGATAGGTTCGTTACAATTGGAGAAACAGACCATCACATCGTGTTGTTTTCAATGGTCGTCTAACTAAATTCGATCGATGATGTAAAGCTCAAAAATATTAAAATAATTGCCGATTATTACTAAATAAATGAACTTAATAATAAGTAGAAAGACTTACCTTTAATACATTAATACAACCATGTTCTAAAAGACAATTAGCTAGTAAAACCCAACAAGGATTTAATGAATACTGACATTTGCTTTTCATTGGTTTTATCGTCGTACTGTGTGAATTGATTGTTTGATCAAGTCGACGATATTTAGAGCTACGTTTTGATAAAATCAATTCATCATTGCCAACATCATTATCAGCAGCAGAATTATCAACATTATTCAAAGTATTACCACTATCCAATTGCACAGTTGTTAATAAATTACGCAATAATTTATCTAAACTATCTTTAATTGACTTATCACAATATTCACCATATGCTAAAGTGAAACTGTATTCATTAGAATTTTGCCATAATGTGTGGTGTTTATTGTTCGGAGTGGTATTTTGTGCGAATGACAATAAATTGATCAATTCATCCTCATCAAATGGATCTAATCCTGGTGATTCTAACAGACCAGATTTCCATGAATTAGATAACCATTGAATAATATTAAAATGTTTATTTACAATGAATGTTGATGAAGAGGATAATGATCGTTTTGTATATGTATTCAATTCCATAATACATTCTTCTTGACGTGAAACAAACACTATTCTACTCAGATTGTACACACAATCATAATGTTGACGTGTAGAACGAGAAGGATGATGATGATGTTGTGTCATAGAAAAGTTTAATATATTATTATTATCATTGGTCCAAAATACAAGACAATGAAATGATAATGAAGAGGGACGTAGAAATACTTCAGGAATTGGACGTGGTCGTTTAGTAGTATTATTCATGCGATTTACATTGTGTCCGCGAAAACGTGGTGAATTAATTAATACAGGATAAGATTGGCAATATTTAACTAAATTTGATTCACGTTGAACTATACGACTCCAAAACGATATAAGACTTGATTCAATTAGATACGTATCCTAAACATCAAGAAATATAATGACAATAACAATGCGAAACAAATGGATAATTTATATGAGGCAGTTTTAGGAGATTGGTTTTTAATTTGTTGTATTCATCAGAGATTGATCTCGGTTAGGTAACTTTGAAAGTCACGAAGCACTGGATACATGTTTCATATTGACATGAGATACCTCAGCAATGTGCACTCACTACCCACATCGGAGATCGAGCTTAGAACCCTCAGGTCACGTAGAAAACCATCAGCAGCGACTTACTTCTACTCTCTCGAAATTTACGTGAAGTCGTAGGGGATGGAGTTTAGGTAGGTCAGCAGTGATACAGTTATTATCAATAGTGGTGGATGGTGGTTGAGCTATATCATAATTTCAGAGAGGTGGGATTTCTACCAATGGATATAAGCTCAGTGATGTCGATGAGTTAGTACTTGGAACGAGACCTGGAGATCCTAGTTCGACTGTCACTGTGAACTGCACATGTGTATTGGTAACAAGTTTTATACTAAAATAAAACACTTGTCCAGTGCTTCCTGATTTTCAATAGTAGCCAATTAGGGTCAATCTGTGAAAAATGAAAAACAGTTTAATAATTGGTTGGGAGATTTATGAGACCACCCGTAATCTCGGTACAATAACTAGAATACGAGTAAGTTAGAAGGGTACATATGGCCAAATTATGAAATGTCACCACTCAGTAACGTAACTGACTTAGTCTAAAATCGCGTCAGCAGTTGCAAACCACCCAGTGCTGTGGCTCTAAAGACAACCACGATCGCACTGAGAAGCAATGTGAACAATTTTGGGATAAGTTTATCTCCTCTCTCAAAATACTGCTTTAGAGCTGATCTAAGTTAATACCTGAAAAGGGAAGTGAAATGGTTGAGTGTGTCGACTACTTTACAGATCTTCGAAGTCTGATCGACTTTAATAGGTTGGTGTCTGAAAATATTGCAAAAAGATACAGGAAGTCCAACTGATTTCTGACAGATTACGTCACTTATACAGTAGGCAGGATGTTGGTTGCCAATTAGAAGACAAGAGAACTGTGTAGCAGTCATTAAAAGTGGAAAACGTTCACAGACCTCTACTATTTGACCATGCATATCTTCGAAACATTGTTCATGTTGCTTAGAACCATTGAGTGCGGTTTTAACACGGAGTACGGTAGAAAGATGATAAACCAGGTACGTGAATCATTACTGGTTGAGATGGCTAGGACACTAATTGTTATGATGTAGGGGTAGAATTACAGAAAACTAATGACAGCCAAAAAATGGCTCCAGTCAATAAAGTAGCTGGGTTAGTGTGAGTCATATTAGTAGGTGAGGACTATCTGATTGAGATCAACAAGAATAACTTAATGCATGGTGGAAGATTCTAAGTGATATAGTTCAGAATCGGTGGCGATAGGGCAGTTGCATCCAATCTTTGTGTTCTCTTGAACCCTAGAATTTGAACGTTTTAGACACTCCTTTTCTCGATTTGATTCATTCTTGACGAATTAAATTTTCCGTGTCCAATATTTTTTTATAACAGTTGATATTGATTTTGCAACTTAGATCGGTAAATAAAAATAGCAGCATAGATTATAACTAACTAAACGATTGGAAGGAGATTAGGTCAGTTGGGTACAGGTTCTTCTTACTAATTCATTAAAAAGTAGCATTCGTTCAATGTACGCTGTTGAGGAATTCTATGGTAAAATGAGATCAAAGAATATGACGGTTCCGTGTCAAAAAGTGACATTAATTTCTAGTGAGATATCAACTAATAAAAAACATAAATTAAAAAAATTATAGGTATTGACTTTAAAAAGGTTGAATATAATCTTTCGTATGAGGTAGCTTCATGTGTTTAAAGCGCTTGGTTTCCGAATTCATGGACTATAAGAACCAGTCAATTAAGTCTACAAGAAGAATAATTAAAACCAGCACTAGTAGATAAGGTGCCCCAAATAGGATAATAACAAAAGGCAGTTTTTTACAACCTTAGGCATCAGTGTAAGAATGCTGGGGATGCGATTCTCCCCATACAAATGCAAAATATTGCTTCAGGATTAGCTTGCTTCAGCACCGAAATTAGTGATAGAGAGCGAAGTAGTTGAACGTGCTCACTGTTTCACTTATCTTGGGGGGTTTCATCAGTGCTAATGGTCTCGTGACCGATGAAATTTCGGCTTGAATACAGAAGGTTTGATTGGTTTTTGCTAATTCGCGTCACTTGTGGTCTGGGCGAGACATCCGTCTACCAACTGAAGGACTCGTTTCAGTCTTGAGGTACCTGAATAGGAAACTAAGCTAGCATGGGCCATAATGACCTTTGACAGCCCAAGGAGCAACTACATGGGGCTGATCACGCACGACCTTGTTATGAGGAGTTTTTGAAGTGTTAGCTCCATTCATTAGAAGGCCTTACTGCCGGAGACGGAAATCCGTGGAGTAAGGTGAGGTGTGGCATTTTTAGGGTTGACATTTTCTAATCCCACCCTTTTATTAAGAAGGCATTACCGCTGCAGATCCTGGTTATCTGAGGAAAACACATTACTGCTGTCACACCTCGCTGCAGTTAGCAGTACGACTGCCCCCTCACATATTAAGTTGCTGGCTTTAGTCTTATCGCTCTTTAACAGATCTGCTTGGAATGGCAGGACCTAGAGGAACATGCGTTCCAGCCAATATAGCTTGGTTGGGTCATCACAATAGGCAAGTCCAACCACCACGTCAAGGTAGTAGCTACATTCGGGACTCGTCTACTGATGATAACGATGTAAAATATGGTCATTAAGGATAGAGGATATTCGTAACCTTCTAGTATTCGATTAGAGATGCTTTCGAAGCATTGCTCCAGTTTTTCTGACCACCGAGTAGGCTAGGGTTAGGAATAGAGTACTAGGTAAATACGGTAAGTCTGTTGATGAAGTATTGAATCTTCATCAGATGAGGTGGTTAGGGCATGTATTATGTATACCTGACCACCACCTACCTCGAAGACTAATGCAGCCTAGTGTGGGAGTAGGCTGGAAGAAAGCTAGGGGCGGCCAAACTAAAACATGGCACCAGTCCATGAAGTCGTTGACAATTGGACTGGGCCATGCTAATAAGTGCAGATTACCTGGTTGGAGTCCACCAGATGTCCGTAACAAATGATTAGAGACTTTGGGTGACGTGGCTCAAAATCGTTGACAATGGAACAGGTTCATTCAATCCTTATCCCCCTCCAAATTCTAAGCTTCTCAATGCATCGTAATTTACTGTTCGCTAAATTATATTTTCTTAAATCTTATCTTCAATCTCTAATCCTCTCCATTAACGTTAACTCTGTTACTACTTCTAATACTCTAGGAATTAATCTGACAATTTAATCTCTATCTGCTAACTGAGGCATGAGAACTTGAACTAATGTACGGAAGTATCAAGTTTTAAGTTGTAACTGACTAATTGAATAGGATGAAATAAAAAAATATATACTAACTACTAGTAACCACAACTGAAGACAACAATTTTAATGAATATTCAACTAACAGTGCAAGAAAAAGAAGGTTAAATTACATAGATTTAAGATGGTGAATTGATTAAATAAAATCAAATTTTAAAAATAAAATATAAGTTGAGAATCTATTGAAATATTGAACAAATACTTTATTATAGGTTATAACAGATTATAAGTAGTAGATTTAGACAAATAACAAAAAAAGTAAATAAACATACCAATAATTGTACTTTTTGACTCGGAATTAATGCATCGAAGATAGCGACAAACGTGTCATCAGATCTATCAAGTTACAAAAATAAGAAAAAAAAATGAATTGACTTTATAATTAAAATGTATTAAGATCATCTCGTTGATTAATCATGGATTGAAATTGATCAGTCTCTGTTGCTATATGTGCATACTGAGCAGAGTGCTTCGATATAGCGATAAATCATGAGTATTGTTTAAGTTAGATTGTGACTGGTAAGCGTAACTATCGTTATATCGAGGCAATTCGCTCAGGATGCACATATAGCGATAGAGATCGATCAATTTCAGTTCACGATAAATCGACGGAAAAATCCAAATACATTCTAATTATGTACGCATACCCGTTGCACAAGTGTGGTTGTGTGGACTCGGTAACCTAGTAGTGAAGGCGGTGGTGTTTGACGCGAAACAACCTAAGTCCGAGTCCTGAATAGGACGAAACTAGTGACCTGGATTCCGCTTGCCAAACACAATCCAACTCAAGTAATGAATTGACTCTCCTTTTATTATACAATGAACGAGTAAGAAATCATTCATGAAGGTTAACACATCACTATCCACTTAGATAAATATAATCTCCGTTAGTTGCATAATAACTAAAAAGTAGTATAGATGGGTTAGATGTCAAAAATATATGTATAAGATCTTCCAGAAGACGTAACTTATTTGACAGGTAAATGCTTATGTAATCAACTTTGAAACACACTTTTAAATTACATATTTAGTGTCATAATTCAAAAATGTTTTAATAGAGATTGACATGTCGACATTAAGGCCAACTATCAATCAAATGGAGAGCCATTATACTGAAATAAGTATGTTGCCTTTTAAACCCAACATTTTATGAAATATGTTAAGAAATACAAACATTGACCCTCCTTTCTGCTCTTCAGTTATATGTGGTTTGGCAGGCACAGGTAATTTGGTAGATATAATTGGAGGTAACAGAAGGAGTAAACTTGTCCGCATTTGGTTGTCGCAATGAACAACTAACCTAATAAAGAGGGATTAACTTAGCATCTGGATGATTTAATCTTAATATGGTCTTTATTCTGAAATCGGTATTTCTGCTTATTTCATTCCTTTTCAAGTTAAGATTTAGGAAGGTAAGTTTTTACTCTGGTCTCCTCAGGAAAGTACTCGCCCCATATGAATGTCCGAGCAGAATCTAAATTTATACATAAACACAAAACATACTAAAACCTTTCTTGTGCCAGTATTTACTCACTTACATCAGTCACATATATCTCAAATATTAGAACTATCTCCTACCTGATATAAGTTGGCATTTGTGCATGATACCATCGATCTAAATCAAATAGACCAATACGAATAACACATTCTGAAAATTTCCATATAAAAGCAATTAAACGTATCATTCCTATAGAATGACTTGTTACAGTATGATTGTTAGAATGATGATTATTTTGATCCATTATAAAGTCATACGGTGCATGAAGTGATTGGACAGAAAGTAATTTAGACGTATACGGAGGTTTAATATCGTCAATCTTATCACCAGACAGTGTTGTAGATAAGCGTTCTGCGATACCGACTAAATCCTTTCAAATAAAAGAAGTGTTTTAGCATAGGATAAATTAAGACAAATATTAAACGATTGTAAAGCAGATAAATTAAGTGTTTGTAAGAAACCTAAAACTAGAAGATGAGAATCTTAGTTAGTCTTGTGCAACATAGAATCTAGCACACAGAAGTATCGATTAAGGTTCCCACACTTCGTCAGCACAGAATAACAAATTAGTGGAAGTTATAATGTCAACTGCCATAAAAAAATATTAGACACAAGGAACATAATAGGAGGAGAAAGAATTAAATCGTCGAAAGGTATATGGAAATTTTAAACCTCTGGATATAAAGGAACACAAAAGAGTAAAAGCACTACCGATTCTAATGTGTCATCCAGTGACTCTAACAATCGGTGACTGAAGACATTGAGTGACATGGCTCAGAACTGGTCACAATGGTGTAAATATATTCACGGTTTATGTTTATCTAGATATCAAGTTCTATTATTCTTTCTTGGATATCTCTGCTTCATTACTTTCACTTAAACTATAATGTGGTGTTAATCTTGTAAATGTGATCCTGTTGAGGTAGCGTGGGATGGCAACTTGGATTTATGCGATAAGTTCTAGGTTCTACGTTGTTCATGACTAACTGACACTGGTTATGATAATCTCGCGGATCACAAACAAATAGTTCTCACCTAACAACATTGGCTCACATCAACATACCTACATCATCGATTGGTGTCACACTTGTTAGACAACCTTTAGTTTATTTCTACCTGCTTTTATATATGTAGAGGTAAGCAGTGATATGGCATATATAGCATACATGTCCCAATAATCTAAACCAGTGAAGATTTACAACCTCATTAATTGTTTTGGCATCTTTCCATAGCCCCCCCCCATTTGTCTAACCTTGACATTGCCTCATCGGCTATTCCACGATGCTGGAGCAATGCTTCGAAGATATCTACAATCAATTACCTACAGCCTACATGTAACTTCTATTATCATAACTCGTTTCAAAATCGAAACAAAAGGTCTGCTTAGTTAGATTTCTTCTGTTTCTGAGTTCATATCTACTATCAAGATATCAAAGTGAATATGATTATTTTGCTTCTTTTGGATTTAAATATGTCACTGATTGATATTCTAACAGGTAACATTTCTGTATGTATCGATGTATATAAGCAATAATTGAGTGATTATTATTATTATTATTATTATTTTATGCATAAGTTAAGTACAAATAGGCACCGAAAATTAGTATGCACTACACAATTAGAAAGATAATACTGTGAAGAAACAAGATTGGGAAGGTGATTATAATCGAAATGGCAAAAGTTTAGCAAGAAAAAAGAACTTAAATAAGGGATAAAGTCTGGTGAAGAATGTAACAAACGTGGACTTTATCCAGTTTTATGACGAACCTAAAAGAAAATTATATCACGATCACCACTGACTTCTATACCAAGCTATATATGATAAGGTCTGAAATCTTTGAGCTGTATCATCTCTAGGATCCTAACCAGGGGATTGTGAAGAGCTGACAGTCCTAAACAGCTTTGTTTCATTTCATCGTTTCATATCATAAAGTGACTGTCTTTCTCTTCGTCTCTCTGCTTATACTGTCCATTTTAAGGGTCGGCAAATAACAAACGAAATGGAAGCCACTGAAGTGACATTCGTAAAACATGATAAAGTTATCGAAGCCAACGTGTCCAGATGGTGACACTGACTGAAATATCATCACTGAACCTGAATACATATTTCTAAATCCAGGTATTACTAACACAGTGTTGTTATTAGATGATAGCGATCCTTTAGAGAAGTTGATGATAAGAAACAGAGAACTGTCGAACATCGCCAACTCGTGAAGACCAAATTCCACAAGCATAGAGTAAATCTCTTCTCATTGACCTATTGTAAGCCTGACTTTCAATAGCCAGATTAATATCACAACAGTGTCAAAGATGGACCGAATTGGAATGATTCGCTGTGACCTTTATTGTCTTTAGGTCTTATCTAACACATCACTGTCAAACTTCGCATAAATATCCTAAAGCACAAAATTGCCGGCTACCTCTAACGGTTAGCTGCAAACAGTGGAAGTAAACACAGACTCCTGCTAGTCTAGTATGACAGCTAAAGCATTACTTCCCCTCCCCTTAAATAAAGACCTACACGGTTGCCTTTATATCTCCATCTGACTTAACAACAAATATACATTTATTTACATTCAGATTAAGAATAAAAGTAAATTGGACGATGATTCCGGTAGTCATGTATAAAATTCATACATCTATGGGAAATCGTGAAGGAATTTTAGTTACTTACCTGATAGTAAAAATTGAATTCTTTGTGTTTATTTGAAAATAATTCATAACGACGTCTGTAGGATAACTGAAACAATTTCACTGTAGGACTAATAATTCAGAGCAAATAAGAAATGAAGAGAAAATTGAAAGTTAATTCTACTGAGCATAATAAATGAGTATCAATATTTATTCGTAATATATAATGTGACTGCCATCAATAAATAATTTTCGATGACACTTCATTAAACAACAGGATAGTTACCTCCACTCTGTATGCCATTATATACACTGATCAAATACCAAATACAATAATATAGACTTAATTGACGACCTCCAACAATTATACTATTCCTTGACTTGAAAGTATTTCCCGATTTCATAAACTTAGAGGTCCAGTAGCAGCCCATGATATCAAAAGGTGTAACTCAGAAGCATTTAAACAAAGTGAAGGCAACTTATTCAAATACCATAAGTTGAGGCAAAGCTAGTGGAGAATAATCAATCTTAAGTAATGTTTGTCAGAGTTGACCCTTACCCACATTTCTATATAATTGTGTTGTAGACATTACATTTTCGTCAACTATTTTTTAAAAGCAGATCTACCCCGAGATTCATTTATCGATTTTGAAAATGCAGATAAAATAATCCCAGTTGGCAGACAATGGCAATATGATGAGTCTTATGAACTCCTTGAAAAACAATGCAAACAACTTTGGAATGGGTTTATCTCCTTCGAGATGCAAAAAGTTAATTCAAGACTAGTCTGCTTCACTGCCTAGAATGATTATAGAGAGTAGAGTTGTTGAGTGCATCGACCGCTTTACTTATCTTAGAAGCCTAATAAGCTTTGGTGTCTGACAAAATCCCGGCACTAATTCTCTCAGCCAATTCGGAGTTCGCTAACTTGGATCACTTGTGACATAGACGAGATATCCGTATGCCAATAAAAGGACAAGTATACTGAATGGCAGCCATATCTGAATTAACCTATGACTTAAACATGGGGTATGAAATTAGAAGATATGTCAAGGCCGTAGGTAATTGATCGTAGATATCTTCGAAGCATTGTTACAGCATCGTGGAATAGCCGATGAGGCAATGTCAAGGTTAGATAAATGGGGGGCTATGGAAAGATGCTAAGACAATTAATGAGGTTGTAAATTTTTACTGGTTTAGATTATTGGGACATGTATGCTATATATGCCATATCACTGCTTACCTCTACATGTATAAAAGTAGGTAGAAATAAACTAAAGGTTGTCTAACAAGTGTGACACCAATCGATGATGTAGGTATGTTGATGTGAGCCAATGTTGTTAGGTGAAAACTATTTGTATGTGATCCGCGAGATTATCGTAACCAATGGTTAACGTCACTAGATGATATGTGTTAGAATCGGTGGTGATACCGCAGGTGCATTTACTTATTATTCTTAAAACCTTAAATCTCATTAATCGTTTTTGTTACCAAATGCCTAACTATATTCTGGCATTGATCTTATTAACTTGGCAATGTTGTTCTAAAGTCGCAAGGCAACTTGAGGTAACGCACAAATGTTTCTCAACTTAGACTGTCATGTAGTTAAATCATCAATAATTATCCATTTAATCGTATAGTCTATGAAGAGGTATTTCTCATGACCGTAGACATATTAATTTAACAAATTATTGTAAAACTGACAATTCATATTGAGTATGCTAATTATATTGAAAAAATTGTTTGCAAGAATGAATTCCATTTTGTCAACACGTATTTGAATCACACGAGAAATATCAGTACAACAGGTGAAACTTAAGATTGATTGAAGAAACCTGGTTACGGATATGTAATAACTCACGAAAGTTTACATCGTAAATGTTTTACTGAATCCAATGTCAATTTTTTGAACTTTTCTAACTGATCTGATATATCAGGCAGCCAGTAAAAGTTTCATAATAAACCAATTTATTAGTCAAAATCAACGATAACTTTGCACAAATATGCACTGGCAAAAGTTATAAAACCATATAAACACAAAGAGATGAAATAATAAAGTCTAAACTCAAGATTATCTATTCGGTTTTTCAGGAAACTCGAGTAATCCATGGAAGACACATTAATAAAACAGACAAGACTGTCGTGCAGTACACTCGTCCTTTGATTCGCTGACAGAAATCTCGCCAACGCCACAGGTACAATTCCATTAGACACCAACCTACTATGGCTGACCAGACTTTCAAGTCAGGTGGTCGACGCGCTCAACTACTTTCCGATAACAAAGAACAGTCCTGAAGCATAATTTTATATTTAGAAGAAGATAAACTTATTTCAAACATGATTGACTTTTTTCGAAAAGATTTGAAAACTTCGCATTCTGTCAGCATATTCACTAGATGGGACTAAGTCAACCGCGTATTCTAAATTAATAAGTGGACTACCTGGCAGAAGATCGACTCCAGAAAATTCAAACAAAGGAAGTATTATTGTCAGTAGCAAGACTATGATGAAACTAAACAGAAAAAGGAATAGTAGACGAGTATTACTATTATTATTAAATCCCCTGGTTACGATTTGATTTCTTCTTCTAAATTAATAAGAATCCAGAGAAGATGATAGAAGATTGCCATCATTCATAGTTAAATCCAGTAAGTGCTTCAATATTAGCCCCTACTATTAAGTTATAGCTTCAACTTTAAAGAGGCTTCTAGTCCTTCCATATGTATGCATCATATCCTAAAACCATTTAATATTATTTCATATAGTTCAAAACAATGTACAAACTACAGTGCTTTCTTGGATATCTTAAAGCATTAAGCAAAAAGAAAAGTTACCTTTGAAAGTTTCCTGTTGAACTTTGTTTACCAGTGAATTTAAATACACCACCATCAACTTCATGTTGTTTTGATTGCCAACCAACCCATAAAAAACAACAGAATCGTGGATCATCTGAAGGTTCTAGAAAATTGAAACTAACTACAGGAGTAGTTGGAGTAGCTTGTCGTAAACAAAATCTAAAAATGAATTAAACAAATAGCACGAATTATTTTGTTTCAGCCTTCATAGTTAATAATGTGTAATAAATTTCTGGCCTATTTCAACTAATAAACACCAAGGTCTGAGCCATGTTAATAAGTGCAGACTACCTGGTTGGGGCTCACGCGATGATCGTAACAAATGGTTAGAGACTCTATGTGATATGGCTCAAAATCGTTGGCAATGGCGCAGGTACATCCACTCCTTGTCTTCCTCCAAATTCTAAGTTTCTAAGCTTATCATAATTTTCTTTTTATTGAATCATATTGTCTCAAATCTTATCTTCGATCTCTATACCCTTTCATTAGTACTTTGTTACTGCCTCCTCTACTCTGGGATTTGGTCTGACAATTTAATCTTTATCTGCTAATTGGGGCATGGCAACGTGAACTGATGTACGCATGTACCAAGTTCTACGTTGTAACTGACTGACTGACTGAATAAAGACAACAGCATTTCTGATGTGTTGTGTGGAAGCTATTCTTGCAACCGAAACAAGGATAATTTTAGACGCTATTGAAGTAAACTATTTCTAAATCAGAAAATTGCTAAAAATAAAAAGGACAAAAATGTTTAACTGAAATGGATCCGACTGATCACATTTAATTAAACAGCCTGTAATTTTCTTGTAACTTTCTTCGTTAATCAACACTGTGTATCGAAGTAGACAAAGTTAACCTACAAACCGATGATCATAAGTTAAGCTCATAATCAAAATAAATGAAAGTAAGTTTAAAATACCTTCGAAATTTGTCATTTTTAACTACCGCTTAACATCACAATACACAATAATTAGGCTGAGCTTGTATTTTCCTGTTGATTAGTCATGGACTGAAACTGGTCAGCCTCTGTTGCTATATGTGCATCCTGAGCGGATTGCTTCGATGTAGCGACAGTTACGTTTGCCAAACTTAAACAATACTTATGATAGTAACAGAGACTGATCAATTTCAGTCTATGACAAATCAACGGGATGATCGTAATATATTCTAACTATAAAGTCATGTTTTTCACAATACACAGGCTACAATTTTCAAAATTTAAGAACGTTAGTTATTGTAAAAAACATAGGACATAATTAAAGAGAATTAAGGAAAGTTGATAAAACACTCACTCCATATTTAGTCGATCCAATGACCACAGCTGCCAACCACCAAAACTGAAACCAACAGCAAGACCTTGGAGCTGTGGAATGTAACTTAAAGCTGACACATAAACACCCGCTACAATAATAATAGTAATAATGAAACACTATAAGTTAGATTCTTCACTTCTAAATAGATATACAAATTAGTGAATGCAATGAAACTTAGTATCTAATTACAGATTCGTGTACTCACATGCATTTTGTGTGTACAAAAGGGAGTGAGTGAGTGGCACCTTGTGTAATAAATTTTCATGAGACATATTCAGTTAGAGACAATATAGGGCTTAGCACATGTGCACATAAGTCCAGGTCACCAAACCACATAAGCACGACAATATCAAATTCACAAGATTACCAGGAAAATATAATTCAAAAAAGGCATACAGCAATAGTAAGTATGAAAGAACAATGAAACTTAAGATCTAGAAGAATATAAACAGTGAATACATTCAGCCTTGTCGCCCAGTGTCTCCGAACACGTTTTGTTTAGGTCTCCCCTACCTTTCTTTTATTCTCCTCCTACCCCAGCCAACATCATGAAATGAGGTACGTGGTGATCGGACATATGCAACACATGTCCCAACTACCTCAGTCAATGAAGGTTCACAACCTAATCCATTGACTTGACACTTTTCCTAGTACTCTGTACCTGGCATTATTATGGCTTACTCCGTCATGGAAGACTACTGTGACTTTAAGACTACACATATCATTTATTTTCACAACCCATATTTCATATTAATGATATAATTTATTTGTGGCGTATAAACACTTCATTAGACCAAAC
The DNA here is from genome assembly GCA_025215515.1 of Schistosoma japonicum. Lineage (NCBI taxonomy): Eukaryota > Metazoa > Platyhelminthes > Trematoda > Strigeidida > Schistosomatidae > Schistosoma > Schistosoma japonicum. The sequence continues at coordinate 1,179,892 of CM046061.1, forward strand.
ATAACGATACAAAGCAATGTCATATAGCTTACAAAAAATTAAGTAAACATACCAGAAGGGATTGAAGATAATGTTTTACCACTAACAGATTTATATGTGAAATCATTCCATCGTAAAACCGAAGCTAAATTAAGTATAAGAAAGAACAGAATCAAAAGATTAGTTAATTAATTCTCAAAAATGACTTTATCCAGCCAAAAAAAGAAATGCATGAGTGTCTATCCTGAGATCAAGTAAGCATAGGTCAGACGAACATGGATCAACTAGGCACTTACAGGCGTTGTTAATGTGACCTCATAAATCAATCAATAGCAGTTTATTTTTACGTCATAACAATATGTATCATATATTCAATGTTTTTCCTGTAAATATTCGTGTAATAATGTCTTATGGCCACCACAACCTTCACAAAAGCACCAAAAAAGGATTAAATTAACAAAATGCAGTAGTAACATTTACGATTGTGAAAGGCAAGTTTAAATACACGGATCTTATACAACGAACCTACGCATGAATAAAGTAGTTAGTATCAATGCGTGAAATGTTCATTTAAGATGTACAAGATACGGTTACAATGAGGACATAGGACAGCCAAACAAATAATTCTGGTTAGCGATAATTGTAATACATGTTTAACTGCACGATAGCTAATTCAACTTAGAGACCCAATAATATATATATATATATATATATATATATATATATATATATATTACCAGTTATATAGATGTATTCAGAAGTGAACGAATGGTTAGAAAGTTTGTAAACTAATTTGCAGCGATGGGCGAAATTTGAAACATCAAGATTTAACATAATTTTTACAGTAATGGAAAAACTATCTTAATTTACCGTCAAGATATACGAGAGAGTGTTCTATAGTATTGCCATTAGATAATTGAGACATTGGTTGTTTACACGAAAAACAATTTAAACAGTGTGATCTTTCAACTGCGATAGATGTTTCGGGTTTATCATTTACCAAATCATCACGAGTTTGCGTTAGACACATATCTGTAGAAACAAAATTTTAAAAGTATAATAGTTAAGTAACCATAAACTTAGATGAAATCCTAGACGATCAATAAATCATCAAATGTACATCTGTTGTACAGCCCGAATGAAGATATTTCAAATACAGAAACACAGGTTACTGCTATATATTTAAGCTAAGCAATTACGATAACCTCTTAGGATAAATAATCATGATTTAAAGGAAAAGGAATGTAAGATATAAACTTTGGTAAGCCACAAATAATTATGTATAATTAGATCGAATACTACATTGACACACTAGGTATAGATTCACATACATACCTTCGAGTCGAACTCTAAATATGAGACTACCGAAACAGCCTGGCTTCAAAAAACTAAGAGGAGGAGACTTGAATTTGTAACTAAGTGGCTGAAACCACTAATCTACCACTTTATACAACGAAAATGAGCAAAAGATTTCTATAAAGTCTAGCGGTATTGCCCCGAATTAGATATGCTTCCAGTTCCTGTAAAATTTACTGTTTGAATAATATCAATGGATTTACACATGCTGTTGGTATACAAGTTACCATGGTGAGTTTAAAGCAAAGTACAGACTACATAGAAATGACTTATCCCAGGATAGTTTATAATTGTATTTTTCTGTGCAGTAAATCCTAACTATCAACAACACAAAATTTAAAAAAAAAACGAATTGGAGCCAGTTATATCTTAAATCATAGATCAAAATGCTTACCTAATAAACCTACAAGTCCTTGCTGGAAGCCAAGAGCGAAACAGCCGTCAAAAATTGATAAAACACAGCTTAACGTCTTGCTTGTTATTTTGGCAGTATCTTCATCCAACATATCCATTGTATTGGATTCCATTGAATGTGATTCTGATGGCTTACATCCTATATCGATGAGTGGCAACCACTCCAAGGAGGTCAGCACTCCATGTATTAAAATAGCTATATTACATTTTGCTGTACTCAGTGAACGGAAAAAGCAAACAAGCGAACGATTTTGGTTGATGTTTACAAGAACTACTGCCAAAGATTGTCTTACTGTAGTTGAAGTATTCAGGAACATAACTTTTTTAATATACCAGTTATAAACATCATCAGGAGAATCTGTTGTATTGTCCAACAAATGTTTTATGTCTATAATAGGTATCCATGTAAACTGATGTGACCAATTCGGACTGTCGCGAAAGCATTCGAGTTTATGTAGGTCATATAGACATACAGTTGCTGAAGATGAACTAAAAACTATTTGTGTTGTATTCCTCAATAATGTATCAGTTTTGAATTTCGAGAAATTAACTGAACCCAAAGGTTCTAAGTGTATCGGTTGCATAACGATATGAAGCCTAAAAGCTGTAAAGTAATCAATAAGAAATGTAAGTAGCAAGTCTTGACTAAGAGTAGAACTATTTCTTAAGACAGTGATGTTCATAAATTGACTACAAAGGTACTAAAAAAGCAATATTTGGTACCATAACCAAAACGCCTACAGTTCTAATTTTTTACCATTTGATAAATGGCAGATTTATTAAGCAAGTTGTATAAGTGATAGGACTTTTGCCTGAATACAATGTGTAACATTCATTTGAATAGTCGATTTGAATTCGTTTTGTTGAAGATACAATAATAGACTGTGAGAATTGTTAATAAGGATTGATCGTATGTTCTATACTCTGTAGATGATGACTACCATAAATATAACAGAAATAATTTAACTCTTCTGGTTACTTCTAAATTCCTTAACTTTGAAAGTTTGGATGGAATACTAATATATGTTTGCTAAATCTTCCAGGAGCTGAGGCTATCAATATGAGTGGTTGATGAAACCCAACCGGAAATTCTGAAGAAAAATCATACGTGGTTACTGATTAGGTTGACTTAAATTAAAGCTAGTCAGACATAATACCATTGTGGTTAAATCAGATTTGACGGCTATGGTCAGCAATTAAGGAGAAAGCTCATCAGTGACGAAAAGGCAGAGGCCGCATTAGCTTATATTTTTCCCTAGAAAGTGCATTCCCTAATCAACTGCAGTCAAAAACAAAATCTAGAAATACAGTATCCAGAAAAGCCGCGGGGTATTTAAGAGGATAGTAGCTTTAAAAACTGTTGTAGGGTCTTGGGAAAAGCTATTGTGATGGTCTGCTTAAAACATAATTCTACATGTAACGGATATATCAATCAGTGCTCCTCAACATTCCACTTTACTTATTTAAGATCAAATATCACAAGAATACTTCGAAGACGTTGCACTAAGTCAGTAAGTAAACTGCTTGACAGAAAACGTAAATAGCATGATCTTGCTGGTAGTACAATTCGATTGAATAAAACCTCTCAATCTTAAGGAAAATATAATTCAGATTTGGCTTACGTCTCAAAGACACGAGGTTTTTTCCACAACTATCTCAATCTAAACTCCAGCGTGGAAATAATTGGTCTAGTAATTCAATTTAAGTCAGGACTCTTATTGACCTGCAAAGATAAATTTCTATGGTGTGATAACAATTTACAATTTATGAATACTGCACGGAAACCAATCAAAGACAGCATACTGCAAATATGCCTAACTTAATTTCCCTGATGAACAAGAAGTACATCGTGAGTTTAACACATATCTCATTACTGACGGCTAAAATAAATGGGCAGTTTGCATAGTTATGGTCATATGTTGCGAAAAGTTGATGTGCAGTACTAAGGAACGAGTATAGATGGGTAGGAAAACCTGTCAGTCTATATAAACTGAGGCGAAAGACATGCGTGAGGGATCAAACAGTAACCAGACCAAGAATGGTAGCAGTTTATGCAGGTTGTAATTAAAGTGGGAAAAAATTCGCAACCTTAGACAGTCTATTCAGACGACCGCGAAAATCTGTTGTATACTTAACTAAATGTCTTGCAGGAAAATTGAATTTTATCAATAACAAAACCATAAGAATGTTTGTACAAGAACAACTAAAAATATCCCACATGTCTACAGCAATCAACATTCAAAGAATAGGGGAGCATTGAAGACCCGCGAAGGTCATTTAAAATGACTTCGGAACTGACTGAAACAACAAACATTATGATCTGCCTCTCATTAATCAGATTGAGATTTCGGCTATATGAGAGCATGGCATTTGTTGTCTTGTAATTAAAACTAAATGGTTAAGGAATATTTAATGACAGAAATAGTATGAAGGACTTTCCTTGAACGCTAAATAAAATGGATAGCGGTATTTCACCCTACTTAGCGAAATTCGTTGTTTTGTTGCTATTACAGCTACTAAAGTCATTTCACTTTACAAAAATGTGTTTCAGCTAAAGTAACCACAGTAAATTTCTCTAGAACTGCATGCACTAGTGTGTCCGCCATATATATATATATATATATATATATATATATATATATATATATATATATATAGCGATTAATAATCCCCAAAATAAATATTTGTATAGGCACTCGACACTGATGCTGACCATGTTTGTTTAAGCGGACACTACTAGTTGAAGGCGCGCGGTCACGCATCTTCACCAGATCACGACTCGAACCACCGTGGATAGCATCTCTCTTTAGTTTGCCAGCCTAAACGTTGCAATCCCATTAAAGCTCTGTATACGATCAAGTATAATTTCGCTTTCATCCATCAGTGCCTTCTGATTTCGTCTCATTCGTAAGAGTGGGTCCATTCGATAGGAGTGGCTTTGGTTATACGACAAGCGTAACTTAGTCATATACCCGGGTACACTTCATTGATGTGCACGACGTGATCTGGACACGATTATTTACTGTGATTTCGTTCCTGATTTTGGTTTTTAACAGAGTATTATTGGTAGTTTAATTATTTTTTTTCACCGCATATTTTTCACAGTATCTTTGTATTTTCACACATTACTATTTTTATGATGTGTGATCGAACTCCTAAGCTTATTAGGACCAAAGCCCTACACCTCCAAACTTTCAGCTCATTCCTTTCTGGGCAGATGATGTAGAAGCTTGGTTCTGCTACGCAGAACCAGAATTTCGAGGCCGATGTGTGACAGATACACATGTTCAATTTCTGGCGGCTGTAAGGTCACTTCCGCGTAAATTGAACAGGTACGTTACCTCTTCTTTTTTCAGTCCTTTTTCAGACTGCTTAGAACCGTACGAACAGCTCAAAGGATCAATTCTCAAATGAGGAGACTTGTTTGACAGACAACGTCTTGACGAAATGTTTCACACCATTGAGTTTGGTATCGGTTCAGCGACCGAAATGTTATCGCGTATGAAAGAGGTAATTGGTCAACGCACTTTTGATGAAGGTCTCTTCCGTCAACTCTTCCTATCAAAACTGCCACAACAAGTGCAAGCAGTATTGGCAACATTTAACAACAACCCAGTAGACGAACTAGCTTCATCTGCTGATCGAATTCTGGAGATCACCAGAACTCGCCACAATGAGGTTTATTCAGTTACAGAAAAACCTCTTGAGACCGAAATCGAAATAACCGAATTGTGCCATACTCTTTCTCGTCTTCTCGATCTACAGGAACAACGCCAACCAAGCAATTCTCGTCGACGAAGGGAAAATCCACATTGGTGTTGGTACCACAACACCTATGGCAAGGACTCAAAGAAGTGTAGAGACTCCTGTTGTTTCCCAATCCGCGAAAACACTGTTGATGCGTCGGGAAATTGTCCCGCCGGAACGCATTAGAGGCAGCCGTAGCCGGTGGAAACAGCTGCCTGTTATTCATCACTGATGTGATAACAAAGGTTCGCTACTTTGTCGACACTGGCGCAGAAGTTAGCGTCCTTCCTACAACTTCATCTGATCGCTAATATGAAGCTGCATTCGATCTACAGGCAGCTGACGAAAAACAAATAGCTACGTGTGGAAGAAAATAATGTCTACTTAAACGTAGGCTTGCGCAAACCCATACACTGGATTTTCACTATCGCCGATGTGAAAATACCTATCATAGGTATAGATTTACTAAGCCACCACAACTTGCTTGTGGACGCTAGCAAAAAGAGGCTAGTTGACGGCAACACAGAGCTGTACGTGCGTGGAACCACTGCTACAGGTTGTAGCCTATGTCCTCTACGCTTTAAACATTTAATTAACCCTTATTTTTAGTCAATACTTGATAAGTATCCAGATCTGAATAAGGTGACATCTAAGTTTTCATGTGTAACCAGCAATGTTACACATCACATCACGACTACAGGTCAACCTGTATTCTCCAAAGCACGCCGACTAGCACCTGGAAAATTAAGGATCGCCAAGAATGAATTCGATCATATGATTGACCTGGAAATAATCCGCCCATCCAGTAGCCCATGGTCGTTTCCATTACATATAGTCCCGAAGAAAGATAAAAATGAATAAATTCCCACTGACGATTACCGACGTCTTAACGCACAAACTACGCCAGATCGTTACCCTTTATCATATATCCACGACCTAAAGGCTACGTTGAAGGGAATGACAGTATTCTCAAAAATCGACCTAATGAAGGCATACAACCAAATACCGATGGCTGAAAATGACATTCCAAAAACAGCTATTGTAACCCCATTCGGTCTTTACGAATTCCTCCGAATGCCCTTCGGCTTGAGGAATGCAGCACAAACATTTCAGCGTTTCATCGACGATGTGTTCCGCGGGCTCGACTATGTTCATGCATATGTCGACGACTGCTTGATAGCAAGCCCAGACGAGGAAACACATGTGAAACATCTAGACACAGCTTTTAGAAAACTGCAGCAATACGAAGCTATCATTAATATACAAAAATGCCAAACCTTGACAACTTCGTTAGACTTCCTGGGGGCATATTATTGATGCTAATGGTATACAGCCTCAAAAGCACTAGGTGGCGGCAATTCTGAAATATCCGGAACCAACCACCATTAAGCAGTTACGAGCTTTTAACGGGTTGGTAAGTTTCTACAGACGATTTATCTCCAACTGTGCATCTATTGTGAAACCTTTAATAAGTCAGCTTCGTGGGAATAAAAAGGTGGTCACAATGGATTCAGAATCAAAGAAAGCCTTTGTTGCAACTAAAAAGGCAATAGCCAATGTAACTATGCTGGCACACTACAATACTGAAGCTCCCGTCAGCATTGCAGCCGACGCTTCTGACTCAGCCATTGGCGCAGTTCTGCAACAATGGACTGGCCTAGCTCGGCAGCCTTTAGCATTCTTCTCAAGACGATTAAACGACACTGAATCGAGGTACAGCAATTTTTGGAAGTGAACTACTAGCCATGTACTGTGCTGTACGACATTTTCAACATTCTATCGAAGGCAGGGAATTCGCAATATTCACCGACCATAAACCACTGATGTTTTCGATGTACTCATCTTCAGATAAGTACTCTCCACGAGAGTCACGTCATCTTGACTATATCTCCCAATTCTCTACGGACATACGACATATATCGGGAGCTAACAATGTGGTTGCTGACGCCTTATCGAGAATACATTCTTTGAATCGTATCCAAGGAATCGACCTTCTTGAACTAGCTCGACTTCAAAGTGAAGACATCAATTTTCATCATGAGTTAGCTGCAACAACGCTCCAACTCCAAACTAAAACGATTGGGAAAGGTAAGATTACTTTACTTTGTGATTCTTCTACAGGTATAGCCCGTCCAGTCGTCCCCAGGAGTTATCGACGAGTCATCTTCGACACATTGCACAACCTCTGCCATCCTGGAATTCGTGCTACACGTAAACTGATTAGTGAGAGATTCTGCTGGCCAAAGATGAATAAGGATATTAAAGAATGGGCGCGCACTTGCATAGCCTGCCAGAAGAACAAAGTAATTCAACAAAATAAATGCCCCCTAGGCACTTTCTCAGCTCCTGACGCTCGATTCGATCACGTCCACCTTGATTTGGTAGGACCTTTACCAGAATGAAATGGATTTTCTTATCTTCTGACATGCGTGGACCGATTGACACGCTGGCCAGAAGCGATTCCACTCAAAGACATCACCAGTGAAACGTCTGCACGCGCTTTTGTCGAATGATGGGTAGCCATCTTTGGTTGTCCATCCACAGTAATAACAGACCGTGGATGTCAATTTGAATCTGGATTGTTCCACTCTCTGACCAAATTTCTTGAAACAACGCGTTTCAGGACCATCGCCTACCACCCACAATCTAAAGGTTTGGTAGACAGATTACATCAACAACTGAAAGTATCACTTTTAGCTACAAACATCCCTTAGTGGATCGACGCCTTACCATTAGTTTTACTTAGGATTCGCAGCACAGTGAAGGAAGATGTTGGATGCAGTGTCGCCGAATTAGTCTACGGAACGACTCTTCGACTACTAGGTGAGTTTGTGGAAACCGCACCTACCTTGGCAAACCTGAATATGAATTCTTACGTAAACCGGCTTACAAATGCTATGCGTTTAGTTAAGCCAGTTCAAACTCGACAACAATCGACAGACACCTTTATCCAACCTGCCTTAAAATATAGTACACACGTTTTCGTACGTCGTGATGCTGTACGCCGACCTTTTGACGCAACTTACGAAGGGCCATACAAGGTCCTGAAACGTGAAACAAAGTACTATACTATTGAAAAGAATGGCCATGAGGATAACGTCAGCATTGGCCGCCTTAAAGCAGCCTACGTAGAAGGTAAACCTTTTAGTGTCGAATTCGCTGCAACACCTGCAAAACGTGACATGAATGAAGTCATTACGCCGCAAGCAATGACTAACACGCAAGTAGAAGTATCAAAGAGCTCTATAACGCCGAATGCTACGCGTTCTGGTAGAAAAGTACGATTTCCAGAACACCTAAACGAATATTATGTCTACTGATTTCCTTCCACTACCTACGTACGTATAACAATCTTTGTTGTTGTCTTAAAATAAATAATAACAATAAAATAACAATCGATAAACCCATCATTATTATTATTTAAAAAAAATTTTACAGTGTGCATTTTATAAATTTTCGTGTCAAAGAAAGCGTTTCATTATTTGTTGCCGTTGTTCAACACGTTTTTATAGACGCATTGAGTTAACAATTATTATTATTATTATTTTGTATAAAAAATGCACAGATTTAAATTTTCTTTTTTCTTTTCGACTCTCAGGCCGTCTGTAAACAAACAGAAGGAAGTGGAAGGAACAAGGAGTTTTTATGTACAATTATTTTATGCAACGACACCATAGTGTAAGGACTGACGTTCAGAAGCTGCACAACATTACAAGCTATCGAAGGAAGTTTTGTAAATATTTACGTTCATTTTTGGACGAAAATACCTATAAAACTATCAAAGGAACGTTTACCATTGTCTGACGCATTGGGTTTTATCCTTTGGCTTGTACGTCTTAGGGTCCTCACGAAACCATTAGGGGGGAGTGAGCTGTAGCGGTAAATAATCCCCAAAATAAATGTTTGTATAGGCACTCGACACTGATGCTGACCATGTTTGTTTAAGCGGACACTACTAGTTGAAGGCGCGCGGTCACGCATCTTCACCAGATCACGACTCGAACCACCGTGGATAGCATCTCTCTTTAGTTTGCCAGCCTAAACGTTGCAATCCCATTAAAGCTCTGTATACGATCAAGTATAATTTCGCTTTCATCCATCAGTGCCTTCTGATTTCGTCTCATTCGTAAGAGTGGGTCCATTCGATAGGAGTGGCTTTGGTTATACGACAAGCGTAACTTAGTCATATACCCGGGTACACTTCAACTGGATAGCTTTGTTTATGAAGGATCTCATTCAATTATTAAAACTAGGACGATATATTTCATGTCCTCAAAATATCATTAGTAGTGTCTTCCAGGGTTCAGTCGTAGGATCGTTATTATTTATCATGTATGTTAATGAAATACACCACTGTTTTCAAGAGGGTAAAACCTTTATGCTTGCGGACAACCTCAAAGTTGTCTACGCATTCTAAGTAGATGAAGGTCGAAATGTTAGCAATACAGTACAAATAGATATTATTAAACTAAGTTATTGTTGTAATACATGTTTTCTCCCTCTTAACACACAAAAGTCAGGGTACCTATATTTTGGATAATCTAATCCCGCGATCAACCTATACCTTAACGAAAACGAATTTCGTCAACTAAGTAGTATATGTGATTTAGGAGTGACGTATTCAAAAAGTTTGTCCTTTACCAAGCATACTTTATCACAGGTCTCAACGCTCGCAGACTTATTGGTTTCATTCATCGTAACTATCATCTTAACGAATCTAAAGTTATTCATCATGAAACTTGTATTACATCTCTGCCTAAGTACTGCTCTGGATGACTTAAAGACCTTATATTTTGTAAAAGTTCATCAGTGTTATGTATGTAATGAGTTTTTGTATGAATACGTTACTAATACATAGTGTAATAACATTGTTTAATTGTATCATTATCATAATTATACACTGCACACTTCGCCCTTGGTGCCTGGTACTTCCGGCTGTCCGAATTGCAAATACACAGTCGCGGCAAGATTCTTCGTTTTTAACTGAGCCTTATTCACTGATTTCTTGGATTAATAATTGATCCCTTTTACAGAATCACTCAACGTCTCTACCACTCCTTGCCTCTGAAGTGACCGGAAAAAAGCTACGCTGGACGCTCGGATTTATATATACGTGTGGTGGTCATTTAGAGAACCCATCGATCGCCTCAAACATAACAGTTGATCCAAGTAAATCAATTCTCATAAACACTGAACTTATTATATGTACTTGGATTAACTGTTAATGTGGTATTTATTTTCATTTGACTGTTTGTAAGGCGTTGTTGACTTGGTAGTGTTCCGCGTCCGCCACAGTACTGTCCAGTTACACATAGTTGCATGCGTTCACTAGATCGGCAGGAAATTGAAAAGGTTTGACGGTATCTCACTAGACTACTAACCCCTGGCCAGTCCTATAATAATAGATGCTGTGCTTAAACATTTGACCCTCTATGAGTCAAAAGGAACAAACTTAATCTTACGATACTCGATAAAATCCTTTATAAAGAAACTGCAGCAGATTGTACTGCTTTGACATATGCTCAAAAATGTAAGCGTGACTTGTGGAACCAAAATTCTCTGATAAGAGTGCGAAAAGCCAATAGTAGATCACAATCCTCCTTCTTTGTTGTAGGCTATGTCAACCTCTGAAACCGGTTGACAGAAAGCATACAACAATGTAGCTTCCTGTTATAGTATAGATTCACAATAAACCTCTACTTAGATAATGCCGGTATCTGCAACATACTTACTGCAACTTATGCAGAGTGAGGTACAGTTATCAGTGAACCTTCTGGCATTTAGTCATTTTAATAACACTGTTTAAAAAAGATTGCATGTAGGTCTTGTGAACGTTTCGACTATTTATCTGCAGGCAATTTGACGTTTTCCTTCCTGACAGACAGTGCTCTGAAATTTCGTAATGCCTAAATATTTCTTAGGGGTGATGCAGCATACCTTTTATTTCCCTATACTATTCTTCCCTGAGCTCTTGATCCCAGAGTAGATCTGAAATCTACCATAGTTATCTGTAGTGTTAATCGACGTTTTTCAGAATAAAAAAGGGGGACAACTAATATACTTCATTTAATGCAACAGGTACACCTTAGGTTCCAATGAAAACAGGTGTACTTAATTGGTTGTTTTTGTTTTCTCGCCATGCAGCTTGTTCTTTTTCTTTATTTAATCAGTTCCCAACTGCTGTATCCCCTCGAAATTATTACCCAGGATCTACGCTGGAAAGGGAAGTGCGTCATTGTAGTTCATTCATGATACTTAGTGTTATACTTCCGATCTACATCATTTTCCTACGATATGCTATTCACACAAGGTCAAGTTCGTACTTGACACTACACTTGACTATTTCAAACAACCACCTATTAACTGAATTTTCCCAGTGTCTTTTTTGTGGCACTGTTTGACATGAACTGATTGCATGTATTATTAAGTGTTCTCTAGTAATGTATCCCTAAAAGCTTAGGACTACAGAGTACTCTCTTGCTGAGGGTTGGCAGTTTTCTTGTTTACATTCAATCTCCTGGCACATTTATCTAGTGTGCTGTAAATGTTATTGTTATTTATGCACTTATTTCTGTACAACTTTAAGATCTATTATGTAAAAGCTAACCTTAATGTATCATAATGATCATGCCTGTAAACTGGAGCGAATTCTGTACTAAATTTTAAAATAATAATAATATGCAACAAATTTTTTGCATTAATACGTCACTAGTGTATAGGGTGTTACTATGGTTTGAATATATTACTGATATGGTTCTACCACATAGACACATTGCCTCTGGTGCCTGTTAAATTTGCTATCCGGAGCTTAAATAAAACGTCGCTGAGCTAACTCTAGTTCGTTGATTGCGCGACCTGGTTTTAATCACTAGTATAGCATCAGAACTGTTTAATTCTACTTCCTTGGTGTTCCTTTTATCTGAACTTACTACATCGATCTTATCGAACTCTCGGATTAACGTATATGATGTGTGGTAGTCATCTGGAGGACAAGTTGTTCGTCTCAAGCATTGTTTCTGGTTTAAGCGAACTAAACGCTGGACTTGCTACATGTACTTGTATTGACTGTTAATACAGAGTTTATTCTAATTTATGACTGTAAGACGATTTTAACCCGGTAGTTTTTCACGTCTAGCACAAGCTGGTTTGACGTGTATCGCCTTAAAAATCCGCGAAATGATTTGACTATAATACACTCGTTTTAGTAGCATAAGAGTGCTCTTAATCATGAAGGGCTAGAAAGCTTCTTTCCTTTTATCCGAAGCCAAGGGGTAAAAAGCTAGTCTAACGATAAAAATGACAATGAGATAGATCACAGTAAAGTGCTATGAAACCTTTTTAGACTTAAATACCAAGTACCGTTCTGGAAGCTTTATTGAGATTCCATCACTATCACCTTAGTTAAAACGCTGCATATCTCAAGAATTTCGATCAAAAGATTTAATGCGATTCTATTAGTGTTCTATCCTAAAATGGAGGGGGGGAGATTTCGATGATAAATAACAACCCGGACAGAATATCGTTTATTTTATTTTAAATTTAATAAATCCATCTTCACGGGGTATTGCGCATAGTTTATTTCCGTGGTAAAAAAAAAACAATATTGAAACCACCAGGGCTATGTGTAGTATCTGTATCACAACTGCTTACTACTGGTATTTGTTTTCTCCGGTGTTAAGTGGTAGAAAACCACTGAAAACTTAAACATATATCCTATTCGGGTCATCTTCTAGAGTTATGATGTCGGGGAAATTATGAGACTACTCAAATCTCCTGCAGAAGCTACACTCCATTTTTCTACCTTTTATTTTTTTTATATCTTCATAGGTACGTTAATAAGTTTAAGATTGTACGCTATCCAGCTATTGTGGTGCGGGTATGCTACTAACTATAGGTATTTTTATTAGTTGAAGGGTTATTTATTTATCATTTACCATTTAACCATACCCAACGGAACTTAGTTATTTTTATATCTCATCTAATAAGTCAGTTTACATCTTATCTTACGAATATTATCTTGTCAGTTAGCTCGGCCAAAACGTATATTTTTCACCTAGCCTCTACAAAGCTTGTCGAGGAAGCTGGTATACTGACAATAATGGACCCTGTTTGGTTGAATTGTAATCCATTGTTGGACCTACATAATTCCAGCGTAGAATCGGTCGACATGCTAAAGATGAAGTGGTAGCCAACATACATTCATAAATACGAAATATTATTCACTGATTTATTTTTTCACACTTGTTTTTGACTTATTAAGGCCGGTGAACTTTTTTTCGCTACTGAGAAAATTGTATTATCAGTCATTCTAGTGGAGTAGATAATATACATTTACAAGTACAAGTGCTATTAACTCCACCTGGAGACCCCCTTTGATTGCAGCCTGTCCCAAACCCGGATGAAGGAAAAGGGTTGGACATGGGGTTAGCATCCCCATCCCGTAAAATAACAACCTTGTTAAAGAACACTAACCCGAAAAAATTTTTGTTCATTTTAACTCTGCCCTGGGAGCTGAATGGTCTTCATGTAGAAGAGTTATGACTCCTCATGGTGAAAGCCGAGTCTCTTCGAAAGTCACGAGGCCAATGTTTCTTCTGACAACTAGACCAACCATTAATATAGGTACATGGAACGTCTTCATGATGTGGAAGGCAGGGAGAAACATGCAAATAGTTGCAGAGATGAAAAGATACCACCTGGAGATATTTGAAATAAGACAAACCCATTGGCTAAAAGCTGGACAGCAACAATTACTTACCTTGTTCCAGATATGTGTAAGACCTGCACTCGAGTACTGCTCATTTATCTTCTCGAGGATAAATAGCATAGATAGGATACATATAGAAAGTGTAGGAAGAAGTTATATACGTCGGATTTGGGGAAATAATAGTAACATGAACTACACGATTAGATGCAAAACACTCTCTCTAGAATCCCTGTGTTATCGTCAACTACGATATAATTGAACATTCTTCTGTAATTTATCAATGGAATATTATTCTCAGATTTCGCTCCCCCGAGGAACCAAACACCTAGTTACGATATTCGGAACTGCGAGGCAACATTACTTATCAATAGGTACCAAACACAACATCATTAGGAGTTCTTTATCATATTCTACAGCAAACTCTGAAATAAACTACCGCAAAATATTTGCACTCCTAACTCTCTCCTATAGTTCAAACGACTGATCACCTCATATATAGAATCTAAAGATTTGTACCAGATCTTCTACGACCTACTACTTAACATCGAACCAATCAGCAATCGCTTATTAGGGTTTTAAAACTGCAAACACTGCAATCATGTACGTTGTAGTAAAAAAGATGGTGAAAAGAAGATTCTAGTTTAAAACTAATTATTTTGCTACCATTAATTAAATTCGGTTTTACTTTCTATTTCATGTACTTTTCTTTGTCACTGTCTCCCCGAGTTTGTGATCTGCTGTCGTAAGGAATTCATCTTCTTAAAGCAACTTACTCCAAACGCTGGCTAGAAGCGTAGTGAGTGCATCAATAACTCACCGTCCAAGATTAATTCACATAGATTGTTTTTTTAACCAAACTACAATTAGTCAGTCTTATCCCGTTTCTGTATAGTCTACATGGTTCATTCTGCTTACTCACAGCAATTTTCTGGGATTACAGTGCCACAGACAAAAAGCGCGCGGTTGTTTGTTGAAAGTGCTCTACAATACATACAATACATCTAGTACCCTAGTAATGTAAACTGTGAACCTTGTTACTGTTGGCCTTGTAATTAATTTATGTTTTAAAATAGCGTGAATTCCATAACAGTGACTCTCTATTAAAACCCTATTTAAAACAAAACATATCATTCTGATCATGCCTATTAACTTGTTGGGGATGTTAGATCCCCAAAACTCACACAGCAAAACTGATATGCTCTTATGTACAAAATGCTACTTAAGAATTAACTATTGTTATTACAATAACTCAAACCAACTGTCAGTCAACATTAAGGTCAAAATTATAATATAAATGTGAAAACAGTTCTATTGTGTGCAGCTGAAACCTGCATGGAGAAATACAAAGCATTATTCAAAAAATTTAAGTATTTATCAACATCTTTTTGCATAAAATACTTTAGATCTGTTAGTCAGATGCCATCAACAACAGTCTTTTGTGACAAAGATGAAATTAAATTCCAGCCGAGGAAGAAATTTAAAAAAGACGCTGGATGTGAATATGACACACATCGAGGAAATCACCAAACTGTGTCACAAGACAAGCACTAACATGGAATTCTGAAGACCATAGAAAAAAGAGGAAGACCCAAAAACACATTGTTTTGGGAATTGTAAAGAGACATGAACAAAATGAAGAGAACTTGAGAAGAGCTGGAAAGGAAAGCTCAGGACAGAGTTGGTTGGAGAATGCTGGTCGGTGGCCTATGTTCTATATGGAGTAACAGGCATCGATTGATTAAGTAATGATAATATAAATAGTTTTATTTACAAGTATTTACAAGTGCTGTTGCTTTGGCTCCTAGGATAAGAATAAATAGTATTGTGAAGGCTTACGATCGTGACCAGTTAAACCTACCGAACCGCTTACTTGACAACATTCATTCTTCAGTTCCGAGTTAAACCTTATTGTCTAATAAAAATTTATGTACATTTCATTTTGCTACAATGTTTGTCTAGTAATTATTTTATTAAAATCATGTCTATATATACTTGATTGTGTAGCTTTGAAGATGAAAACACCAAAATGAGAACTCTCCATTGAATCATATTGATGTTTTCCAAGTTTCAGTAAGCGTTTCTAGCCTCTCAATAATTTTCGGGATTTTCGATTCTATGTCATGTTAGGCTCAGCCACGTATGACGGTTTTCCAAATATGGCGACAATTTGTAATAGCTAATACAGAGAATAATGTGAACGAAAGCTCAGTTTACTGCTACAGTAAACATCATTCAGAAATGCAGTCCTATCTATTTTGTATATTTATAGTGTAATTTAGTAATAATAATTTCTTTCCTGATATCAGGAGCAAGCCATGTTTGAAAGCGAGATCAACAAGAACATATGACAGTAATAGAGTTCAGTTGCTGTACAACCTGTTAATACTGTGATATATAGAAATAACGGAATACTAAATGTTGTTTCAAATTGGTTATTTGTGTAGTATCCACTGTAAACCAAACCTTGAAACGACCTTGTGACAGGAAAATCGCAAGGTAGGTTAAGGTCGCCATATCGAAGAATTGCATTATGACAGAAGATGTAGATGTTCAACGTTTTGCTTAGAATGAAGCAACCTCT
Source organism: Schistosoma japonicum (assembly GCA_025215515.1). Taxonomy (NCBI): domain Eukaryota; kingdom Metazoa; phylum Platyhelminthes; class Trematoda; order Strigeidida; family Schistosomatidae; genus Schistosoma; species Schistosoma japonicum. The sequence continues at coordinate 1,196,676 of CM046061.1, forward strand.
AAGTGCTGAAAAAAGAAAAAAAAGCAGCAGGACTTGACAGCAGTATTATAACAGCTGTACATTCTTGATTATTTTAGCGATCGGAAAAGTATAACCGATAAAATAGGTGAAGATTTTGGTATGAGGCTTTGGAAAGAGTTAATTTGTTATCTTTGATAGGCTGGCTATCACGGAAGGTTGTATAAATAGTGTTCAGACTCAGTTTCTGAGTAAGGTGAGGTGTAATAGGAAGTTGATTTTGAGAGGTTGCAGTGGTTACAAAGGGAGCTTATTAGTTATTAATTTACCCCACAGTATATCACTAAATGCAACAAATGGTTCTGTGTTGGGTTATTTTTTATCAAATTTAACTTATTAGGTATCAGCATCATAGTATGTAGTGTAGAGGTCGGGTTTAACTTGTAGCAGAATTTCCTGATAGATAAGTAGTACCAATAAGACTTTATGTGAGAGTCCGAATAGCATATAATGATGCATTTGAAACATTACTGAGTGATTTCTCAAGTCAGAACTGCAGTACGTAGCCGTAAACATAAATCAGACTCCACCCTACAAGCAAGCAGAGTTTGAAATCATCTCCAACAACATCATGTCCACCCTCCCTCCTTTTATGATGTGAGCTCCTAAATTTACTTGTTTGATGGTGATTATGTTGTTGTACTCGATGCTCAACGACACGAGTTCTGTTATGGTCAACGTTATCTGAGCAAGCATATTGTTACGGGTTACATAGACTACAATGGCTGCAAAGTAGAAGCTAGATGCCTTACTGTTTTTGTATTGTTATGGCTGGAATCAGTTAGGAGAAAAATGAATTTGCATTAGTAGTGGTAAGGAGTGTAGTGTCTAGTAGCAAGACTTATGGTTGACAGGAACTAGCATATTGTTTGTAGGTATTAGAAGACCAGTACGTAGTAGGTGTGAATGATATGTGGATGATATAACAATAAATAGAAAACTAACTAAAATAGGGTGGGGTGTAAAACTTGTACACCCACTCTGGATACTGGCCACTAAAGCACCTTATTAGTAATTTACTAGGTTCGGTGGACATTCATCGTGAGGTACGGGGGTTCATTCATGGTTGATAGTCAGGTAAACACACATCTGTGCTCTCTATACTGAATCGGGAAAATATATTGTAAATTGTGGTTACTGATGCATCTTAGTAGTAAGATATAAAGTTCTGAGGACATCCACTATGGGGTAATTTGGTTTGTGCTATATTTGCTGAATCGCGAAAATGTCTACGTAGCATATAAATAAAAAAGAGAAAACAGTTAAAGTGAAAGTTTTTCACGTGTAGTGTACAGGTATTAAAATGGTCAGTTGTTTGGGCTACTGAGGAAAGAAAAGCAGCGTAAATTGTTAACAACATATAGGCTTGTGATGTAAGTTATGAACTCGTTCGCTAGATATAAGGCGACCCGTTAATTATGATGTCTGAATTTTCAGATAGTTCAGGAAAAAGTTGTTGAGTCCCAGTGGCATTGAGAAATAGGTTCATCATGAGTGTTAAGTTTAGTAAATTATCACAAGAGCCGATAGAAAGAGGTAACCTTTTCCATAGTAGACTATGGAGTGTTATAAAAAGGTTATTTCATGGTTGATGTTTGCTTTTCAGGGTATACAGCGTTTAAGCCAGATTCCTTAGTATACAGTGGGGTGCGATCATCTAGAAGGAGGAAGGGGTTGAGAAATTAAGACCGTGAATTATTTTGTAAAAAATTAAGGTTGGTTTTGAGACAGCGTCACCATAGGGGTTCTACATAAAGCATCTTTCTGCATAAGTTATGTTACAGTTATACTCCAGTAACCACCGGATGAAAGTTCTCTGAAGATTTTTAATTCGTATAGTACCTGTGTAATTCATGCTACAAAAAACAACCGGGCATTATTCTAAAGTGGGACTTATACATATCCTGTATAGTGCAGGCTTAGCTTCTCTGGTTTAAAAATTTGGGAGAATAAAGCCTGTTCGTCGTGTTGACTTGAATATGATTGACGACAAATGTGGTGACAAAACTGAAACAGTTTTGGTTGAAGAATAATTATCGAGGTTGGTTTAAATACGCGTACTCTTGCCCAGTAAAAATTGAAAAACAAATGGTTGGGTGAGTAACGGTTCTATGTGAAGTTATTTATACAAATGTACATTATTAACTAAACAAATGTCACCACAAGTTATTCAACTGAAGTTTGTCTCGAAAATTGAAATAATCAATTCATTCTCAAGGAATAAACAAGAATTTTATTCTATTTTTTATGGATAGATTGCGTATCGCCTGTCCAGAAAGTAAGGTCTAAATCTATAGAAATATCAATAACAAAGTATCAAAAGCTACTTCTTACAATTCAATATTTCAATTTCTGGAAATGTGCGTCAACCCACAATCAGAAAATGCACAAATCTAGTCAAATCAAGCAATACAATCAAGAAGAGGAACAAACAATATGGTAGCCGCCAAAGCTAAAATGTCCAGTGAAACAAAGTATATGAAGTCCATAAAAATAATAGAAATCCAGTACGAACACGAGGAAAATCAAATATTATCATGAAAATAAATAGTAACTACCTCATTAAGTGTCAAAAGGTCATTAGAATGTACAGGTAAAGGGATTAAGGAGAATCGATGTAATTTTAAACGCGAAACAACGAATAACAATAGAAAAGTGTTACTTGGTGGAATTTTCATGTAGAATCGTCAAAAGGGGTACTACAATGCATTAGCTTAAGGTTCTTGCTGTAGCATATACCCGAGTCACATATGGGACACAGTGTTTGGATTTTATATTCCTTCAAATAGAGTTCTTGTCGAACATCGTACTTTCTGAATTGCATGATCCCACACTTCCTGTGGTTAAATGGTAGTTGCCATTTCTTGCTTCAGATCGATAGGTTATCTGAGTCATTTTGGATGTCAGATGTGTTTTCATTAGACTTGCTCTGCTTAAAGCTGTACACTGTTTTCAGGTCATACAGGTATGGTCTGCCAAAATGTATAAATTCACATATATCATTTATATAATCATGAGAAAGAGATGAGGACCTGGGATACTGCCCTGAACAACTCCCCTGGTAATACGTTTGAGTGACAAAATATGATTATTATATTTAACTATTTGGCTGCTTCCTTTGATGAATGAGATAAGCCAAGATTGTAACGGGTCTCTAATTTCGAACGACTTTAGTTCATGGAGAAGTTTATGATGTGGGACTTTATCAAAAGCTTCGTTGAAGTCAAGGAAAACGATCGATACTGCCATTCTCTTGTCACGTTGAGTAGTTATATCGTTAGGATAGTCTGAGAGACACGTGTTACATGGCCTAGCTTTTAGAAACCCATGTTGTGAGATGGAGATCAGATTCTGTTTCTAGAGATGCTGAGATAATTTAACCTTAATTACTTTTTCCATTACTCTAGAGATAACAGACGTCAGGTTAATTGGTCGGTAGTTTTCAACGTTTTCAACCGGTCCACTTTTGATTTTGGGGTGAATGTATGTGGTTTTCCATGTTGATGGGTAGCATGCAGTAGAGATTAATATCGCAAACAATTTAAGAAGTAGTAGACGGAGGTCTTCATTCCCGCTTTTTAGCATGCTTGCTGGGATACCACCAAGCCCTTAGGTGTTTGAGTTTTATATGTTTTATATACATGTATACCTGTGAATTCTTGCTACGAGAATTTGGAGTGATTAATCGTTTTCTGACGACTTGTTGTTATTCATTTGGCTTATGGGGATAATAGTCAATGTCGATACTCATTTAATTAGAATCACTTGGTCAGTAAAAGAATCGCATTAGTATTCTGAACTCCAGTAACTTCCCGGTCGTAGCAAGCTTGCCGCTGATTCGATAATCTTTCAATTTTATTATATCTAATCACACAGCATGTGTAATAAGGGGGACACTATCACTATCCCACGACGTCATACACAGTTTCGCAAAACTTCTTAATAATATTAATAATGTATTTCCTGATATTAGAAGCAACCCATTTTATAGGCATGATCGACAAAACCTATCAGACGGTTAAAAGGTTCAGTTGTTGGGTAAACTTATTATACTGTGATACACAGAGATAGTAAAATAATGAACTTTGTTTTAAATTAACATTAACGTAGCGCCCATTAAAAACATTACCTTGGGGTGAACTTGTGGTACAGAAGAATGACAGGATGGATTTATGCCAACATTTAGAGGGGTTACATTATGACGGGAGACGTAGATGTTCAGCTTTTTTGAGTAGTAAATGGCGATCTCAAAGTGTAAGTTCTGGTTACTGATGCACCTTGGTGGTAAGACACTGGGTTTCACGGACATCCATCGTGAGGTATTAGAGTCTGCAAGGTTAATATTCGAGTAGACTTTGAAAAAGAGAGGAGAAAAAGAAGAAAAGAGATTCCTGTGTGTAGTGCACAGGTATAAGAATAGTCAAAAACATGATTCGACTGATTATAAGTCATTTTGTTTCTGGCAGATGAATTATATATGAAAGTTTGGTGGTCCATTGATATATTTTATTCAAACAAGTCGTCGTGTTATATGTCTGATGTCCAATGTTTCAGATATTAAGGGGACTTGTTATTTCTAGTGCATCTGAATAAATGGCTTCATCAGCCAGACGACTAATATCTTTGAGGTTTATCTTAAGTAGCTTGAAAAATACCTAAAGATTATCTGCCATGAGTACTTTTGCTGGTAGATTTTTCCGTATTTAACCATACCTAATCGAATAAAAGATTACCCTTGATTTCGTTCTGTATTTTTTAATTTCAACTTGAAAGAGCTTGTTTCTCAGGCAATAGTTTCGAGGGTAGGTACGGTATGCACTATTAGTTGGGGTATGGGTCATATTATGCAGCAGTTTACAGAAGAGGATTAGGTTTGTTCTTAGTCTTCTTCTCCATAGTAGTTTAAGTTCGAGCAAATGACACCTAGTTTTGTAGTCTATTTTAGTACTGTTCTTAATCACCTACTGTGTTAAGCAGCGTTGCACATTCTCTACTCTCATTTTGCCACAAGTTCATACATTGCTAAAAAGTAAGGAACAGTAATCAAGTATAGGTTTTACACGTATTTTATAAACAGTGATTCTTGATTCGTTTCAGTAAACGTTCTTTAAAATGAAACCCTAAGAGTCGTCGTGATTTGGACAGTTTGGCAGAAAGAGCTCAAATAAGTTAAGGCTGTGAAAATATTGAATACCTAATTCGGTCACAGAATTAAGTTTATGAAATGCGTGGTTGCTAAGTACAAGTTTCATTTCAAGTTTTAGGTCCTCCACACATATCCACCCACTTTTAATTCCAGACACCAGTATAAGCACCATTTACCTATGTTGTTTATCTCGTCCTGCATAGTTTGGATGCAACGTGCTATGTCCTGTTTTTCAGTTCTATGGACTTTTTATAAGTCGTCGGCATACAGGTATGGCTTTCCTTCTATGAATCACTTGCAAATACTAATAATATATACAATGATGAGTAGGGGCTCCAGAATACTACATTGCACGACTCTGCTGGTTACAAGTCATGGTGTTGACGTTGCAGCACCTACATTCGTTATCTGATATCGGTTTGTGTAGAATGATTTGAACACCCTTAGGAGAGGAATAGTGATTCCTATGGACTGCGGCTTGCACATTGGTTGATTATGTGACACCCCCTCGAAGGTTCTTCCTATGTCGAAATATAGTATTATTACTAACTTCTTCTGATCACGGTTTCGAGTAATCTCGTCAAAGAGATGATTGTGGCTTGTAGCGCATGACCTTTTTTGATAAAGCCATGTTGGGATGCACTGATTAAGTCTCCATTTATAAGGTAGTCAGATATCTAATCTTTTATCACCTCCATTACTTGTGAGATCACTGGTGAGATATGAATCGGTCGACAGTTCTGGATCGAAATCCGTGCTCCTGTCTTGTAGTTAGGAGTATGTAGGTGAATTTCCAGGTTCCAGGATAAATTTCTACTTCTTGTGAGAGTATGAACATATGAAGTAGGAGATTATGTATTTCTGGTCCAGCATTCTTGTAGAAGATTGATGGGATATTATCAATCCCTTAGTTATTATTTAGCTTAAGCGTTCTTGTAGCTTCATTGATATCGTTTAAGGCTAGTGTTATAGTACTTAACGTTGCATTGGGTATACTGTCTGAATTTATGTCTGACGATTAAATTGTGTTTTAATTATTCGAGAACCTTTTGTTGAGGAGTTCACATACAACTTATTGGTCATCGCAGATTACTCCATTTTGCAGCATCGAATGAATAGTATAATCTTCAGTCTTCTTTAAACGTTTTTCTACTAGACTGCGTACGTTTAAAGATTTAGATGCGCTACTGAGTGTTATACATTCCTCGTCGGGTTTTGTGTTGACATCTTATTTGTTCTAGTAAACAGTGCATTTGATTCAAAGTAGCGAAGTCATTTGAGATGAAATGCATTTCCCTTAGTTTACGTAGCTTGGCCTTAGTTTTAATATAACGTAAGGGTATTTAGTTTTGGGGCCTGTGTTTATTGGTACTATTGTGCCTAGTAAGGGCTTTATGGTACTGCAGAATATTGCTAGTGTTTTGATAATGCTTTCATTAGCAAAAAAAACAAGTTCAGTCAGCGCATCTAGCTAGGTTTTGGAAGGTGCCGCAGTCAACCTAGACAAAGCCACTATACTAAAAACGCTCACAAGTTGTTCAGTACTTACTACCTTTAACAAGGAATGATAGGGCGAATATGATTATATTGTAGTCACTATTGTAAAGATTTTTGCTATATTCTATGGATACGAGCGTTATATTATGACAGAATATTAAGTCAAGGATGTTGTTACTTCGTGTAGGTAAACATACACGTTGTTTACATCTGTGTACATTGAAATGACTAATTATACTTTCATAAAACACCGGGCCAGAGAATGTGCCTCAATTGACTCCAGGGAGATTAAAGTCTCCACAGATTATTTTATAGTCGAGGTTGACGGTAGCAAAGTGTCGAAATGATGGGATTTTTGAAATGTCTATTAAATTAGATATGTTTAGAGCCCAATATATACAACCTATTAGTAATTAGTAGCTATAAACATGTTTTTTTAGCCACACTGAATCAGGTATTGCGTTAAGAACGTCATCAATGATGTTTTCTATTTTTATAGTCTTTGATATGTATGTCAGACAACCTCCACCTCTTTTAGCAGTTTTATCGCAACGAAATACACCGTAGGTAAATATGACAATGTGTGAGTCAGAAACATCAGATGTCAGCCAACTTTCTATTATTAGGGTAAGTGTAAAGTTGTATGAGAGGCCCAGGGTTCCCAGAGATGTCATTTTATTTATTATAGATCAGGCATTAATTAGCATCAGTGTCAGATGCGGCAAATTTAGGACCTTATGTGAGCTATTAGTGACTGTATATTTAATCTGTTTTGTTTACCGTAACAACTATCTTAACATCTGCTTGTAGTAAAAGCATTTATGTTATGGGTGGAAAATATGGTGCCACTGTTTGCTTCTAGTAGTGGTGCTGGATAGTATCCAGCACTACTCATGAGCATTGGTTTAGTTAAGGCTTAGGAGGCAGTAAAAGAATTGAGATTGTAATTAGGAATATGACTTGGACTAGATGTTAGAGAACTCTGTGATTTACTTAGATGAGATGTTACCGAGGATAAAACCAGTAGTTGTCCCATAAGATCCGGGTTCTGAACGTCACTATAATCGCTATGGTAATAACTTAAGACGTTTTAGTTAACCGGATATGAGATGGTAGCAACGTCTTTTCTTAGTGGTGATATGGATCGTGATTGGGGGCATTCACAATTGGCAGGGATTGTTGGTTCAAGAAGGGTGGTAGAAGCAGTGGATGGAAAGTGGAAGAGATTGTGAGGCGCCAAATGAGGAAAACGTAAGAATGGACATGAGTGAGCATATGTGACTTTTGGTTCCCAATAGTTGCACAATATGTCATGAGTTCTAGACATACATTCATATGCAGAAACGTTTGCTATAGGAAGCTGCCTCGGTAACAAATTTTCATGTCTAGACGGTCATCTATATTGGTGGTAGCGATACTCCCCATCGTTGCAGTAATTCGATGGTACTATGTGATTGGGATAAAGGTGGTATAAGTGGCAAAGGGTGATTTTTATATATAGGATATTCCTTCTGGGACATAAGTATTTGGTACTCTGGTGCAGTCGAGTGTCTCGTCCTTTGCCTTTTAGAGTATTCATGAGGATTAACGTGAGAATAATAGGAGAGAAATCGTTTACTGCCACACTGAGTATTAACTTTTAGTTGGTAGAGATTTAGTCTGCCTAGGTTTTTGGTTGTATGTTAATTTTATTGTCTAACCTATTAAGGTTCCGACTGTTCTTAGGCTTGTTGGTGCTGATTGTTTGAAGTTCGTCGTCTGATATTAAGGGACAGAACCTATTCCTCGTGGATAGGTATTTATAACCATCTTTAGACCAATGTTTCAGTACCTTTTCCAGTTTACGGAAAAAAGGCAGATAATTATGCACATTTTTCAATCGACAGCATAACTCAAATGAAGGCGGCACTATAATGCACACTCTCTTCGACCTAAAGGCATGCAAATTTGATAATGAATGTCTAGATCCGACAGAGGACTCAACATGGATTAGGATAGCCTGTGGTAATCAAAGATACCTTCTGGTAGGATGCATATATAGGCCACTCAACGACGAAAAATTAAGCAATATGTTCCTCCTAGCCTCTCATCAACCTCACACATACAAATTAGTTGGTGGTGACTTTAATTTGCTAGGCATCGACTAGAAATCATCATCAACCTCATAACGATTCTGTAAATTAATGAAGACTATAGAACTTAGTGAATGAGCATGACATGTTAAAATCCCAAGCAAGGGAAGTAATGCTCTTAACCTACTTTTACTATCAATCCTAAACCAACCTAAGCACACGTTAGATTTGTCACTCTGACACAAATGATTATTGTCATCTATGTGAAACATGTAAACTAGAAATGCCTTGTAGTGTGTGACTTTTTCATTGTGTGTCACATTTGTTTGAGAGTAATTAGTGTTTCATAGTAGAGTGATATCTAAATCTACATAGTCGGTGACCGGTTATCGGGGTTGTTTTGATCTATTGGTTTGGGTTTCTGTAGGTCAGGAGTTGTGGCGTTATACCTGTTACGAGCACAACATTGTAATTGTGTTTGTCAGCAAATATTAGTATATTCTTGTACTGGCTGCTGGTTCTTATACGATTCACTGACTTGATAGATTACAAATAATCCTGTGTAGATCTAAAATAGAATAGGATTGGCCAGCTTGTTTGCCAGTCATTTTTTCTCAATCTCTTGCATTCGCAAGACAATTGGGAAATGCCACAAACCTTTAAGAGTGTTATCTTTACCTTATTAAGAGGGGCACTGTCAAGAATGCTATAAACTATTGCTTTGTGGGGCGAGTTAATGCGGTTCATACCTGTCGGCCTGACTGATCTAGTGCTACCAAGAGTGATAGCTGTAGTAGGGCAACGTTTATTATTGTATCCACAGCGATTTGAAATCACTCATCCTACTAATAAAGAATTTTTCGTTCTTTATGTTTTCAAGTACTTTTGAGTAAACATCAACCTTCTACTACTATTTGTGACTCAAATACTAGAAGGTAATGAATGTTCCAATCATAGGTCGGTTTGAGCGGAATCAATAAACCAAGTTTATGGCGCGCATGTAGCAGCTTCTTATGGCTAGCGGTTCGAGGGAGTTGCTTAGATTGTTCGCCGCAACTGTAAATCCTCGACGCTTTACCTGATTCGCTTTCAGATACAAAATGCAAGTACTTTGGCGGGTGAGATGAGATTTATTGACCTCAGTTCTGCTTTCAAAATGACTTGTGAGCTTCAACAGCGTGTTGTTGATCTTATTTACTCTCACAAAAAGCACTTAACAGCTGCAGAAGTCATTTCAAGAATCAAACAAGAAGGTAACATGAGGTTTATGGACTGCTTAGTCCTTAATTTCTAGACACAGGCTCAGTAAGTTGTAACGAAATGTTCATTAAATATTCATAGACTGAAGGCGGTGACTTGCAAAGCCAACAACAAACTCATGGCGAAAGTGAACATAATGAGCAAGCAGATCGCGGTAAGTATTATTGAGTGTAATTAGGCTATCCTCGATACTACTGGATGGTTTTAGGCACTAGTGGGTTACTACTATTTAGGGCTACTGACTGATCAATGACTGTGACCCCTAGTTGAATTATGTAGCTCTAACCTCTTTAATGAGCACCTGAAAATAAAGTCTACGCTCCCATTAACACTATAAGAATCAGTATGAGTAACTTGATCTGTTCGTCTTCCTGAATAAGTGCGACTTTTATGTATAAGGATACTCATTCTAGCTATTTATTTCCTCCAAGGGTTGTTTTAACCTCTATTTGCAACGTTCCTAGTGGCTGCAGTTGTACGCTCTTTTATTGCACTGCCAATTCATCGGTTCCATCTTTTCCGATAACGTCACAATTGACTCTTGGGTTTCGCAGTGAATAGTGAACTGTCTAATGAAAATAGATATCATGACCACTATTGACTCACGTAACTCCAAGGGTGCACATCGCCGAAAAGGCTACATCGTAGGGAATCGCCATCATCCTTATGATATATCGACTAATGTATCTGAAAAAAAGTACTAACTATAAACATTAAAAGGCTTGCTCCTGTTAGAAACAGTTCCTGAGTTAATATTTTCTGTGTAAGTGTGAACTATGATACTGTATTATTAAGGGTACTTTCGACAACGGACGATTATATTCCCACAATCACCAACTTTAAACCAGGGCAAACTTTTAATGTAATCTGTTTTCGATAGGCGATACTGTTCAGACTAGTTTACAACACTGGACAACGATTGTCCTAACCGATATAGCCCGACTACCACGTTAGCGGCTGTTGGGATCTTCCAATATTCGCCGGAGCCATACTATGAATTGTTAAACTAACAACGCGCCGTCAGATCACTCTTGTCCACTAAAATATTTAGCATTGTCTGTCCTGACTTTATATTCTTTACATTTTGTTCTTTGCAGTGAACACTCTTAACGGTGATGAGTCGTCGAACAATAGTAGTCAAGAGAGCCAATCGACATGTAATACAAAGAATATAAACAAAGAATCTGTGAATCCAGTGTCTGTTAACAATCAAGTGAACAATATTTTTGATGCTCTAACGACAAATTCTACCAGAGATGCATTTGAAGCACCGAATAATAAACATAGACTAGTTTCAATAGAAACACTATATCATGATGTGTCCTCTGATGCTGTAAATAATATTTCGACTAATGAAAATGTGTATTGTAAAGCTTGTCAATTAAGAAATCAAGTACAGGTTGGAGTGACCGTTAACATGGTTTGCGCAGCCTGTCCTGGTCTGCCTCGTATTTGTTCAGCACAATGCTTCCGTTGGTGGCACAGTGTTCATTCACCTGCAGCAGCTAACAATAAATCCATGTCAGTAGAATCAAATATGTCTTATATGAAAGAAGAAGTTACGAAAAGTTTAAATTCTTCGGACTTTCAACTATTAAATCGACCCAGAGGATTCAAAGCTCATACAAGATCACTTCCCCTACTTTCTGCAACAAGTACTTATAAGACTGATGGACGAAAAAAAAAACGAAGGAGTCACAGGTTTACTCACATAAAACGACGTCTTCACCAAAAAACTTCTATATGGCTAAGCCAGTCAAATGATATTAATTCAATCACTGTACAATCCAAACCTCGTCGCCGACGGAAATCCCCGGTCTATATTAATTTTAAAGATCCCGAGTGGACACCGTACAGAAAATATTGACATCAAAAAATTCAAATGAAAATCAGAAGGCAAAAGTGCTTGCAAAGTATTGTCTGCTTATATTATATACAAATACAATTATACTAATGTTTAAAATCTGCATCATATCACATTGTCCTTTGATTACAATTATTCTTGAAAGAAATTTTCGTTAACAATATAACGAATACATTGCATAAGTTGATTACGTTCTTTTCGAATATCCTCAGCCAACAACTAGGTAGGTATATATGCAAACAAAAAAGAACATCAATGAGCTATGGAATTAATTTGTAAGATGAGCTATTTTAAGCAAAGCAATAATGTTTCGCACCAAGATTATTAGCTATTCATGGCAGATTCACTTGGCAACTAAGGTGAATAAGCATTATGATACAAATATCATGCAATATCTTATTCTTTTTGTGAGAGCAGTGTTCATTTAAAGTTTGTTGAAACACATTTGTAGTATAGCATCGGAAGCCTAGAGTCTCATCATTATTAATAATTTACTAGGTACATGTTCCTGTGCTTGATTTCGAACTATATGTATGGGTTAATGACTATTACCGGAATTACATGGAACGGGATTCAGACCTGCGACAGTGGCTGGAAGTAGAATATCTCAACCACTGCTCTCCAAGAATCTCTGAAAACCAAGGCTCGGAGAGCGACAAAGCTATGATAGACTACAATTAACTCAAGGTATTTGAAAGAGTGCATGATTCACAAGCCACCAACTACGCCTAGTTTTTTCTAAACCTATTGGTTGCGGTTGTCACTATATATGCAATTATGGCAGAAAATTTTTAAATAAGTAACTTTTACCTGGGTTCTAAATTAACTCACATTCCTAAAGTACTCATATATATATCTGTCAACGTTAGGTATAAAGCATTTACACTTAAAAACTTTTTACTCAAAGTTATTTATTATATCTAGTATCAATTCACAAAAAGATAGACCGTACGTACCATTTGTAATAGAGTTGGACGACTGTGAATGCGATGGATATTGCTTAAGCACTGTCGTCGTTTCGCTTGTAGTTTCACTAAAGGATGCGATGCAAATGGATCATTCTTAGAATCTGTATGATTTTCGCTGTTTAGATTATTATTAGCTATCGATTTGTGATCTGCAGTATTTTTCCTCTGTCGTCGACGTTTACGACGTCTACTCTTCGAATTATTGTTTGGCTTAAAAAAACAAAAGTATTTTTAAACCAGCTGTAATTAACAAATGGCCTAGTGTGATGTGTACATGAGAATAAATAAGCGAAAATAGTCAGGTAAATAACAAAGGCGATAATGAAATAGAAATGTTCATGTGAAAGCAAGGAATCAGTACGTCTGCGCCATTACGATTAATTCCATCATGTAGTTTCTAACCTGGCAGTGTGCAACCACCAACGTAATTCACATTAACAGTCAATAACGTGATCGACTGATGCTACAATTGGTTCGGCGATATCTAGATTTCTTTTAACTTCTAATCCAACCAGTATTGTATGCCTAAGTAATTATGAGATTTAGCGTTTGTTATTAATTTGTGGTTTGATTTTCAGAATGTTTAGTAAAGTAGTTAAAAATTACTAAGCGAAAAATATCTACTGTGTCATGAAAAAACAAGGATATGTTTCGTAGCGAGGAGTTTTCTTTCTGGTGAATTCATTTCCATAGCTGTATAATTGCGAGTACATACATTTTATCATCATAATAATCAATAATATTTGTCAATGACAATAACTGAACATGACAATCGTACCCCATTGACATCAATCAGTATTGAATCTAACTAGCTGAACCCAATACCAATCTCCACAAAAACACCTTAATTCCATAAAAAAGTTATTCCACTGGGTTTAAAAATGTAGTCGAGAATTTATCAAATTGTCATAGAAGTTAGATAAAGATTACTAAGGGTGAAAAGAAACTTACGTACTATGTTAAGTGTTTTCTTCTATTCCATAAAATTGAGTTAAATGTCAATAAAAAGAGAGGGAGAAGTAGTAATGATGTTTAGAGATTTCTTTTTTCTGAGCTTAAGACCAAGGTAAAAGTAGAAATTGGACAAGTGTCTTCTGAATAAATAATTTTAGCTTCAGCAGGTGTAAAGTCAGGGCTTCAAATGGAAGACTATTGTCCCAACTAGACTTGATTTTATGAATCTAACTGACTGAGTGGCCTGTGTTTACAAAATGTTCAGTAATTGGACTTCTTACTTATCAGATGACACTTCTCAACTATGCTGGAAGATGTTCTTGAACCCTTTTGGGCGGACTCGTCACCGAACGACATATAACTAGCTCCATAGAAGCAAGCGAGTTGATGAACGTAAATGGGAGTGATCGGATGCGGAAGTTTATCCTTTGGGTTGTCGTTGAACAAAGGTCGGTTAGAGAACAATAATTTTAGGGTCACTGCAAAGAATGTCGTTTTAAGTGGATTAGAAATCCTTCTCAAGATTTCTACAGCTTTGTCATCATTTTAGTCAATATTCACATGAAATATTTTCTCTGGTACAAAGGCTCTTGATATTTTCGGAAATGGTGTACTGTAAATAGACCTACTTAAGGACTCATCAGGTTTACATGTCATTAGTAAATGGAGAAAGTGGTAGTTAAGCCCGTTTTCTACTTCAAGCGAACATTTATTTTTAGGATGACAGCTGTTGAAGGTTAACTTATATTTACCATTGGAAACGACAAAAATATCATCTACATACTTTTTTTTAAATATATAAGTGTAGGCTTTCGATAGCTGATTTTAATTGACTGTTTTCTAAACTGACCATGAAACAATCTGCTAGTAATGGACGTAGAGGTGACCCCATAACTATGCCGTCTTTTTGTCTGTAAATAATATCACTGAATGTAAATTGTACATTAAATGACCATCGTAATAATAATTCCTGAAGATAGGATACTGGTATTCTAATATTTATCACATCATTTATATATTTGCAATAAAGCAAATTGTAACAATAAGTGAGACACTGGTGTAGAGTGATTCAACATCAAATGAAATCATATGCCTGTCTTTGATATTCACTTTTTTTATACTGTCTATGAATGCGATGGTGTCCCGCAGAAAGTGAATGAGAATGCGTTTTCTTACAGGTTCTAGGATGTATTTTAGCCTTTTTTCTATGGAGTATTATCAAGAACTAGATGTGTCCAGCATTGAGCGGAGAGGCAATCTAAGTTTATGTATTTTTGGTAAGCTATGTAGTCTGGCTAATGTTAAGCCTGTTAATTTAATGTGCTGATAGATATTTCCGTTAATTATGCTCTTTTTTATTATTATTTGAGGAACTTAACTGTTTTCTGTCAATTCAGTCTTGTTTTTTGTTGTTGCTTTGTTCGGCAAATTTACCGTTATCTGATAACAGATTGGTCATTTTATCGATGTAGTCATTTCGGCCAATCAAAACTAATCTTGCACCTTTGTTAGGACGTGTTACTAATAGATCACGATTATTTCGAAGTAATTTTGGTTGTTGTCAATGTTCTTTCGTCAAAAGGCAGTTCGTTGTTGCCTCTGTACCATGTAATTATTTTCTTTATGATATATGATTTCACAATTCGTTTTACGGGTTTCATGTACTTTGTTAGAGGGTATCTTGTGGTCGCCAGCAAAACATCTGGTAAATCGTCTCGATAGCCAAACTTATCTAAGGGTTATAAGAGTGTCAAAACGACTTACATTATTAAATGCTTACTACAAGTAATTGTAAATGGCGTTGCATATTCATTAAATTTTATATGCTTGTCTTAATACTTACCTGAGCAGCTTAATAAGACAAATCAACGCTATCTTATGTATCTGTCTGGAAATTAAATAAGGATATAAAATATCTAAGATATATTTCTGATATCTTTCAGTGTCATTAATAGGAACTAACCTTTTGAACTGATTCCGTAGTAGTAGTAGTAGTATCTATTAGATCACAAGAGGATTTATCTTTAATAAATGAATTATCATTATCTGTACTTTCACTGTCGTAATCTACCGAAACCAAACGCGTACTAGGTTCTTGGCATGCAGTGACTGAATTATTTATTTCACGTTTAGACATTTTATTCGATGAAGTAGGAATCTGAAGAATAAGAATAGTACAGACAATCTAAAACCATTTCCTACTCATAAAGTATACACCATTATAAAAAAAGAATACAACTCCGATTCATGATGAAAACAAGTGTATTAGTTAGTGGTAGTCTGACAGAATGGTAACTATTATACGTAGTGAGCTTCATCTAATAAATAACAATATTTCAGGCAGTTGAGATCTTTTAGGTGAAGTTAGCGAAACGATGAAGTCAAAAGCTGTCGATAAGTATATTATTAAGTTAATAAATAAGGTTCAGATTCAAGTGTTTATAATTTTGAAATTTTTCAGCTTAACAAAAGTGAAAGTTTGCCTTCTTTTAAGACTACCGACTTATCTCTTCACAATGTAACAGTATAGTTATTACGAACTAAATAGTGATTTTCAAACAAGTAGCTTATTACTGGTATACACTTTTATATAACTGAAGGTATTGCTTCAGGAATCTAATGCTAGGCGGTCTGCTTTAAAATATTTTAAAGGATTGTTTGTCATACGAGAAGTGAAATACGTATTTCTTGACAATCTATAGAGTACTGTTATAAGGGAAATTTAACAATTAATGACAAATTTTATGCATTACTATGATATGGTAAGAAATAATGGAACTGATGCTAAAAACATCATTTTTCAGAGTTATAAAAGTAAAGCTATTTTGTAAAATTGCTACGAATGTTTGACAGTATATAGCTGAAACTGGTGACAAATATGAGTTGATACTATTTTAGGGTTTAGCTTTCTTGACAAACTAATAGATATAACCGTTTAATTTGATAAGCAAAAAAACCCAACATATTACTTTCTGGGATGATGATGAAGCATTAGCCGCGTGTGGTGGACGTAGAACATTTGAATTCGGTTTATTCATGGAACTAAAAGTAGAAAACACAGATAAAGATAGATGCTCTAAATGTAATGATGTACATTAACGCTAACAGTAGACAGACAAGAGAATCGTAATACTTGGTAAAACAGTACAATATAGTTTTGGATTAAACACAGAATGAAAACAAACGAAACAAGACCAATAATAAGTGTAATACATAATAAAGTAGTATACAGAAATACGAGACAATATAAGACTGATGGAAAGTAAAGACACTTGTATTTCTAATGTAGATTATCTGAGGTTTCAAATCACTAATGTAAAGTATTATATAGCCTATCAAACATTAAACAATCGGTTTTCATAGCCTGATCATTTTTTGAAGCAGACTTCAAATACGTCTACACGTTATCTGAAAAATGTTTGTTACAATGACTATATTTGTTATCTTGCATATTAAACCTTACAATGTATGAATTAATTATAAACACTATAGAGATTATTAACTTCTAACAGTAATTCTACTGTTGAGATTTGAAAACTATCACTACATATAGTGTCTATCTATTGAGAAATACAATGTAAGCTACCTAACACAACTCATCTCACTCTACTGATGTGGCTTGAAAACTTCAATCAAAGTAGGTATGTATCATGTCCTACTGACCAGCAAATACGATTTTTATGCAAGAGTAGTTCAATAAGGTTACAACTTTACTACTAAGATTGTCAGGTTATGTACAGTTACAAGCGACTGAATCAATGGTTTTACATACAGGAGAGAAAGAAACAACCAAAAATGGCATACATATATACAAGAACTAAGTTACCCGAACTGACGTGTTTCAAATATTTCTCCTCTATCTATACGTTCTTCGATTAGCTTCTTTTTCGCTTGAACTCGCTCCAAAGTGGGATAATTCCTATGAAGTCAGAGCAAATACCGAAACATAAACTGATGACACTCATAGCCTATTGCCAGTAAAGCTATTTCTCAAAAGAAACAATGACGTTTATTGTAGATTATCCAAATAAGTATGTGCGATATAATTAAATAACTGAAAGACAAACATTGGCGATTTGTCAGAAAAATTAGAAAGAATTCCATTATCTAGCATCATTAGCCACATTATTTCAACATTTCAAAGTACTAAGTATATATTCATATAATCATGAGAGCTAGTGATACTGCCCAACTTTCAAATCATAAATAGACAGGGGTTCAAATCTCCTACCTAGTGTTGAAAATCGAGCACTTCAGCTATAAAGCCCCTAGTATACATCACACTTGAAACAAAAATTAACCCATAATCAGGACGATATGAATGCAAATGTGTGCAACTTATTAAATACAAACAGTGATCTAACTTTCCACCATAAGTCGGTTAGTTTAATGGAAAACATGTTTCACTGGTTACTAGTTAGAAACATATCAACTAGTGCTTTTTGGATAGGGCTAGCATAGTAGCTGATGTGAGGATACTTTGTCACCCTATCCTCCAAAACGACCTTTCATCTCAACTAGTGACCACACTAAAACTTGACTGGAACTTAACCAGTACTGTAGAAGATAAGACATTCGTCACTACTTAGTGATTAATTGATGCATACTCTCAATCCAACCGCGTATCAGTTGAGACACAAATTGCTCGATAGTAGCGGTCGCATCCATGAAACTAGGTGGCCTAAAACAGATTCCAGCAGCGACCGTAAGTTCCCTTAAGACTGTAGACACACTTTGCTGACGAGTGAGAAAGCGAAATCTAGAACCAGAGTTTCCTACCAATTACCTCTAAACCACCTCCTACATTCTATCCTTCTTTAGATCTTGGTTGCTGTGTGATTTCATTGTCCTGATTTCCTTATCTTATTTGTTTCACTCAAACTATACTTTGTATATTCATTTTTCCTTCTTTTATGTTATTTCCTTTTGAACGCATCACATTTCTGGTTTTATCTTACTGAGATCGGCTAGAGGGAATATTTATATATAATCCTAACATTGAATACGATTGACTGACATTTCATTCTGAAATCAATCACAAACAAAAGAATCTTAACTTAGTTGCAGCCACAAACATTTTTAGAACTAATAACCTCAATGTTGTTTACTTAAAAGCCACATAATAAATAAAGGTACAATAAATATCCATCTCAAGCTGCTAAGTGCAGCAAAGTGTATGCTTATTATTGTGCGCTTATAAACTTGCAGTAAAATACGTCTAAAAGGTTAATACAGTTCAGTCTATTAGTCTGTATGAAAAAAATGTACGTTACAACTTATTTATATCAGCTTCGTAATAAAACTGATGGAAATTAAAAGATTAATGGTTACTGAGTTTCCCACACTATGTCTAAATGAAATATGCCAAAATCGCACAAATTTTAAGACAAAGGTAAGAGGTTTTGATTCATTTAGGAGAGAGCCCAGTTTTGTATTTACACTACAACTTTAAATAAAGGTTTGTTTAGATGAATCTTACCGTTTACGGCTTTCTCTCCAGGCTTTTACAGACTTGTCGCATGTTTCACGATAGATTGCATTAAACAAACCACTATCATGAATCTGTGAAAAATAATGAAATATCCGACTTTATGGAAATTCACTAACCACTTCTTGATGAACACGCATTGCTTTTGGGTGAGATGTGAATGGACAACCCTCGACAGGACACTATTTTGGATGTCATTTTATAATTGAACGAAATTTACCTTAATATGACGATCTAGATGCCTTTTATATTCTTCATTAGTGTAGAATGCAATATCACAGCATATTTCCACTGGGTTGTAATAATCACAGTCATCTACTTCGAACCCTATACCATATAGTCCACCGTATCTTCTCCGTCGTCTGCGGCGACCCACATCTTTGAAAATTTTGCTCTGATCCAACTCTTTAAGAGCAGTTTCTAATTCACTTAGTTTATCTGATGCAGAATATAGCAAATCAAAAGGTGGCAGCTCCATAATGAACGCGTTAGGCAATCTTAATAAAAGGATGACAAATAATACAATAACTCAATTTAAAAAGCTAAACTTTATGTTTAAAGAATAAGTCTGAACATAGGTAATAATTTGAACATTTTTGAACAAGTGTGTGAAGCAAGAGACTAAATAAAAGATAGTAAACTGAGCTTATCACCGCGTCGAAAAATTGAAGTCACCAGAAAGTAGTAAGCATTACAGGTTTTAAAGCACAGACTAAATGGCAGACTTAACTTTTACGGTCGAATCAATGAGGAACGTGGAAACGTTTCAAGGTTAAAGCGGATACCTGGAAGCATCATGTTAACGATAGAGCGTTTTCTAAATCTAATTAGTGGTGAAAATCTTGTTATTTGTTTGCAAACTATAGGATTATTAAAAAAAAGCATTAAACTGTGAATGTGGAAAGGAAATGAAAGTTTTTAGCACCCAAGGAATACGAGATGGATATTGCTTTTATTGTGATGAATGAGGATATTAAAAGTCCATAAAGACGGATTCATTTTTTACTAGTTCTAGACATGAATTAAAACAAATCCTCGTTTTATTTATCGAATGGGTAGTCGAAACTAAAGTAGCAACCGCTGCTTTACTCGCAGATGTTTCTGAAAAGGCCGCAGTTCAGTGATATGAATATTGCGGTGAAACATGTTCCGGTATATTAGTACCCCTAAAATTTCAATTTGGAGGACCAGTAAAAACCGTCGAAATAGATGAAGGATTCATCCGCAAACGAAAGTATAATAAAGGACGGAAGGTTAAATAAAACTGGGAAAGTGGCTACTTTTCTAATATTTGTAGCTCTTCGGAATATGGAATAGAGAATTAGACTAAAGACATTGTGAAAGGATACCTGACAGATCGGTTACTACCCTCCTTAGACTAGTAGGAAAATACATCTTACCCGAAACAATAATATATAGTGACAATTGGAAACTCTATGAATCACTTTCAAACATGGGGTACGCACACAGTCGTAGTGCATAAGAAACACCCGACCGTAGCTGCTACCTTGTCGTGGTGGTCGGGCTTGCCTATCGTGATGACCCAACCGAGCTATACTGGCTGGAACATATGTTCCTGTAGGTTCTACCATGCTAGGTAGGTCGATTAGAGAACGGTGAGACTAAAAGCAGCTACTCAAGGTCTGAGGGCGAAGTCGTACTGCTGACTGCAGAGGGGTGTGACAGCAGTAAGGTGTTCCCCTCGGACAACCAGCATCTGCAGCGATGCTGCCTTCTCACAAGGAAGGAGGGGTTAGAAAAGGTCGACCCTAAAAATGTCACACCTCACCCTACCTCACGGATTTCCGTCTCCGGCGGTAAGGGTGCCCACTAAAGGCTTTTAAGTGCGGAGCTAATACTCAAAAAACTTTTCATAAAAAGGCCGTGCGTGACAGGCCTCAAGCAGTTATCCCTTGGGCTCTGCGGTCACGCTCTCAGGTCTCTAAGACCGACACTAATCTGCCTTCTTTTTCAGGTTCCTCAAGAAACACCCACGGTGTGGGCAGCCGGGAAATGACAACCGCCCTCATACCCGCAAAAGCACGAGAGTCCAAATTGGTCAAAATCAAATCCTTTCTACACCTCATAATATCTCTCTTATCTCTACGACTAACTCTACTTACATTTCTTCATCTCACTGCTCCGCTAATGCAAACGATGCGAGCTCACAAAAAGTCATTCCTGGTCTCTTGAAACCTCGGTCTAGACTATATGTTGGTGCTTTTAATGTACGGACATTAAGTCAAATAGGGCAACAGGCTTCCTTATCTAGGACTTTAGAATCTCACTCAATCGATGTATGCTGAGTTTCGGAAACGCGCATACAGGATCCTAGTAAAATCATTAACCTGATTTCACCGTATTAAAACAAAGGAGCAGCCCGATTTACTCTTCGTGTATCCGGTAGCCCGGATGCTGCTTTCCGGGGTCTCGCTGGTGTAGGTATAGCATTGAGTCGTAGGGCAGAACTAGCTCTCCTAGACTGGATCCCTGTAGATAGTCACTTGTGCGCTGTCCGACTGAACGGGACAGTTAGGACTCGGAAAGATAGGGACACTCGTCGTTGCCTCTTTGTCGTATCTGCCTATGCCCCCACTGATTGCAGTTCAGACGAGGTGAAAGATGAGTTTTACAGCAAGCTTTCGGACCTCCTCCAAAAAGGTAGGCGCTCTGATATAGTTATAATGGCTGGTGACCTTAATGCTCAAGTAGGTACACTAAGTGAAAATGAGAGACACTTGGGTGGATGTTATGGTGTCACGGCTCAAAGAACAGATAATGGCGATCGTCTGTTGCAACTATGCTCAGATAACCGCCTGTTTCTAGCGAATACTAACTTTAGGCATAAGGAAAAGCATCTTTTGACCTGGCGACCCCCAAAATCGTCTCAACGTTGGACCCAACTAGATCACATCGCCATCAGCCACCGATGGAGGGGTTCAATAGAGGACTGTCGCTCGTTCTGGGGCACATGTTTAGATTCAGATCATGCTTTAGTGCGAGCGCGTATTTGTTTGAGGCTTACTGGACGTAGGAAAGACATTGCAATGAAGCCTCTTAGGGTTTTACTTAATGATAATAAAGCTAAGAATATATTTCAGGAACAACTAGAAAAACAGTTAGGCGACCGTGTAAGCGATTCCCATCCGGAAGCAGGTTGGAATGATATCAAAAAGGCTGTGGAAACAGCAATGATATCTGCTAGCAAGCTAAATCATAAGGCTAGGATGAAGCCGTGGATTTCAGTAGCATCCACCGAACTGATGAATGCTCGTAAACTCATCCCACCTGGCTCTGAACATGATGAAGAGCGAAGTGAGCTTAAGCAGAGGCTGATAAAAAGCCTACGCAACGACCGTGAACAGTGGTGGGTGGCGAAAGCAAAAACGATGGAAAAGGCAGCGGCGATAGGCAACAGTAGGCAACTTTTTCGACTTATCAAGGAAACTGGTATTAGGGATCCGAATGTCAGCGAGACTATCTCGGAAAAGGATGGGATTACAATTCATTCTCAATCCAGCAGATTGGACCGATGGGCAGAACACTTTAGGGATCAGTTCAACTGGCCTTCAGCCACACTTCGATTGCCCATGATCCCCAATCATCCTGAATGGCAAATCGACTCAACTCCTCCTAGTCTTTATGAAGTTGAGAAGGCTACAGGAAATCTGAAGCGAGGTAGAGCAGCAGGTCCTGATAGGCTTACCCCTGAAATGTTTAAGGATGGTGGTCCAGTTTTAGCAGCTAGATTGACTGAAATCTTAAGTAGAATCTGGGAACTGGGCGTAATACCATCTGACTGGTCTCAATCCCTGATTGTCCCAACTTATAAGAAAGGACAAAAGTCTTCTTGTGATAATCAAAGGGGAATCAGTCTGACTAATATAGTTTCTAAATTATTAGCCTCGACTATACTTAGACGCCTAACTAGAGCTCGTGAAGAGCAGACTAGAGAAAACCAGGCTGGATTCAGACCTGGACGTGGCTGTATAGACCACATCTTCACACTGCGACAGGTCCTGGAACACAGACACACATTTAGGCGTCCTACAATAGTTATCTTCCTGGACCTAAAGGCGGCATTCGACTCTGTTGATCGTGAGGTTCTGTGGCAGTGTCTGTCATTGAAAGGTGTACCAAAGAAGTACATTAACCTTGTACAAGCTCTCTACTCTAAAACTACAGGTCGAGTGAGAGCTTATGGCGAACTGTTATCGGAATTCCTCACTTCAAGTGGTGTCCGTCAGAAATGTCCACTGTCCCCATTCTTGTTTAATTTTGTCATAGACATGCTCCTAGATATAACCATGTCTTCGTCTGACTTTTCAGGAGTTGACTTACTACCAGGAGCCTCGCTTACTGACTTAGAGTATGCTGATGACATAATCCTATTTGGTGAAGACGCTGACAAAATGCAGATTCTTCTGACTACCCTGAGCAACAATGCAAGCATGTTCGGGATGCGGTTTTCCCCCTCGAAATGCAAAATGTTGCTTCACGATTGGGTTGCATCGGCACCTGAACTAGTGATAGGGAGTGAAGTAGTCGAGCGTGTAGACCGCTTCACGAATCTGGAGAGTCTCATCAGTGCTGATGGCCTGGTGACTGACGAACTCTCAGCACGGATACAGAAAGCTCGATTGGCTTTTGCCAAGTTGCGTCACTTATGGCGCAGGCGAGATATCCGCTGCTAACCAAAGGACGAGTGTACCGTGCAGCAGTTCGCTCTGTCCTACTATACGGGAGCGAAACATGGCCGTTAAGAGTAGAGGACATTCGTAGGTTACTGGTCTTCGATCATAGGTGTCTCCGAAACATTGCTCGAGTATCGTGGCACAACCGAGTGAGCAATGCTGTCGTTAGGAAACGGGTTCTAGGAAAGGAGGGCAAATCAATAGATGAGGTATTGAAACTTCATCAGTTGAGGTGGTTGGGACATGTGTTACGCATGTCTAACTACCGACTGCCTCGACGAGCTATGTTTTGCGGCGTAGGAATAGGTTGGAAGAAAGCTAGAGGCGGCCAAACCAAAACATGGCAGAAATCGATGAAGTCACTGACAAATGGACTGAGTCATGTTGGTAGATGTAGGCTGCGTGGTTGGGGTCCACGAGACGAAAGTCACCAATGGTTAGAGACCTTGAACGACATGGCTCAGAATCGTTTGCAATGGCGCAGGTGCATCCACTCTTTGTGTTCTCTCAAAATCTAACCTTTTGAATTCTCTATCTTTCTCCTTTCAAATTTATCTCACTGAATTATACTTTTCGAATCATATCTTTGCTCTCTAATTTTCTGCATTACTGCTAATACTTCTACTATCGCTATCACTCTTAGATTTGAACTGACAGTTGCGTCTCTGTGCTGATGTGGTATGGCAACCTGAACTGATGTACGTACGTACGAAGTTCTGCGCTGTACCTGTCTGTCTGCATAAGAAACATTTCGTTGATCTTTCAACGGGAGTTTATACCAAAAATTTCGAATTAATGTAGAGTCGAGTAAGGCGTCATTCGCTACCGTACATTGGATCAGTTAGTCAGTAACAACGTAGAACTTGGTACTTGCGTACATCAGTTCATGTTGCCATACCTCAATTAACAGATAGAGATGAAATTATAGGATCAAATTCCAGAATAGTGGAGATAGAAACAGAGTTAGTATTAATGGGGAGGATCAGAGATCGAAGATGAAATTTAAGATATAATTCAATAAAAAATAGATTTGATGAATTAAGAAGCCTGGGATTTAGGGGACGACAGGGAATGGATGCATCTGCGTCGTGGTGAACGATTTTGAGCAGTCACCTAAAGTCTCTAACCATTTGTTAAGATCATCACGCGGACCTCAACTAGGTAGTCTGCATCTATTAACATGGCTCACCCAATAGTCGATGACTTCATCGACTGGTGCCATGTTTTAGTTTGGCTGCCCCTAGTTTTTTTTCTAGCCTACTCCCCACACCAAACAACATTGCTCGTCTAGGTAGATTGCGGTCAGGTATACGTAACACATGTCCTAACCACCTCAGCTAAAGAAGATTTACTACTTCATCAATAGACTTACCGTATTTACCTAGTACTCTTCCTAACCCACGTTATGCTTAATCAATGGTTCAGCGAAGCAATGCTTCAAAGACATCTATGATCGAATACTAAAAGGCTACGAATATCCTTTATCTTAAATGGCCACGTTTCACACACGTGAAGTAAAACGGATCAAACTGCAGCACAGTAAACGCAACCTTTGGTCAATAGACGGATATCTCGCTTACGCCACAAGTAATGAAAATTGGCGAAACCTAGTCGAGCCTTCTGTATACGAGCCAAGATTTCATGACTCCAGACTATCAGGACTGATGAGGCACTCAAGATAAGTGAAGTGATTAACACATTCAATTGCTTTTCTTCCTATCACTAATTTCAAGGCCAAAGCAACCCAATCCTAAAGGAACATTTTGCATTTGGAATGGAAGAATCGTATCCCAAACATCCTTACATTGATGGTTAAGGTAGTCAGAAGACTCAGCATTTCATAAGCATTTTCACTTAATAGAACTATATCATCTGCATATTCTAGGTTAACAAGTTTATCTCCAGGAAGGAGGTCAACCCCTGAGAACTTAGATGATGAAGATGTAAACTCTAAAAGCATGTCGATAATAAAATAAGAATGGGGAACGCGGACAACCTTGACGAACACCACCTGAAGTAATCGATTCCGACAGTCCGCCTAAAGCTCTGACTCTATATGTAGCGGGCCTGTATAATGTTAATAAACTTCTCTGATACGCCATTCAGTGACAGACATAGCCACATAACCTCATAATCAATAGAGCCAAACGCCACCTTAAGGTCAAGGAATATAGCTATTGTTGAACGTCTGAAAGTGTGCCTATATTCCAGAAGCTACCAAAGTGTGAATATTTGGTTTATACAATCACGTCTAGGTCTGAAACCACCTTGGTTCTCTCGAGTTTGCTCTTCACGAGCAGACGTTGAAGTATTATTGAAGCC
This sequence comes from Schistosoma japonicum, assembly GCA_025215515.1. Lineage (NCBI taxonomy): Eukaryota > Metazoa > Platyhelminthes > Trematoda > Strigeidida > Schistosomatidae > Schistosoma > Schistosoma japonicum. Next base: position 1,222,959 of record CM046061.1, read on the forward strand.
AATATTTTAGACATTATATTCATTAAATTGATTGAGTATTTGTTATAAGAGGACTTCTATACTTTCTTTCACTTACAGTTGGGTTTCTAATACCCATTTCCTTGATAAGTCTGAACAGTTGCCTACTGTTACGTGCCACTGCCTTTTCCATCTATTTGGCTTTCGCCACCCACCACTGCTCACAATAATTAGGCAAGCTTTTAACCAGCATATGTTTAAGTTCCCTTCGCTCCTAATCGCATTCAGAACAAGATGAGATGTGTTGCCGAGCATCTATCAGTTCAGTAGATGCAGCTGAAATCCACTGAGTTTTCTTAACCTTTTGGTTTAATTTACTAGTAGATATTACTGCTATTTTAACAGCTCTTTGGATATCATTCCAAGCTAACTCAGAATCGGTACAGTTTACGCAGTTGACTAATTGGTTTTCTAGTTGTTCCTGAAATGTTTTCTTGACTTTTTCGTCATTAAGTTGAACTCTGAGGGGAATCCTTGCCATGGATCATTTAAGTTCAGTGAGACGTAGACTAATATGCATTCACGCTAAACCATGACCTGAGTCCCAATGTGCACTCCAGAATAAGCGAGTCTTCTATCGAGCCTCTCCAACGATGGATGATGGCAATGTGGATCGCAAGGAAGGATGTTATGGAATGACCTAGACGTATACTTATATAAAATGCATTGTGATATTAAGCCGAACGGATTCGAAAATAACTTACATAAATTTTCTTAGGATATAAACAATATATCTTGTTAAGCTTTTCAATTTTAATTATATATAATTTATTAAAAAAATTGTGGATTTCTCACTTTATTTCAGATTATGAATAGGTCTTAATATTACCCGCATAATTTTGGAAAGGATGCATGTTTCGTCTTTTACCAAAGCCTCCCGTGGTGGGAGGCATATTACAATGAGTTTTGATCTGGAGTTATTTAGCAAACAAGTAGAATTCTGAGAAAAATGGTTGTCTCGCAGAGTCATGTTTAATTCGCTCTGATTGAGGCTTTCAAAATAATTTTTAGTCGCTTACGTTTGGCCATAAAAGTCAAGTCTACCGATTAGACATTTAGGACATAACAGACTTTTATATAACTAACGAGCACCTCCTTATTTAAATTGATAGTTACCATGTAAGTTCTATTTTTTAAATAAGTGGTATGAACTGGAGAACTATGGGAAATAGGAGGCCTGGGTAGTTGCATTACCCATCCATTTATAACGTATAATTCTACCCCTGGATGCCGGCCTAGTGATGCAGACGGTTAAGGGTTTGTTAAACTAAAGCCCATGAGGGGCGGAATCTAGAGTGTCCTCTGGTGAGTTCCATACTGGGGTGGAAAAACTGCGTAGTGCTCCTCAGTTTTCAATGGTGCCCTGAAAACATCGGTAAGTGACGAATTCAACAGACTTGTAATCAGTTAAAACCACGATCACCAAATAAATAGTCGCCAAATACTTGAGATCTTAAACCAAGCACCGTAAATTTAAGGAACCGAGTAAAAATAACTCATATTATTTGCAAACAAGCATAACAATTTAAAAAATAAAGACGAAGCGAAAAAGTCCTGGGCAAACCCTATGGACAAGAACAATTAACTAATCTTACTGGATTGTATTTATGGTTGGAGCTGCAGTTAAGCGCTATACGCAACAAACTACTGTTTGAACGATTGTCATCGTTAACTGGTAAAATTAAAGGACCAGTACGAACCGATTAGAAGTCAACTTCCTATTTAAAGGTTATAGTGCAGGTTGAAGATGGGTCTTCATACATGTATCTTTTGTAAACTAACTTCAGCGGGAAAATTACTATCAGTAGGAAAAAGACTACTATGTATGACATGTTTACGCCGATTTCAGACTAGGTAATGTCAAAGTAGAATTAACAGTCGCTCATGATCGATTGCTTTCTTAGTCCCATTCGACAACTCCCTAAATAAGCTGATAGTAAGTTTGCTAGTCACCCTAGTAGCCATCATTTAAAAGCGGGAAAGTAGTTTAAAAAAGTCAAGCCACTATTTCTACATATTTAGACAAGTGAAGTGTTGAAGAAGCGTAGGATGTATAACAACACGCGGACCGCACGTTACCTGGAGAACCAAGCATACCGCCAATAAAATTCAGTATCCAATATTGCTGTGATGTGCTGGTATAAAAACCTGGTGGCTGCTTGGTGTTCGTGTCTTGATGTTACCGGTTCACTCCTCGGTATTGCTGTTTTTTCACAGTAATTATCTGTCCGTCCGACTCCATCAACCTTAGTAAAGTATATATATATATATATATATATATATATATACACTAGTTAATCACAAAAAATACAGAAGATACTGAGATCTCGGAAAGGACATATAACTAAATACAAATATATATATATAAAGCAGCGTGACTAAAGTTGGTGTCAACTTTCTTGCAGTTGGAATAATAAACTTTAAAACTCCTTATCTAAATATGTATATATATATATATACGTATTCAGTTATAGGTCCTATCCGAGATCTCAATATTTTCTGTATTTTTTGTGATGAACTAGTGTAAACTAACTAATCTCTTTGATCCTACATTTTGAGTTTGGTTCCGTCACTTCAAGCTTCACTCCACAGAATTATTAAATTGTTTTCTTTTGAATTCTGAGTCTACGTTGTTGTAGGATCAACCGATATGAAGAGTACGATATTCGTTGTGTTTCTTTTAAAACGGAGAAAAACGGGATTATTTAAGGGCTAGAAATAGAAGCGAGTAAGGAGTTGTTCATACAAGAGTATCCATCAGTGCCAGCAGGATTAGGTGGATATCACGCTTTTTTCAATGAATCAATGGATGATGCTAAATCTATATTTTTAGATAAAGAGTTTTAAAGTTTATTATTCCAACTGCAAGAAAGTTGACACCAACTTTAGTCACGCTGCTTTATATATATACATTTGTATTTAGTTATATGTCCTTTCCGAGATCTCAGTATCTTCTGTATTTTTCCATATAAGCCGAATTTGAGACTTCATTGTACCACTACTCTATTAAGTCGAGGTTGGTTATAAGCATGGTGATGAATTGAGTTTAGATTTACATTAAATATCATGACGACTCTCGAGAACTTTAAAAAGTTTGATGCATAAACTATTTAGTGCTGTTTGAAAGCTCATCTAAGATTACACGGTTAATACAACTCTTCTATCATGTGCCCATCCTAGATACGAGCTTCACAATTAATCTCTGCAGGCACTGACGGGCAGCCATGCATGAACAACTCTATGATCACTTCTATTTCTAACCCCTATGTGTTTTTGCAGGTTTAAGAAAAGTAATATTAATATTGTAAGTTCAGTGCGTGTGTTTCAGCTGCGCGAATGCATATTTCAGTCCTATTATTGGTCAGTCGTGAAGCCGTGTTATGTTACTTAGACCGGCCAAGATACACGCGGCCAAATTAGAGATGACAACACAAGCAGGAGAATACAGGGAGGTTTAATAGATGGCCGCAATTACAATTAAAAAGCGGTTGCTAGTTTAATAATAGCCAAACAGTTTGATAGCATATATACATATAAATTGAAGGAATTTAGTGTCTCCATTGAGTTATACTGAAGCGGATTTCAACTATCCGCTTTGCCATATGTACAACCACACTGGTAGGCAGAAGCAAGTGGAACCGATTTTCGTCTTATTTGTAACCCATCAGTAGAATTTCCTTGTATCACAGTTTTGATGTTCACATCGGGACAAATTAAGATACATTAGCTTGCACGGTCAGATTGCTCTTTTAAACTGTCACCTGCTGATGACAAACAAATATGACTTAGATAAAGATTTTATCAGCTTTTTCCCAACTTCTGTATTATTTCTGAACTCATCAGTAGATATTGCACACTCACTTCCTAAAAATGTATTGACCCTAAGAATTATAGCCCTACTAGCTAAACCCACTTTTACACTTGTCACAGAAACATTACTTTATTCTTCGGTAGCTCACTTTAGATTGCGTATTCAGAACATTATACTTTATCGCTACATTAAAGGATATAAACTAGGTAGTAAATGCTTAATGGATGTTAGTTTTCGAATCTGTCAAATGCCTACTAGAATATTACACTGTCATTCTCAGTAATGTTGGCTTTAACGGTAAATTCAGACTGGAATTTGTCCAAGGTTACTTTACTCTTCGCATTCTTGGGAGTGATTATACCTTGGGCTATGAAACCAGAAGAGATATGCTAGCAACAGACACTATGGAGACGCCAACTCAAACCAAAGCTAATTTCGTATTCAAGGCATTATATAAATTGACTTTCACATAGACCGATGGGATTTAATTTCTCAAAACATCTTAGTTATAGCTACCTTTATTCAGCCTTAACAAATATCTTGCTCTACTTTCACTCAACGTACCAATTACTTTCAAGTAAATTTTTGAGAATCCGGAACATTATACCACGAATCATTTTCGTGACGGAATCTCTTATTTTATTTGTACAACATATTAGCGATTTCTTCACTTCCGATGCAGCAATCAAGATAATCACACCAATTATTATTTCTTATTCCACTAGCGAAATAACATGGACTCTGGATGAATGGAAGGTTACTCAGTTCATCCATCAAACTTGGTTTTATGCTAATGTTATATCTTGTTAATCCTAGTATAAGTTAGGTGCTAAATCGTCTTTTGCAATGTCTGTGTGATTTGCGACCCTACCTCTTCATTTTACTGGCTTCAAGATACATGTACTGCTATTTTGGGCTCTCGGTTTTTGTCTTGTCTTTAGTTGAAGGGTATCATGTGTGAGGCAAGTACAGAACCTAGGTGAACAACACTATTTGTTTGTTGTTTTTGCATCGTGGCGCGTTAGTTACCCTGGAAACGAAGAAGGTTACGTCCTATGCAATACAATTTATTCGACGACGCTTGTGATGGTATATTTCTGCTACTCCACTATAAATCCAAGTGAATTTCAACACACATATAGATTACTTATTTTAGATGACTATAAACTAACACGATATTATTGATATTAATAATTATATTGATATTGCGCAATCACCGCTGACGTTAGTTTGCTCGACTAACACTTATCGGTCGTAGTTTCTAAGTTATGAATTGCACGTCCCACTGAAATTATTGGAGATATTCGTCTGTGTTGATACTGCATTCTGACTTAGTTCGTTTATTTTATTTGATCACATACAAATTATATACAATAAGCGTTGTAAAGAAACCATTACGGGTCTCACCAAATTAGTATAAGTATACAATTATTAGAATTGGTTTACATGGAGAAGCAATTTTCAGAATAAAACGCCAATGTGAAGTGGTATATATATATATATATATATATGACATTAAGGAAGAAATAACAAACATAAATGTAACGAGTTCAGTACGTAGTTATAGTTTAAATTTGGTGTGAACAGGTTTATTAGACAGCTAGTAAACCCGATAAAATTCATTAAAGGTCAAATTGTCATCGAAATTGTGAATTGTTGTATATGTGATGACTGAAGATGGATGATGATAAACGAAAAAATGGATTGAAATAAAATGGAAATATGCACTAATAATTATGTAAGATAGATAGAAAATTAATAGAGGTATGGCGTATTGTGAACGCTTCAAAATATTTGAACTGTTTGTACAGAACTGGGCTATTGTCTATATATATCATTATTTATTTCGTGGTAGTTAAGCAGATTACATATGCCTTCACGTAACGGGTGTTCATTAAGTAATGTTTTGTACTGGGTCAACGACTTGCTGATGCCAATGTTTAAGAATATTATTACATTATGTTGGATATCTCACTGTTATAAAGTTTTGATGTAGCTGTGTGCTAATCGCTGGATAATGATAGTATTTTCCTTGTAACGCTGGTTGTGTGGGGTGAATGAGGAAGTCGGTAGCGATGCTGAAGAGTAAGCGGTACCACTAGTAAGGCGATATATGAAAATAAGATTTAATTTTAGGCATCGGAGCCAAAGGGGTTCTAGCTTTATTTCGACATTCTGAAGATGCCTGAAAACTGGTGTGTTCTGAAATTAAATTTACAATATATTATAGTCATTATATTGACGTGTTACCTGTGAAGTTGCCAGAACATATCAGTTTTGTTGAAACATCGCATACTGTTTACACGTAAACCTTATTATTATTACGAATTTAGTCCTTATCTAAGTATTTATTTTGTTACAGAGTTGAGAGTGTTGTAGGGGATTTTAGTGCTTACTAATGTCATTCTTGTTTTCATACATTGCAGGTGGGTCTAATACAAACCGCTTGGAAGAATATCGCAAGAGACTGAAAGGGTGCCAGTTGCAGGAAGGAAGCTAATGCTTTACATTTGGAACTTCTACCAAAACACCATATGTACGCATGTGTTTTGCCGTTTATATATGGCAAACAATATATATAATTACTTTCGGTCTACTTCGGCTTCTTACGATACCTGTGTCTTCGACGTGACTCATGTGTAGTTTAACATCTTGTTACTGTCGGTACAATTCCTTAAAGATTTATGGTTATCGCTGTTTAAAATCCTTTTAATATGACCATGCCTGTAAACCGGTCTGGATTTCGTTATTCATTTCAGAATATATATTATCAAATGGAACAAAAGTAGTTTATTGGTTTCTTATTGACAGTTACAAGTCACCTTAATTCTTCTTGTTTATTAGCCTACGTAAGTGAATCTGACAATACAAGTTGTAACAGATTATTAGGCTGATACGAAAAATCGAGAATAAAATATGAATAGTGCTGTAGAACACCTCTTAGCGAATTGAAATCTGTAAGATTCCTCGATGATGGCACACTGGTATGTTGAGTTAATTGCTTTGTATCTGATCTGAACTCATCACCATCAACTGAGTTTTTGAGACACTCAAATTTAAACACACAGAAAAAACATTTTATCGGATTTACAGCAAAATTCTTCTCAAGTAGATGACACAATAGGTCCGTTAGTCGTTTATCGTGAGTCGTTTTATTAAGACCATGAATAATAAGATCATCTGTAAAAACTTACTCATCTTCCAGATCACCAACAATACCATTCATTACTTCTTGGAAAATGGTTGGAGAACAACTAACACCAAATGAAAGATAGTTTTATTTGAAAAAATAACAAACGGAATGTTAATTGTTGTCAACAGTGATAAAGCTCCATCTATGAGGATTTACTGATAGTCATCTTTCAGATCATTTTAAAAGAATACTATCGAACCATGAAGGCGATTAAGAATGTTTTCAGTCTCAACAGTGGTGTGTAATTATTTTAAGAAAAATGAATTTAAATTTAATCTACAGTCACCACATATCCTTGGAGTTTCACCAACAGATTTTAAGTGTGTAACGACCAGAGTACCCCCGGCAGAGCATGAATCAGGCCTATAATTCATTTATCACACAAACCATTTAGTGTTTCTAATGAACAGCTTTTTTAAGACTATAATGAGTAATTCGCATTTTAAGGAATATAGGATCACCCTGAACTTGTAGTTGTATAGGTTAAATTTTCATCCAAGCTTCACATTTTTAATGATGCACATTATTACTATCAGTAATTTCGCGTAAACTAAAACAGTTTTCAACACATGGGGACTGTATGCGACCTTGATTACGTAATTGGTTAGCATGACTAATGAATGTATTAGAAATTTTTTAGGGTGATATATCCACCCCATTAACTGCCTCATAATTAATGCAAACTTTTCGAATATTTCAAAATCAACATTGTGGAAGCTGACTAAGCTTCTGTTCTTAATGTGGTATGTTAATACCAAGTATTCAGAGATTTCGCGATCAAACATTAAATTGGTCACCAAAAATGCATTTAGCAGCTTAAATTTGCAAATTAAGTATACAACCACAAACTTTCTAATCGTGTGAGCGTATCGTCTTGTGAAAAGCTTCTCTTTCTCGGGCTTCAAAGCTTGTAGATTGCATATGAGAAAGCAAAAGATTTATAAGTTTTGTGTAAGACAATGAGATGGGTTTTTCAGGAAACGCCAAAATTTTTCAGTTGATGATAAGCATCCTGTTCAATGAATTTAAGAAAATGAGCAGTAATTTTATCATATTTTACACTACCTTGATGAATACATCAGATTTAAAAACGCACCATGTACTCCTCAATAAACTCAGCAGAAAAATTCATGTCCAAGTAACCGGGTCCAGGCTTCATCACGATGCCAATGACATATTTCTTAAAATTTCGAATAATAACTAGAGGAACAGATCAAAGGATAATCAAGATGACAGGACAGAGTTGAAAGTAATATGTAATTTGGAATTTAAAATGCGCACAAACAACTGTGGAACACCACAAACGTTTCATACGAACACCAAAGTTTAGCATATTTTTCAAGTGTAATTATCTTGAATGTTACAAGATAAGCTCCTGCATGTTGCAAATATGGCTAAGAGAAGCTCTGGAGTATTCATGCCTAAATGTCTTCGAAAGAGGTGTTAACTGGCACTCGTGTTCAGGATCTGAACAGTAAGTTTAGATTGTTCTCAAATGGGTCATCAATTATGTGTTACCAACATAATTTGTATACACGGTTACGTTCTACAGGAGTATAAAAAACACAACTTTCGATCTTTATAAATTGAATGCCATAGCGTATTCATTATAACAATTTCGGAAAAATTCAGAAACTGGAGTTATCACAAATTTTGATTGCATTGTCAGTGTTAAATACTTAACACATATCATCTAGAGCTCAAGTGTGAAAATAATACTCAGCAAACGTGGTGGTGCAAACACATGCAGTTGACAAAGTTTGGTCAAGATCTTACTACGTTGTCGATTCAGTAAAATAACATAATCCTACGATACTTATTGTTTTTCTGCTCAAGGTCGGTAAATATCACATTAATTGAAAATAACCTGTCATATTCAACTGTGTTAGTCGTTGAATAACTGATAGGCGATGGAATCAGAAGAACCACTTGTTGGTTCATGTTCTTATACTTTAGCTTACCTTAAATTCAAATTAAACCATACTAGCACTATCTGTGTCACAAAGCATGGATAAAAATTTATCAGTAATGACTTAAAGAAAGTGTAATAGTTGAGTGAACACACACTAATTGACGTGAAGTCTGCTTTCATACACTTTCCTCTCATCAATCGATTATAAGGCTTCTCTTCGGTGGTCTCTTTATAAACCCATTAGATCCCCTTCCTGAGGAATATCAATACGATTTAAACATTAGGACTTAGTTAATAGCCTATATAAATGGTGACCTTCTAATGACATGAGTATTTTCGGTAAAATAATGGTGATAAGTAATGATAAATCTATCATTTGCAGCTTTTATAATTTGAATTCCGTAAATTTCACCACTAAAGATAAATAAGTCCCAAACTTTGTGATGCTGTAGGCGTCATCACATTAGTAATTTAAAGAAACTAATTACTGATTTGTATCACTTTTATCCCAAAATACAAGTAGCATGATTACAGAATTATTTATAATTTGTTGCAGTAACTACTTATTGAACATAATTTTTTTAATTTTATAGTCCGCGTGATTAATAACTGACTATTATGTATTTTCAGAAAATTTCAGATATAGTGTAAACGGATTCATCACCATTTACGTGGCACTGATGTAGCATTTGTGCCGCAAATAGGCAATACATTAGTCGGGAAGAATGTAATTATCCCTCATCTTGTATTCTTAACTTTGACACTCAATGGCTAATGAATAGTTACGGCACTATACCTTTAATAGATAGTCTTCTATAACTGTAATGTCTTGAATTCCTGTAGCGGTATATAATCCCCAAAATAAATACTTGCACAGGCTCTCGACATTGATTATGACTATGCTTGCTTTAGCGGAGACGACTAGTTGAAGTTGCACGATCACGCATCACCACTAGATCACGACACAAACCACTGTGGAAAGTATCTCTCTTTATTTTACGAGCCTACACGTTGCTATCCCATTGATGCTGTGTTTACGACCAAATATATTTTCTCTTCCATCCTTCATCGCCTTCTGATTTCATTTCATTCGTAAAAGGGAGTTTAATCGCAAGAAGTTGCTCTGGTTTTACTGCAAGCCTAGGTTGCTCATATACCTAGGTACACTTCAGTCCTGTATAACAATACATTTGGAATCATTTCCTTGTAATTTCTACCTTAACTAACATTATCACCAATTAGACATAGGAGAAACATAGCGATATCAAAATTTTACTACATATCCATAGATTTCAGGGAACAAGCGGCCTTCGAATCAAATTTTGAAAAGCTAGGAAATGTTAAACGGATGATATGGTACTTGCGTTTCTTACTAGATTTTATGAATCAAAGTTACTGGATTCATGTCTACGTCAATCACAATGACATACTGATTTACACTACATGAACAGAGAATATATATGATAAAGAGACCACTAATGTGGATGTGGTAGGCATATATTATAATTAAAAAGTCGGCGAAACAAATCAAACAGTTCTTCAGAAGCTCGACAACACAATTGTGCACATATATACAAAGAAGCAGAGTATGAAAGTTATTGCTTAAAGAGCTAATTACTACCTCTGTAAATTTATTATGAAAGCAGACATACGAAACGTCCGATAAAAATAGCGGCATTAAACCATGATCATTAATTGTTAAAAGGCAAATGTCATCTTCAAGCTTATCAAAAATGTATTAAGTAATCGATTATTTGTCCTGGCGCGACTTCTGATACTTGAAGGTCAATCTTGAGGATAATGAACTTCCGTTAGTACATACATTCTTCGCGGAAAGCTAAAAGGAGGAAATGTTAAGGTCTGAAGTTCCTTATAATAGTAGTCATTTAACCTCCGAGGAGGATCCCGGGTTCGTTTTCTTATCGTTGAATTCATTAAATAGTTCTCTCAATAAAGATAACCAGGACCATTCTCCTCGTCCTTCCTTAGCATCATTTGGGTAAGCATAGAATTTCCAAACTAAAAATAAACGTTGCTATTTCTAATTCCCAAAATGCAAATTCTTTTTTTCTGACTACATATGTTTAGAACAAAAGTAAATATGCTTCTGTTCGTATGCTTGTTCTTAGTAAACTTTACCATTTATAATTTTTCTCTTCAGTTTTAATGTTTCGTCATCCATGAAGACTTTTTTCCACTATCTATTTCGAATTACCTCAGTCTTGTTATTTTTCAGCTCTGTGTGATAACTAGTTACGGGAGCTCCCGTATTTTCAAATAACATCTATAGTTCTCCTTAGAATTTTCAATGACTCATGTTAGTATAGAGTCATAACACAGCAATAATTAGATGCAAATGTTTTATTCAACGAAATTAGATGTTTCTGATGTATATACGTGACTGACATCGTGCTAAAAACTATTCGGTATTCACATTACGATGTTGAGTTGTTGGAATTAGAATGCATAATGAAACATGATAACTTCCTTCATAATAATTTTTAAATGAAGTAAAGAATATTGTGTCCGAAAAAGGGGTAATATCTTCCTTGTTTTTTTTGACTTCCTCTAACAACTATGGGGAATACCTGCTTATTAGTTCGTTGTTTTGAAATAGTGTCGTAACTTTATTCATAGTGGATGTAATTGTTTACATTATGAGTTCGCATAGTATTTCAAGTGGCTATCAGGACCAGACTAAATTGCATTTTTCTCAGTTTTGATTTTCCATAATCCTTTTTAATCTACCTATTCATTTAAAAACCAAGTGGGTGTTAACTACCATCTTTTATCTCGTGTTAGTTTTCAATTGTGTCTCGCCGCTAAACAAAAATAACTGGCTGATCATGTTATATGGAGACAGCAACCTTGATGAAAAATAATGCCGAAAAATCTTGACACTCAGGCTTCCACATCTGCCTCGTGACTCCTAGTCCCTAAGCCAGATATCGAAGGACACAACATAAGTGTTCCAGGAATCAACTAGTCACACCGTGTTTAACTCATTCGTTTATACATAAACTAAAAGTGAATACACAGCGGACCAATAAGAAAACTAGTATTTATGTAGAATAAGGATAATAATGTTATAGAATTAACGGAACAAATACATAGTTAATTAATCATTGTCGCTACATGGAAAGTAATATAATATCAGTTCATGTGTCTAGTGGGAGGTTAGGGTAAGAAAAACGTGGTGATAATATAAACGAAATATTTAACGGTTTACATGAGCTCAGAATGAATAAAATAGCCTTCCAAAAGACGGTTACAGAAGTCGGTCAATCTTCTTAAGTCGCCCAACATAGTATTGGTCAATGCTTTGAATCGGTAACTATTCGATATTAATAGTCCTGTAACTCTTACTTTTGTATTATTTTATTGGTGATACATTCAAGATAAAGTTGTTATTATTTTGTCCCAAAATTTTTCAGCGTTTAATTTGCATGATGGCGTGTGTTAAAAGTTCGCTTTAACATTTAGGTATTTGTTATTTATGTCCAGATACACTTCAAATTCTGCTTTATCGACCCATGGTGTTACATGTATTTCATACTGTGAATTCCGATGAGCAGCTCAAAACGCATTCAAATTATGTCTTATATTTTCCCACTATACTCTTGGGTTTGAGATCAAAATCACGAGAGCAGAAGGCTGTCTACATTATTGGATTAACCGCTATTTCAGAATAATTCTTTTTGTCTCACGAAATTTACTTCTATTCACACCACTCAGTTAAAATTTCAGAATATTATTAGCTCAAGATATTTTGCATCATTCCTTTAAATGATTTAATTTTAAATAGTCATGTAGAATAGAGTTGTAAGCGAACTAAAATACTTTAGTTAACTTATATGCAGACAGTTGAAAGTATTAATTTTTATGTCGAAATCCACATAGCTGAAGACAGTTAAAATTTATTTTGTTGAGTTACACAGTCTTTAAAACTTGGGTTATATATTCTGTCTTGTTCTGTTTGCGTGAATTAAAGCGTTTAGTTACTGTCGTCTATCTTTCCATTATCGACGCTTTACGCAATCTAGAACGTTAATCTCTATTTGCCCAGTAATTTAGATCTTTGTTTGTCAAGATAACTAACGAAAATTTATGCTGAAATTCAAATAGATATCGCTGATATCTTTCAGTCCGAAACATTCCGTTATATAATCAATTCCGTTTGGTGCAAAATGTTTAGATGTTTATCATATACCAAGAAAGTAGTGTAAGATTCTAAACTATATAATAAGCTCAAACTTAAAATTTCACTCCTGATTTCGCTAATTCTAATAATAAACCCCTTCCAATGTTTTCTATTGCCACCAATATTATTACTATTTCTAATACCCTGATAATCTCATATCACTCAATGTGATACGTTGTCTATAACTGAGTAATAATTTCATTGATATTCTGCTATTGTTTACTGTAATTTTTCCTTAATACTTTTATCTTGTTTTCATGGTTTTAGTTTAATAAACATCATTCATAGTGGTTATAGTAATTTTTCATTATTTTAAGTTTATTATTATTTTCGAAATGTTTCACAGTATCATTTAAATTCCATTCTCAGTTCATTTTAAATATTGATTACAAAATAATAAGAAAGAAAAAACGAATAATCCTTCTGTTAAACAACTTTCAGTTGTCTTAGTTTAAAATAACAAATAGTTATATTTGTTTAATTGTTGTAATAAGAAACTTTAAAGTAGAAACAATTATTGTGCACAACAACACAATGGAATGAAAACAGAATAGTTCCGGGTTTTTAAATAAATATTAAGTAACAAAATATGATTCATTTATTATGTCTACTTGTTCATGAATTCGTTTTTTAAATCTTACAATTATTATTTTATCAGAATACTTTAGAAGATATTTCAACACACACAAACAGACAAATACATTCTGTTAAAGACTATTGATCATGTATTGTTTGTTTTATTTTTCATATATAAATACAAGTTAAAATTATAGTGTTGACTGTAACAATAGTAATCATAATGACGATGAATTTTGTTTTGTATGACTGTATCATTGTATAGATGAAAGTAAGTTGACTTGAATTTCATATTGAGTATGAGTTATTTAACTGGAAATACCAATCCTTATGGTTAGGTGTTAAGGTCTCCTTGAGTGCCTTATTTGTTTCAACAATATATATATATATATATATATATATATATATATATATATATATATATATATATATATAGTTTTGTTGATAAGTCATTTTAAGATAATAAATTAACAAGTTTTGTATTAGTGATGTTTCATGCATGTTTATCAGCTCTACTTGGAGTTGTATAAACAACTCGCTACAAAGAATTTTTTGGCATAATAGTATATCTTTGAATACATATTGAAGCGTCAACTTCATATTTCACATTATTACTGCATCTATCATTGTTTCAGAAGATGGATACTATCATTTACTTTCACAATAATAGAGATGGTTTACAAACTTAATTATGACGCTTATTTATTCGTGTAAAACTAACTTACTCATGAATTCTGAAATCCAGTACACATAAATTTACAATGTTATTAGGCTATAACTAAAATTCTGGTTATTTTTAATCATCTTAATACATTTATTTTCCATTGACTATTTGTAATGTTCTACTGAATAATAGCACTATTAGTAATCTGAATATTTTATGCTGCAGTTTCATGTGTTCAGTTATGTTGTGCTTTTTTCTATTTGATTCACCGTTTATAATATTTTTTTTTTTAATTTTTAATTACATGCTTTAACGTATCCTACTAGTATCAAATTAAGCTAAGTAATTTATACATAGAAATAAGAATAAGGGATTAAAATTAGTAGGATATTACTATACTGATTGAAAAGTAGAAACTAAAAGTCTCTCATAGGACCATGTATGGTTATAAACCATTTTAGTCAGTACTATATTATATATTTCCTGCCTGACTGATGGCAACTACAAGTATTGTGTCTCCTAATACAACTAAAGCCTCAACTAACGACTTCATAAACTGGTACTACGTCTTTATCTGGTTAATTTTAGACATTGTTAAGTCTACCCTGAAGCTAGTTAGCAAAGCACTCTAATACTAGTGGTAACTGACCATTTTTAATACCTGTTATGAGCATTTCAGCTTACAAGGATTCACAATATCGCCATCTGATTTAGCACAAGCGCTTTGTACCCAGTATTTATTATCAGAAATCATTACTTTTTAGTCACATTCACTTTAAATGTTTCGTACACTTGATGCGATACAAAATGAGTTTCTATACTGTATAGTCATTTAGTGGTCATGTAAATATTCTTTCTGATCTACCATTAATCCCAGTGCGAAAAGCTTAAAACACTTTTTATATCGCATTTTTAGTTATACATCTACTAGGGTGATAATTTCCATTAGATTAGTAAAACGGTTAATGCGAAAAGTACTCCAGAGCTTACTTCTAAGTTATTCAGTGATGCAATTCAGTTTGACTGGGTATAACAGCTTCATTTTAAATATTCTTCTATAATTGTTCCAAATATTCATAAGACTTGGTTTTCATGTTCCAGAAGTATGCATTTACTGAGAGATCAGATAAAGTGAGTGCTAAACCTGAAATTACATCTATGAGAATATTAAACAACATTGATGAAACTACTTGATGACAATCCACTATACTTTAAGACATAATCCACAATCCCCCAGTTATAATCATTTGTGTTTGAAAAAACATTCTTTTGTAGTTTGCTGTCTATTAGTCAATCTACATAAGATTTATGAGGTCAGATATTATTTTGATTACTAAATACTACTACAAGACCTATTAATCGACATGGTCACATTTTATCATATCTGTTGCTAGTACTGGTCATTATTTTAGCCCAACAAACTTTTTTTTTTAAAAAAAATGCCAGTATCATGTTTTCTCTTAGTACCTTCAT
Organism: Schistosoma japonicum; assembly: GCA_025215515.1. NCBI lineage: Eukaryota > Metazoa > Platyhelminthes > Trematoda > Strigeidida > Schistosomatidae > Schistosoma > Schistosoma japonicum. The sequence continues at coordinate 1,238,807 of CM046061.1, forward strand.
GAGGTGAATGTTATTTTTCCTACATTGTTTTTGTTGTTATTCTTTAACCAGTAGTGAAGAAGTTCGTTGTTCATTAGATGAATTGGATGCTGTAATTGCTAAATATGATGATGATATTAATGATTCTAGAAAACAATTATTATTAAATTTCCCTCCTACTGTTATTTCGACCGCTTCAACAGGACACTCGAACTATTCAACGTTTACTCATTCACCTTCATTATCAAACCAATTATCTACTTTGCATATAAATGATGAATTATCATCTTTTATAAGTCAGCCAACGTCAAAAAAACCAATAGTAACAACAACATCAACAATAACAAACATGCATTGTATAACATCTAATGCACACAATAACGTTAATTATCATGACGTAAACAATCCTAGTGCTATAAATGGGATTCAGAAACGATATTTAAATGATCTATCACAAATGAATAATAGATATGTTGAATTAGATTGTGCCTCTTCATCTTCCCGTCCATCATCTACCTTTGTGAATTGTTATACTGAAATAGGTAGGTTAGTTAATGTTTGTGCATATATATTTAGTATCTACCTGCACTTTTATGTGTAGTTTATTATAAGGTTGCATAAAATAAGTAACATTCTTTTTTAACTTGCTATGTTGTTCAGGTTGCTCAGAAATAGTCATTTAATGTTTGGATAGGCAAATTATATTGGAAATTTACTGATATATTTGTAAAGAAATTGTTCGAAAATGGTATAGTTTAAAGTGAAAGCTTAATCTCATGCAATATTCACTTATAATGTTAGCTGATAGCTTATCATGTATCATGTCCAGTATATTGAATCTTAGCCCATTTTGTGACTGTTAAACACTATTATTTTGTATAGGATATGAAGTTTTTCGCCATATATAACTCAAATATATCTTACACAATTATAACAGTGCAAAGCTCTGAACAAAGAGAAATTATTAGTCGATATCGTTATGAACCTTTACTTAAAGTATATTAAATATCCATAAAGAATAATTAACTAAAAGTAGCTGTAATGGTTTCTATACTCAGTTACATTACATATGCTTGCATTTACTGTTGATTTGAGGCATGTATATAAATGTGAACCTTTCAAGTGTTATACTGTATAACATACAGCTTGGAGTCGATTAAAATGTTTCGAATGGAAAGGGCATACAGAATGAGGTGGTCAGGTCATGGTATTGGGATATGGTCTTAAAGAAAACTGTATGAGACTGATCTCTGTTTGTTCTAGATAACTTCCTGGTTAGGGTCTCTGAGATGGTCCAACTCAATAGCTTGAGTTCTCAGATGTTGCAGAATAAAAGTCAGTGGCTATACCGGTATTTTTTTCGTTTGTTTTGTTGATAAAATTAGAGGAATGCTTGACTAGACGAAATTTTTATTGGTTGTATTTTCCACTGGAACGCATTTCATTTGTAATTTTCTTGTTGTTTCTTTGGAATTGTACCTTTTATGATTATGATCACCTTCCCACTTTTTTCTCTTCACATTATTGTCTTTCTAATTGTTTGGTGCATACATTTTTGGTGCCAGTTCGTATAAATTTCTTTTATGTCTAAATAAATAAGTGTTAGAACTTGACAAGAGTATGCATAGGTTCGAGGTATGACACTACGTCTTTTCAGTGAAGTAGAATCGACTAGATGAATAGCGAAGTAATTGAAGTAATGATAATAACTGAACATAATGAATATGAATCTAAGATAAGGAATAAATTCATGGACTATTAAGTTTAGAGTAATACCAGAAATCTAAATTTGGAGTTGTTTCTGAGCTGTGCTTGCATCTATTCATTATTCTTAACGAATATACTTCTATTAGGGACCAGTGCATATTTATATCCTCAGCTTTGAATCACATTTTAATTGCATGTGAATCAAGTATACTACTCGGTTAATATGAATGGAATAGGCGTGGTGGGATTTCAACGTATAATCTACCAATTAAATGACAATTATGAAAAAAGTGCCATTTAGGAATGAGATTTAATCGTTCATAAAATGTCTGGGAAACGCCTGATACTCCGATCAACACTGAACCAGAAAACTGAAATTTAACAGATTGCAAACTAGCTACTTTATGATATTTGTGTGCTAATCAAAGACTAAAATTATGAAAGTAAATTATGGTGAATTGTGTAACATGCAAATCAATCTTGTCTGTTATCTTAATCCCTAAATTCAACCGTATATCAATGAACCTTAAATATAGCACTAAATCCTATTCCGATACAATTTATGAATAATTGAAAGATTATTTTTGTGTATATGAAAGTTCGGGAACTCAGATGTTACAAACTTGTTAATACGGTCGGTAGACCTAAACCAAGAGCACTAACTAAAACTAATCCTATGCTAACGTTAACTGTAACATAATCATTCATCTGAACCTCAAAACAATTTAATTGAGGGTAATTAAAAGGCTTCTTGAATTCCTACAGAATGGTTTTAGTATACGAGTGTTATCTAGATATTTGAACAAGATGAATTTGTTTTTTTTTAACTTACAAGGAGTGTGATCTATAAAGAGTTTACATAATTGCACTGGGAAATGGGAAAATCTCTATGTCCATTTCATTAGTGTTCTTTTTTGCGGATAAAATATTCATCTACAATGACTTACTTCTAATTGACTTGTTGGCTCATTCATATATTCAGACTAGCTAAAATAACCATTCATCACAGTTGTTTTAAGAATTGCTCAGACTCATCCGTGTACTACACTCTAGTTAAATCACTTAATCTCATTTTTACTTTTACTTACGCCTGTTACCCCTCTCGGAGGAGCATAGGCCGCTCACCAGTATTCTCCATTCAACTCTGTCCTGAGCAATCCTTTCCAGCTGTCTCCAGTTACTGTTCATCCTTCTAATGTCTGCTTCCAGTTCTCAACGCAGGGTGTTCTTTGGCCTTCCTCTTTTCCGTTTTCCAACAGGATTCCAAGTTAGTGCTTGTCTCGTGATACAGTCTGATGATTTCCGCAGTGTATGTCCTATCCATTTCCAACGTCGTTTCCTGATTTCCTCTTCAGCTGGAAGCTGATTTGTTCTTTTCCAAAGTAGGCTGTTGTTAATGGTTTCCGGCCAACAGACATTCAATATTCTACGTAGACAGTTGTTGATAAATACCTGTACTCTCCTGATGATGTTTGCAGTAGTTCTCCATGTTTCAGCTCCATACAGAAGAACTGACTTGACGTTCGAGTTGAAGAGTCTAACTTTGAGATTGGTAGACAGTTGTTTGGAGTCCCATACATTTTTCAACTGTAGGAATGCTGCCCTTGCTTTGCCGATCCTTGCCCTTACATCCGCATCGGATCCTCCTTGTTCATCGATGATGCTCCCCAGGTATGTAAAGGTATCCACTTCTTCCAGAGTTTCACCATCAAGTTCAATTAGGTCGGTGCTCTCGGTGTTGAATTTGAGGATCTTGCTCTTTCCCTTATGTATGTTCAGGCCTATTGATGGTGAGGTTGCTGCTACTTTGGTTGTCTTCATTTGCATTTGCTGTTGTGTATGGGATAGAAGTGCTAGATCATCCGCGAAGTCCAGATCATCAAGTTGCATCCTACTTGTCCACTGAATCCCGTGCTTCTCCTCAGATGTAGAGGTTTTCATGATCCAATCGACCACTAGGAGGAAGAGGAAGGGCGAGAGCAGACAGCCTTATCTGACACCGGTTCTTACTGAGAATGCATTTGTCAGCTGTCCACTCCATGTACCTATAAAAATTTTTGCTCTGGTCGTTAGAAGGGGTGGCATCGGCCTCATGACTTCCGAAGAATCTCGGCTTTCATCATGAAGCGTCATATAGGTTCCTTCTACTTCCAGGGCAGAGTTTAAATGGTTAGGTTTGTTTATTCTGGTTAGCGTTTTTTTTAGCAAACTTGAGTTTTACGGGATAGGGGTGCTAGCCCTATGCCCAACCCTACTCCTTTACCCGGGCTTGGGACCGGCAACAACCCTAGAAGAGCTGCGGGCGGAGTTACTTAATCTCATACCTAAATTAAACCTTTACCACTTTATCAATCTACTTATCTTTCGTGTATCAATTTGTTTAGCTTCTAATATCATCTGTTAAACTTAATTTTGGTAATCACTTTGTCTCAAATGATTACTCTTCTTGGTATTATATACTACTGATAGCTGATTAATAAGCAAACAATAACTTGTAGTTATGGAGTTTTAAATAAAAAGAATTAAAACTTTGTTTAATTTCCTTAGAATGTAATATAATCTTTCATATATAGTTTTTTTTTGTTTAAATAAAATGATCTTAGTTACTACACTGGTTGATTGCTGGTATTGTTGATATTGAATTGTGAACTTTAAGTTTATTACGTTATGTGTAGAAATTTATGAAGTTGAATTAATTTTAATCAATACAAGTGATTGGATCAAATATCACAATTGAGTTCAATTTGATCAGATCATACTTTCTGATTTTTAAACTTAATAAGCAGAAATAGGGGTGATTAAATCAAGGTATATCACTAAGCAACAAAGTCACTAACTGTTAACGAACTTAGAGAGTTCTTAAGTAGATTATTCATACAGAATCACAAGTAGTAATCAACTTATGTTACTTATTTTGTAAGCAGGATATTCGTCAACCAATCAAAGAATGATTACATTGCTTGTTAATCTACTGAGCTTTATTATATGGATGTGAAATGTGGCCTTTACAAGTAGGTGGCATTCATGAGTTACTTGAATAAATTTCTTTGAAACATGGCTCGTGTTTGTTGCTACTGTAGAGTGAACATAGATCACTTTATATGCAGGGTAATATAGGAAAATGTTAAGTCAACTGAATAAGTTGTAGATCTTCGTCGACTGCAGCCACTGACACGAGTATTACCTATGCCCAACCACTACATATGTAGACATATGATAATAACTGGCGTTGGAGTTGGTTGAAATAAATGTTGCAGCGGCCTAACGAACATGTGGCATCAATTCACTTAGTGCCCGACTGTCGGTTGCGATACTTAGATAATTGGTTTTGCTCCACACAGTTGTCTTAGCCAGTGGTTGACGACTCAAAACCGGTTACAATTTTTTGGGTGAACTCTTTGTGTTTCATTAAGTTCTGAGCTTTGAAACTTTTGTTTACTTCTACTTTTATGTAACAGTTATTTCTTTTTGGATCACATTCTCTTTGTCCAATCACTTTATTACTAACGTTGATGTTGGTACTACTGCCTTGGTATTCATCTTGCCTTGATAATGATATGTCGCGGCTAAAGTTGATAAACATATGTACCAGATCCTGCGTCGCACATTACTGATCGATTGGCATTCGTCAGGTTTAACATCAAAGACATGCTTACATGCAGCTGGCTTCTATCGTAAGGTGTAATCAGGAGATCATGTTGTATAGAAAGCCTTATGAATTTTAAATACATCACCCTACTGACGGCTGTATCGTTGATCTTAGTTAGTTTAATTAGAACCTGTAGGGAACTATCATCCAAACATGTGCTTGGCATGTCTATCAAATATTTCGATTTTTGTAATTGGTTGTTTTGGAGATTGTTGAATTTAAATTTGATTTCCCGAATTGATGCGAGTTAGACAACTGTTACTAAGTAGGGCGCACTAAACAATCATCCTACCTACTAAAACTACACCGATATTCTTCTTGAAATTCGAGGCCAACTTACCAGGTCATACTACTTTGCAGCACTTCGAACTACTTATGGCCTTTTCAACTTCATTAAGAGTTGAATGAGGACATATGACAATTTTCCTTACAGGTAGTTTGAAGGGGTTAGTTAATAACTTGAGAATAACTAAAGGCCAGTTGAATTGGTGTTGTGAACGTTCCTCCAATTAGCCTAACTTTTTACACTAAAATTAGATCATAGACTCATCTTTTTCCGAAATAGCCATACTAATGGCAAAGTTTCTAATACCAGTTTTCTTGATGATTTGGAGCAGTTGTCTAGTATTACCTATCCTCGAAGCTGTTTCTATCGCCTTTACTTTTGTTAACCACCACTGCTTACGATCCTTGTGCAGATTTACTGTTGGTCTACGTTTGAGTTGTGTTTACTTTCCGTCATTATTCAAGCCTACCGCAATAGGTTTCCTAGCAGCTATGAACCCAGTAGAAGTTTCTGAAGTTAATTGGTCTTCCCTAACCTTTTAACTTATGTTGGATACAGATTCTATTGTTGAATTTAAAATGGCTTAAACACTTTCTTAAATTTCTTCAGGATAAAGCTACTGAACATAGTAGATTGAGTGTTTGACTAATTCTTCTCTAAACGCTGTCTTATCATTTTCATTCACAAACTAGCAACCGAGGGGTTTTCCAGTTTCGACTTTTCTGTATCCTGTGAAACTCATATATGCTGTCACTAGGGCATAGTTAGAGTCTAAATATGTTCTCCGGAATAACCAAAAGTTCTCTATGGAGCTTTTCTAACAATAGCTGATGTCGATATGGTCTATTTTTATCCATCGTTCTGTTAATATTTAATAAATGAATCAGCTAGTCAGTTAAAAAGTAGAACTTGGTACGTATGTACATTAGTTCAAGTTACCATGTTCCAATTAGCAGATAGAGATGAAATTGTCGGACCAAATCCCAGATTAGTGGAAGTAGTAACAGAGTACGTATTAATAAAGATGATTAGAGATCGAAGATAGGATAAAAACCAGTCATTTACTGAAAAACAGTTTACCTCGAACTTAATTAATCTTCAATAATCGATTAATTTAACTTCTTATAGATCGCACAGTAGCTACTCTAATGTTCTCCTTCTTCTTTTTTCATGATACTCATTATACCCTTATTCACTTACTAGTAAGTAGTCAATAGTTTTTTTTTTCAAGAAAAAAAACAAACAAACAAAAAAGAATGAAAGACACAAATAAAATTTTCACATTGTAATCCGTCGAAAAGGTTGTAACTCAACGTAAAAACTGTCTTAAATTTAAGGTTAATCTATTGTTCCTTAGTAAAAAAAAATAAAGTAAAAAAAAAGTGAACTTCTCATCTTCTATCCAATTTTATTCTCTGTATTTTTTCTTGTCTTTCTTTTCTTTTTTTTTACTATAAAAAAAGAAAAACAAAACGAATGTATTGAGAAATTCTACTGAATTCTCTTTAATTATTTAAGGTCATTAAAGCCAATATCTGAATACATTCACTAATCAATGAATGTACACAACTTGAATTGTCATTTTACACGAAATTTTGGGCTGAGCCATGTTAATAGATGTAGACTACCTGGTTGGGGCCTACACGATGATCGTAACAAATGGTTAGAGACTTTAGGTGATATGGCTCAAAGTCGTTTGCAATGGCGCAGGTGCATCCACTCCTTGTCTTCCTCCAAATTCTAATTTCTGAGCTTATTATAATTTTCTCTTTACTGAATCACTTTTTATCTCAAATCTCATCTCTGATCTCTATGCCTTTCCATTAGTACTTACTTTGTTACTACCTCCCCTACTCTGGGATTTGGTCCGACAATTTAATCTTTATCTGCTAATTGAGGCATGGCAACTTGAACTGATGTACGCATGTACAAAGTTCTACGTTGTAACTGACTTACACGAAATTGAAGTCAAAGTGGACGAAATTAAAAGTACCTTAAGTGTAAAGTAGAGCGAGAAAAAGAAGAAGATGATGATGATGATGAAGATTAAGAAGAAGGAATAATTTAAATTCAAGAAAATAATTGTTCAGATCAATTCGTGATATCAGCATTAACAAATTAACTATCTTCACAACAACCCCCTTAATTGTAACTAATTATCAGCTCACTAGTGACTAGCTCCTTGAGATAATTCCTGGAGTTCTAATGTGAAGACGTGACCGGTGGAGTTCAGTCGTGTCGGGTGTGAGGCAGTAACTCACCGATAACAATGGATGAGGTCGCGCAATCGTAACACGAATTAACTGAATTAGAAATATCAACCATTAGGAGCTGGCTCAGTGGTCCAGTGGCAAAGCGCTCGTCGCGGAGCCAGAGGGTCCTTGGTTCGATCCCCAACAGGGTTGTGGATACTCACTGCTGAGGAGTCCCATACTAGGACGAAACAGCTGTCCAGTGCTTCCAGATGATCATTGGTTGTCTGGTTCAGATCAATTCGTGATATCAGCATTAACAAAATAATTGTAACTTATCTTTGTATATCTTTGCAAGAATTTACCTAAAGTTGAAAATAGTCTACATTATAGATTCATTATTAAGTAGGAATTATGTAAGAATGAGAAAACAATTGTTCATTTATAGTTTGAATCTATTTGATAAAAATTATCTACAACGTTTTCAATACTCAATAAACTAGATGACTGCATCATATTAGAGTGTAAGTTTTATTAAAGACTTCATTTTAAGCTCTAACTTATACTTATGTATCCACTTTATTTTTGTTTAATAGATCACCTACGCTACAGTGATATATTCATAAAAGTTAACTTTAGATGCACACTCGATTGTCTCCATAGCAGTATGTATACATAGTATTTTTTACATCAAGTTGATTATACAATATTTTAAGTTACATAGTATTCTTCATTCTTTATTTCCAACTATTAGATATAATTAGTGTATTACAATATACTGAAGTGCTGCATGAAAAAATACAAAAAATAGTGTAATTTAAAGTTTGAAATGAAATCGTCAGTGAAACTAGCATCATATTATCCGGTAGTTATCTACGAATTAGGCCCGAAAAAATAGTTGTAGTTCTGAAACACAATTTATTTATTGAACATATATTAGGCGTTGTGAATAACTTCAACTGTTACTGACTTCAAAATTTAGTTTTTAGCCATTCTATTACAAGTATGAAACTTGTTCTCATCTCACTCAATCTGAGCCTTTATACTAACCATATTAGATGATCATCGCTCTTAACTACAAATTGATCAAAATCGGAATCATCGTTGGATGCCGGTCGTATGTTGCTATTATTTAAGTGCTTGTTATGAGACCTGAATGCCATTGGTTTGATCCCTAGTGTAATCGTAACTGCGTACTGGTAGGGTGTTTCATATTACGATGAAATAATTGGCGAATACACGTTGGTTTTCTGCTGTAACCAACCTGAATCAATATGATATGACTACAAACAAAAGACTGAAATTACTCATTACTTACTACTTACTTACGCCTGTTACCCCTCTCGGAGGAGCATAGGCCGCTCACCAGTATTCTCCATTCAACTCTGTCCTGAGCAATCCTTTCCAGCTGTCTCCAGTTACTGTTCATCCTTTTTATGTCTGCTTTCAGTTCTCGACGCAGGGTGTTCTTTGGCCTTCCTCTTTTCCGTTTTCCAACAGGATTCCAAGTTAGTGCTTGTCTCGTGATACAGTCTGATGATTTTCGCAATGTATATCCTATCCATTTCCAACGTCGTTTCCTGATTCCCTCTTCAGCTGGAAGTTGATTTGTTCTTTTCCAAAGTAGGCTGTTGCTGATGGTTTCCGGCCAACAGACATTCAATATTCTACGTATACAGTTGTTGATAAATACCTGTACTCTCCTGATGATGTTTGCAGTAGTTCTCCACGTTTCAGCTCCATACAGAAGAACTGACTTGACGTTCGAGTTGAAGAGTCTAACTTTGAGATTGGTAGACAGTTGTTTGAAGTCCCATATATTTTTCGGCTGTAGGAATGCTGCCCTAGCTTTGCCGATCCTTGCCGTTACATCCGCATCGGATCCTCCTTGTTCATCGATGATGCTCCCCAGGTATGTAAAGGTATCCACTTCTTCCAGAGTTTCATCATCAAGTTCAATTAGGTCGGTGCTCTCTGTGTTGAATTTGAGGATCTTACTCTTTCCCTTATGTATGTTTAGGCCTATTGATGCTGAGGTTGCTGCTACTTTGGTTTTCTTCACTTGCATTCGCTGTTGAAATTACTCATTACAAAACCATATTAATTTCAGTTTAAATAGACTAGTTAGAAAATGTTAAAAAAACCATGTGTTGTTATTTTTCAATATGAATTCCTACTATATTGAGCTAGAACCCTGTCACAAATCGTTGCATTATATTCTTTAATGTTTTCTTTCCACTATGTAGTGATTGCATACTTCTGAATGTATTGAATTCTTGATAAGTGTACTGTTTCACACGTAGTGTAGCTGATTGAATATTCTTATACGTATTTTGAACTTCTGAAAAGAAATACTGAAATATTCGTAAAATTTTGCTTAGGGATCAATACACGTTTAATTGTTTTTACTGTACATTTCTTAATACATGATTAACAAACCTTATGCGATCTTAATCGTGACTGAAACACTAGTCCGTTTATTATGCACGACTCAATTAATTCACGACAAAATATGTCCGCTTTTCTTCCTAAAGCTACTTGTTTGTCGAGGGACTAGTAAATTCACTACAGTGGGACACTGTGTTCCTTGATATATTCGATCAACTATTTCAGCCGTTTTATCAATGTTGTCGTCACAGTAAAGATTTCCTGTATGCCATTCGGTAGCCGACATAACCATATTCTTGTAATCCTTCAATTAACCAGTTATCAACATTTATCTTATTGGCCGCTAGAAAATTATCACTGTATGGGTATGCAAAATAAAATTCACGGACGACTTTTTTCAGTGAGACGTTGGAGTGGTTGTACTATGCTCAATTTCGACGATTTATTAAATTTATCTTTGACAGTTTGTAACCTCTGAATCTAAACGGCGTAACTTCTTTATCGAATAACACAAACTCATCAGTGATAAGCATAATTTGTTAATGGAAAAGTGCTTTCAATTGATTCACATTTCATGGTTGTAGTACTGGCAGCAAAACCTTTTCGCATATAGACTAAAGTACCGGCAAAATTCCTGGCAGTTATGATGATCACTAAGACGTCTTATTATATATCACATTGTAATCAGAAGTTCTTAAGTTATTATGTGATTAGTAAGGGAGTTAGTTGTTGTCTCAATGTGTGCATCCACACAAGAACGAAGGAAATCCCTTTGACTAGTTTTAAAAAGAAAAAATCGCCCGTCTTGATCCTACCGTCTGTCACGATTCAATTGTAATAAAACATTCTTTTTTGCTTTTATCATTTATATCTGTCTCTATCTCCATCTATCGTCTTCAACCATCAACTCTTTTTTGTTTGACTCTTATTTCACAGAACCTTCATTTCCGCTACCACCACCGAATCCACTTACTTTAGACAACTTTCCACTACCACCACCTCCTCTACCACCAACACTAACACCAAGAGCAGCAGCATTACCAACGACACTGTCGACAAATTATTCACAAACTCTAACATCTTTTACATATACAGAATCAACAACATCAGATGCCTGTAAACATTTATCTAGACAATATAACTCTTCCACTAATGGACATTCAGATTGTCATTTAGTTGATGTAAGTTGAAATTTTCCGGTTTGAATTATTTCATTGTTTGAATTATTTAAACTCTGAGCTTTGCAACTATTCGATTAAAAGTAATGGTGGAAAATAGGAAAACTCTAAAGTTAACTAATGTGTTTCATTTTCTGAAAGTAAGGTGTTACCTTTATTTGGTGGTTAGAATCATTGGGTTAACAAAGGTCGGCCCTAAAAATGCACATCTCACCTCAGTGCACAGATTTTTGTATTCACCTCTAAAGCTTTAATAATATTCGGGACGAACACACATAAAACTATTTCTTAAATGTTTTTATTTGACTGTCTTTAAGTAGTTAAGCTTCATGATCATGTACCCATGTCGTCAATACTACTAGAACCCTTTTTTTCAGGTGTCTCAGGCAAAAGAACCCTTCGGCTGGATAGACAGTAGCACTGAACTGACTAGCTTTTAGGGTTTGGAAACTTGTTTATTGAGATTAAATTTAAAAATATGACTTCGAAAATACATCATCCTAATTTAACTATAATCAGTGTTGTTTATTAGCTGGAGTATTCACTCACGAACTTATACGGGATCTAACTTAGGAACCGTGGTCTTTAGACTGATGAGTTTCTCCCTTGATATTATTAAATAGTAGTTTCACTATATTGTATATCGTTTGCAATTACCACTTGTATTCGTGAAAATTATAATATTTATAGTAAGACTTAGAGGTTCCATTTTCGACCTTGTGTTGGTTGACTTATCACGAGTTAAGATAGCAGCTTCTATTAACATGTCACTGGTGTGTAGCTGGTTTTCCAAACGAACGCAAAGATACTGGAGATTGGACTATAAACTGTAGCGTAAATTACGTTCTAATATTCAGCAGTCATTAGCTAGATGAGTGGAAAATCCGATAGAAAATGGTGGATAACCTTAGTTGAACTATAGGCTGGTGAAAATTAAATGTGGCTAACATATAAGAACAACTTCAACTAATTGAATGGCATGATTTGCTAAAAACAGTTTGGAATCAAAGATTGGTAACTATTTAAGTCGAAGTGATTTTATGGTGATTTGTTGTAGGTTATTGTTCGTATTCATCACACACTGATCTCGATTAGGTACTATCAGAAACCTGAGTGCGCCGGGCAGCTTCTTCATTCTAGCACATGGGTCTCTTCGGTGGTAATAAGCATCTATGACCATATCGGAGGTAGAACCAAGTTCATTCATGTCTCACGGCAAACACTAAGCCAGTAGCAGCACTTGGTCGGCTTCTAATACTAGGATTCCTACTTTGATCAATTTGTTTTATAAAGCAATAAACTACTCAATGACTGTCGAAGACCTAGTGAAAAGTCGTAGCTTGTGTAGTTCAGACAAGCCAGGAGTGAAACAATAATTAACCATTGTATTAGATAATTTTCATGCTATAATACAAATTGATCGAATTGGGAAATCTATCACTGAATATCGACTGGATGTTGCTGATGTCTAAGTGCTCTTGAATTCTGTGCATGGATAATATTTTTTATGACGCATAGTGTTACTGAGACTTCTTCTCTGATATTCATCTTAATGTATTAATTAAATATGATAACTTGAATCAACGCCCATACACGTGCCAAGTCCTATGTTGTATTTAAGTGACTAACTGATGAAACATTTGCTCATTGATTGAAACGTTTGACTTTCAATCTATAGCCTAGTAATTCGAACACAGTTTCACTTATTTGAGTTTGACTAATTGTTTAGTTATTCAGCTAACCTCAACACAAACTGTCTGACTGTAAACCGACTACATGAATATACACATTTACTTAATGAGCTATATTTAATTAAAATGAGATATTTTCTCTTGGAATTAATTTCCTACTGATATTGATCCTTGTGTTTATAGTAGTACAATTTACTTTTAAGTTTACATCCATATGTGGGTGTGTTTATGCGTGTAAGTTAATAAAGAAATTCTCTGTTTCTATCTTTGAATGTATGATGGACGGAAAGAATATTCATTAGAGGATAACTAATGCACATTACCGTTATGGACAGAAACACAGCCATTCTCTGTTTGTCTATTTGTATTCATTTGATTAGTCACTAAGTATTCATGCTACTTTCTTCATTAAGTAAAATGATTCATCATTGAATTAGTCTAATTACCCATGTGTTATTGTAATTTTGTAAGATGTGTTGATATTTAAATTCAGATGGTTTGTGGAGATCGGTGCTAAGTTTAGTTGATTGAATACATCACAAATTGATGTTGGCATGGTGCTATTAATAATTAGGGAGCACTGGACAGCTGTTTCATCTTATTATGCGACTCCTCTACCATTTCACTTAAAAGTCGTGGATTCGAATCTTAAAGGTTTGAATTATCCTCAATATTTTCAATATTCATGAGATGTGTTGTACTAAACATTTTACATCATATTTCTTTGTTCATTTAGTAGGAATGTTAGGTGAGAACAGCATATTTGAGTGTAATTATGAATAAATAGTTCATTTCAGATGTTTATAGTTATTCGAAGCATTCTGCTTCGCCGAACTACACCATCTGGTGTAGGAGTAGGTTAGAAAAAAGCCTATGGGCGGCCAAACCAAAATATGACAGTAATCCATCGAGTCGTTGGCGATTGGGTTGAGCCATGTTAATAGGTGTAGACTACTTGGTTGGGGTCCGCATGCTTATCGTAACCTGCGGCTAGAGAATTTAGGTGACATGGCTCAAAATCGTTGACAATGGAGCAGGTCCATACATTCCTCGTCCTCCTCCACATTCTAAGCTTCTCAGTTCATCGTAATTTACTGTTTTCTGAATTATATTTTCTTAAATCTTATATTCCATCTCTAATCTTCTTCATTAATACTAACTCGGTTACTGCTTCCACTGCTGTGGGATTTAGTCCAATAATTTAATCACTATCTGTTAATTGGAACATGGCGAATTGAACTGATATACGCGCACACCAAGTTCTACGTTTTAACTGACTAACTGATGGTGGAAGGGGGAAGGGAGAAGATACAACATACGCTCAGTGATTGGGGTGAATGAATGTTGAAACAAAAGCTACACACCTTAAAATGTCATTTCTCTAGAATGCAGGTTACTCGTATTTTTATATATTAGGATGCGAAGTTTCCAGAAATTGAGTGTAGGCTATTGGGGTCATCAGGGATAGATCCTGGTTTCAATTTAGTAATTCTAAATTAGGTCAAAACATTTATCCACTATCATACTGAAATTCGGTAGCTCTCAACCGAAATGAGGTCATGATATGTATATCTTTCAAGAGAACACTTTCAGGTTTGATTTTTTCCGAACTTATGTATTTCCATTTTGATATTTGTAGAACGGCTGTATTTTTTAAGGTTCACACTGCAGAATGACCGGTATTGAGAAGCAGGAATGACTACATAGCAGTTTCATCCTGTTATGAAACTCGTCAGTGGTGCTCACCCACAACCTCTCCAAGAAAAGAAACCTACGACCGTCTGACTACTGAGTTATTAATTCACTGGTGTTAGAAATATCGACTATTGGGCGATTACTTAGTGGTCTCAAAGTTAAGTGATCCTGGGTAAGAAATTCATGATTTCCAATTGTTCGCTCCATGATCCGAAGCTTCACATTCAACAATCTCCACAACACCGAAGAATATGATTTTGTTGATTATTATAAACGTAGATAAGTAGCTTAAGTTCAGGGTTCCCTACAGATTGTTTTTAAGCATGTACTTTTAAAATAGAGGGCATGAAATAAGAAATTGAACCACTTAATGCTGCTAGTATTGTGTGAATATGTCTCATAGAGTTTAATTCACTTAGTGAACTGAAAAAAACATGTTAATCGTGGTTATTAAGGTCATACAATATAAAGCAAATAGTAAACAATAACTTATCTTTATTGGGTTAAAATTATACAAATCACCTGATTGCAACCCAAATAATATGATAATGTGGTTGTTCTTTTCTATTTAACCTTGATTAGCCTAAATCTCAGCTAAAATCACCAGTCAATTCATATGGTGCAAATAATGATGGACGTAATAAGCATCCTACTCACAATACATCTACAACAAATTCACGGAAACCATCAATTCCTCAAAGAGCTCCATCTACTCGGTTAACAAGCTTACCGAATTGGCCTAAACATGATGTAATAGAGTCACCTAATTTGAACATGTTAACGACATCGAATGTTACGTTCAACGAAAACAAAGAGAAAGATAACTTGAAAGTAAGGATGCTAACCTATTGTGAACTTCGCATCGCTATATAAAAAGTCTGGAACATTTATTCAAGGAAGCAATTTTTATTTGTTTTATTTTCTGGGACAGTGAAGTTTCCATTAGATTATAATTGTATCTTCTTGTTGATTTGTTATGGATTAATCGATTTCTGTTACTACGTGTACATCCTAAGCGGATTGTATCGATCTATCGATAGTTCACATGTATTGTTTGAGTTGAATTGTTACTGGTAAGCGAATTTCTGATCGTGTGTTTCGTCCTATTTGGGACTTACCAACTGGATGTACCTGCATCCCAGTGTTGATGTTCACACAAGGACTGAAACTTAGTTCGTTTCGTGCCGAACACCACTGCGCTCACTACTAAGCTACTGAGTCCAGACACTGGAATAGTGGTGCATCCAGCTGACGAGTCCCAAATAAAACAAAATGCGCATCCTGAATGCTTTCTACCAGCCACAATCCAACTCGAATAATACTTGTAAAGTTTTCAGTTTTGTGTATTTTGTTTTAACATCACGTTTAAGGCATTTGTAAAAGGTTTCGCTTTACAGTATCAGAATGAGAGGATATCTGTTGAAGAATGTACGAATATTCAAATAAAAATGATTTTCCATGATGAAAATATTAGATAGGGTGGACCTTTCAATTTATCATCATCATCATTCTAATTTAAACTGAAAATTGTTATTGGAATGTGAATTCAAACGTATCTTCGAGCTTTGTTATTGGTCATGGTTATTGGAATCATTGAATGAGTACTACTTGAGATTATATGTATATTACTATATAGAAACTATCAATCAGTTAGAAAGTTTACAATAATTCCTCATATCAAGGTAGTTGAAAAGTACAGTAATCATGCCTAGTTGCCACTCTCCTAAATATACTATGCTGGTCAGCGTTGAAGTAAGTGGTGAAAGATCATGACAATGAACTTGCAATATCGCATCAGTTTGTTGAGTTATTAGGTATCAGTCCGCATTGTACTAAGAAGAAAGATCTTCATGTATAGAGTTCTCAAGGTAATAATTATATGTAGTTGGAGATCTTAAGAGATACGTCTTGGAAGCAACCATTATATTGTAAATGCATTCTTTAACATAACTCAGTATGAGCCAGTTTCAAAGTTAGTTCGTAAACTGTGTGGTAAGTCGTAATCCATATCAATTCGTGATGTTAAATTCCATCGTTATTAGTTTCATTTTTTCACTTTGAATTATGTTTCGCATTGATAGTGTTGAATGGAAATTATGGATTGATTAGGCTTTAAACTCTCATAGTGTTATGACGAGAGAAATTTGGGGGGTGATTGGGTTGGACGGCCGAGTGCCGATTACTAGTGTCTAGTTGGTTATTGCGCGTCTGCCCTGTGCCCACTTAGTCCCAAGCCGAAATAAGAAGAACGCTAGCCAATAGGTCAGCCAGACAGAATCAAATCTATATTTCAAGCATTCTTTTATATATACATAAAATCAGACCACACAACAAACCAATTAGAAAATTAACATGAATACAGAACGAGGGAAATAGTGGTAGTGAATAGGAACAACTTGTACACAACTAATTGACTGTAGTCTATAACAAGAGACAATGTAATAACAGTAATTATGCTAAACGGGAGGATAGGGCAAGCGGAGCGTAATAATAATAGAAACAAAATGTTTACATTACAGACAGTTCGAATAAATGAAATAGTGTTCGCAAACACAGTCCTGAAAGTTTGTTACGCTTCTTTGTAGTCCGACCTAACACATAGACTGGTGTGATTGTAGAATGCTGTGAAACACTCAATCATACCGTATATCGACATTCGATGTTACTTGAACTGAAAAGTAGCTATATCCAGAGTTCATCAGGATTGCCACTTACCCTCTTTTTTATTTAATTTAGTCACAGATATTCTATTAGAAATCTCACTTTTTTCATTCAACTTCTCAAGGATTAATCTTCTTTTAGGAAGCCTACTTGTTGACTTAGAACACGCCAACGTCCTATTTGGTGACGATGTTAACAATGTACAAAGTCTCTTAAACACCTTGAGTAACAATACAAGTATATTTGTGATGCATTTGTCTTCATACTTAACATAGTTAGTTACGATCTAATGTATAATCCTAATATATACTTAAATATATTGGGTAGTAACACGTTTTAAAATCTGTCACTGTGTACATAGTCGGATTCATTATTTATTTTTGCTGAAATCTCAAGTTTCAGTATTCCTTCATACATACCTTTTTATTTCTTCCTTAGGTTTCCGAATTACCATTCGTACTACGATTGTTTCTATTCCTTTACTATTTATTGTGTTGGTTTTTATCTTGTTATTCTTATGTTATCCAGTAACTTGAGCTGAATCACATTTATGGCAGACTTCACATTGATTATGAACCATTAAATAGCTCTTGATTCAGCTTTGAATTTCAAACAAGTTGCAATTCACTTATATAACCCAATCTAAATAGGTGTTATTTGATGTATGAGTTCTGTAAATTTTTCAATGGTGAAAAAATTTCCAATGATTTCAAACCTTACTTATTGGTAAAGTATATTTTAAGCATTTCTACGTTTCTGTAGTGTTTTTTTAATGGACACTTATTGATACTATCTCACCCCTACCCACCAACAATCATTCATTCATTCTTGTATTCAATTCTGTGTTCTAATGTACTTTAGACAGAATATTCTATGAAATCATCAAACGCGAATAATACTGATGATAGTAATCACTCAGTTGAATGTACCACATTACCAGTACAAGATATAATACGTAAATTTGGCAATCTACTTATGAGTAATGCAAAAATACCAAATCAATGCAACAGTAAGTTTCACTATTGTGTAAAAAAAAATCGACAGAAAATACACTTCTTCATTATTCATGTTTCATTGTAAATGAAAACCACTGGAACAAAGTTATGAGTGCTCATTGCTGAGAATCAAACAACTGTCAAGTGCTTTATGTTTTCTATTTGTACCTTATTGAGATCAATCTATGACGAATACAAAACAATAATGTTTATTAGGCAGTTAAAAGGCATTTAGTCATTATAACTTCAAACCATTCTCATGAATTGTATCTCTAGGAAGGAATATCCTAACTGTATATTATTGAAAAGTGCTTAAATTAGTCCAAACAGTTGTTCAAAGCTTTTAGGTACTGAATAGTCTTTCATACCTTGATTTAGACCATCGACCTAAACATTTAAATCATTAGTTTCTACAGTATCATACATCTCAATGAGCATCCCAATATTAATCAATACAGTAGTTAATGTTCTTGTTATTAATTATCGTTATACTTCTGTACTACTCTCCTTTCAGTTGAACATTAGCATTGTTCATAGACCTTTATACCCAATGTACTATTGGATCACAACGGCTTAGTTCTGATTTACAACAACATTAACTGTACTTTTCGAATTTCATTCAATTAGTAGTACGTATCATGTATGTAGACCGGTTAAAGTCGTTACACACCATTAACAAAATGGGATAAATAGTAGTAGCATCAGTGGTAGTAACAATAATTAGATATAAGGAATCTGGTACTTGGAAGTAAGGATTTATTCGTACAAAGAAAGGTATTATGTAATTTTCAGCCAAGGATTTTAAGCAAGTTAAAAGGATGATTTACCTGTACCATTGTTGCCAATTCTTAGCTATGTCACCCAGTGTCTTCAACCGTTGGCTACGACAACCACTCGAATCCTAACCAAGTAGTCTACATCTTACAACACAGCTGAGACCAGCAGTCAGCGACTTCGTAGGCTGATACCATGTTTCGGTTTGGTCACTGCTAGCTTTCTTCCATCCTACTCCTACGGAAGTCAACATTGTACGTCGGCATAAGCAGTGGATAGGCATACGTAATGTGTGTCTCAATTACCTCAGCTGATAAATATTGATGGTCGCATCAATTGATTTATCGTGTTTGCCCAGTACCCTACGTCTACTCTCGTCACCTAACATCCTAACAAATGCGATTGATAATATGACGGACTATAGTAAATGAAACGGTTATTCTTTTGAATTTTATGAAGCAGGGCAAGTTAACTGGAGATGAATAAAAATAAAAGCACTTAATTACTTCCTTTAGACAAATATCATATGCAGTAATCCTGCATTCTCATTACAATGAGAAAGTTAATAAAATATTTAACCCTAAAATTAGCGTCGAAGCAAGCAGTGATTAATCCATATATTATACATGTCCTAATTCTTATGTGATTATTGTTTATGATGAAGTGTTTTTAGTAATCTGTGTCATTAACTTGTTTAAAAGTAATGATCATTTAAGTGTGAAATGTTGTTTTCTCTTTCCTTTTTCATCAGCTACTTCCAATACGCAATGTACGCTATCATCTGTAATACCATCGAATTCAATTAATTGTTGTATACCATATACTAATAGTGATAATGATAATCATATAAAGAGATCAGTTAATAATAAGTACAATCAACCAACACAATCTGTCAATTCACATTGTTCACTTGCAACTGGTTCACCTGCTACACCAATTACCTTCATATCACAAAATAAGTTAATACAGGAATCGGTTGTTATATCAACTACATCATCATCATCATCATCACCATCATCGTTCTGTATACACACATCTCAAAGTAATGTAAGTTGTGATTAACGTCCATTCAATATTAAAAGTTTTTACCTTTAGTTTGAAGCATTATTTCAGCAGGTTTTGGAAAGCGAAAGTAAAGAAGTTAAATGATTCCAATCAAGGTGGTCTCAAGTTTATCTAAATGTATAAGGGTAGTTGTCATATTCTCGATCACTTATAGTGGAAGGATATTTTTCTCGGAAAACCGTTAAACGAAACCAGAGTAAAAGGTATTCATAATTACCAGTGAATAGAACCTTGAAGCCTATGAAACAACTGCTTTATGTCACCCTAAAGAAAACACATTATTCAGTTTTTAATACAACGTCACAACCGAACTTTATTTTCAAGGCTTCAAGTTTTACTCCTCTCTAATTGATTTATCAGCATACTTAAGAACTAAGTAGAGCTATATATCACAATTGGTAAAAGTGAGAATTCCGCCATTGGATGCCGGCCCAGTGGTGCAGAGGATTAAGCGTTGTCGAACCTGAAGCCTCCAGGGAGGAATTTATGGTGCGCACTGCCGCAAATGAGTCCTATACTACGATGAAACTGCTATTCAGTGCTCCCTGGTTATCAATGGTACCTTGCCAGCATCAATGTATAACGAATTCACTCATCTCAAAATACCAACCTCTACAAACCATCTCAATTAATAGAATACATGTTCTAGATAATATAACTCGATTATTCAACTAAAATTGTTACTTGCAAATCTTTCTAACAGAATCCAAGCTAATAGTAGGCAAACTAAAATGTCGCATTAGTTCATAAAGTCATTGATTATAAGTCTAGTCAGTGTTAGTAGATGAAAACTACCTGATTGAGTGTCCATGCTATAATTTATCATCAGTTTTAAATTTATGACAATTACAAATCATTCAATATTCATTTTTTTATATCACTTTATTCAACGTAAATTTGTTTATTTTAGTCACCTGATATGAATCAGTCACATCAAGTGAATACTCCGAAGTACACAAAATTGTCAAAAAGGAATTACTGTACAAACAATAATAATAATAATAACAATACATTACATACTTTGTCCTACCCATTTTCCACATCGTCTTCTACCGTTACCGCTTCTAATCTGGATAAGCCTTGTATTAATTCACTGTGTATCAGCGGAAAATTTGTTCATGATAAATGTTGGTGAGTTAATCATCATCCTTTGCATTTTAGTCTGTATTTTGATAATAATAATAATAATAATAATAATAATAAATTACTTCACAGTCAGTTGCTATAGCTATATATCATTAAAGTATCGCCCATGTATCATGGAATGACGGAGTAAGCAATATTGATGTTGGATACGGAGTACTGGGAAAACATGGTAAATCAGTGAATGAGGTTGTAAACCGTCACTGAAATGGTCGTATGCCAAACCACTGCATACCTCGTCGCGCTATGTTGGTTGGTGTGGGGGGGGGCGGTTAAAATGAAGGAAAGGTAGAGGCGGTCAAACTAAAACATGACATCAATCTATTTAGTCATGGAGTATTGGTTTAAGCCATAGTGATAGATACAGACTACCTGGTTGGAGTCTGCGTGATAATCGTGGTCAGTGACTAGAGGCTCTGGGTAACATGTCTCAGAACCGACCACAGTGGCGTAACTTTATTCACCATTACATTATTCTATAGTACATACGTTTGCTTTATTTCTTATTGTACTCAGCTGTTGTGTTTATCTTGTAAATTCGATCTCGTCGTGCAACTTGAACCTATGTACACATGTGCGAGGTCCTACGTTGTTTAAAACTGACCGACTGCTATCTTTATTGAAGCTATGTGCTGGAATGGTAGTTCAGTAAACAAGTTGTAGGCTGATACCCTAATCTACCTTTTTTAGTTTGAATACTATCACTTTAAATACTGAAATATGCACCTGGTAAATGAATTAAAGAATCAACGTTTTAAATAAGATCGATTTCAAAATATCGGAGTACAAGATAAGTCAGTTAAGTGCTGTCTATTATGTCTCCTTATACTACTATTTCATTAGCTGACTTGTAAAAATATAATGGTTTACCAAACCCATTGTTAATGTTTGCTGTAGAATGAAGTATATTGAGTTCACTAAAGTAGTTTGTTATCATTGACCTCATACGCCCAACATACATATCAAGATTATTGGTATGAAACAAGTTTAAAATTGACAGTTTTATTCTATTACATCTGTTAGTTGTTTCAAATTTACAAAGTATGTAAGTAAATGAAGGTAAGAAAAGGTTATTCTTGCTTCATGTCATGCATACATTTCTATTATTGTATGGTGAGAAAAAAGCTTGTGGTAAAAGTAAATTCTATACACCTAAATTAGTATTGTGGCTGAGAAATGGAGTTCATAAGGCACAATTCATTCTATATGGGAATCGTAACTTGGATGTACTTATTATAATTTCAGTTCACTTTGTGACAGGTTGCAGGGTTAAACAGCTATAATTCATCTATAATCATATTTATGAATTTACTTTGTATAGAAGCCATTCGCTCAGGATGCACATTAAACATCAGAGACTGATCAATTTCAATGCTTGACAAGATCATCAATAAGATACAGGCATATTCTTATTTTAAGTCGATTTATGTTTTAAAACAAACAATAAAATAACAGAAAGCCAATTTTTTTTTTCGGAATTACAAATCAACTACACTTCATAGTTAACTAGTATATAGTACAGTTAGATAAATGCATTGAATAAGTTCCATTATGTAGTTACTTTTAGTGAACAATAAAATGATTAGTTGATTGAAATTTCACATGAGATAGACACCTCAGAAATTGATTAGTCTCACGACCTTGTTCGTTATAGAACTCGTTTTCTGAAGCACCAATTCGGATATCGACTAATGAGTGCAAATCAAATGTTACACACCTCCATATTTAATCAATTCGCAACTGAGTTCAACTATTTGCAATTTCGCTAGAATTCTCAATATCAGTTGATACCAATTTATCACACGAATCAACTCTAACTATCCTACTAGTGTATTGTTTATATTTATTGTACATTGATCATAGTTTGATATATGATGAGAAGGAAACAGATTCTCTGTGCCCCTTGTTATTCAGTGGTATTCGATCAAAGTCAAACTGTGCAAGGTACAGAACAAAAACCTGTACAAAGTCCTCTCCTCAACTTAAGTAATTCCCATCAATCAGTCAGAAATGTTTACATTTTTGATGAAACTAGACTTTCTTTTTGGAATTCTCGTTAAGTCATTCTTTGTGTTGTTGTGATCGATTTCTATTGATGGATTGCTAATAAGTTCATTTTATAATAACTGATTAGATTAGCCAAATAGTGTCATCTTTAGCTGACTAAGGTTCCTTCTAACACATAAAATGACTTAGTGAAATTATTCAACTTTTAATGAATAGTTTGAGTTGAATTGTGACTAGCAAGCGGAATCCAGGATGCGCGTTCAGTTCATAACAAATCAATGGAAAGATCCAAACACATTCGGATTTCAATTAATAGGTTTAAATTAAACGTGGATTGTATCTACCAAGTGGAATTATGGTCATGCATTTAGTCTTAATTGGAACTAAATGCTTCTGCATGCAAGTGATGTTCACACTGAGAATCAGACCGGTTCCGTTCGTTTAAATGCCATGTTATGCATCGCACCCAGATAACCACTCACTAATCTGACAAGTCTATTATTTATTTGCGAGGATTTTTATCTTTCCATTGATGATTTTATGGACTATATAAGTGGTTAGTGTGATCCGAGTAACTTTCGGGCTCAACTTTATCATTACATACTAGAAATTTAACTTTCATTGGTAACTTGTTGCGTAATCTATACCTTAGGTATCAATAATCATGTATCCAATGCGTGACTAATGTAGACACTAATCGAAGTAACTGAGGATCAAAATGAAATACAATGTTATGTGTCTGACAAATCCCGATACGTAATAGGGAAATCATATTTTGTTAATGACAATTTCCATTCATTCATTTAGCATCATTATAAAGCCTTCTCATAAATTACGTAATTTCATGAAAATTTCATAGTATCCTACCAAGAATACAATGTAATGTTAACATGTTGTTTTTATATACTACTTTCAAGTAGTATGTAAAATCACCTTTAACTTGTTTTCATTAATAAATCAAATGCTTTTTTTTTTTCGTTTTCACTGTATTTATTCTTCGTAAAAGTTTCATTGTCTCTTTTCAACTTGGACTAGTTCTTTGTCTCTTTTTTTTTTTTTATATAATTCAATATTCGGTTTGTGTTTCTGTATTATGGTAAACATATTTTTACTATTTTGTAAATGAACAGTGCTATGAAGTGTCCATGTGCCAGAATGTTTAGATAATTGCGCCGGGTTAGTGTGTGTATATACACACCAATCTTCTTGGTTATTAACTAATTAAAGGCGCCATTTTTGTATTTAATACAGACAGGTTTTTTGTGTACGTCGATAACTATGTGATTTGTTCTTTATTTCAAGTTAGTATACTGTTAAAGAGGTTTTTTTCCTAAGCTTAAACAGATAGAGTTGATATTTAACTAATCATCTATTGCATTTTTGTACTGTCGTCTTTGGAAAGCATAACATAATAATGAATTAAATGACCATGTTTTTTTTGTCAAAACTATAACTTGGCAACCTTTGTCAGCTATACTTAAGGTAGAAATATAAGTGTTTGGCACTATAATGGTCCTACAAATCGAAAATTAGAATAAGTGGTCCAGTTCTGATTACAGAGATGGTTATTGTTTGTTAATTATGTAATATAACCTTACTCTACTAAATTTAACTAAATTCAATATAGTTTAAGGGTGCTAAGAAGAAAATAAGAACTGGCTAGTACTTGAATAAACACTTTCTCAATGGCGGAAATCCGAGAATTTCAATAGTTACCTTGTAAGAATAAAAAAGTCAAAAATAATTAGTTCATTTCCATTTTTGTTTATTATTTGAAAGTACTACTGAATTCATTTTAGCGCATGCTGTATAAATTACCAAAAAAATTGATAGGAATTATTAGACAACTTGACCTGTCCATATCAATTTCTCAACATAATGATCAGCTGGTTTTTGACGGATAGACGTTTTCACGATGGTATCGCCATTTAAGTTGCCAACTCTAAATTTTGCTTATTAGACTATTCAGTGTCTTACGAGGCAAATTAATTGAAGATAGTCATCATCATCATCATCATCATTATCATCATCAGGTGACTTGATAATTCACAGATAGAATGACGTTGATATAATGTACTGAATAGACTGAAGCTAATATGAAACAACTATTAACTACCTTTTGATTTTCATGGATTCTCAAGGTGACATAGATTGTATAGTTTTCATTCATTATTAATTTACTCTTTCAATCTACTTTAATAATTATGCATTAACTTCCCCTTCCTTCCGTTTATTGGTCTTGTTTATCCAGAATTTCTGACTGATTTGTATACAAGTTACTGATATCAAAATAATTCACTAAACAGTTGATCAGTGTTTTCACTAACACAATATAACTGTTATATAAAAAGGTTTCGAAGCTTAAATGAATGAATTGTACATTAATAAATATTACTCACTTGACTATTCTGTATTCAGACAGACAGACAGACAGATACAACGCAGAACTTCGTACGTACGTACATCAGTTCAGGTTGCCATACCACATCAGCACAGAGACGCAACTGTCAGTTCAAATCCAAGAGTGATAGCGATAGTAGAAGTATTAGCAGTAAAGCAGAAAGTTAGGGAGCGAAGATATGATTCGAAAAGTATAATTCAGTGAGATAAATTTGAAAGGAGAAAGATAGAGAATTTAGAAGGTTAGATTTTGAGAGAACACAAAGAGTGGATGCACCTGCGTCATTGCAAACGACTCTGAGCCATGTCGTTCAAGGTCTCTAACCATTGGTGACTTTCGTCTCGCGGACCCCAACCACGCAGCCTACATCTACCAACATGACTTAGTCCACTTGTCAGTGACTTCATCGATTTCTGCCATGTTTTGGTTTGGCCGCCCCTAGCTTTCTTCCAACCTATTCCTACGCCACAAAACATAGCTCGTCGAGGCAGACGGTAGTTAGACATGCGTAACACATGTCCCAACCACCTCAACTGATGAAGTTTCAATACTTCATCTATTGATTTGCCCTCCTTTCCTAGAACCCGTTTCCTAACGACAGCATTGCTCACTCGGTTGTCTCACGATACTCGAGCAATGCTTCGAAAACACCTATGATCGAAGACCAGTAACCTACGAATGTCCTCTACTCTTAACAGCCATGTTTCGCTACCGTATAGTAGGACAGAGCGAACTGCTGCACGGTACATTCGTCCTTTGGTTAGCAGCGGATATCTCGCCTGCGCCATAAGTGACGCAACTTAGCAAAAGCCAATCGAGCTTTCTGTATCCGTGCTGAGATTTCGTCAGTCACCAGGCCATCAGCACTGATGAGACTCCCCAGATACGTGAAGCGGTCTACACGCTCGACTACTTCACTCCCTATCACTAGTTCAGGTGCCGATGCAACCCAATCGTGAAGCAACATTTTGCATTTCGAGGGGGAAAACCGCATCCCGAACATGCTTGCATTGTTGCTCAGGGTAGTCAGAAGACTCTGCATTTTTTCAGCGTCTTCACCAAATAGGATTATGTCATCAGCATACTCTAAGTCAGTAAGCGAGGCTCCTGGTAGTAAGTCAACTCCTGAAAAGTCAGACGAAGACATGGTTATATCTAGGAGCATGTCTATGACAAAATTAAACAAGAATGGGGAAAGTGGACATTTCTGACGGACACCACTTGAAGTGAGGAATTCCGATGACAGTTCGCCATAAGCTCTCACTCGACCTGTAGTTTTAGAGTAGAGAGCTTGTATAAGGTTAATGTACTTCTTTGGTACACCTTTCAATGACAGACACTGCCACAGAACCTCACGATCAATAGAGTCGAATGCCGCCTTTAGGTCCCGGAAGACAATTATTGTAGGACGCCTAACTGTGTGTCTGTGTTCCAGGACCTGTCGCAGTGTGAAGATGTGGTCTATACAGCCACGTCCAGGTCTGAATCCAGCCTGGTTTTCTCTAGTCTGCTCTTCACGAGCTCTAGTTAAGCGTCTAAGTATAATCGATGCTAATAATTTAGAAACTATATTAGTCAGACTAATTCCCCTGTGATTGTCACAAGAAGACTTTTGTCCTTTCTTATAAATTGGGACAATCA
Organism: Schistosoma japonicum; assembly: GCA_025215515.1. Lineage (NCBI taxonomy): Eukaryota > Metazoa > Platyhelminthes > Trematoda > Strigeidida > Schistosomatidae > Schistosoma > Schistosoma japonicum. Next base: position 1,266,259 of record CM046061.1, read on the forward strand.
GGGATTGAGACCAGTCAGATGGTATTACGCCCAGTTCCCAGATTCTACCTAAGATTTCAGTCAATCTAGCTGCTAAAACTGGACCATCGTCCTGAAAAATCTCAGGGGTAAGCCTATCAGGACCTGCTATTTTGTATTCAATCTGTTCATTTATTATCATTATTATGTAATTGTTTGACTAGATACTAAATTTGATTTACATCGGGCAGTGTTAACAAAAATGTCTAATTGATACCTTTACATCTACTAGATGCTTTCTCATTTTCAGGTCACAATAGAAATAACACAAGATTGATGAATCAACTAGACAGCATTTAATAATATTTTAGTTTTGGGATTTACCCTTCATCGAACAGTAATTTTCTAATTACGGGACTCAAATTATAAACCATAGGTCCTCTCAGTCATTCTCAACAACTCGTTGTCTTTTTTTAGGCCATCACTAATTAATTCTATGCAATATTTAATAAATGAACACTGTGTACAAAGTCAACAAGGTTTTAACATCTACATGGTTGAAACATCTATTTAAATTTTCGAGTTGAGTGATTTCACAACACCACCATTCATCATCATTCATTAATATTTGCATGTTGTAATTCAATATACATCATAATGTACTAGACGAGATTTTATTATTATGCAATTCGCCATTTATTGAATGGTTTCGTTGATACCTACAGATCATATTGAATGTTCCCACTCCCCTACCCGTGCTCCACCATCGTCATATTTTTATTAATTAGTACTATTGCTCATAAATGACAACTAGTTGATGACACTAATGAGTTAATTACGTTACGGTTATTATTATTATTATTATTGAAATTCATTATAGTTGAATTCATTAGCATTTTCAATGTTCTGTTGATGATTATCGATTGATCTTCAGAAAAAAAAAACACATTTTATCAGTATATTTTAATTTATACTGTTCATATATCATTTCAGCTCTACAGCAACTAATTATTCATTGAATACCTATCAATCGACGTCAACATTTCATTCGAATGAGACAAATTCTTCCACACAAATCAACTCTTCCTCTACTCCTACTTTCACTTCGACTTCTAGTAAGTTAAAATGGATTTCTTTGTTAATGTACTGCATCTTTTTATGTTAAAGGCCTTTATAAAATAAACTTGTAATTGCCGGTTGTTGGATTCAACGTCTTCAGCTGTCGACTATACATACTACGTAAAGTGGGAAGAGATACACTGTTACTGACATACTCTTCTATGTTTCATCCATTTCAGTTAATCTAATGTAATCGATATCTTCAACATTGTGGAGTACATCACATTCAGCCCTACAACATTGATATGAAATAAACAAGATGAATTGACCAAACAGTCGAAATGATCCTATTACTGACCAACTTTGAATCATTCCATGTAAATAATTTAAATTACTGATTGTAATTATCCCATAGACCTCAACCAGATAGACCACATCTGCCAACATTGTGAGTTGATGTTAAATGTTGTTTTGGTTGTCTGTTGGAACGGTTTTACAACCTCATCTTATATCGTCCAACATGGATTGTTGATGAGGTAGGTAATGTTGGAAACACATATTACGTGTCCTAACTACCTCAATCAATGAATATTTACATCCTCATAACCTGAAATCTCCACTGTTCCCTAACGTGACAATTGTTCATTTGGTCGTTTCACGAAAAACAACTCAAACTTCAGTGACATCTCTGTACTTTTCTTGATAATTTAAATAATTGAAAATAGCTCGTAATACATTCAAGTCAGTTGTCCAAACTAATGGAATTCTCTATCTTTCTCCTTTCAAATTTATCTCACTGAATTATACTTTTCGAATCATATCTTCGCTCCCTAACTTTCTGCATTACTGCTAATACTTCTACTATCGCTATCACTCTTAGATTTGAACTGACAGTAGCGTCTCTGTGCTGATGTGGTATGGCAACCTGAACTGATGTACGTACGTACGAAGTTCTGCGTTGTATCTGTCTGTCTGTCTGTCTGTCTGTCCAAACTAATGTATTTTAACCTCTCAGTCAGTTGTAACGAATAGCGCTTTGTTGTTTTGTGGCAATTTATGTTTCATTTTCTAATTACTTATTTGTTAAATAAAACTTGAGTATCCTCGAAATCATCATATTTTATTTGTATCTTATATTCAGTTGATCGTTTTATAATTTAACTTTCTCTAATCCATTTGATTGTGATTTACTAATAAACAAGTAATGAACACTGAGATTTAGTAAATCACTTGTTCAGGTATTGAATCGTCATTGACTAATGCTATTGAGAAATTTCTTATTTCAGATCATGTTTTCTTTACGTCACACAATGTTGTCTTCGGTTAGAGTAAGTCCAAAGAATGCTAGGGGCTACTTATAGAGGTTGGTGCAGACTATCAATTCGGGGTTAGAGGTGTATTAAGAATCAATCGCAGTGCGGTAGACTCATCTACTCCATATCTTCTGAAAAATCTTGATTTTCAGTATTCCTTCATGCTTATTTCCTCATTTATTGACTTAGTTTTACTATTTATTAAATCTGTTTTGTGCTAATGTAGTATAACTATTTAATCTGATCCAAATTTGTATCGTATCCTACGTTGATTTTAACGGACTGGCTTAGAGATCTACATAAATCCCTAGCAATTTAATGATTTTATTAAGTAAATGTTTGTTTTGTTAAAATTTACAGTCTGATTAATGAATACCTCTGCTTTTTAAGTAATAAGCTACTGTGCTTCATAAAATCCGTTGTAATGCATTTTATTCGATCAATCTCACTGTGTTTTGATTCTGATCGTTTTCTGCTACCTTGACATGACGCTCATCTGAATCATTTGTTTCTACATTGGTCCTACATTATCAGGCCAGTAAGCTGACTGTACAAGAGTGTAACATTGGAAGACTTTTTTCCTATAAAGTCATCTGTGGTGATGGTTCATTCTCATAATGAGAGAATATGATTAGAAATAGTCAACTCTAAATATGGTATATCTTAATGTATTGTGATAGATCCCTATCACTAGCTTTAACGCCTTTAAATACATATAGCCTTAATCAGCTGCTCGATATTCTGTATGATTCCGCTATTGGTTCATCAGGACCGTCTCTGCCTTAGTTTTCTTTTCTTATTCCAACAGAAGAAGTATCGTCACACGGGATATTGTAAGTAATAACCACCATCACTTATCTCATAGCAATCAAGTCCATCTACTTCACGTTTATATTTTTATTTTTGTGCTGTAGGGATTTTATGCACACACGTTTATCGTATTATATTGGGACTACTTCCAGAAATCCCAATAGTGTTTCCAGAAGCTTTAAAGCGGTTGAATATAATTCTTCTAATCATCGTTCGATAGAATTCCAGAAATCTGGCGTGGACTATTCCGATTAGTTTATAGCATAAAGCTTCTCGCAGACTGAATAACTTGTAGTGTTAGTTTCAATGTCACAAAAATCTACAAGTACTCTTGTTTATTTGTACTTATTTGAAATTCACTAGAATGAACATTCCTTCATGTTTTCTTATGTCTCCTGATTTGTGACTTGGGGAAGTTGAGTTCTGCTTGTTTGATTACTGAACTTTATGTGTTGTACTGTCAGTAGTCAAGTGCATTTTATAAGAACTTTCTAATCAAGATGGTTATTCTTGCCGAGATTGGTATTTTTAATTGATTGGATACATCACAGACTGGTGTTCAGACTTATCGGGATTAAGTCGGTTATCGTCAATGACAATGGATGATTGTCGCGCTATATATCACAAATTGATGCAAGTGAGAATTCTACGTTAGGATGCTGACCTAATGGTGCAGAGAGTTAAGAATTCACTAACCCAAGGCGCCTGTGGCGGAATTTCGGGTGCACGTTGCTGAGAAGTCCCATGCTTGGACAAAACAGCTGTCCAAAACTCCCTGGTTTCTTAAAGGTACCCTGCCAACATTAGTCTGTGACGTATACATTCAATTAACTTTGTAATCGTTAATACAAATAGAAGCCATTTTCTTTATTTATTTCAAGTTTACAAATCATTTCATCTTAATTGAACACTTCAGTTTTTCTCAATGGAGTGTTTTCTATCTCAAATAAACTTTTATGTGTAAATTATTAGTGTCTGTGTAAAATTTTCACTTCCAAATTAGAAATAGTTTATTTTCCCATAACAACAACGACAAAATCAATTCAGATACTTATCCTAAGTGAATTTGTTTCCTTCCTTTTTTTATTATTAAGAAACATTTCATTAAATGTGTGGTTAATTTTATTGATGTAAATTAAAGTGTCAGTTAATTATATTCATGTGAAAGAAATTTCTCTTGAAGTGGATATGTTTAATTCTGTATAATTTAAACGAAGGAAGTAAAACTAAGATGATATGGTGTAGATATTGTTGTTTATGTTCATTGGAGATTGATGTTGGTTGATTACCACTGGAAATCAAAGGATACTGGACATTGGTTTAGTTCTAGTATAGTTCTGTTCTCTCCTAGGGACCTTGCTCGGAAACCTTCAACTTTCGAGATGTTTACTTAACCATTACTCCACTGAAATGGTATTAAGTAGTTAGCATTTCTAACTTCAATCACTTTGCAAATAATTGAGTGAACTCGCCGTTTGTGATTGATAGGTTAATACTGCATTTATGACTTGAGTGAACTCCACTGGTCACATCATATTGAAGTTTAAGAATAATTTCATGAATTACATTACTATTTAAATCATGTTGGTTATAATTGGGTATCATAGAGACTTCATTTGGAATTGTTACGACATCCATTTGTTAATGTCACTTTACAATCACTGATTCATTACTTGTCTTAAACAGCGAATCTATTGTACAAATTATTATTTGAATAGTAGTTTCTATTATTTATTTGATCTTGTTTTATATACAATAGGAAATACACCCGGTGAATTATCGAGACTACAGAATCATGTCAAGTCAGCACATTGTACTTCTATTATTACTTCAACTGATAATGTTAACAATTCTACGAATGGGCATACTTATAGCCAACAACAACAACCACTGCAACAACATCGACAATTAGATCCACCTGTTGTACATCAACTTAATGGTACTTTATTACAACGTCGTTTATCTTCTGATTCTTCTTCAAGTAAGCTAATCATTGTATTTTCGCTTCGAATAACTGAATAATTCATGTGTGAACTCTACATTACACATTTGAAATTGACTGAAATGGCAGGAAATTCTAACCGTAGAACAGAGTTAAAACATGTAACATATTCATTGAAAACCTAATTGTTTAATAATGAAGCAGTCATTACACAGTCTTTAGTTTTGTACATCTACGATTACGAGGTTGATAACTGTTTGGTTCGGAATTATATCTTGAAATGGTGAAATGTTATAATCGAACTACAATAGCGCATCTAGTGAGTAGAAAACATGAAGCCCAATAACCACGTATGGATATATGTATCAAGCTGTATTGTAGAGTAATAAAAATATTACCCTGATATCTAACCCTCCATTGAAACGAAAAGTTTGTATCTATGACCAGCTGATTACGAATATGGTTTTCTAAATCATTAAATCGACGTTAGATGCAATATGTCAATTTATGTGAACAACTTTCATCTATCGATATTGTCACAAATCAAGATGGATCGATTTGACTTCTATTTAAGTTGCGGTAGTCTTTTAGAAATTACTTTTAATTTGTGTTAGTCACAAATTAATTTCGATTGGTTTCCTCTAAAAACTTGGGAGCGCTGAACAGATGTTTCGTTCTAGTATAGGCTTCTTCAGTAGCAGCACTAAAATCCCGTTGAGAATGAAACCCAAGATTTTTAGATCCCACAGAAGACACTTAACCCATAGATCACTAAAGAGACACTCGTTAATATAATTCATACTTAATTTAATGTGTCATATTTCATGACGATTATTCAATTCGATGGGTGTCCCATATTAAGTTGAAACAACTTCCAAGGATTCCCTGGTTTTCAGTGTTATTCATTCCTATTTAAGGTATGAGTTAATGATCTTGTCAAGAATAACAATGACATTTTTCCATTTGGTAGTTGTACATAAACGACGTAGATCCTAGCGCATATAAATTTTAGCTGATGTTGTCATATCGCATTAACCTTAGGATATCAAATTAACACGTTTAATATTGAAATATGCTTAAACGATAGGGTATAGAAGGTGAATATGAAAAAATAAGCGAATTCAAGACCTAAGAAGGATAACGTGAATGTGACTGCTCAACTGTGATGTATTATAATCCATGACTTAACCCATTATCTCTAACAACTGGTTGCTATTATTGTGAGAACCATAACCACGTAGCCTGTATCTACCGATATGGCTCAGATGATCAGTTGTTTGTTTCATAACTTGTTGCTACATTTATTTTATCCGTTCATACGTCTCTTCTAACCTATTTTTACACCGACTAACATTATGAATCGAGTTGGTCAGGTAATGAAGTATACTTATTGAATGTGAATTGCTCTGACTGGATATCTTTTGTTGAATCTACCAGGAAAGGTTGTTTACAGTTCGATTTATTAAGTATTCTATGATTAATCTAAAAAAAAACACTTAGCAACAAAATTGAGGAATTGAATAGATTGTTTGTATGAACGTATGTTTATGTCTATCTGGTCTAGCAATTAACTACACTTCTCTTAAATTTGTTCCTTACCTTTCTATCTCATTTGTTCTGTTAACCTTATTAGGTCATTATTGTCAAATATTTTACTGATTTGTTGTTTCACTTATTATTTCATTTACAATAATCTACTTAATCGTTATTTGTGTGTATTTGTTTGACAAGAACTAAACTTACATAATCAAGGAGCAACCGATGTAGTGTTGTTCTTTCCCGGTTTACTGTCGATCTAATCCTATCAACCCAGTTGCTTATTGACTAAAGTGAAAAGTGTTAATTGTTAGATGTTAAAGCAGAGGTCTGAAGGTTAAGCATCCTCAGCAAAACCTGAATATAGATATTTTGATTTCTGTTTTAAATTGTGTACTACAGCTTAGACTACCACTTTATGATTTACTTACTAGTTTTTATAAACTCATATTCATTAAAACCTAAGTCACAAGTCAAAAGACAGAAGATCGTTAAAACATTTTTCCCAGTAGATGTTGGGTACGTACCATAAATCATATAAATCAATAATTCAGAGCTGATTAGAAATCTTCATTATAATGCATTCATTCCGAAAGGATTGCTCAGTCGACCAATGGTACGATGTTACTTAAGAGCTTCTAGAAATTCTACCGATTGATGACTTAGTGGATATTCCAAGTTTCTTTGTGATTTCCAAAGGATTCTTTGGGCTTTCTGCGCGCCACCCTAACAGTCTTTAATGTAGGCTTATAAAGTATCCCATACTTAGACTAAGCCTCTGTTCGATCCTCTCTAGTTTTTAATGGTTATTTGACTGAAGTTAATCTGTCGTGTAAACAATCGGATCTACTTCTGGTTACTTTTATGTAAATTTTCAGTAGTAATCGACATACTCTTGTAAATACCTTAACTAAGATTCTATTTGTTTTATTCATAATTTCAGATTCATCTTTCATTAGTGTACAATCAATGGATTTGGATCCACAAATATTGGGTTTATTTAAACAATTCAATATTGGTTAGTTCTTTAGCAAAAGTGAAGAGTTATTTTAATATTTTGGTCTTCTAAAGTATATTGTCTGTTTAATGAATCGTTGATATTGCTGGTAAGAGGACTTCTTGCATAGCGATGGACTATCAGTTGACGCCTTTGACTTTGAACCATTTAGGAAGCATGTTTGAATACTTCTTACCATCTCAGTCAATCAGTCGTGTGCATTGTAGAGCCTGGAACTCACATATTTATCCCCGGTCTGAATCGCAACACCATTGATGCAGTGAAATAATAAAAGTCATAGCGAAATCAGTGGTAGTAAACTAAAGGTTAGATACAGAACATATGATTATTTTGTGAAAATAAAGATCCATATTAATATCGAAGTTCAGGATTTGAGAGAACACTATAAGTGAATGCACTTGAATCATTATAACCAAATTTTATCTTCATCACTCATAGTTCCCAATTCATGCACGGACCTTAACTAATTAGTTTGTATCTACTAACACAGCTCACACTAACAGTCATTAGTTTCATAGATTGATGCCACCTCTAGTTTTCTTCCATTCTGTTTATATGTCAGTCATTTTTATCTGGATGTAGTCTGTTGTTGGGTGTACGTAATCCATCGAAGACCCACGACTTGACTAACTGACTTACCATCTCTCTCTAGTACCAAAATTTTAATCTTAGTATTGCCTACTTGGTGATGCCGATAAATGCGGGCATTATTTCTAATACATGAAGAAGTACCAGTAGCTCGTAAATGTTATCTACTTTAAAGTGCGAATTTTATATCCATACACTCAAGCACATCAGTCTGCTATGTAGTATACTCGTCTTTTGATTACTAAATAGGACATCTCACCTACGCCTATACGACCTTTTATTTCAGTTTGATTAATTTGTTAGCTTCTCTGCGCATCACACAGTACAAGTGACTTGAAACTGTATATCTGAACACGTACTTATTTAATACATTGCATTATGACGCTGTAATTAATTCCCTTGGGAATGGCCATATGAAACTTACATGTCCTTTTTCTTAGTATAAACTGATATTTATGTCGATCGGCTAACAATAACACGCCGTAAATATACGAATGAACAATCGAACTTAAGATCTAGTCGAAGAATAAATCCATCTAGAACCTCTATGATCGGTTCTTCAACCACTGATCACATTTATTGCAAAGACACCAACCAAAAAGTCTTCATTTATCAACATGACTCAGATCAATATTCATTGACTTCATAGATTGATATTTTGTTTTGGCCAGTCGCAATATTTTTTCACTTCACGCTTACACCAACCAACATCGTATATCGATATTGGTGGTGACCTGTTCGATCTAATTTTTTAGAGATTAATATTTTTTTATTATAATTTTATATACTGTTGGTTGAAAATATTAGAGGTAATTCCACTTAGCATGAGCTGTGATTACCTTACTGTAGTACACATCAGAAAGCGTAAAAAACATGCAAATTATAATCGTTTGTAATTCAAAATAATTCTTTGCCTTATGTCAGTGTTTGCTTTGTTAAACAATTCCACACAGTTAGTGATATACTTCACAATATTGATGTAAATTATCATCATAGACTTACTACAACACTGTCATAGACTGAATCCATGACTTTCAAGTCATTGGGTAATTCGACTTGTATTCAAAGATACACATTTCTAATATTCATCATTTCGAGTTATATAGGGATTATCAAATGATGTGTAATAAATACAATTTCCTAATGTAAGTTGACTATACTTAGATAATTAGAGTTGCCAAGTAATGAATCTAGAATACAGTAACTTAAATTGTGTGTTAGACTGTTTGTACTGTTGAAGAGTTCAGTATTTCAGTATTTATACAAATCACTAATCTATATACTTAAATTAACTTCTCGCCGTCAATTTTTCTTCTATTCTTCACATTTTACTTCATAAACTTATGTGTATAGTTGATGCTACCCAAATTCCTGGCTATCATCCTATACCATCTGGTCTACCTGAATGGAAGATTCATCGATTAGAACGTAAGAATCGTGATGCAATCAATGTGTATGCAGTAAGTGTATGTATACATGTGTATAGTTTCATGTTGACACTTAAAAGAAACAGTGAATTACATTTTTACGACCACATCTACTTTATTGTCAGAAAGTAATGTTTTCTTTTGTCGATAAAGTGAATAACTCTCTGTCTCCCTCTCTCACTTTAGACATTTACTCGTATACTTAAACTAGTCAGGTTAAACCGGATTTAAAATTTTTCACTATGAATTATTTAAGGTCACACAGTCTATGCTTTAAATTCACTAAATCCTAGTTAGAATAGTAAAAATGGTTTGTTCTGGTAAGCGCTTTTTTAAAAAAGGTTATTTTTCACGGAATGAAGTTGCTAACTACATGCCCAACTCGCCTCCTTTGTCCTGACTTGGGACCGGGAATAACCCTTGGGGGATTCCAGACTGAGTTAGAATGGATGACTATTTAGCTAATTATTTGCCTATAACGTTGAATCATCGTCACTCATACCGCGAATAGTTTTGATGTTAGGAATGCGAGCTATTGTATGGCGATGCACAGGTTATGTTAAATATGCACAACTAGACTTTACGTCGGTCGTTAACAATGTAGAGGCTGATTATTATGACCAGTTTTGTACCAACCATCCAAGCATCTCCAACTGCTGATCACGTTTATTTCGTAAACTGGAACCTGATAGTCTGCACCGTCCAATACGACTCAATTAATCACTTCACTAATTAGTGCTACGTTTTGGTTTACCAACAATTATGTTGCTTCTTCTTATACACCAACCATTATCAATGAAGGTAGGCAGTAAGCTATCATGTACATAGATCTTTTGGCTACTTCGGCTGATGAAGTTTCATAAATTCATTAACCGATTCGCCACATATATCTATTACTCTGTTATAAATTTATAATTACTGAAACACATATGTAGCACTATCTTACATTTTTGAATAGTAAAACGTTTTGGAAACTTCGGTAAGTTCTTTAAGCGTGTAAAATCTTTATCCCCTTTGCAACATTATCGTTGTTACTGATAAAATATTCATTTGTATTATTATTGTCTTATTGCTTGGCCAGTGAAAATGAGTAATACTGAATGGCTTATTTATTCATTTGGAGTTTTAACATTGACCCTGATTGGTTGTGATGTATATCTGTTGAGGACAATTAGAGATTCACTTAATGTTGTCTTCAAATTGAGCATTAACCGTCCACTCTATATCACTGATTGTTTTCCTCCATTAATTACGAATATAATATAAGCCTTAACTAGAAAGATTTCACTTGCTAGGCGTAATCAAAACTTTTGATACACTTCTGAGTTAACTTTATATCACGTCAATTCACTCAGTGAATGTGTAGCATTAGTGACTGATCAATGTTAACTCTTAGTAACATCAACGGGAAGATGTAGACACGTTTTAATTAAATGATTTGTTTTAACCTAGTGGTCATAGATAAGTTTACATAATTGTTTGACAATTACTTTTAATTCATTATTTGTATTTGTCTCACATTGATTGGGTACTATCGAAACCATAAAGAACTGGATAGCCATTCAATCACGGTGGATCAATAGATGCTTACCATTATTGAGGAATTCTTTACTGGTACAAAACGGCTATCCAGCTCCTGGTTTTCAATGTTATGCAACCGTGAAAAATCTGTAGCGAATACAAACAACAACAACATATTATTATTATTATTATTATTATTATTATTATTATTATTAATTTTTATAATGTTTAATAAATTCGATTTACAGGATGAATTAAAGAGATGGGGTCTTGTGCCTAATTGGAAACGTGAATTAATTGAAAAGAGACAATTGAATAAAATGGTTTGTTTACATTACTTCATTCTTGTTGTTTTTATATGACACTGTTTAACTTTTTGTTATAACTTGTACTTGATAGCTTTACTAACCCTAGACTACCTTAATACTCGAGCACTTGAACCCTCTTCTAAAGCAACACAGCTGCTTCAGTACAAACTGGAAGATGCCACAGAGACATACTATACAAATAAGTTATCATATACAAAATAGACTGTATCAATTGAGATTAACTTTACGTCGGACAAAACAATCACTCCACTCGCCTCTTCCTACTCAAATCTTAATTGACAATGCGAAAATTTTATGTTGTCACTAATATTAATTCAGTTGGACAGGTATGGACAAGAATTGGATTTTAGACCGTGAAAATTTTGAGAATACCTGGGGATTTTTCGAACCACGAAATTCAAATACTTCAGTAGTTAGTAGAGAAATCAGCATATGAACCTATTCAAAAGAGATCGGTTAGTCATAATTATCAGGGGTTGACTGCAAAAAAGACAACCAGCAAGGATACAAAAATAAAACGAACGAAAACAAAAAGACTCATGAATACAACCATTCACCAACAAGGGGAACTGGTATGACATTTGTGGTTAAATGACATGGCTTACTTTTACATGAAATGCAGGCACTAATGTTGTCGCTCCTAATGATCAGATAATAGCTGCTACCTTGACTTGAAGCTTAGTCCATACTAGTTGCAACAACTTTTCCGTTATATTCTACTATGTCAGACAAATCAGTTGAAGAGTGGTGAGACTAAAAGCAACAGACTCAAGGTTTGAGGGTGAAGTCTTACTGATGAATGTGCTGAGATGTGACAGTTGTATAGCTTTTCTCTCAGGTAGCTAGTATAGTGGCGACGCTGCCTTCTCGCCTTGCTCCATGGATCTCTATCTATGATTATAAGGTCTTTACATGTACGAAGCTAATTACTCAGACAGTTGTTTCTAAGGCTTTATAATCATGTTCTCAGATAATCGGCAGTACTCATAACCCGATTTTCTTCTTAGATACCTTATGAAGTAATATTCCACGGTGTGAGCAACTGGAAAGAAATAATTGGCTTGAGATAATTTCATAACGAGAAAGATAACAAAATACCTTCACAATTCTTAACACTAGCTTAGAGAAGATATCGTCCAAAGCATCCACTTGAACTGAAAATCTTTTTCACTATATAATGTACATCTTTGAAAATTCAATCGTTCGTGGTTGTTTATTTGTATGCCATTCATCAATGCACCAGTAGTGGGTTACAGAACTTATAATCAGATTGTTACTACTTATAACTATTTCTACAGATTTTCACATTGAGTGGTTATTGTATTAATCCACTACCATGATTGACTTTAAAATTCATCGTTTGATTAAAAAAAAAACCATCATTCGAGTCCCAATGGAAATCTTCAACACTTTCTTATCTTATGAAAGTGAACCTATTATCCTTCAGTCTGATTAGTTGTACATATGTATACATACATATTACCATTACTATTGGTATTAATAATAGTATTCATGTATGATGAATCTATTTCTCTGCATAATGATGATTATGATGGTGATGTTGACTTGAACAGTTGTTTATTGTTTCTTATTTTCTCCAACTCCTTTCTGTCTATTTATTTGAAATATCTCACTAACTGATTAATGATTCATCTTATGAAGTAACTGACTAACTACATTTATGTTTATTCAATCATAAGAATCCTTTCAACATCATATACATTAAATATCTTAGTTTCTGTCATTCATTGATGGTAAAAATGAAGTGATATTCAGCTAATAGACTTATTGTTGTTCATGATGTTTTACCATGTATCTCTTCATGTATATGCTTATTCTGTCAGGTAAAGTTTATTTCAAGTATAGATAAACAATGAACTATGGGTTGGTTAGATAGATTGTAGTGTAAATAAATAGAAATTCTATGTATATGTTTGCTCAGGACAGAGTTGAATGGAGAATACTGGTGAGCGGCCTATGCTCCTCCGAGAGGGGTAACAGGCGTAAATATCAACATCTATGTATATGTGAATAATGCAATTTCTTCACTTAATTTCTATTGTGTAATCAGTTGTATTTGGTTAATTTGACTTGATTGGGTATTTAAGATAAAAAGAGCACGTAACAATCGGTTGCATACCATCTAGTTCGTCAGTCAATCATTATCGAAGTGGAGCCTGTCACATATATATGGGCTAGAACAAGTTGATAAACTAGGTCAGCTCAACAAAATCAAACTACCAAGATGAGCACTGACGGAATTGGAACTGTGTAACAGTAAAAATACGAGAATACAGTATGAAATTACGAGATGATAAGGTATATAGGAAGAAATATTAAAACTTTAGATACTGTGATCGATTTTAAACTCTACTGTCTAAACTTCTGCAAACATTAATCACGGTTATTGAGCGAATCGATACAGAAAACACAAATTTGCACAAACCAAGAAACTTAAAAGTATTTTTGAAGTACTAGTCATTCTTAGTGAGACGACAATGAATAATTGTCACCTTAGGAAACAGTGCAGATTTCAGGTTATGAAGATGTAAATATTCATTGATTGAGGTAGTTAGGACACGTAATATGTGTTTCCAACATTACCTACCTCATCAACAATCCATGTTGGACGATATAAGACGAGGTTGTAAAACCGTTCCAAGAGACAACCAAAACAACATTTAACATCAACTCACAATGTTGGCAGATGTGGTCTATCTGGTTGAGGTCTATGGGATAATTACAATCAGTAATTTAAATTATTTACATGGAATGATTCAAAGTTGGTCAGTAATAGGATCGTTTCGACTGTTTGGTCAATTTATTTTGTTTATTTCATATCAATGTTGTAGGGCTGAATGTGACGTACTCCACAATGTTGAAGATATCTATAACAGGACATTCGTTAGATTAACAGAAATGGATGAAAGAAATGAGAGTATGTTGGTAACAGTGTATCTCTTCCTACTCTACGTAGTATGTATAGTCGACAGTTTAACGTCAATATAAGGGAATTCTCTTGTATTTCAGTGAAGTATGCAAAGCATATAATCAATCTACTAGGTGATTTTAGTCCATCTGTATAATTCTATATCATTTTATCTTTATTTTATAGGAAACACAAATCCCTTCACTTGCTCATCAGCATCAACAACAACAAAATGGTAATGTCTCAAAGACTAACCAATCATTAGCAACTAATGAATTAGCTGAAAAACTTCAACGTCAATTAGATAAAGTATCAAAAGCAACAGCTGAACAGTAATTCTTCACCGATATATTCACATATACACCCACAGAATATACAATGTAGGTAATTTTTGTCAACTTTGTATTTTGTTTTCTTTTTTTTATGAATTTTACTCTTTTTTGTTGTTATTGTTGTTTCTTTCACTTTTTTATTAATTGTTTACTTGTTGAATTTTAGTTGCTAAGTGGTTTTCATTGTTTTTATTTAAGTAGTAGATTATTGTTCAAGTGTTTATTAATTAATTTTTTTTAATGAAATAATTATTGTTTCTAGGTGATTATCATGAGTTGTTGTTATCTGTTAGTTTTATCTTTATTTTCTCAATTGTATATTGTTTAGCTGTTATTTATTGACAATCACTTCTATGTGTTGATACCTTCCGTCTAGAATTCATGTATCATCTTTAACTACAGTCGACAATGATAATAACGACAACAGTCTTTGACTATTATTCATTTCTCGTATTTATAAATTTTGATTGATGTTATGTAACATATAAGTTACTGGTTTAGTAAGTCATACAATTAATTTTCAATTAGTAAACAAATGAATAATATTGACTTAACGATTACATAACCTTTAAATTATAACTCCATGTTGACCCATGATCAACATCTTCACCTAAGCAACTAAATGATTACATGGTTAGTTCTATTCTGAAATTACTATTATTATTATTATTGTTATTATTATTAAATATTCTTGTTAGTGATTATAATGAACTTTAAGTTTGAAATACAAACAATTCATTAAGTGAAAATTTTTATAATTTCTACTTTATTCAGTATAGAGAGTACTTCAAAGTAGTCTGTAGAAACTCTTTCTACCTGGAGTTTTCATTTGTTACATTTATGTTCATGTAATATAAAAATAAGTGAGTTACTGTTATGATTTCCGAAAAGGAGTCATTATGATTGATGCGTATAACTAAGTGGTTGCGCGTACGAAGTCACTATAACGAATACCAATGAGTTTCTAGCTAGTCACTGCACATCTACCCGATGCCTACTTAGTCTCAAGCTGGAAATCAGAGTTCACAAGATTGATGAATCAACTAGACATAATCAAATTACATTTCAAACAATCCTTTATATATACATGAAACCTAAGCACTCGGTCAATCAATTGGAAAACTAACATCAATACAAAATACTAGATAACAGTGACTGTGAACTAGAGTAACGAAAACACAATCAATTAACCGTAATTCATAATTGTGAAGTGATATTGTTATATGTCGAGCTTCATAGCTTGACTAACCGCAAACAACTTTGGCATTCGAACGCTTTGAATCCTCCTAGTCACAAAGTCAGAAGAAAGAAGACGAGTAAACAGGAAACTTTATTACAGTAAGATTGAGAGTCTGTACGAAATAATCGTATATTTATAGTTTTCGGAAACAACAAAATCAGTATTATAATCCATCCAACTAAGAAGTTTCAACTATTACCCGATCAGAACGCTCCACGTCACGATTCTGGAAGGTTCTGTCGATCAGTAATTTCATGGAATGTCTCCAGCTCTTTCAAGGGTCCTTTAGGCTTCTATGAGGTTTCGGGAAGCTGTCCAAACACTTAATGTGTTAAACGGGAGGAATAGGGCAAAGTAAACGAAATAATAATTAGAATAAAATATTCACGTTGTGTACAACCAAAATAATTGAAGTGTTCTACAAGAAAACAGTTCTCGAAGTTAATTAATCTTCTTTAGGTGCCTAAAGTATCACCTCCGTTTTCTGAAGGTGATAATGATGATACGTTTCTCGAATCCACTACAGTTTTCAGCGCAGTCAGACAAAAAGTACAATTTACTCAAGAAAATAAAAGAAACATGATTAGTTATAGTAAAAACAAAAAAAATTTCAATCTACCACTAGACTTCTCTAGATAATGTAATGGGATCTTTATATGGTAACAGGAACAACACTTTATTACATTGGATATCTGTGATATTCAAGCCGGTACTGTCAGATCTTCTCCGGCTGCTGTATCCACGAACAAGAAAGTCAATAACACAACCACGTCTGCACTGTCCTGCGCCGGTTGCTACCACATTACTCGGTTCAATGTTTCGGTTCGCTGGATGCTTCAACTTCACAAACTAGAACTTTCACTTGGAATTTGAGATAATCTTGTAATAGATCGTTAATAAAGTGATTATTATTAACTAGCGACATACTCTGATACTCTTTCAAAGATCTAGTGTGAAGTTATGACTGGTAAAGTTCATACAAGCTAGGCTTGAGACATTTGTCATCAGTGTTCCATTATATCACATATTGATTGATATAAAAATAATATTATTCACCACTACACCTGTAGGTTCTGGATCTAACTACCAATAATCACTTTACTGGACGCCATCACTAAGGAGCATCATTATAAGATGAAACAGCTAACAAGGATTTCAGTTGTATGTTTTGACTTATTCATACTACAAATCAAGATTAGTCTCCATAAAACCACTTACAACTATGAAAATATTAGAAGTATTTTTCATTTTTAGTAAATCACATTGAAGACTGTACTTAGAATTAAGAATTTTCGGAAATACTTGAAGTAATTTCATCAGCTCCTAGTGAATTTCTTCAAATAAATATCGTTTCATTCTAATAATAATGCTTTGATTCATTGAATATAAATATTGGCTTAGTGTAGATAATCATGACCAAGTGATTAATTGAATCATTACATTGAAGCGATCAAATTACCATTAATCGATTTTGATAATGTTGCATTGTTATTAGTAGTGGAGTCTAGAACTGGTGTTTCATCCTATAAAGAACTCCTCAGGTAGCATGTTAGATATACACATGAATTTAAATGCAATACATTTTGCCTCGAACACTACTTAGTTCGTATAGTCAATAACTCCTTCGAAGAATATGCAAATTTTTTGTTAATGACGTATATGTGAACGTTAATCCGTAGAATGCAAGTTTAATCAGCTGACAAGTTTAAAACATATTGAAACAGATATCCAGTATTCCACTATTAAACACAATTCAACTTTATTAAAACTTGTACTTAAGATGATTATCGAGGCAATTCTCTCAGGATATACACATATGTCAATAGAGACAGTAACCAAACACAAATTTTAGTATTAACAACCTAAATAGTAGGAGTAATTGATGATTTCACGATGTTGTTCAAAACAACAATGAAAGCTTTCCAATTGCATCATTTAGTTCTATGTAAGCTGATATCTAAGCTAAAACTTTTTTTATACTATCTCGTAGAATGTTATCATAGTTTATGTTCATCATATTGCAAAGAGTCTATAAAATTCTATTAAAGATTAAATCGATTATATTATCTGTTGAATAGCGTTCATTTGAATTTCAGTTTCATTTGTTCGGTTATTTGACATAATCAACAATTGATCTGTTACACTTTCATGCTATACATTTACGTCTCACTACCAGACAATTGGTAGAATAAAAAAAGAGCCTATATTCAATTTCCAGGACATATCTAAATGTCAGATACTTCAACGACATCGTTCACCAGTGTGCACAACGCAATATAGTAGCTGGCTAGAGGTGGCCAAACCAAAACATAGCAGAAATCTATGAAGTCACTGACAAGTGGACTGAGTCATGTTGGTAGATGTAAGCTGCGTGGTTGGGGTCCGCGAGACGAAAGTCATCAATGGTTAGAGACCTTGAACGACATGGCTCAGAGTCGTTTGCAATGGCGCAGGTGCATCCACTCTTTGTGTTCTCTCAAAATCTAACCTTCTGAATTCTCTAACTTTCTCCTTTCAAATTTATCTCACTGAATTATACTTTTCGAATCATATCTTCGCTCCCTAATTTTCTGCATTACTGCTAATACTTCAACTATCGCTACCACTCTTGGATTTGAACTGACAGTTGTGTCTCTGTGCTGATGTGGTATGGCAACCTGAACTGATGTACGTACGTACGAAGTTCTGTGTTGTATCTATCTCTATCTTAAGATCATTCAAGGTGATTAATACACAGTAAAGTTTTACTATTCTAACATTTTCTGCATCCATAGTTACTAAACGCCAATAATGAATAACTTTAAACTCTTCACTATTACTTCATATATAAAATTCAAAGAAACACGTAATGTTGAAATTCTACAAATCATTTGAATCTTTCTTTTGATTTGTCATGGACCGAGTTTTATCAGTTTTTGTTGCCATTTGTGCATGTTGAAAGGATTGCTACGATATAACAATAGTTCACGTGTACGATTTGAGTTGGATTGTGACTGGCAAGCTGAATCGATGACACGCGTTTCATCCTGTTACATAAACATATCAGTTGCAAAAGTGTGTCCGTCTGGACTCAGTAGCCTAGTGGTGGATTCGACGGCGTTTGTCAAGAAGCGAATTGAGTTCGAGTCTTGGTGTTAAGATTAGCACTACGGTGTAGCTGACGAGTCCCGGCAGGGACGAAACGCGCGTTCTGAATTTCACTTGCCAACCACACTCTAACTCGAGTCTACAAATCATTGTTTTAACTAAGCTACAAAGAACACTTCACTTGTATCTTATTTAACAGTTATTTGAAGCAAATGAAACATTGATGATTATCAATTAAAAATGCATATTATCACGGTTGTTGTGTGCTAAACTGAATAGTTATATGTTCTTCATTGAAGGCAAATATCATTACATTTGTTGCTGACATACTGAATTGACAAGTAAATAACAGGACTAAGTGAAAAGTCTCACTTTATTCATCTAACCTCAGTCGGTGTGTAACAAAATCAGCTTAGATTTAGAAAGCACGCTTGGATTTCGCCAACTTGTCCTGTAGACGGGATATCTTAACAAAAGGCTGTGTTCTACCCACTATTCCGTCCTGTTGTAGCTTACTGATGAGAAACATAGGTCATATCAATGAAAGATATACATAAACTTAAAGTCTTTGATCGTAGAGATCATCTTGTATATTGAAATGACTGAATATAAATATTGTTATATTCAGAGTACTAGGTAAATCAATAAATGCCTGTTACCCAATGTAGAGCATAGGCCAGCGACCGACATTCTCCAACCAACTGTGTCCTGGGTTTTCCTTTCCAGTTCGTTCTAAGTGCTGTTCATTTTCTTCATGCCTGTCTCCAATTCCCGATGCAATGTGTTCTTGGGTGTTCCTCTTTTTATTCTGGTTTCAGAATTTTACGTTGGTGCTTGTCTTGTGATACAGTTTGATGATTTCCTCACTGTGTCCTATCCACCTTCAGAGTCTTTTCCTAATTTCTTTCTCGGTTGGTAGCTTTGTTCTCTGCCACAATAGAATACTAAGAAGACATGGTAAATCTGGAGACGAGACCATAAACCTTTAATGACTGGTTGGGACATGTGTTACATATACCCGACCACCGCCTGCCTCGTCGCGGGATGTTAGGTGTAGGATGGGAGAAGGCTAGATTAAAACATGGAACTTGTTGATACAGTATTTGACTGATGGTCTAGACTATGTAAGTGGAAGCAGATTACCTGATTGACGTCCGAGTGTAATCGCAAACAAAGGTTGGTGACCATGGATTACATGATTCGGAATCGGTAACACTTGCGAAAGTGTATTTACTCTTTATCATCATGTAGACCTTAAGTTCTACTATCTTTTCATTTACACTGTTTTATTCTTCCCTATTGTAGTTTTCTTCATGTAAAATTGATATCGTTGTGCTAATGTGGTATAGTAACTGCAATCTGTGTACACATGTCAGGTCCTACACTATTCATGACTATCTGTCATCACTAAATACCTAAAAATCGAAGTATGTCGTTCTGAGTTTTATAATTTCATAGTAAAAGAGTGGAAATCTTTGCGATCTTAATTTCATAAAAGATCCAGATAGTAATATATATTGCTGATCTGTGTGTGCGGTGATGGAGGGGTGGTTTTCGATTATTCTTATTATCCTTCCTCTTGTCTATTTTAAAGTCATATAAACAATAATCTGTAAGAGTTAGAGTTTTTTTCATTAGTTGGCATAATGGACTGTATTCTATCGCTGTCTACTCTAAACAGATTTCTTAGATAATGACTTTTTCTACTTACAAGTTTTGCAGTGAAATTAAATATGAACGTATCATCCTGTTTGGTACTCGTCAGTCGGGAGATAAATCTACACAGATATAACATTTTGAACAAAAACTACTCTTTTAATCAATCGAAACGACGTAGAACCTTAGACAAACATATATATCACTTGTAATTACTATATCACACTTGTATAATGAAATGAAATCAGTAGTATGAATACTAAACATACTTCAACATAATGAAATGAAAGAAAGTACACATGACAAAACAGAACTGAAGATTTAAATGGTAAAAAGTCAATGTATATGTTGCATAGCGATCAATTCTAGCGTATATCACCCAAAATCTCAAATCACTGATTGCGATTATTTTTCCAACTTCATGTAGTACATCAGATTCTGATGTCACAGTTTACAACACCAACAGTGTCAACAACTTAATGGCCGTGATAACATTCTATACTAACCAACATTGTGTATCAATGTAGGCAATAGTAGTTAAGCATACAACGTATGCATAGTAACCAATTCAATCAACGAATATTTTACAATCTAATTAATTGATTCATTGTCACTATCTTAGAATCATTACATAATTATTCTTCCTTCCTTCTTAAAAGAAACAAATCGAAAGTCTAAGAAATCAATCAAATACACAATTTTATTATAACTCTGAATTGTTTACAAAATATTAATTATGATGTAATAAGTAGAAAATAATAATAAAACTTAAGAATGAAATGAATTCATTTAATTAAAATGCTCATATTATTATCAGTAGTATTAATTACTGTACTAGTAGTAGTAAATTTTACAAACAAACAAAAAACACAACTCAACATGATTTATCATTAAGATAAGCAACGAAAAAAAAAAAAGTAATAAGCTGAATAAAATTTTGTTTCTAAGTGAGAAAAAAACATCAGATAAACAATAAAAATGCTTTTCAACAAAAAAATATCAATTCAAATAAATAATCAAACACATGTTGATTCAATGCTTCATTATTGTACTACTTACACTACATTGTACTACATAAAGAAATCATTTACATATAATACAATAAAATATTACTTATTAAAGAGATTATGAAATATAATTAGATTATAATTAATTAATTAATTACAACATAATATCAATGAAATGGATTCGATCTTAGACTATGGTATTATTATTATTAAATCATTACACAATAATAGAAATAAATTATGTTGCCTAAATATAGTGAATTGTTTACACATGATTAGTTAATTTACAAATGAAATGTTGTGGAATGTTTATGCATTTCTCTTATTTGAATGAATGTAGATATGAGGAAAAAAAAGCATGAAAGAAAGAAAGAAAGAATTACAGTCTAGACAACGTAGTAGAACAGGATGTTGATGATTTCGGTCCAATTCTTAATAGTTTTTCATCAATAATAATCTAAAATAAAATAATAATGATAATTTAAAGAGAAAATATGTTAATACAGTGCTTAACTAAGGAGATGGGGCAAAAGAATCTAAAGATAACTTTCATTATGAAGTATACAGGAGATCTATTTCATCATAAATTGACAGTTGCTATCTGACCCCCCCCCACTCAACTTGAAAATTATAGAGAAGCCTTACTGATGTACATCAACTATGTGAGAAATCTTAACGACTACTATTAAATTAACCACAGATCAACAGTACAGTAAACATACATTAGTAGTTAGGTTAAACTAATGGTCACATCAGTATAGCTTAATCAAAAGAATTTCATCAGTATTAAACTGTTAGATCGGACCACAAAGAAGAGTAACAAACTTTCAGAACTGTGGTTTTGAACACTATTTCATTTATTCCAACTTTCTGTAATGTAAACATTTTGTTTCTACTATTGTTACTCTCCGCTTGCCCTATCCTCCCGTTTAGCATAATTACTGTTATTATATTGTCTGTTGTTATGGACTACAGTCAATTAGTTGTGTACAAGTTGTTTCTATTCACTACCACTATTTCCCTCGTTTTATATTCATGTTAATTTCCTAATTGGTTTGTTGTGTGGTCTGATTTTATGTATACATATAAAGGAATGCTTGAAATATAGATTCGATTCTGTCTGGCTGACCTATTGGCTCACATTCTTCTTATTTCGGTTTGGGACTAAGTGGGCACAGGGCAGACGCACAGCTATCAACTAGGCACTAGTTATTGGCACCCACTCAACCCCCCATCACCCCCAATTTTCTCTCGTCATTACATAAACAACAATCAATTTCATTAACATTACACTGATCACTCAACGTAAACACCTTCCAGTCACTTCCTATGTGAGATCGCCTACCGCCTGTGCATAACTCAAAAAATAATACTAAACAATAACATACAAATAAATAAATGTATGTAGCTTACTTCTTCTTTTAATAAATTACTTAAATCAACACGATAACGATCTAATGCTTCACGCATAGCACGATATTTTGCTTCATGTACATTTGACATTAAATTGTAATAATATGTAAGTAATATTAAACAAGTTGATAAGAAATCACTACAAAATACAAGAGAGTAGATAAGTAGTATATTAATAATTGAATAAATAATAATAAAAAAAGGTGAATTTATATACACAATTTGCAATGTGACTGGTAAGCGAAATTCAGGGAGTGCGATTCGTTCTATTTGAGACTCATCAACTGGATGTACTTTCATCTCAGTGTTAATGTTCACATCGAGACTCGGACTCAGTTCATTTCCTGCGAAACGGCACCGTGTTCCCTACTAGGCTACTGAGTCCAGACAGCCACACTTATGCAACGGGTATGTATATATAATTAGAATGTATTTGGACATTCCCGTTGATTTGTTAGGGACTGAAGTTGATTAGTTTCTCTTGCTATATGTTCATCCTGAGAGGATTGTCTCGATATATATATATATATATATATATATATATATATATATATATATATATATATATAAGCTGATAAACTATGAGATATAGAATAATTTTAAACCTCAACGTCTACAGGATGACAAAGAGTGAATGCATATCAGCAATTCTAAGCTCCAACTAGGTTGTTTGTATCCATTAACACGAATCAGAAATGCAATCAATGACTTCAGATTCTGATGTCATGTTTAGATTTGGTAAACTACTCTAATTAACTCACTATTGGACAACTCAGTCGGTCAGTCAGTTACAACGTAGAACTTGGTACATGCGTACATCAGTTCAAGTTGCCATGCCTCTATTAGCAGATAAAGATTAAATTGTCGGACCAAATCCCAGAGTAGGGGAGGTAGTAACACAGTAAGTACTAATGGAAAGGCATAGAGATCAACTCAACTCAATGACTCTCAAAACGTTCTAATTAAAAAAAAAGTGATAATTAGTGGAGATCAGACAAGCTAAAATTTGAAAAATTAACGCCAACGAAATAGCATGCACGTTAACTGAATAAACGCTTCTATATGCATGCACTGTAGAATTGTTATTATTGAAAGTTGTGAAGATTCTCTAAAGTTCTATATCAGTGAAAACTTAAAAGTATTGAACAGCATTATTGTTTCAGTCGGAAATTCCTCTGTAGCAGTATGCATTTATGTTCCAACTATGAATAAAACCTGTGTTGTGATGAACACTTAATATTTAAACATATTCGATATCGTTCTGCATCTTTGCAACATAACCTTTTTCAATGTAAGCAATTGGTGTTATAAGTGAAAAGAAGCAATCACATCTGCATATCAACATGTAGTAGGGGTTATTACTGCCTTCAGAAACCAAGTAAAGCACAGGAAGAAGATAATGGTATAAGAAGGATTCATTTGCTAAATTGACGACGAGGATCAAAAGTTACAGTGTATTAAGACATCAGTCACTTCCATGCAATCCATCCATAAAGTTCTATGTTATTGACTATTTAGTCACCACCAGGTAAAGTTTAGCTTCACGACAAAATTCTGTCAGTAAAATTCCTGGATCCTAAAAATAATACTACACAAACTTACAAAAATAATTCTTTCAATTGGTTAACTTTAGATGCAGGATACTGTGATTGATTTTCAACTTTTAAAAATGCCTGAGCATAAGCCATTGGACCAGCATTAACTGTAGGCAATAATGCACCTTGTAACTGCATATCCATTAATAAAGGAATTTGATTCATTGACACTTTTACATTATTTGCATTACTATTACTGTTATTATTATTACTGGTAGTAGTCATAGTAACTGTAGCGCTAAGGTTTGTTGAAGTGTTTGCAGTTAAATTTAAACCATTTCCAGTAGAGTCACCTAAAGATAAAGAAAAGAAACGATAATAAATTGACATTGTTCTAAATGAGATGAGAATCTACAGGATTAATTCAATTGAAAATGTAAGATAATTTACAGGCATGAAAAATACACAATCATCATGAACAAAGAAGAAAATTTCAATGTTAATGAAATACCATTCAACTAGTTTAATCGTATCATGAAACTAAAAGACTAAGATTTCTATATAAAATGTTGATTAGTGTAAGTTATTCAGTGCACTCTGACTTATAGTCACTATTTAGCTGATATCGATCAATTGATGAATGTAGAACGACTAAATGCAACTATTCTGACATTTAACATGCATAGCTCAGTTATTAATTTTAACTTTTACATCAATTTAAACAAAGAAGTTCATTGTGAACATCAACATTGGGATGCAGGTACATCCAGCCGATGAGTAACAAATAGGACGAAACGCGAGTCCTGCATTCCACTTGCCAGTCACAATACAAATTAAAGAAGTTAACGGTAAGGTACTACGGTTAGAAAATATTATCGCGAAAATTTCAACTTCAATGTATACAACGTTTGATTTTGTTGATTAGTGTAAAGAGAAATAAAACAAGTTGAATTGATATGACATTGTATCAAAACCTACATTGTTTATAGCTCGTTATACCTATACCTATCTCAGTCAGTCAATCACAACGTAGAACTTGGTACATGCGTACATCAATTCACGTTACCATGCCCCAATTAGCGAACAGAGATTACATTGTCGAATCAAATACCAGAGTAGAGAGGTAGTAATAGAGTAAGTACTAATGAAAAAGTATAGAGATTGGAGATAAGATTCGAAAAACTATGATTCAGTAAAGAGAAAATTATGATAAGCTTAAAAACTTAGAATTTGGAGGAAGACAAGAAGTGGATGAACCTGCGCTATTGCCAATGATTTTGAGCCATATCACCTAAAATCTCTAAACATTTTTTAAGATCATCAGGCGGACCCCAACCATGTAGTTTACATTTATTAACATGCCTCAGCCCGATTGTCAACGACTTCATGGACTGGTGCCATGTTTTCGTTTGGCCGCCCCTAGCAATCTTCCGGCCTACTCTCACAAGATGAAGGATTAGGCATGGGGATAAGAGAGTTACTAGAAACTGATAGTGGGATTTGACCTTTATTAAGATGATCTCATGTGCTGTTAGACACACCAGACAGCATTGCTCATCGAGGTAGGCGGTAGTCAGGCATACGTAACACATGTCCTAACCACCTCAGCTGATGAAAATTTACTAGTTCATCAATAGACTTACCGTATTTACCTAGTACTCTATTCCTAACCCACGCATTGCCTACTCGGTGGTCCCAGCAAACACGAGCAATGCTTCGAAACATCTATCATCAAAAAGTAAAAGCCTACGAATATCCTCTATCCTTAATGGCCAGGTTTCACATCCATAAAGTAAAACAGATCAAACTGCTGCGTAGTAAACGCATCCTATACTATACTATAAATGATGCAAACTGGCAAAAGCCAATCGGGCTTTATGCATATGAGCCGAGATATCATCGGACACCAGACCATTAGGACTGATGAGGCTCCCGAAATAAGTGAAGCAGTTAACACATTCAACTGCATCTCTCCCTATGATTAATTTCCGTGCCGAAGCAACCCAATCCTGAAGCAACATTCTGAATGCGATAGGGAGAATCGCATCCCAAACATGCTTACATTCATGCTATACCTATACCTATCTACTTAAAAGTGTCAGTTCTAGAAATCATGATCAATGGAAGTTAGTCATAACAGAAGTGAAGTAGTTATCATTTAATGGAAATGATCGATTATCGTAAACTATTGTGGAATGACTGAAATGATAAATACAAAATTATTGGACATCAACTCAATGATTTGAATGTTCTAGTCTCCTAATTGAATTAACTAATAACTTTTTGATGTATTTCTGACAAAAAAGCATCCAATCAAATCAAAAGAAGATAAACTTGTAATTTGATGAACATAGTAACATCATTATCTAACTAACCTGAATGATTATACGCTGCAAGATTATTACGTAAGGTTATTACGTGACTCATCAGTTCTTGATTTTTACACTGTATACATAAGAAAATAACAATACGATTGTTAATTAATGATAACACTTAATATGTGGAAAGAAACATGTTGGTGAAAAACTCTTCATCATGAAACTATGACCTACTAGTGCTTGTCGACACCTCTATTAACTCAAATATTGAGTGGTAGATTCCATAAAGTATCTTACAGTATATCTCATGTGATATACAGAATATTAGCTTCATTATTCATCTAACGCCTACTTAGGGCTCATGAACAGACAGCCCAGATAAACAACGGTATGGATATACCTACTAAATATTCACTCTTCATTAAGTTCTACAACGTAGGTATACTTATCAATGTCTAGCAGTAATGGTTATTCTTAACGTGAAACTAACCATTAACTTCGTTGACTGAAATGTTTTATAACCGTGTTTGTCAATAAAAGGTATACTAAATAAGTATGTAAACATACTGACGTTACTTCAGTGGAACTCCACTAACCGAGTCACAAATTATAGTAAACTTCCATATATGTTTGTTAGAGGCAGATGTCCACTCTTCATGAATGTATAACACGAAAAGCGTGTCAATTAAGTATCAGAATAAATTAACAAGATGATGAACAAATCAGTGGGAAAACAACAATCGCTTTTATCAAATTGAATGATGAACATATTGCATTCCAACAGTTAAGAAGTCAAACCATTAAACATCGATTCCTAGATGCCAAGAGTACATCCTAGAGACATATCATACAAAAATGAACATGTGTCTAGTGGTTCTCGATTTCTAAATATTCCTTCCATAACCTACCTTTGACTTTAATTCATAATCGAAATCAGTGATCAAAACAAAAAAAACATTTAATTTGTCATTTGTGTTTATCACGAAGCGATCGCGATTTGAAACTTTGGCAGTATGTACCCATGACTTAACTAGGGATCAAAACCTACGATTATTGTGTCTTGCGATGAACACTTAACTATCTGCATCATTTTGACCAGCGTCTAATGATAAACTACTCCCCACCCCATCCACTTCAGTGTCAGATACTGTTGAAATACTGAAATTTTTAAAATAGAAAGAGGAGTTTTGACTGGTGGAGCCCAGACTTGTCAAGAGTGAGACAGTAATCACCAATAACAATGGATGAATGTCGCGCCATATATATCACGAATTGATATAAGTGGGAAATCAACAATTAGATGCCGAACAAAGAGTGCAGAGGGTTAGGGGTTTGCCGTCAACCTGAAGCCCCTGGTGCGGAATCTAGAGTGCGCACTGCTGAAGAGTTCAACGCTAGAACGAAACAGCTGTCGAGTGCTCCCTGATTTCAATGGTACCCTGCCAACATCAATCTGTGACATATTCAATCAACTAGAAAGAAAAACAACAAGAAACTAGAACACTTCACATTAATTTGACCCACTTGAATAGCATCTACCGCTGAATCGATTGGGGTGAAATCAGTTTCTGTCACATGTATTATTTCAAGTCGACGACGTATATGCGGAAATGTTGCTTCCGTAGTTAATATAGTACGACGTTTCCATTGGATAGTCAAATCATCACTACGTTTAGGACCTGATGCTAATAGACATGCTTCTGTAGATAAACCTATTAAAAAAAGTAAAGCACAAAATGACAAATAGTGATGGATTAATAATATACTCTCTCTCTCTCTTTGTAGATATAACCTCTGCAGAAAATAAGGTGAATTCATGTAACAAAGTCACACAATATCATATCATCCAATTGTCCACTTACTTTATTGATGTATTTACTCAGATGGCAACTCATTATGGGCTATTCATGTATTGTTAGGTATATGTGACCATTTGAGTGACTGTCTACTCTATTCGCCTTTCTGTAATGTTGGCATGGACAATTTTAATATGAAATAGACACACACTACGCCATTCGATCTATGTCATTCACACATCATGAATCGCTTCAAGACCTAGTTAAGATGATTGACATTCTCAACTCCATACAACTGGATTGTTGAACATATCACAATTCTATTGCTACTTTGGATTTCTAGGTCTACTTACTAATGTTGGCAGCTCTAGTGGACATTCAATTCAATTGATTACAACAATGTTATTGTGCTCGTGACATTATCTGTATTATTATTACTATTATTAACTGTGCACTACGAATTAATCCCACTGACAAGAATATAACATATACTAATCTAAAGCTCATAGATCCAACGTTATTGCTTTTCTACAAACAAAAGAGGTAGAAGAAAAGATCTACTCTAAAACAAACTAGTACATCCCTCCCTGTGCAATGAATTAACAGTACCAATCATAAGGTATAAAAAGTATAAAGTTAAAAAACAATTGGCAAAATTAGCTACTAACATTTATTTATTCAACCCCAAAGTCTTACGAGAGGATTTATTTCTTCATAATGTAGGTGTCAGCAACATGTACATTACCGACAGTACTAGTCAATATAAGTCAAATGAATATTACATAATCCATTTTTAGTGGAATACACTAAATCTGAAACAAACATAATGAGAATGAAGTAGAATCAATGATTGGAAATAAAGTACCGTAAAGAAATTTTTATTGAAATCGATAGGTGGACTATGTTCTCACTTGATCGTAAATGCTGTCTTGATGTAATGATCAGGTTAACATAATACAACTATGCGAATAGGAACAATTTTCAGTTCAGTTCATCCATACTATGAATCCTTGTACACGTTTTTGAGATTCAACTTATATAATGTCTAATTAATGCATTTTACTTATGAGATATGATGTATAGTAAGTAAATGTCTATGTAAACATTAGATAAACAAGCAAATTGGTATACTTTCTTACCTGGTTGTCTTAGAAATGGTGTTTCAAACATAAACTGATGAATATCATGATGTTTTGCATAAGATGTTAATGGTTTTTTATTAGAATCTTTTGTTTCTTTATATGGTTCAACATAAGTGACCTGAATGTATATAGAAAGAAATAGTCTATTAATGGTTACATTATCGAAATATTTAGAAAAAAAATCATTATGAAATTATTCATTATACGTCTAAACTAAGTTTACATAGTTGATCAAGGTTAGGCAAAACAAGTTTAAAATGTGTTCAGTTTAGAAAAAGGTTGTGGTTGGTATTAGGTTGATTAGAGGTAGTCATTTAGCAAAAAAAACGGCCTAACATAACTTTTATGAAATTTCGCAAACGAATCGGAGACAGGCATGAAGACAATGAACAGCACTTGGAACGAGCTGGAAAGGAAAACACAGGACAGAGTTGGTGCGAGAATGTCAGTCAATGGCCTATGCTCCACATAGAGTAACAGGAATTGATTGATTGATGAGATAAATGATCTAACTTTGAAGCCAACACGATCGTTCTAGGTAGCATAACTGTCTCATTACTGACAAATCTGAACTCCGCTAGTCATGACTTTTCACTAGAGCTTCAAGAACATACTGAAGTTAGCCACTAGCGAGCTGACTATTGGATGCCAACCCAGTGATGCAGACAGTTAGGCGTTCGCCGTCAACCTGGAGCCGATTGGGGGAAATTTAGGGTGCACACTGTTGAGGAGTCCCATACTAGGACCGAGAAGCTGTTCAATACTCGCTGGTTATCAATGGTACCCTGCCAACATCAATATGTGGCGAATTCAACCAGTTAAATTAAATACCAATCTCCAGAAACCATCCCAATTCAAGTGTCTTAATGGCCGACCAAACATACACCAATAAGTACAGATCAATAAAATAACGTTACCTGAACATAGGCTTTCTTTGGATCTAATGTTGATCTATTGATATAATTTTCTGATAATAATTCCACTGATTGATTACCATATTTATGACGATATAGTTGTAATAATTCATTACATTTTTCATTTAATTTTTGACACGGATTCGAACGATAAATGAATGATTTACCAGCCATTGATTCAAATAACTATGTAACAAGAGAGATATGAGTCTTTTCATAATGTAATATGACAAGTTTATATATATATATATATATATATATATATATATATATATATATATATATACTTAATTGTCACATGATGTCCATATGAGAAAATGTACAATAAATAGGTCGGTGAACTATTTCGTCAACATACTGTAAGTCGATCAGTGTGAATGCTTAAACTCTGATATGCTATATGAATGATGTTGTTCAATATGAAGAAAAGAAACTCGCGAAATGATGTTGTGGTGTAGGCATCCCATTTTACATCCTTTCCAGAAAATATCTGTGTTTATTGTAATATTACATGTATAAAATATTTACAACTCAACCATAATAGTCTCCTACTGTAATAAATCTGGCATTCAAACCATAGTCAACTAGTTTTAAGAATATAAACTTGATATCTAACAGTTTTTGTTTCAATGTTGTTACACAAAGTTCATTTTCATGAACAATGAGAGTTCATTCAGTCTTTTTTTTCTTCATTAGAAACTGAATAACGAAATGTTTAAATTGTTCAAATTTACAGATAGTCATTATTAACTATGGTTTGTTTATGCATAGGGATGTAGAACCTCGTACGAAGTTGACACGAAATTGATGCGATATAAAGTAGTCGTCTACATTATGGTTACATACACAAATCTATTCTTGGTAGATAGTAAAATGAAACTCACTTGACCATAAAATGTAACACGATAATATGTTGCAAATAGTCGATGTCCTTGTGATTCCACTCGACTTATCGCTTCATAAGTTCGACCAATATGATGGTAAATTTGTGCTAAATTAGTATATTGACATTTGAATTCATAAACTGGTAAAATTAAAGCATAAACCGGTCGTATACACTCGAATAAACCAGCTGATTCCAAAGCCAATGCAGCCTCATTAATATCCGTGAGTAAATCATCCTTGAAAAAGTGTTTAAGAGTTGAAACAAAATAAACAAATGTTAATTATATGATTTAGGTAAAAGTGGTTTGTTGCTGCGAGTCGAATTAAACCTCGCGATTCGTCCCATTAAGGACTTATTAGCGGGATATACCTGCATATAATTCAATAACTTTCGCTGTAAACGTATATCGAGTTATTGATGAACTAGGGCTTTGTATTTCTGCTACATAGAGAGTATAAAGATGCACTGCTTAACAACGACAAAACGAATAAAATAACGCATTAATCTCCAAGTGTTACAGCGACTTTTAACATTGAACAGGTATTATTAACGCCTGTTAGTTAAACCCGATACTGTCCAAACTTAGCCTGTAAAGTAGAATATATGAAGTCGGTTCGTCAAGCAGTTCAGAATAGAGGATTCATATATTTTAAATAATCATTTATTTATATAAACACATCCCAAGACCACATAGGAAAACAAGTAGTGAAATAACATTAAGGTATTAGCCATAAGAGCTTGAGGTAATGGATACGTAAATAATTGGACCTAGTTAATTATATCATAATAACTAATTTATTCATTGTTTGCAAGCAAACCAAAATGATTTAGACTGAATTCCCAAGCAGTATGAACTCATGACCTCACAAACGAACAAACTCAGCACCATTAGGTATCACAGAGGAAGTTTAACCGTCAGTACAAGTAGATCGTCAAACAGTAGTCAGATTATCACTTCAATCAATTTGTGATGTTGCACAACGATCAAACAATGTCATTGAAATTACTAAATGTTTAGAAAACCACTCCAACTGTTTATTTATGACAACCACATGAATATTACATCACTTACAACTAACTAATGTACACATACTTACTTGTGTATAAGAAATTTCTAAAGTAGTTGAATCTTCTCTCAGCCCACTTTCCTCTAAGGAAATATTTAATGAAATTTCTTTAAATGCATCACATCCTTGAGGAAATTCACCTTGAAAAAAGAAGTTCAAAGTGAAATATAAACGATAAAAGGCTTATTTTTCAATAAATCTTAGTTGTTCAACTATAAAAGTGTTTCATCAATAGTCCGGATAGAATAAACTCTGTTTCGTTTAGATAAGTAGTTAAAAATGTCATCAGTAAACGATGATAAATTGAATTACTAAAACGACTGAACTGTAAACTGAAAATAAACTTGTCGCATCAATGACATCCCCCTATTAGAAACACTTAACATATACGTTTGAGACAAATTAACAGAATCTTCACTTACTGTTATGCCGGAATACAAAGAAGCGTAACAAACTTTCAGAACTCTGGTTTCGAACACTATTTCATTTATTCGAACTTCTGTAATGTAAAAATTTTGTTTCTATTATTGTTACGCTCCGCTTGCTCTATCCTCCGGTTTAGCATAATCACTGTTATTACATTGTCTCATGTTATGGATTACAGTTAATTAGTTGTGTACATGTTGTGCCTATTCACTACCACTATTCCCCTCGTTTTGTATTCATGTTAATTTTCTAATTGGTTTGCTGTGTGGTCTGATTTTATGTAGATATAAAAGAATGCTTGAAATATAGATTCGATTCTGTCTGGCTGACCTATTGGCTCGCATTCTTCTTATTTCGGATTGGGACTATGTGGGCACAGGGCAGGCGCGCAATAACCAACTAGGTACTAGCAATTGGCACTCGGCCATCCAATCAAATCATCACCCAATTTCTTGCGTCATAACACTTACACACACACACTATGCAAGATGATCGAACTCAACACGATCCATTTAGATAAGTCAACCTGTTATGACGAGAGAAAGATGGGTGATTGGATGGCCGGCCGAGTGCAAATTGACTGGTGCCTAGTTGGTTATTGCGCGTCTGCCCTGTGCCCACATAGTCCCAAGCCGAAATAAGAAGAATGCGAGCCAATAGGTCAGCCAGACAGAATCGAATCGAATCTATATTTCAAGCATTCCTTTATATAAACATAAAGTCAGACCACCCAACAAATTAATTAGAAAATGAACATGAATACAAAACGAGGGAAATAGTGGTAGTGAATAGAAACAACTTGTACACAACTAAATAACTATAGTCCATAATAAGAGACAATATAATAACAGTAATTATGCTAAACGGGAGGATAGGGCAAGCGGAGCGTAACAATAGTAGAAACAAAATGTTTACATTACAGATAGTTCGAATAAATGAAATAGTGTTCGAAACCACAGTTCTGAAAGTTTGTTACACTTCTTTGTGGTCCGACCTAACACAATCAACAAGTCAAACTGTTTGCATAACAGTTTTGATAGATTCATCGTATAGACTATGATAAGCATTGCAATACTAATTATGTTAAATGTTTCAATCTAATATTGTATAATGAAGTGAGAAATATAAACACACTAGAGTTAATGTATACCAGCTTATGTTAAGTCGTAAAGAGGAGGATAATAAAACACAGTTATAGAGTACTTTAAGGTCCCTTTCTACCTGAATTTAATCTCTATGACTGAATCTTGCAATTAGCAGAAGAGAAATTTAACGATGCAATTTTTCGCGAATTAAAAAATCCTCAACAAATTACATAATCCAGTAATTAGTGCCAATCTAGGAACTCTGAAACTCATTGTTTAGGAATCCATAATTCTACAGCATTTCTACACTATACAAAAAACGCATCAAACTAATTGGTGATATTTACATACTAAAATACATAGTCTCAAACATATGAAATATTAAGTTATCGCTAAGTAGATTGTATGCAACATAGAAACTATTCCTGGCAATGGCGTTTACCTCGTTATAAAATTTGATACTAACTTTATTCTCAAAACCTAATCCACAAATATAACCCTAACTCTTAATCCCCTAGTCTTAACATGGAACCTAATTCAGAACTAATTTAAGAACACCTAGAAGGAGGTGAATGTCAATATGGAAACAGACATACTTTTCTCAATTTCATTTTCAAATTGTAAAACCTTTAGAAAAAATCAATAAATACTTCAAGAATGGACATTTATCTCTATACTCATTGTAATGAATGGCATTGTTTTGTATTGGATTTACTCGTTGATTTATAAAATTCGGTTTGATTGATTCACCTTTTCTTGAGTTTATTGAGATAATTTGTTGCCGACAGTTTAAGAAACAGTAACTGTAAAGTAGCTAACTATAGATTGCGGTTATTCATTTCTCATTAGATAATCAACTATACATTGTTGATTAATGAATTCAGTAATTAACAAAATTATGAAGAAGAAATTAATTCATATAGTGAGAATAGTCCATGGTTAGAATGGTGGATAGTCAAATCAATAAAGAAACAAGAAAAAAAAACATGCAGAAGTACAAGAAAAACTTGTAAAAAACAAAATAGTATAAGAGAACAGATCAAGGCACAAACTAATCAATCATGTACACAGAAATGCATAGAAACAAGTAGAAGTGTAATAAAAAATGCATACCATTTTAAAAGAATGTAGATATACATTGAATAGATGAAAAGCAATAGGAATTGTATTTAATACTGGGATGAACATTTGCTACAGATGAAAATGAAAGAAGCTTATTAGAGTATTGTAATAGAAAAAAAGATAATTTCTTTCGATTATGTTATTTATTGAACATGTACAATCTTATTCCAAGATCTAATTATCTACTGTCCAACTGAAGGCGTTATCATTAGGCTTTAAATTTTAGGACGTTTCAACAAACGGTAAAGAAACCAATTACTGAAATTCCCTTAGACAAGTTAATTCGTTAGATAAATGATCTTAATTCCGTACCTAACAAAGCTTTCAAATAGGTCGAAGCAACTCTTACGAACTGTCGTAATCAATACATGAATACACAAGTCAATATCCAGATGACTTAATTTGAATTGTGATTGGGGTGTCGAATCAAAGATGTGTGTTTTATCCTGTGTGACTGTCTGGACTTAATAGCCTAGTGGAAAAGCCGGTGGCGCTTGCCACATGAGCGTTAACGCTGGGATGTACAAGTATATCCAGCTGACAAGTCTCAAATAAAACAAAACGCGTGTCCTAGGTTCCGCTTGTCAGCTACAATCCAAATTAAGTGATACATGTTAATTCTAACTGTATCAAGGTAATCCGCTCAGAAGGTACATATCGCAACAGAGACCGATCAATTTCAATGATTGGACCTTACTTCTCTATTCCTATACGGTTTTTTCAACATAATAAAACCTAGCATATAGATACATCGCTCCAGGTTACCACACTTCAGTAGCACAGCAAGATTAACACCAGCCTAATAGTAGTAGTAAGAAGAAGAAGAAGAAAATGTTTGAGCCTACAGAATACGGTTCAGGGAAAAAGAACTAGGTTGGCTGACCATTATCAAGTGACCAAATAGATGTTCATCAAGTCCTTCACAATGCTGACCGAATTCTACTAAGCACGTTGTAATGTGGTTACTAATTTAAGTGACCTGATCTTACTAGCACTATGTAGAGATGGGAAGTGATCTTAGGGTAGTCGGTAGGAAACCCTAGACCTAGGTTTCCTCTTGAATGTCACTCGTTAGTAGACATATCTCCAATCACAGTCTTACAGGGGGTCAATCGAGGCCAGAATAGCTCAATAGTAGCAGTCACAAACTGTGGAGCTGAGTGATTCGGTATCGAACCGACAGGAGAGCTCAAGTTCCACCAACGATTGCAGGTTCGCCTTGTTGACAATTGCCAAATAGCACGAAACCTAGGCCCAAAGTTTCCTGTCGATTCCCCTCAAACCTACTTCCAGGAAGAATTAATTAATAGAAAGTAAGATAAAAAGTAATTTTAAACTCAAGATTTAAGGAAGGACAAAAAGTAAATGAACCTGCATCACTATAACCGATTCTCAGACATGTTACTCAAAGCCTCTAAACACTGGTTAAGGCAACGTCGCTTACCCTAATCAAGTAACCTAGATCTACCAACACTGCGCAGATAAGCATTCAGTGAGTTCATGGACTGACTGTTGGCATGTTTTGGTTTGGTCGTCTCTAGCTTTCTTCTATCCAACTCATATATCAGTTAGAAAGCGACAATGTGCGTCCTATGTGACTATAATTCTCTATAGTTTATTCGTCTCTTTTCATTGACAAACGAGTATCTTATCTATACCATAAATACATCAGACATCAAACCATTATGAATGATAAAACTTTGAGAAAAAAAAGAAACAAATGAAATCACTTCTCTTCAGATGACAGAAATAGCACACACATTACATTGAATTCATTGATTAAAACAACGACCTGATCCCTTCTTCAATAAAAGACAAATAGATTATCCAATACACATTTGAAATAATTTTTATATTTATTCACTTTAGTAAGAAAATGTAAACAGTAACCCTTTTCTTTCACTAAAATGTCATTGACATCTTGTTTTATTTTTACTAGACACATTAATTGTGATTTTCTCTAGTCTTTATTTTTCACTTTTTCTTTTCATTAATCTACTTATATGTGTGTAAGTGTGTACGTTTACATGTTCACCATAAGTACATAGGAATTCTAATCCAAAGAAAAAAAATTATGTAATCATATAAATAAACAAATATCACAGAAACTATATTATCCTCTAGTTGTAACCTCATCTACCCTCCTCACCTTCATCCTGAATAACTAAGTAAACATACTTCATCTGAAGTGACGATGATGAACAGTAGATTGTCAAAATAGATAAACAATATTAGAAAGATGTGTCTAGTGTACATGTTGTATGCCAGTGTACATATTTACAAATCTATACATGTAATCATACAAATTAAGTAGCATAAGTAGTATGAGTAAGTTAAGTAAATATATATATAATCACAAGGCAAAATTAAGCAAGCAAATAAACATGCACATTAATATACACCGTATTAAAGAGTATACACCATTAAATTATTATTATTATTATTATGTAATCAATGTTCACAATCTACACATACATTAACTTACAAGCTAAAATACCTAAGTGAAAAAAAATTGAATAATTTTCAGATATTCAAAAAACTTTTCAAGGTATTTTTATGAGAAAAAACAAAACATACTTCATCGACTAAAGATATCTGTCCAGAAAGTAGAGTATCTTTGTCAGATTCAACATGACTTTGTGAATTTAGCATATGCATTAATCACATATTAAAACACAGTTGACAGACAGACAGACAGATACAACGCAGAACTTCGTACGTACGTACATCACTTCAGGTTGCCATACCACATCAGCACAGAGAGGCAAATCTCAGTTTAAATCCAAGAGTGATAGCGATAGTAGAAGTATTAGCAGTAATGCAGAAAATTAGAGAGCAAAGATATGATTCGAAAAGTATAATTCAGTGAGATAAATTTGAAAGGAGAAAGATAGAGAATTCAGAAGGTTAGATTTTGAGATAACACAAAGAGTGGATGCACCTGCGCCATTGCGAACGATTCTGAGCCATGTCGTTCAAGGTCTCTAACCATTGGTGACTTTCGTCTCGCGGACCCCAACCACGCAGTCTACATCTACCAAAATGACTCAGTCCATTTGTCAGTGACTTCATCGATTTCTGCCATGTTTTGGTTTGGCCGCCCCTAGCTTTTTTCCAACCTATTCCTACACCGCAGAGCATAGCTCGTCGAGGCAGTCGGTAGTCAGACATGCGTAACACATGTCCCAACCACCTCAACTGATGAAGTTTCAATACTTCATCTATTGATTTGCCCTCCTTTCCTAGAACCCGTTTCCTAACGACAGCATTGCTCATTCGGTTGTCCCACGATACAAGAGCAATGTTTCGGAGACACCTATGGTCGAAGACCAGTAACCTACGAATGTCCTCTACTCTTAACGGCCATGTTTCGCTATCGTATAGTAGGACAGAGCGAACTGCTGCACGGTACACTCGTCCTTTGGTTAGCAAGCGGATATCTCGCCTGCGCCATAAGTGACGCAACTTGGCAAAAGCCATTCGAGCTTTCTGTATCCGTGCTGAGATTTCGTCAGTCACCAGGCCATCAGCACTGATGAGACTCCCCAGGTACGTGAAGCGATCTACACGCTCGACTACTTCACTCCCTATCACTAGTTCAGGTGCCGATGCAACCCAATCGTGAAGCAACATTTTGCATTTCGAGGGGGAAAACCGCATCCCCAACATGCTTGCATTGTTGCTCAGGGTAGTCAGAAGACTCTGCATTTTGTCAGCGTCTTCACCAAATAAAACTATGTCATCAGCATACTCTAAGTCAGTAAGCGAGGCTCCTGGTAGAAAGTCAACTCCTGAAAAGTCAGGCGAAGATAAGGTTATATCTAGGAGCATGTCTATGACAAAATTAAACAAGAATGGGGAAAGTGGACATCCCTGACGGACACCACTTGAAGTAAGGAATTCCGATGACAGTTCGCCATAAGCTCTCACTCCACCTGTAGTTTTAGAGTAGAGAGCTTGTATAAGGTTGGGTAATATTGAAAGGCATGAAGAACCAACACAGCTGTTTTGTGTTACTATGGAATGCCTTAGTAGTGAGTACCTACTGCACTATCAGGGTTCGGACCAAAGACTTTAAGGTCGCGATCAGATAATCACTGTTAATTTTGAAAATCCTCAGTCCAATACGTGAAATGGTTTTGAGTATTAACTGTTAAGGAGTCATGTACCAAGGTGAAAACACTGTTTAATACCTCGTGGTTACCAATAGTAACTAACATAGATCAATCTACGACAGATTTAATTAACAAACGTGTGCAGTTAAGAGTAATTTCACTAATCCATTGTTTTTATATTACAAGAGAATGTTTTAATATATAATTATTACGCAAGTAGGTCTCTTCATTATTACGACTCTACAACAAAACCAAAGCACCTAACCTTCAGACAACTGAGCTAGAATTCAGTGGTTGATATTTATAGTTACAGTCAATTGACAATAAATTTCGTGACTTCACCGTGACTTCAACGTGTCATCACAAAAGTGCCGAAAGTACCTCCTGAAAGTTAGTCACTAGTGAATTTGTGCTACATATGAGCTTTAGTACAATTAAAAATAATGGATGCAGCTAAATAATTAACATTAATCAAGCCATTATATCGAATATGCATGTATGCACAATGTAGAACCTATAACACACGCATTGACTGAAGTTATGATACCTCATTAACACAGCAAGATAAATACTAGGTGAGTAAAAGTTACGTCAAAAAAATGTAAACGGGTAATAAACAAAATCAGTAGAGTCGAAATAATGTAGAAGCAATAATGATAACAGTGATAATCGCCAAACATCGGGGATATAGTATAAGTCTAAGGAATGAAAGCATATATGTAAAATACTAGTCTAACTCATGATACGGAGGAAGTCGAAAGGTGAATGTGACTGTGCTACTTCAACTAAAGTACGCAACCACTGATTACAGTTATCCTGCAGACTCAGATTAATCTTATAACATGATAATAGGTCTTAGTTGGAAAACCTATTCTCTTTATCTAGTTTATCTATTTCAACAGGTATTGCATGCATAAGTAGATAATGGTTAAAGATACTTATCACATATTTTAACCACCTCAGTCAATTCATTAATAAATAGCGTCATCAAACGATTTGGTAAATTCGCTTAGTAGACAATGTCTAACCTCAACTTTTTAACTCAGTCACTTCACGAAACACAAACAGTAGCGCTAAGGACAGTTTTAACAAAAAGCACTAGCCAATCAATGTCCCCTAATTTTACAGTCCATGTTTCAAATCTTTGTAACAATACAAAGATGATTATTAAGCAGTAGACGTTAATTTGATCTACGTCACAATTTTTGCACATGTGCATTCGTTAGAGAATGATAGTTTAATTGATGAAGTAATTTGGATTTTTTAAAAATATAAGATCATAATGAAAAGCAGTAATAATGACTGTACATGGGTATGAAAGCGGTTAGATCAACCGTAAAATTAGAATACCTCTTCTGCGGTAAAGCTCGGAAAGTACAGAGTTAACACATGAGAAAATGATCTTAAAAGAATATATATGATTGGCAGTAAGTAAGTGTACTTTAGACGTCGTCGACGTCATTACCTTATACTTATACACTTTCCACTTTTCAGATACCTTAATAAAGAGCCTTTCAATAG
This sequence comes from Schistosoma japonicum, assembly GCA_025215515.1. Classification (NCBI taxonomy): domain Eukaryota; kingdom Metazoa; phylum Platyhelminthes; class Trematoda; order Strigeidida; family Schistosomatidae; genus Schistosoma; species Schistosoma japonicum. The sequence continues at coordinate 1,307,351 of CM046061.1, forward strand.
TTACCAGTATAGTAAATCACGCACGAATAAACAATCACGCACGCATAAACAATACTAGAGTTAAATAGGCTATTTACTAGCAAAGTGCTATACAAATTCGAAAAGGCAAATACAGCATAATTAATGCACCCATATATACAGATAGTGATGGGGGGTGGGTGGGAAATTACCTCTACGTTTCAAATATTCAGCCATTAATGCTGCGATGTGCAACTTAGTCATAGCCAATTCTGTGAAGCTTCTTGAATTCATATGAAATTTCACTAATTCTTCCAACCATGTACTAAAATTTTTTTAGAAAATAGATATTGAAACGAAAAATAATAACAAAAATGAAAAGATTCATCAATGATAAAAAACATTCACTGTGGACAAAATTTATTCAACGATAAACGTAGTTGCATTTCTTTCATTATATGCAGCTCTGAAAAGACAGTTTGTATGTTGAGCTTTCAAGAACTCAAAGAGGAAGTGTGATGAGTGGAAATTTCTACAAAAAAAGACAATTAATTATCGACAAGGCTTACCCGATTGCCTCCGACCATGGTGCACTGCAATGTTGAGTCTACTGACATTCACTGTGAATCAATCAATATAGTTCAGTTGAAACTGAGTACTGGACAAACATCACATTAGTCACCAGAACTTAGTGATCAATCAATGTCAACAACTAAGTTTTACAGGTGGTTGGTAGCAACCCGAGTATCTTTTAAGTTATAAAACTGAATGATACGGGCACGAATCCCATAGTACGTATTAAATTTTTTTTTCGAAAATTAAAAGTTTATCTTGTTGAAGAGTGCCTGCTAGCACGCATTAAAAGACGATGATCAATAAGAATTCAATTTACACTGAACAGGACAGACAAATATAACATTGGTCAATCAATGGTTCCAGAAACATAATGCTGATCGATAAACAAACGATAATTTCCTATCACTCTGAACACTAATTTCTGTTTAAATATTATCCACCTATTTTGTATGTAGCACTATCTACCCATTATTCAGATTGCGTAACATTTTATCATCCAAATAATGATTCGACTGAATGCAACCAATTGAAATATCCTTGAGAAATGTGATGTCGGAAAACATAAACCATTACATATGTCACAACCACCACCAAGTTGTCTAATATGTAAAACCGAGTTCCTTTTTTCTCGTTAAATCATTAGATATGGTTCTTTGTTGATACTATTAAAAGGTGTTTATTACATGTATGTGTGCAGTATGTGTGTGTTACAATAGATTGTGTCTGGATCAGAACTTAAACGAAATCAAGTCGATATAACAAAGAAAATACACTTGAAATAGAAGAAATACAAGTTAAGAATAACAAACAATACCCTCTTAGAATACTTTTAGTAAGTGGTTAAAACTCCACAGAGTAAGTGATGCATAACTTTCCAACAAAACAGAATACTTGGTTCAAAGTTTAGTAAGAGATCACTAACCGTTATATGACTGATTATTGATAATAAAACTACTGTATGTTATTGTATCACTCCATTAATTAGACAAACATTGAAAACTAGAAGTATTTGATAGCTCTTTCGATCTAATGTAGGCCTCCTAAGTAGTGAAGATACATAACTCTACAAGGGATCAGACCCAGAGATTTTAAGCTTTACTGTTAAAATGTAACTATTATACATTCAATAACGTACATGTTAAACTTAAGTTCAGTGTAAACTAGTCATCACTGGTGGTCTAACTGAGGTCAATACATTCAATGAAACTTGGAATTCATGTATAAGATCACATCACTAGTGATTAACTGAAAAACATAATTCTGGGGTTCAAGAAAGTAGCGACTGCTGGAACTTAACCATTTTGATTTATATGAGGTATTCACTAATGATAATGGGCGTCATTAAAAATATAACGTGAATCGACCAAAGTCAGAGATGTAAACCCTGGTCTAAATGTAAGACCGTGGCAGTAAAGACTAAAGATCCTGGGTTCGAATGTTAGTGTGTAACGATGAGATGTTCCAAACTAGGATGAAGTAGTTTTCAGATACCACCTGGTTCTAAACATTTTTTAATCAAATCCCTTGAATGGTGCAAAACTTCCAATACAATAATTCTTCTAACATACAATAATAAGAATCATTGAATGTTTACATCCTCCACTAACTTATTGTCATTTGGAAGAATGTATAAATAACTGTAACGAAAAAAAACGTAAAACAATCTGAGGAATGCAGTATCATATTAATTAAATGATTTAGAAAAAAACTAATAATTGTATTGAATAAGAGAAACTTACCGCCTTAATGCTGGATTGCTACTGTATGATTTAGCTAATGCATATTGTAAATCGACAATACGTTCAGGATCATCACAATGTCTGCGCATTTCAGCAGTAGCAGTGAGTACAGTTAATATACGACGAATTAAATCGTCAATATCATCCAAGAATAAACGTATATTTGAATCAGTCCAAAATAATTTTCCAGACGTCATCTTCATCGACGATGATGTCGTTGTTACTGTAGTTAGTAACTTTGTTGTAGTTACCTCTGAACTTCTTTGCATATCTGCTTGTGCTAAACTATGCAATAAACTTAAACTTGCTTCAAAGCCAGGACTTAATTCAGTGACAAGTTTCGAAATAGCAATGATTGTCTAAATAATACAGGAGAAAAAAAACAAGGCAACCTGAGCTACTAAACGATAGAATATTTCAATACTTAACAATAAAAAGATTTCAATGTTTCGTCGGTTACACCATTTTCTGAATCATATTCTTGACGTTCATTATTTTTTCGCATTCATAAACATCGGAATGGATTCTACAAAAATCTCCAATGTTGAATCTTCACCAAGAACACGTCAATGCAATCACAAATACATAACACTTGAAGTGGTTTGTTATTAGTCCTCGATACAAATTGATTTCGATTGGATACCACTGAGAACTTGATAACAATAGACAAGTCATTTATCCGAATATACAAATCTTTAACAGTGCTTAACTATGGCCCCACTAAGAAGTTAGGGGATACAAATAACAATTAAAAACTAATTTTCATAAAGTCACTTTAACTTACATAAAATAGTCAGTGCATTAGTTACCTATTCTACGGAATTTTTAATAAAATATCGCAACGAGTGAATCGTAGGCAAGCGATGAGTTAAAAGCTCATCCTTAATAATATTGGATAATCATCGAGCTAAATTACGAATTCATTGAAATGAGAATCTTATTTTTCGGACGCCGGTCGATTGAGTAGTGTTAATATCTAAACGTTCGACACGAGACATGGCGCGATCGAATGTGATAGCAGTCATAAAACAAATATCCATTTATTTCAATGATATCTAACTGAGATCAAACCGTGACGAATAAAAAATAACAAATTAAGGAACAGAAGTTGTGCGAGTACGAATATCAAACCATCAATCTACTGGTTGAATTTCTGGTACGTTAACTACTAAAGAATCACTTATTTGACTATTACACCAATGTTATTTGGTTCATGAGTTATAACGATGAACACGTGCAACTAGTTGGTTTTAAAAATTTGAGATTCCAAAACTGCCCTTTAAAAATTTTGACAGATAATTTCAAAATGCATTTTATTTATAAGGATCTAACAGAATACAAGTTTTGTAGTTGACAGTCAATGTAAGAATCAGGATATGAAATAGTTAGTAAGACTTTCAACATGTGAATTATGTTTCTGAACTCAATAAGTTTTATACTACTACGATACATTCTACTAGTTCAAAGATAGTTTCGATGAGAAGCGTAGAAATTCTCATGATCTACTTGTTGGTAACAACTAGGAGCTTATTAAAATGTTCATAGTTCGTTTTTATAATAGAAAGGAAACTAGGTAAAAATAGATTCATGTTATTTCGGACTATTAGTCCAAAATGATCATGATCATATGATATTATTACACTTAAAACAATGGAAGTTTCACAACAATCATAATACCATGAAACCTAACAGCCGAATTTCAATGGTTTAAATTATATGTCACATCATTTAGTCACATTATTTAGCTACCAACTCTCAATAGAACTTTAGAAGTACGTAGTAAACTTATCAATTAATGAGTGAATATAAACTGTATTATCATAATCACTTACCTGCAAATGTACTCGATGAAATCCAACTTGTTGATGTGTTTCAAAGCTACACTTCCATAAACGATATAAGAAACCGCATGCATCCAGACAAAGTCTACTTATCAATGTTTGATTAATGTTATCATCAATATCATTCTCATTATTATTATTAGTATGATTAGTAGTCAATAATGTCTGATTTATGTCATTCATTTCGAGACTTTTCAGTTTCGGTACTGTTATGAGCTTACTTTTGTCAGGTATAGCATCAGACGATACTGCACCAACTGAAAATAATGTTTGAGAGCTCTTACTATCTGGTGTAAGATTTATACTGGAATCTGTGGAATTGGACATAGGACATGTCGTTGTTGTTGCTGTTGATGGATCGGACAGTGAAGACATAAACGATGATAATGATAGAAAACATTGATTTGAACATCTTAAGCCAGCTAAACATAGCATGCTTAGAATATCGGTCGATTCAGAGAAGAGAACCTAGAAGAAGAATATTCGGATGACGAAATAAATCACAAACCTCATTAAGAAAACAGTTAGTGAATGGATTATCGATAAGCTGTCATTTACAATTATCAAGTAGATATGTCAGAAATGAAAAACACGTAAAACAGACTATGCTACCCAATCGTCATGATATACCATGAATAGATCCAGTAGTCGAAAGGCAATGAACTAATCGTCAGACCCGGAAGTACAAGGTCCGACCATTTCCGGGTTTGAGAATGTATGCTTCTGAGTAATTATAAACCTGGACGAAACAACTCGGTAAATAAACAAATGAAGGAAGATTTTACTTCAGACTATGAGTATCTCCTCTATAGGTCAAATGTCAACATACATAAAGTATAATACGCTGTAACCCCTAGGTCAATGGCTGGTGAAAATTGGTAGGATATCTTCAGTAAATAGAACGTATTGAAAGCTCGACGAGAAATATTCTAAACTTCCTTGAGAGATTCCATTGATTTTTGTCTGAAATATAAATTAATATTGTACCATGTCACCCAAGAAATTCAACTGCTGATTGTAGTTATTACTTAGAGACCCCAATCAAGAAGTCTGTACCTACCGATATAGGGTCAAACTAAAAACCAATAACTCCGTGAATTGGTTCCTGGTTGTAGTTTGAGTGTTTGTAGATTTCTTACAACGTCAATTATTATTATGTATTTGATTTTCATCTTTAATAGAGTTATGCATCTAACACTTGAATTGTGAAATCAATGATCCCAAAAAATACAAACAGATAATGCATTGGACAAAATAACTACATTACAGATAATTTACAAAATATAGTACATGCATATTATACATAAGTCACCTGGGCATTTTGATTAATGAATACACGTAATGCAGAAAATGTATGTCGCATTACATGATCTGATGGATTATTGGATAATATGCAAATATATGTTTCAAGCACTGAACGAAACACCGGATCACATGGTTTACATGTATTCAACTCTGACTAGAAATAAAATAATAAAAGAAAGAAACGAAAAAAAAAATTGTCAAAAGATAGATGTGAAGTTTCGTTAATAATGACATGAGTTAATTTAATCATGTAACTGTATAGAAATAGATCATTTTAAACATAATTAAACTATTCTATAGATTACTTCAAGAAAAAGAACTCATCCACAATGTGGATAAACCTTGAAGTGATAACTACTCACATACCCTAAACAGCACTTTATATACAGATCTTTTGAAACGCTCCAAACACTTTGGTATTACTGAAAATGGAAAAAATGAACTTCCTCACTCTTTGTTATTCTAAATTCCTAAACAATCATACACTATTCAATAAATTCATATTCAACCACTTTAATATACCAAGCGTGTTATCATAAAAGTGACTGGGTTAAAAAGAAGTATATGGCCAATAACACTTAGTTGATAGATATCAATAGTCCAATTGAGTTGTAAAATATCAGTTTTGAGCTGATGATTTACTCGATAATTGACTACAAACGGTTACTTGAAGGACATGACCAGTGTCAAACAGTATGCTTTTCTTAAAATATCCTGAATATCCTTTCTAATAAGTTTTATCTTCCATTGGAAGATTTTGTCATGACATCATTTATTTTTAAAACATCATATAGTGTGTCGCTAAGGTGGATTTTACGGGCTCATAAAGATATACATTTACATACACAAGTCTATGAGTATACACTAAATAAAAATAATTTTAATTTCATTCATCACCAGTCTTCATTTTAATTAAAATGATTGTTTTGATTAAATGTATATTTCAAGTTACACTCTGTACGCATCGTGAACGAACAGGTCAATCAGTCAGTCATTAATAACGTAGAAAAATGTAAATAAGCTCATAATTTCAACTTGTCTTATCACATTAGTACGATCAGATTAAATTCACAAGATTAACACGAAAATACAATTCAACACAAATTATTGAAGCAAATGTATAAACGGAAGAATAATGGGACTTTAGATCTGTGACTTATTCCGAACCATGTCACTAAATCTGCAGCCACTGGTTGTAAATATCGCGTGGACTTCAACCAGGTAAACTGCATCTACCAACATGGCTTAGACTAACAGTCAACAAGTTTGAAGGCTGATTCTATGTTTTGATTTAGCCTCCCCTACACAACTTCCATTCCTCTCCAACGCTAGCCAACATCGAGCGACAAGGTAGGTCATGGTTGGGCATACACAACACATGTTTCAACTATCTTAGTCGATGAAGACGTGAAACCCCTTTGAGTGAATAATTCTCATTCGGTTAGTCCATGGTATATGGGCGATATTACGAAGATTTCTAACATCAAAGATCCGGAATTTAAATATAACCTACATTTACTGGTATATATTTTGGACTCATACGAAAAAACGGAGCGAATTGATCCGCTTAAGTGACTGATTAAAAGAATACTCATTATGATCAGGAAACTAATCAAACCAATTGTGTGTAATCTGTGTATAGATATCATAATGTGAATAATACAGACTTCCTGAAGATAAAGTGGTACATAACACATAAATAAACTCAATCAATAAAACGAAACCAACAAGAAACCTATTTTCACCACAATCTTATCAATAGCAAACACCCCCCGCCCGACTACAAGACTACATGGATACGCTCTAAAACACGATCACTATGTGATTGCATGAAAGAGTATACTTGTTAGTATTCACTTGGTTTACAATGAAAAGAATCAACAGAAACTGTTAAGAAAAACATTGTTCATACAAAAATATCTATGAACTCTTCTTTCTGCTGATGAACTATTCATTGAAATTTATTGACCTCTAATTATGTCGTTTATTTTCTCCGATATTTAACATCTGTGCTGAGTGATTAGAGTGAATATTCATAGTGGATATACTGAGAACAGCTGGTTTATCTCCATACAATAACTATAGAATAATCAAACTAAATGAGAAAGTACTAATATAAAAGTATGTAATCCATAGGAAATTGATCCAAAAGGGCATAGAAACAACGTATAACTTTACAAATATGTCATTAGATGAAATATATATTTTCCATATAAATAATATACAAAACTGTATTTCTGTATATAAAATACGAAGTATATAGAAGGAAACAGTAGAGACTTACTTTAAAAACTGCTGAAAATGTACTCAATAAATCTAAAATAATTAAACTTGACTCAGTCGCCAAATTCGCTTTCAATAAAACTTTCAATTCTACAAAAGAATAAGTAAAACATAAACTTCAGGAAATTCAAGTATACTTGATAATTGTGATGCATCACTTTAAGTACAATAATATTATTGAAGTACAACTAGTACTATACTGATGTCAGTCGGGCAGTAATGAACAACCTAGAACCTGGCATATGCTCAAAGACTTAAGTCCTTAAACAATATTAGTACGACAAGACCACACTTAAATGATTAATACAACGGTATAATTCAAGAGGGAAGCATGAAGCAAAGGTATGCACGAAAGAAAAGTGGAACTTACAGTACAGGAGACGAATAGTGAATACATCTGAGCCACTGTGATAGAATATGAGCCATATCACTCAATGTCTACAGTTATTGACTACTGTTATCACTGAGGAGCCAATCAAGCAGTTTCCATCTACTAGCACGGCTTAAACCAGCAATCAGACTTCATAAATCAATGTTATTTTTTAGTTTGGCAGCTAATAGCCATTTCCATACTACGTTGAGACAACAAACATCGCGTGACGAGGCAAATAGTGGTTGGGAACACGTAGCATATGCCCCAGCTTCATCAGTTTGAAATTTGTCGCTAACACTCTGTGTCTAATATTAAATTTGTTTACTCGATCATTCCATGATATGCAAATATTCATCCTAATGATATTTAAAGTGAACACTAGATCTAAAGTAGGTATAAACTAAACATTTAATTCAGTGAAAGTGCTCCCCTTCCCCCCCCCCAAATTAAACGCATACAATATTATGTTCTGACCTCTGATAGTTTTAGTTTACATTAATGCATTCTTGATAAATCAACATTATATTATGTAGTCATATCATCTTTAACACTTAGTATCAGCTAATTGTTAATTTCGTCTTCCAAAAAATAAAACGCAACCATGATTCAGGAAAATTAAAAGAATCACACAAATAAGCACTCACTTGATACATCTTCAGGAAGATCTTCAAGTAAACTCTTACTTAATAGATCATTTTGCCAATTTTTATTTCTTTTACGGAGACCAGCGTTATTAACCAATGTATTACTAATATTTAGTAGATGACCAGTACCACCAGTTCGTCCAACACCACTATGACTTATGTGCCTAAGATAAACCAAATGAGAATAGTGAATAAAGGTAAGTACTAAAATTAATTTATGAATTAACTCGATGATGTTCATAACGAATTTCAGTGTGAGCACTAGAACTGGGATGTAGGTGAAACTTTAATGTGGCAAAACGCTCATCCTCGATTTTAATATTAGATACAATCTATATTTAATCAAAACTCCAACTTGAATCGATATCGTGACAACTTGTATAGGCTGCTTAGATGATAAGAGTGACTGGATCGATTACAGTCTTTAAAGTCAAAACAAAGGGAAAATACTAACAAATCAAATAACGAGTATTTTGAAAATTATAACATACAGCTTTATCTACTAACAACAAAGGTAAGTAGGCAATCAACAAAGAGAGAAAATGAACAACTGATTACGCCTGACTAAAAATAAAAACAACTAATTATTTCAAATGAAGCTTAGTATATTCAAACTTTGCGAAAGAATGATTACTTATGACACTTAGGAGTAGTATCTGATATCCATGGGTTGCGAGTGTGATGATGGCTTAGCGTTTTAGGAGTTATACGTTCTCTGTAAAGCATAAATGAATGGGGCATGAATGTACACATATAGAGATGCCTAACGAAACAGCTATCTACCACTAGTTTCTAGTTTGTAATGGTTGTCGGACTCGATGAATACATACTATCGAATTAAACAAAATCCACACCATTAAGCGTAAATTGTAGAAGTACTAAGTCGTTTTCATTCATGATGAACTACAAAGAACTGAAATAACGGATAATTTGTTGCTACAGTTAAGGCAAATATGTCAATACAATTAAAAAAATACAAAATGTTAATATTCTTACTCATATTGTTGAATGCAATGTTTACCACGATAACGTAGATGTTGAATAGAATACCTGTGGACACGACGAAAACAATGATGTACAAAGGATGACAGTTAAATTCTATGAGAAAACTAAACGTAATTAATTTTAAGAGGAAGGACTATTTATATCACAAAGTCTCCAGCTGTTAGTTACAGTACTCGCGATGACCCTAATCAAGTAGTCTCCATCTACCAACAAGGCCTAGACTACCAGTAAGTGATTTCATGAACTGATGCAGTGTTATAGTTTACCGCACCTACCTCACTTTCATGCTACTAAAACGCCAGTCAACCTCAGCATCAAGGTACGCAGTAGTTGAGCATACCCAACACATGTCTCAGTTACCTCTAGTGATGAAGGCTAACAACCCTATCGATTGATTTACCGTATTTCCCTATTACTAGGAGTTTAGTCAAATTAATACTTATAAGGTGGTCACCAAACGCAAGCGATATTTTAAAGACATCCATGATCAAATAACAATAACATACAAATATCATCTACTCTTTTTAGCCAAGTTTAACATCCGTGTAAAGCAAACTGGTGCGCAGTGTACTCGTTCATTCGTTGAGAAACGAATATTCCGCCTACTCCATACGTAACATAACTTTGCAAAAGCAAAACGGGCTTTCTGAAACCGCACCGAGATTTAGCAAGGCACTAACCCATCAGGGCTGATCAGACTTCCAAGATAAGTAAAGAAGTCAACACACTCACCTACTTTGCTCTTCATCACAAGATTAAGTATTTTTCTGAGTAATATTATATGTTCTATGCGCTGTACGCTGATTGATTTTTAAGTAGTTTGGTGACTGGTTGACTCCAATGATTATTTGTTGTAGACAGTTCAAGAATCCCATAAGTTTATCTCTAGATTAAGATGTAGCTAGGAATCTCTTTGAAGTCAGAAATGCAATCAGAAACTATAACTTTAAGACTAGTGAATAATTTGAATGATTATAAAATGTAAACGCTAACAGAATATCAGTTTACAATGAAGATACATCTGAAGAATATAACAATAGAAGAAAAACAAACCTTAATATATTCAAAAAGTGCAATCTTTCTTGAACTGTGAAACTTTGTAATAAGGCTTTTAAGTGTGTTATTGTAACAGTTGACATGATATGCAATAAACAAATGTATAAATCACGTTGACAATTATCTGTTAGACGACGTGGTGCACCCAAATTATTTAATTCATATGGACGACGATGAATATGTGGACGAATGATTGGTTGTTTAGCTAGTAATAATTCTGGGATGAATACTTTTTGAAGATTAAATCGATGATGATGTTGATGAGTTGGGAGATGATGGTGATAAATAGGAGGTTGTTGAACAGTGTCAGATAAAGGACTTCTGGAAATGAAAAGTAATTTAATACATATAAACTATTACGGTAATTGAGAGAAGGGGCATAAACTGTTAAGAAACGTGAATAGTAGTTGGTGAAAACTCAATCTCTAAATTAGTAGGACCTAGCACATATATACTTCGTGCACCTTGGAACATTGAGACAGGGCGTTTAGATGGAATTACTAATATAAGTACAACAGTCAGTCACTAATGAATGTCATCGACACTTGCATATATGTTCATCGGTCTACGTCGTCACACACCACTAGCCCAACAAGATGAATACACCCACGACGTCATCAGGAATCGGACCCAGGACCCTCTGACTCCGCAGTATGACAAATATAGCAAAATTTGTTATCATTGAAAACGTTTTTCTGAAGAAAAATCGTGGTTACTTTACAACTTGCGTATAAATAGTGTACTAATGTTTATACATAGAAAAATGTGTAAATAAACACTTACTCCACCTCAGAAACACTAATGTCGAGTGGGATTTCAACCGAAGTAGTGGACCCAGAGTGTGGTTTTACTGAACCAACTGATTTTGCATCGTTAACACGATCTGTATAAATACCAGCTAATGTAAGAACTTGCTTCGCCCAATCCTGATCAGGATCTACAATTGGTCCAGTGAAATGACAAGAATTAAAAAAAACCTCTATGTATATAAAATAACTTGAAGTGGTCATGTGGAGAGTTGTTATTTATATGTATCTGAGTTTTGATTACAAACTCTGAACACTAGAAAACAGCTAAACCTAAAAACAAATTTCGGAATTTCCCTTCCTAAAAATGTGAAATATTTCTCTAGGACAGATCTGCATCATCGTGAAGATTAATTATAGAGGGCGATGCAGTTAAGTGCGCTGACCACCTCACATATCACAGAATACTTATCATCCTTGATGGATCAGTATCCGGATTCAAAAATCCTCCTTGGTTTATGCCAACCTTAAGAGGATCCCAAGCGGAGTTATATATATATATATATATATATATATATATATATATATTCCTACGTAAATTCCTTATTCTCTTGATTACTAGATTCCTTTGATCATTTGATTACCGGTCCTTGGATTGCTGAATGTTGACTGACGACCGCTTATGATTACTAATAATGGATATTACAATACAATTCTGCTACTAATACTACTTCTGAGTTCTCACCGTGTTATCACGTGACTGCACTTTGGAATTCTGATTATTAATAAGAACGGTATATAAGCGATCATGAACTGAGACAGTTAGGACATTTTTTACATATGTTCGATCACTGCTTATTCTGTTGCTCGATTTTAAGTGTACTATGAATGGGATAGAAGAAGGTTAGCGGCGGCCAAACAAAAACATGGAATCAGTCCATAAAGTCAGAGTCATGTTGGTAGATACAGATTATCTGGTTGGGGTCCTCGCGAGAGCCGCAACTAGTGGCTGGAGTCTTTGGGAGATGTGCTTTGCAATATGTCACAGACCATAGGTTCCATGTCGGAAGAAGGTTCCTGAAAGGGAGCCTCAATATACGACCAATGTACCCAATATCTCGTGATCGGGTAAAAGTGGAAATAGGCACATCGTAATAGCCTATAAAAATATACAAAAGGATGAATACTAAATGCTATGCAAAGATGTACTGCATAAAATGTCTATCTAATCAACCTCTTTAAACTATTATCATGTATATTGAAAAACCATGATTCTTATGCACAGCCTCATATCTATCAACTCAAACATTACGTTATAAACCGAAATTATTTTCATTTTCAACTTACTTTGTTCATTGTGATTCCGGTCAATTCGATCATTTTTGCAATCATTTGTTATGTCATCAATGTCGGAATCACTATCGACATCGTTATCTTCTCTATGCGTAATCTTACCATTTAATTGATTATAATAAATATTATTTTTATTATCCATATCGAGACCAGTTAACGTAAGTGTGCTACTGCTCGCATGACTAGATAAAATGCAACTGCTTTGTGTGCTATCAACAGAATGAATTGACTGGGAACGTGGACAGTGATTATGTGACGATAGAACATTCCTTCCAGTCGACGACTCTACCGCTGTTGATCGTGGTGTTTGTGATATAGATGAATTGTCCAATTGACGTAGTCTATGTACACGTTCAAGAGCACCACCTAATAATAATAATAATAATAATAATAATAATAATAATAATAATAAAAAGAAGAAGAAGAAAGTTGAAATTTCATCATCAATATCAAATATGAAGTGTTTTAGTTAAACCAAACATAACTTCCTTTCACGCCAATCAACTTGACCTTTCGATGCAGGAGTTAGTGATTGATAGTTATTTCAACCATGTCAACTAGTAGTCATTCACATCTCTATCAACATACAATAGTCAATTAATCCTAATTACGTGACCAGTGGTATTCAACCATGTTGGGTGTGAGGCAGTTACTCACCGATAGCAATTGATGAGGTCGCACAAACATATTTCAAACTGACTGAATATGAAATATCAACTATTAGGAGTCTACTCAGTGATCTCAAGGTAAGGCGTTAGTTTAGAAAATAGAGTGCTTCCTGGTGATCAATTGTTATCTAATTCAGATTGATTCGTGATATCAAATTAACTTTCTGAATGAACATTTCTATTGGAGATCGAAAAACTTGATGCAAATTTACTCGGAATACGTACTTGCCTGAACTATTTTCTGAATTTATCATTTCAGGAACCTTCCAACTAACTTGTACTTTGGGTATAAGAACAAACATTAGCTCTAATTGAAGTAAGTGATGAAAGATGCGGACCGGTGAGGCAACCTGGATTTAAATGTACACACAAAAATATCTCTATGATGTCCAGAGGTCGATTCCTCAAGTATATTTTCCATAAGTCATCAATATCCCAAGGTCTCTTGGCCAAGAGTATCAGAACTTCGCATTAATTTACTTGCATGGATCAGATACCGACACTTTTCCATTGAGCTTTAAAGGACTTAGGAAAACTCTGATTTCAAAGTAATGTTGTGGATTGAATCCAGTCACCTGAGAGAACAAATGGAGCTTCTGCTCTGATTTGAGATCTGAAGCTAAAAGAACTACACGTAAGAAGTATCATATTTCTAATATTATTCAATGAAAAAGAATTTAGTGAAAGATAATGATAATCTATCAGTCACCTTGGTTAACTCCAGCGATTTGATCCAATATATGCTTTTGAACTTTACCATCTTTAGTTAAATAGGCAGCGGCAGCAGAAGTAGTAGTAGATTCAACAGCGGAATTGCCAGTTGATTGTCCATCGCTCGAAAGAGATACTCTATCAATAAACTGAGAAAATGAAGGATTATTCGATCCAACACTACTGCTAGTTCGTGATAAACATGAATTGTAGGATCCATTGTCAGAATTCTTATGATAGTTTTGTTGTTGTTGATTATTTATGCTGCTGATAGTTTCAAAAGAATAGTCACTAGTCATACTCTGAGGTCTATATGATGCACTGCTAGCGTGACCGATTGTGTGACTCATGACATTAGATTTTGTAAATTTACTTGATTTATCAGTTGAACGGTGACGTCGAGATGTGTTCAGTGTGCCAGAATTACTATTACCATCACTGAGCAGTAAGGATTCTTCATAATCTCGACGTACTGCGGCTGCAACAACAGCTGTTTGAAGAGCACCGCCTTTTTAAAATGAACGAAGCAATCAAGGGAAAAAATATATATCTGATTAAAAGATAATGATTTTTCTATAGACAGATATCAGTCGTACAACCAATGATATCTCATTCATTTCACGATAGAACTTTTGCATACGCCTCAAATTAGTGATCGCGATTAGTGTGAGGACTTTAAACAGGTAGTAGTCAGTACTTATTAACATGGCACAGACTAAAAGTCAAGAACTGATGTTTAGCGTCATCTAGATTCCGTCGGAATTACTCACAACCGCTAACATAGCTGAAATTAGGAGATAGTTGAAGATTTTTTTATATGTGCCAACCACCTAAGTAGATAAAGATTCAAAACCAAACCAATATATGTGTCATCTTTGGAGAGCACTCTATGCCAAACACCAGCCATGTTATAGATATCTGATATCAACAAGTCCGAGTTCAATAGACTGTATGATATCAGTTCCACTGTCCACAGTTTTTAAACTTAAATTATGAAATTGAAAGAGATCTTCAATGTTGTTACGATATGAGGACAGTAATCACTTCCTGAAAATGAAATCGGGTTAGCGTTGATCCTAAAAACTGGAGAAGCGATCGCAGTGCCCATGAGACAAATACATGAGGGTGGTTGCATGTTCGTTTGTAAGTAGTTTTGTTGTGTTAGATCCATAAATTTTAAGATCCAACTAATGTATAAAAAAATCCGTGGGGTAAGAGAAGGTATGTAATCTTAGGGTTTACCTTTTCTAACTCTATCCTTTCTTTGTAGGGACCCAGTCTCGGCATTGTTAGAAGGAACCAAGTTACTGGTATCATACTACTGTACAGTTGATAGTATGACATCTTACTTAACCTTAATTCGGTGCCTTCAGTCTTATCGTTTTTTAGCCGACTTATCAGTAATGGCAGGACCTTAAGGAATAGTCGCTCCTGCAAATACAGCACGATTATTTTATGCCGATAGACAAGCCTGATCAGCATCAGTAAGATAACGAAAAACAGATGTCCTGTACTTAGCAGAGCTATTACATTCAAAAAGTTTACTCAGAAGAATCAGGAAACCTTGATTACAAATTACTGATCGGGGACAAATGGCATACCAACCTATTCTGATTAATAGGGTCCATAAAGCCTCATCACCTAAAGCTGACCTATTGTAAACAGAAAAGAACCAAGAATGGATCTTCAAAGAAAATCATCTACTTTGATCGCGGCGCATAGAAAGTGTTCTAGATCAGGTAAAATAATGATCAAACATAGAAATTACATTCGAAAATAAAAAAAAAACAAACATGAATGGAATAATTATTGTTATTATCAAAAAGTAGAACATATTAAGGTGAACAGTAACGTCTACGGACACGAGGAATGAGAATCATAGTAAGGATAATAACGAGCACTTCACAAGTGTTTTTATTTGAGACGCAACATACGAGAATGCAGCTCATCTTTGTTAGTCACTAAAATGGCTAACTTCCCACTGTTTCTTATCAGTCTTTACTGTGTTTAACCGGTGGAAAAATTAACTTGATTACATGTGATGTTTACATATTGGGTCTGATTATCCGGCAGGCTGAAAAACTAAAATAATACAAGGAATTGAAAATGTCTGAATCCTAGTCAAGATGAATCACAACTAAACCTATATTACTTAGCAACATACTGGATATCTAAAGCTGTTTCCACACAAATTTATAAGCTTGTACCTCTTGAGAAAGCTGAAATCAACAGTGGAAAGGTAATTTTTGTTGCAGCGGCTTAAAAGTGACTTACGTTTAAACACATGAAGAGGGGGCTAAGTATCAACAACATTACAAGGCTAAATATTAAAAAGAACGATTGTAATTAACTAAAATAAACACCGAATCTCATTTTACCTGGAGGTCCCAGTGATTCATAATTATCCAACACAAGACGAATCAATGGTAGATACAATGAACAAATTCTAGCTTGAATCATTTTAGAATTGCGATAACGTGGATCAAGTGTATGCTTGATCAGCAGATTACGTAATATTGTAATAGGTAGCTTATACTGTTGATGAGTTGATGTTGACTTGAGTATTGCCCAACTGCCGGTATTTATACAGCCAGATAATAAACAACTAAGTTGATTGAGTAGAATTCCAACAATAAAATGTTGTTGACAAAATTGATCAGTTAGTGTCAATTCCACACCATCTTGAAATATTTTACACAGGAAAGAAAGGGGAATAAAACAACAGAATTAATGAACTGCATTAACGTGTGACAACTCTTTAGTAAGAAAACTCCAATCCTGTTTCATAACAGCCACTCTCTTATAAACAAAAATACAAGTGAATAAAACAAATCAAATTAATAAGCGTGGTCCTAAATCGACTAAAGTATTTGATGGCAGGATTGATACTACTCAAAAGTAATAAATCCTTATAAATGAAATCATATAATGAACATCCAGTATAAGAAGTGAATTTAAACTTTCCATTCCTCACTACTTAACTATATTTACAGTTGAGACAATTTGTGGAGATGAGCATAAAGTTTAGTTGGTTTAATTTGTAACAGGTTGATGTCGATAGGGTAACTTTATAAATAGGGAGCACTGAACAGTCGTTTCGTCCCAGAATTGGACTCTTCAGGAGTGCCCACACTAGATTCCGTCCCACGGGGCTTCAGGTTGGCAAGCGCTTAATCCTCTGCACTACTAGACCAAAATCTAATAATAATAAACGTCGCGCCTTATCACAAATTGGCCGAAGTAAGTTTTACAATTGAATGCCAGGCGGCCCAGTCGTGCAGACGGTTAGGTGTTCGCAAATATAAGCCCCTGGGGCGAAATCTGGAGTGTAAACTACTTGGAAGTTACACACTAGGACGAAATAGCTGTCCAGTGCTACATAGTTTACAGTGGTACCCTGCCAATATCCACCTGTGACGTATTCAATTAATTAAAAGCAGTAATCTCCACAAATAACCATTTGCATTGAAAAATGATTATTTTTGGCTTTCACTTTTGAAAAATGATACTACTGAATAGTAAAACATTAAGTGAAATTAACGGAAATTTCAATAAGCTGCATTTATATTGATTTTATTCATCATACATCAGTTAGATCCTACTGAAAACAAGGGGAGAACTGGAAATTGCTAAGCAGTGCTTAATGCACAATTCTGCAAAGAAACATCAAACATGCAATGCCAGCTAACCCACTGACATTTTTCTCAGTTGTACTGATGGTTAGGCGTTCACAACGAGACCTTAAGGTACTTAGTTCGATCAATTATGGGGTACTATAAGTATGTGCTGTCGATATGAGATCAGATAAAAGAACGAAATAATTGTCCAGTGCTTCCCGATTTTCAAAGGTACCCAACTAGGATTAATATGTGACAACACGAACAATAAATTGAAGCAAATATCTAATAAATCATTTTAAAAGATTGTTGATTTAAAGAGTCATACACTGGTGAAGAAAACTTGCTCACTGTTTAGTAAGTATATCGGAAGATAACACAACAACAACTACTACAACCACAACTAATAAAATGGGATAAAATTTGATTTGGAAAAACTACAGCAGATAACTCCACAAATCACAAAAACTGTGATTACTGAGGAAGAGCAAACAAATCAAAACACCTCTGTATAATAGAGTTAATAATGACGGGATACGGTGTAAAAATGTGTGCAGTTACTCACTAAGAATTGTGTGAATAGTGTAGAGGAAAGACAGGGAAAAACTGACAAAACGCCCCCCACACACACCCCACTCAATGTATCACTGAACGACAAAACAACTAGTTGACAATCAGAGTAATTACATTAGATAGCAGAATGATGCATTTATCAATGAAAACAGTTTGATACAATGAAGAACATGACGAACATCTAGTCAAAATGTAAATTTGTAAATCGACAAGGACTTTATAAGTTTCTTAACGACCAGTCGAGGAAATAACAGTAACTTCATTAGATGTAGAAGTTCAGTTAGTAGTTTCTAAACTGGTTACTACTTAATGGGTAATACTTATTTTTGAAGTCAAATAACACAGAATGCGATTATTCCTTCATCTGTACGAACCGTCCAAGCTAGCCAACTAACCAGAGGCAGGAGTTTAACATGTATACTTTCCCAAAGGTAAGCAGAAGAATGAATTAAGCATGCAATTCTTACATATAAATAACGACATAAATGTCCTAAGTGTATTAAAACATCAGTAGACTAGTGGGACTGACGAATCATCAAGGGCGGGTAACAAAAAGAATAGGTATCGTGTATATTTAGGGAGCTAAAAAAAGCTTAAATTCAAATTTTACGGGAAAAAGTAGCTTTCCAAGTTATAATTGAGAATCTAACTTTCCTAACAGGATCCAAAACGATTAGGCAAGTCAATGCTTGTTATGTGAGTTATTATCATATACCAAATCTCTAATTGAAAAGTAAAAGCATAATATAGGAAATACAGCTCGGTAGAGAAGGTACTGAAGAAAGACTTCATTCCTTCGCAAACTATTTTCATTTTGTGAATAACATAAGAAGAAAATATAACAGGATTATCTCTGGATTATGCTCTTAGCCACATTTTGCAACACATCAAGCCAATAAGTTACCTTACGACCTCAACCAAACAGTTCTGATAGAAAGACACATATTGCTGTCCTATACAGATGCTAGATCATTAAATGATTATCTCTTCAGTGATATTTGTAAAACATGACTAAATTGCTAATACCAACATTTCAAGATAGTGGACGCATAATGAATCGACGTCACTGTGTCTAAGAAAATAATGCTGAACAATAGAGTTAATAACAGTGTTTTAGTATTATGTATGCAATTCTTTTGAGATAACGAAGAATAAACAAAGTTGTTGAACATCTTCAGTGTAAAGAGCTTGACTAGCTATAAGTTAAATCCCTAGTATATTAAACTTGAATAATAAAATTAATTAGAGATGTAACTAAACGAATAAATCAGACAAAAAGATATACAATACACGATAAAGTGAATCATTCTGAGGATAATATCATTAACTGAAATCAATATAGACATAGTACAGGAATAGGATAACATCAATGAGTAACAATCCAACAGAAATAAGCATGCAGAAGAATCAGCTACTTCACAAACAAACTAATTATAGTATAAGAGAAGTAGGCTTTGTGATATAATAACGATCAAACAAACTAGTTATAAAATAAAAAGTATGAACACAAATACAACTGAACTGAATGATTAATTATTTCATGTACGCAACTTAAAGATAAGTGTAATTCGTTGAAACACACAATATGCCAACAAGGTACTCAGTCTTTGGATTACGTAAGACCTCCCAATACTGCTATATTTCAAATGGGGTGGTTGATGTCATTCATGCTGATTACATTAACAACACAACATCTTACAGTTAATCTCAGCCTTTCCTTACACAACTTAAACACGGTAATCTGACGGAACAATCAAAAGGCTAATTAGTTAAAGGCACGTCCATATTGTTATAATATATAAATAATATATCCAATATATACACAAGACCTAGTAACTTTTCCTCAAAATGCCTGTTGTATCATCTTTAGTGAATTACATGTCTTAATCTGGATATGTCACTTTCCATTTTTAGTGTAAACCTTAGCTTTTAGATCAGTTAGCAATACGTTTCTGTTTACACAGCCCATGTTCATTTATTTCTAAATCTCATTAATAATTTCCTTGGTTACTCTACTTTGGGATCCATCACTGTTTAAATCGCGGTTGATT
Organism: Schistosoma japonicum; assembly: GCA_025215515.1. Taxonomy (NCBI): domain Eukaryota; kingdom Metazoa; phylum Platyhelminthes; class Trematoda; order Strigeidida; family Schistosomatidae; genus Schistosoma; species Schistosoma japonicum. Next base: position 1,327,850 of record CM046061.1, read on the forward strand.
AATATGTCGTATTATCACTAGGTCATCAAACCTAACTTCGTAAACACCTTAACCACTTTTAGCCACAATTTCCCCACTAATCCATTTTAACCCGTCAAGCATGTAATCCTGGTGTGAAGAACAAGTAACCTTAACCGAAAATATGCATGTTAGGCAGTCGCTGTGTCTATAAACTTGAGATCGGTCGGTATCATCAGCAAATCATAATTAAGGTACTTTTTATGCTTAAATACATTAAGCTACTGGAGCAATAGTCTCATGACAGAATTTGGTGAATTCGATTTCGTTGATATAAATAAACTCCGTTCCGTTTATAATCCGCGAAGATATAGATGAAACAGCCCAGTGGTCTGATGACAAAGTATTCGTCCCAGAGCTAGAAGGTCCTAGTTTCAAATTGTGATGCGTTTCCGGATGATCACGTTGCTCCACCAGAATCGTCCTTCCTAGTAATCTATTCAATCAGGCAAAACAATTCAGAACAATCCTAAATCGACAAGCTACATAATGCAGAGGCTTCAGCGATTCACGTTTCCAGGTTTGAACTCTGTTTACAAAAGTATAACGTTCAATTCCTTATTGTATCACAGCCTTAACACTCTTCTATTTCTTAATAATCGATTATTTTCATTTCATTCTTCTTCTCGTCATTATGATCATTGTCGATTAGTTTCTACTTTGGCAATTATTGTCCATCATACTCAGTCAGGTATCATCAATGTCACTAATAATTCGCTTATTACGTAACACCATCCTTATAAATTGATATTTTTAAATAATTTTGTTCATCACCTAACATTGTTAACTTCAAGTCATTTTTGCCACGTTGTAATTATGTTTTCATTACAAATATCAAACTAACTTGTAACAATTATTGAGTTTATTGGTTTATGACAGAAATCATTTCCCTATTTCATGATAGATTAAGGTAATGCAAAAGCTCACTATAAATCACGATTGTACAGCTCTAGTAAATGACCTCGTCGACAAGAAAATTTTCGTGACTGAACATTATTATTATTATTATTTTCAATAATATCACGTAAGTTAGGCATGATTAGGAAAATTGCATAGGGATAAGGAAAAAATGGAGTAGATGCTAATGGAATAAATAGTATGAACAGACTAATTGGACGAAAGATGACTTGATCCTATATGATGCTAACATATCTCTAACATATCTCTTTTTTATACATAATTCCAGTTTCTTTCAAATCAAAACTATCACTTCTGTTAGGAAGGATAGTATAGTTTTGTTAGTGAAATTTATTTATTTTATCATATGTAGATATTCAGATACATATTTCGAACTGTGCTTGGTTAAGGCTATGTATAGTTACTCCAACAGGTTTTCCGGTAGAGTTAAACTTGTCCACAAATAAGGCGTAAAAGCAATCTTAGTTTGTAAAACTTCAGTGGGCTGTAGAGGGTTTACGTATACATTAGGGAAGGTTGCAATGTATCATATGTTGACTCAGACATGTGTCGTTAGTATTTCAAGTACTTCAGTGATGAAGAAAGTTGGTGTTAGATCTTTCCGGTTAAAAAAGTTAAATGACCCCACCTTATAGAACTTGTTTAAGACACTCAGTGGAGGATTCGTTTTATCTATGCAAACGTTTTTGTTTAAGATTTCAATATATAATCTTTTATGACGTTTATGATTTTAATATTGTCTTAATATCTTAGTTGATTGAAGGTGTATAGATCTTTTCCAGTCAGTATGCCTTTCCGTAGTGTTAATTGTATATGATAAGATACTTTAACAAGGTGTTTAAACAAATCTATGAAATGCAGTTAAATTTCTATCTGTTAAAGTTGATTTGAAATCAGAATTGTACAGTGTACAAATGAATCACATTAGGGTATCAAGAAATTTGACATAATCAGATGACTTTAGATGGTTTATTGTTTCTACTGAAAGTGAATATTTTTAACGTTTAAATCAGGCATGCATAAATTAATATCATAATATGCTTTTTTATTAAAAGTGCGTTTTCTTTCACTTATTGTTCAGAATGATGATAAATGCATTAGAATTAAACCATACAATTCTGAGTGTGCAATTGAACAAAAAACTATCCTCTTAAGCTATGAATCTTCTCCAACACCTCAAAATCATACGAATATATATATATATATAGTCAAGAAGAAGAGAGAATCATGAATGTTAATGAAGAAAAACACAGACACGAATAGATATACTAAAACAACGAATGAAAAGAAGAGTACATACCTTTACTATGATCAACATTTACAGCAAATAGTTTGATGACAGAATCTTGTTCAGCTAATATACAATAGTAGTAAATTACACAAGTAATATTACAATGATTTATTTAAGTGAAGTAAAATAACAAGTAATGTCTACAAGAATGACAATTTGATTAATAAAATGTTTACTAGAAAGGATGTATAAACGATAGTCAACGTAGATGATCCATTATCTACATTTCACCTCAGCTATTGGTTATCTGTGATTTGTACAGAATATCATTCAATCAAAACATTAAGAAAGGTATCTATTGGGCTAGTGAATCACTCTAAAATCGAAGCAATTCAATTTCGTAGTAACAACTAATTGATAAGTCTCAAACAGAAAAGAATGAGTGTCATGGATTATCCTAGTAAGACACAATTAGACTGTAATTATGCCTGTTGGATAAGCATATACAAAGAGAATCTAATAAAGATGTAAATATAGTAGAAGTGATTGAACAATTACATTCTTTGACAAAATCACCATATAGATAAAAAGATGATTACTTACTTAAGCCATCTGACATATTCAACATTGGTAAATTCAACTGAATGAAATGTTCATGTTCACAAATACAACGTAATAATTCAAATCGTAATTCATTCAATTGATCAATTTTGTCAACGGACTAAAACAAGGAAGTGTAGTTTTATCAAAAGAAAGTAGAAGAAAGAATATAAATAATCCAAAATGCTTCAAAAGAAAAATGACTACTAATACCGTATAATAAGTAGTTATTTAAGAAGTCGGAGATAAAATTCTGACTAAATACTCTAAGTGACAAAATAGGTTGAACTTTAGTTTTTGATAAAAAATATCAGTCAAGTAGTTTCAAGCAGTTAGAGATAGGAACTAATGTTGTCAAAATAAATTTTCGTCACATTTAAACAAAAAGTAAGGAAAAGGTTAATGATCAGCCTGTCATGAACAACCTACATACCAACAAATGTGCGTTAACGTAACCCAACATACTATTTTAATACAACAATATTAAGAAAATAAAGAGTGAATCCATTTGCACCACTGAGTTGTGGTTCCATCTAATCACTGAAAGCGATGATCGCACAGACCACGACAAGGTAGTTCGCACCTTTAAAATACCCCTGACCAACAGTAAACGAATTTATGAACTGATGCGACGTTTTAGTTTGACTATCCTGATACATCAGAAGCAGAGCTGAATAATTTGCAAATTTACTCGGTATACATATGTATACATCACTTGGAGTTAGATTCCACGTGTGAAAGCTAATTATATTCCTTAAAAAAAATAAAGTGACGATCGAACCTGAAACTTAGTCGCTAAAAGTTGAGTTAGGTGTTATATCATAGTCTAATCAACCTCCTATTTAGCCCATGAAATAATCGATACTTACCATTTTTGGTGAAATTTCCAGAAACGTAAGCAAATCACGAACACGTTTGAATACATAACCTCTATCCATTATATTGAATAACTGTCCAAGAAACTGTCCAATCGCAGACATAAAATCAATTCGATTGAAATCAACTGCATCATTAATAGCATTACTAGTATTAGTATGGAGTAGATTACGTTTTGTAGAAGTAGTAGACTGTTTATGTTGAACTGATTCAGAACTCAGTGAATTTCTCGGTGTTAATGATTCATTGACATATTTACCACTTGGTTGTGAACTTAATCCATTTGATGATGTAATGACTTGATGAACGGTATTCAATTCCTCATTTCTGCTCGGTTGATTACATGCAACTAATTTGTTTGTTGCTGAATTTCCGAAAGAGGAAGATAATAAACGTGATCCGATCAACTGAATGAATATAGTCAAATCTTCACAAAATAACACAGAAAAACGTGATTCCCCTGATCGTTCAGCCTAAGACAAAAAGATGTAAAATACGTGAACCAATAACATTCGAGGATAATCATGCAATAATATGAACTGAATGAAGTTGTAATAAATGTCGATGAATTCCAACTCAGTAATTTAAACGTAGTGGATATGCAATCAGTCACGAATGTCCTAAGTTCAATACCTAAGGAAACACCTGAATCATTGAAAAGTACTCAAATCAGATGAAAGTCATCTAATGTTTAAACGATTGTGCTGCACGATCAGGCACCAGTAGTAGATTTATTTACTTGGCTTCGAGTAAGACAATAGTCGTGCAAAAGTCAGTTACATTATTTAGCTGAATAAAAATAAATAGATAGGAAGGGATTCCGATTTATAGCCTATCAGTTGAATTAAAAATGCTTTAACAAATGAGCTGAAATAATGTGCACAATGAAGACCAGTTTCCAATTGAATTTATTGAGGATTTAGGGAGTATAGAAAGTCAGTGTATTTAACCAGATCAACAGTTAGACACTTAATAACTTAAATTTAGGAACATATTACGTCCAGAAGTCATTTATTTATCGCCAGAAAACTAGGTAAACTTTGGTTAAATTATGTACAGGTTATTAAACAAAGATAGTAAATCGGTTGATGGCTCTAGAAGGTGGCCTGTGTTTGGGGCATACAATACATATGTCAGAGGACACAGTGTCTCGACGCAGGAAATCAGCTGGCGTAAAAGTAGGCTAAAATCAGCGTTGAATAGCAGGCTTTCTACATTAAAAGTTGATTGGCATAGGAGAAAAATGGAAGGTGAAATTAGGTGCCTTAGAATGGTGACGCAAAATCAAAGAGAATGTAGGATCATGGTTCAGCTGGAGATGATCAAGAATGCAACTCTACTTATTAGGACATCTAGAAGCTTCGGCAATTTTTTTTACAGACGCTTTACGACTTGATCCTCAATATTAAGCCATTATTCAAAGCTGCGAGCAATCGTTCAGATGAGTCATTTTGATCTTACAAATAATTAGCGTTTGAATATTTCAGTCACAGTTTATTGAAGCAAATCTCACTTACGCGCCATGATGAAATGTCATTGAACCAATATCTTGGTCAACTTTTGATACTTGTACTCAGTGGTCAAGCTTTTAGGTTGTCAAAAAGCCCCTAATAACCAAGTATGTTTACAAGGTTATCAAAAAGTTTACCTTCATAGTGTAAAAAACCGACATATTTCTAACACATATTTCTATCAACATTCGAGATTGCCATGTTTACAATCAAACTCTTCTCTTTACTTCTGTTGCATTGGGCAATTAAAGTAGAATATTTAACTTCTGGAACTATATTTTAGAAGATTATTTCAATTACTTTAGCTGTGCGTAATGTAAACATTTTTTTTCACTGTCATTGTTACGTCCTTGTAGCCTTATCATCCTGTTTAGAATATTTTCTATTAGTATACAATCCCTCATTTATGAACTACGGTTAAATGACTCTGTATGTATGTTGCCTCAATTCACCACCACTGTCTCCCTTGTTTTGTATTAATGTTAATTTGTTAATTGACTGGTTACGTGGTTTGGTTTGTGCATATATAAAAGAATGCATGACATATAATGCAATTAGTCTGGTTGATTTATCAACTTGTGTTCATCCTATTTCTAGGTTGGGACTGAGTAAGCATCAGGCGAACGTGCAGGAACTAGCCACGCACTCTCATTGGCATTTGTAACTTTGTGCACACAAAGTCACATTAACTTACTAGTCATACGCAACCAACATAACGGCTCTCTCACTTAATAACAACTTCCTGATGTTCACCCGAATTAACCGCAGATGTTTTGGAGACAAGCAAAATGAATGCAAACTTCTTTTGTCAAGGAATAAAAAAATAATCAACACAAAGAATAACAATAAACAGATACCCACAACACGGAGTAACAAACACTTACCCAGATTTTCTTACTAATGCACAAATATTGTATCATTGATTTAATTATCAATGCCAATAAAAACCAGATATTATTGAATAAATGCATCAAAATATGATTTGGACAGTGTGCATCCGATAGAATTAGAATTAAACCACGAATGATAGAATGATGTAATGACGATAGAGGAAAGTATTGACCAATTATTGATTGTGACGATAATTTACGTGTTACTTTAGTTAGAGATGGTGAAATATTTACCTTATTAAGCATTAGTTCATGTTGTTGTATACCTTCTTCCAACTTTGTAGAATCACCAGTGATTTCATGATTTTCATTTAAATAATGATTCATACATGTTGTCAACAAAGAGTCGGGATTGAATACAAACTATTGAGATAAAGGAAGAAAACAACTAGAAATTGAACAGAATGTTTGATTCAGTGAGGACTGCAGAGGTCTAATATCTGGTTTGAGTTATCGAAGAAAAATAAGTTTAATCATAGCAATGTAATATCACACAAGAGTGGTTGTATTAGAAGCACGATTATAGAACAACATCGAACTACTAGTTAATCAATACAGATTTGTCTTATAAAGTTATTTACATGGTGAACCTACAAAAAACAGTATGCTATTATCTCATATGATCAGCTGAAGGCCTTATCAAACACTCAAAGAAAGCGAAGATATACATACAAACACAATTTATCCAACTTCCTGAGGATTTATTCTATGTTTGTCCAACCGAAATTAATATATACTAATCTGTCTAAAAAAGACTAGAAGCCGCTGAGAACATTAAAAGAAAAACCGACTGTGAATCGAGTTCTGAAATCTGGAGACAATTGTTTAAGGGATCTAATCACAGTTCACAAACAACTTATAATTAAATATATACCTAGCATATTTTTACTTATCATGCCTTCTATAATAAACAGTTAGCAGGAACATTCCCAAAAATTTAAAAATCAATCAACTAGTAAATTAAGGCCTGCTACCTCCTTATTAAGCATAGGCCATGGACAACCATTCTTCAACCAATTCTGTCCTGGGCCAATTTTTACAGTTCTTCCAAAGTGTTGTTCAATCTTTTCATGTCCGCCTCCGATTCCCGGCGCAATGTGAATTGAAGGCGGACATGTTCACTAAAGTTCACAAACTTACAACAAATTACATTTCAATCGACTATCGATTCTGCCATGAAATAATCAACGAGAAAAACTTATTATCTTAACGTGTGGCTACAGCTTTATCTATCGACACATAAGAAAAGAAGGTGGGTCAATTGAGAGACTCTTATCGCCAAGACTAACACAGGCCACTCAGACTCCCTGTCTTTATCAAGCTTAAACTGAATATTCAAGAGTTGATGTTCATTGAAACACTATTCGAAAATTAAAACAGCCTAATTTGATAAAATATGGCTCTTTTGTATGTCAGTAAACTAAGCTAAAAGAAAATCAATGATGAACACTATGTTGATGAGAGGAATTTCGACATTCCATTTAAGTTACTAAAGAAATAAAATTCAATAAATGACAGAATAGTGGATTTTTGTGGTATTACGTATAAGTAGTAACAACATGATGAACTTATTTCACCGAAAAAATTGACAACTTACTTCTACATAAGTTTTCAATAAATTATGTCTTACACATTCACCACTTGATGTATTTGAACTAATTATACCATCTAAAAAGGATGTATCTTTCATTAACTTGCTTGGATAATACACACTGTCGTTTGGTATTTGTGCATTCAGTTCAGAAATAAGCATGGTCAGAGTACTAAATAGAAAGTAAATAAGGAAATGATATAAATAAAAAAAGGCTACATTGCATAAAAATGAAAAAGTATCTTATGAACATGTTTACTTAATTGTTCGTACACTATGAATTACTTCATACCTCTGATCGAATAGTATTGATTGGGTTTTAATGTGGCTACTAATCAAAGTAATTCGACATTCCTGGCTTTATGTAGAGGTAGAACATAGTTTTCAGGTAGTCAGTAGGAAATCCTGGACCTAGATTTCGTTTCATGTAGCACTCGTCAGGAAAGTGTACCCGAAGTTTATGAAAAAACAAATGCTCACATCTGCGAATTCGATCCCGGATCACTCAAGTCATTCAGACCACTGGCCAAATTTAGAACCAATCGATATAATCCAATAAGTACAATAAAGGACTTGATGAATATCGAATTATTAACTACACAGTGATCAACTAATGTGTACATCATAATCATGCAAGGGGTCAGTCGCAGCCCGCATAGCTCAGTGGTTACGCTCATAAACATTGAAACTAAGTAACGTAGGGAAGTGTAAGTTCTCTCAAAGATTGTACGTGCACCTTACAAGTGTTAACTAGAGTGAAGCCTATGTCCAAGGTTTCTTCACGGCTATCGTTAAACAATCTTCCAAACATATTCATTTGTTAAATGAAAAACTAAAGTGTAAAAGAAGAATCTCACAGTGAGAAAATGTTTCAATCAAGATTATGCATATTAGTGCAAGCTTTATTATATATAATTACAGTTATTACAGTTAGTAACTAAAATCAAAGTGTCCGGAAGTAGAGCTAAAGTTAATGTGATTGGACACCTTTTGCTATATTCACACATATAATGAATGGAATAATCAAGTATTCATACAATGGAAATATATCATCCATTCGAAGTTTGGTTATGAAGCGCTAACAGTACTGACATTAAATTTTGAGGCTTTAACTATCAGAAATATAAAAAAGATGGTAAAAAAATTCTAAAACTTTAATTCAATCTGTGGTTTAATACAGGATTACGAATATTCTTGGGTTATTCAAGACTGCTGGAAAATACTTTGAATTAAGTAGTCCTTTCCGAATCCTCAAAAAAGAGCCCAAAAAACCACTGAAATAGTAGAGATACTCAAGATGTGTTAAAGGCGTTTATCAACATTTCGTGAAGTCTGAAAATGTAGTTACTTCATGTTTCGGCAGTACAGTAAAAGGATAAATTTAAGCGAATTGTAGACTGTCCGCAAAGAAGTATTATAATAGCCAATCAAAAACCAATAAGTGTAATGACTATAAATCCAGCTCAGAATGAATGAAATTATTAGGAAAAACAAATTTCTAACATCATAGATCAAACGTTATGCCATTAGACATAGCCAGTATTAAGTGCTGATCAAACGGCAAATAACATACCAATCAACCTTGTTCCTAAATCCAACCTAATCTCCAACACGAACTATGATCTTAACCCCAGCCCACCTCCGACTAAAAACAGCTTAATAATGCCTATCAGACTACTTGTGGCTTAAGAATAGGTTTTAGAACACAGATGTCATATAAGTATATGGAGAAATTTATATACAAGAGATCTTTTTCTATTAACAGGAAGGAGAGCTAATAAGAACCTGTCATAATGCAAAATCTGTAAACACATGGCAATTTAATTGTTTTATGCCGAAAAAATACAAATTAACAATTAATCTTCAAATTTTTTACAACCGGTTAAACATTCATGAAATCGACTGATTAACAGGAATATTCATTTAAAGTCCCAAATAGGACGAAACGCGCGTCCTGGATTCCACTTGCCAGTCACAATACAAATTAAATGATACTTGTGAATATTCGCTATATCGAGGCGATCCGCTCAGGATGCACATATAGCAACAGTGACTGACCAACTTCAGCCAATAACAAATCAATGGGAATATACAAATTCATCCTACTTTAAAAGTATAAGTTGTTAGAATCGTTAGCTGAAACTTAGTTTGAATAATATCCAGTGTAAATGATAAGTACGTTATTCATAGATCAAACAAACACTCAACAATCAATTAATCAGGTTGTTTATCAAAAGAAAATTAAGTGAAGTAACCTAAAAACGAAATTACTACAGGTCATATAAATGAAAGTGTGATTGTATTGAAACAATAGTAATAATAATAATAAATTGCATTGTGTTTTGCATTAACTAAAGATTGTTTTCAGTTTGATAACACTGAAAACTAAAGAGGAATGAAAAGCGGTTTCATCGTACAATGAAACTTCTCGGAAGTATGTACGAACTACCTTGAAAAGTATCCGAGTCATTTGGGTCTAGAAGTAAGTCTCTAAACACTTTATACTGAATCAAAAAATTTGTCTATTGATATCTGGTTACCAATAATACCAACAGAAGTCAGTCAGTCGGTCAGTTACAACGTAGAACTTGGTACATGCGTACATCAGTTCAAGTTGCCATGCCTCAATTGGCAGATAAAGATTAAATTGTCAGACCAAATCCCAGAGTAGGGGAAGGTAGTAAGAGTAAGTACTAATGGGAAGGCATAGAGATCAGAGATGAGATTTGAGATAAAAAGTGATCCAGTAAAGAGAAGATTATGAGAAGCTCAAAAACTTAGAATTTGTAAGAAGATAAGGAGTGAATGCACCTGCGCCATTGCAATCGATTTTGAGCCATATCACCTAAAGTCTCTAACCATTTGTTACGATCATCACGTGGGCCCCAACCAGGTAGTCTACATCTATTAGCATGGCTCAGCCCAATTGTTGATGACTTCATGGATTGGTGCCATGTTTTCGTTTGGCACCCCTAGCTTTCTTCCAACCTACTCCCACACCAGACAACATTGCTCGTCGAGGTAGACGGTGGTCAGGCATACGCAACACATGTCCTAACCACGTCAGCTGGTGAAGATTCACTACTTCATCAATAGACTTACCGTATTTACCTAGTACTCTATTCCCAACCCATGCATTGCTTACTCGGTTGTCCCAGCAAACACGAGCAATGTTTCGGAGACATCTATGATCGAATACTAGGAGCCTACGGATATCCTCTATCCTTAAAGGCCATGTTTCATATCCATAAAGTAAAACGGATCTGACCAACAGAAGATCAATATATGAAGAAGTGTTGACAACAAATTAACTTCAATTGAAATATTCGACTACGCTAGAGATTCACTTAAAAAGAACTGATCAATCGATAAGACTATCATTTAATCAATTGGCTAATTAATCTAGAGAATAAACAAATTGATTAAACGTGACAAAAGTGATATGTGTGACAGGGGAAAACATGTGAATATTCATCATGTGCTACAGACTACACTCATTGTACTGAATACATTGAAAGTTACATAAATTGACTAGAGAGAATAGTAATAATTAAATTATAGACTGGGATAAATGATTATTGGATCAAGTCGTCATATTACACTTTCATAAAAATACGTAATAATGTAACAGTAATAAAAAAGCAAAACACTTAAACAGTGAGAATGCGAATCGAGGAAATGTTGTAACTAAATATATTAATAAAGATAAGTAGTGAATGCATTGCTTAAGTGTCTACTATTGTTAGGTTCTGGAGTAAAAGTATACACACTAATACTAGACAATAGTGGCATTCAAAAGCTGCATATCTCATTACGTCTTCTAGGTTAGTGTCTGATGAAATCGTAGAATCCGAACCGACTAACATAAGAGGATCTGATCAACGTACTAAACTACTTCACCCTGAAAAGTCAACCGAGGCGATAATGAAGACAAGTCTTAAAGTAAGACTTTGCATATATAAAGAGTCAGAAATGTATTACAAACATGATCCCATTTAATTCAAAGTGTTCAGGAAACTAAATATAGTTAGAGGCTACATTAGCTGAATATATTCTAAGTCAATCAATAAGCCTCTGCTTAAAAGTTGATCTCTGAAAAGTTAGGTGAAGAAAATGCAATTTGTAGGACATCTTAAACGAAACCAGATGAAAAAAGGAAACAACAAGGACGTTTCAATGAATACACATAAAGGATGACAGCTGGACATAAGCTCCAACTTGAATACCAGTGTGATATTTGATAGCATCGTAAATTAATTAAAATGTGTAGAAAGTAGAAAGTGGGTAACAATAGAAGAAATTTATTAATTATAACAAAAATTGATGAAAAGAAGAAAACAACTCACCTGACAGCTGTTTTCAAAACATCATCTGGTGTACTATTATTACTACTAGTAGTAATAGTAGCAGTAGTTGTTGTTGCTATGGTTGTATTCGTACTAATCGTATTATTACTGAAATTGTTCTTTAAACTTTTAAACCATAAATATTCGTTAACGCTAGGATCTTTATCGATTGAATCTGGTGCCTGAAGTGCTTGTTCCTGTTGTTGCAACTGTTGAAACCATCTAGCACTTGCTTCAGCGCTAAGAATAATAATTTCCATGAATTGATTTAAAATAATTGGTAGAAATTGTACTAATCCAGTTGGACTAATCAGCAATAAAGCTTTCATAGCATTACATATATGTAAATGGATTGATGTAGCATTATGAAGAAGACTGTTACTACTACTAATTCCATTAGTAATACTGATACGTTTTGAAGAAGAGGAGGAGACATCAACATTATTAGGCTGTATTACAACAGTATCATCACAAAATGTAACACGATTTTGCTATATAAAACATACATATAAAACAAACAAATAGAAATGTGCTAATACGAAAAATTTAACCAAAATATCTGGGTGCAAAGCTTTGAGTGGAGTGACGGTCTGATGAACAACAATTAACGACCAATCAATGGGGTTAGGATCAACTACAATGTTTGGAACAGTCGAATGATTGAAAGATGCATAACTAAGAAATGACTTCGAAGGAAATAACACAAGAAAAGGGTGGTATTCAGGACAGAGATTGATCAATAGCAACAGATAAGTGAAACCATCAGTAACATTCAACAATGGGTATAATATAAATTTGTAGACAGGAAGATAGCATCATGACAATTAAGGTGATGAGTACTCGGTACTAGGATATAAGTGGATCTTATTAGATTGATTGCAGGAAGTTAATTGGAAACCCAAAGCTTGGAGATCATGAAGAAAGAATAAAACTCATTTCATCTACAATCATTAACCCATGGTTACAACAATTGCAGTGATCCCAAACAGATAATTAACACGTAGCTCAAACAAACACTTAAAGAATTTTAGACAAATGTCTCTCTTACCTTTCTTTCCGTCCTACTTCTACGTCACTCAGTGTGGTACACTGAAACAAGTGGCAGTTGGGAATACGTAATAAATGTCACCGTCATCTCAAATAGTGAAGATCTAAAATCTAATCAACTAACTTAACATTTACCACTAGCACCCTTGGTCTAGCTTCAGTATTATTCGCTTGTTAGTACAAACGAACGCCAGCAGTGATTGCAAGACATCGATAATCAAAGACTAGCAGCATACAAATATCATCCACAGTTAAAAGTCATACTTTATATAAATATAGTAAAACAAAATGAACTCCTGAACAATATGCACACCGTTCGAATGACAAACAATCGAGTTAATACACTTATATTTGTCAAAAGTCATATTATTTATAAGAGATGTGTAGTATACAGTAGAACAATATTGAATGTAAAAACTATTTAACAAATAAAATCTATACATAGATACCTTTTGTTTATCTGTATTCATTGTTTTCAAAGGTGACAAGTACAACATACGTGACAACAAATCACCACAAACACGAAAAAATCTAGACAATATTGGATCATGTGTATATAGTGAGGATAAAGGTTTCAAATTAACTTTAAATAAATATTTCCCATTATCAATCCAATTGAAATCAACACTATTATTGATGTTATTATTATTACTAGTGTTATTTGAATTTAGATTAGCAGTACTGAATAGTACAGTGCCTCCGTTAGTGTTCTGATTTGAATGACGATAATTCTAAAGAAAAATGAAACAGAACAAGAATTAAAGAATATTGATTAAAGAGTTTTTGTGCTTTGCAATGTAAAAGAAAATTCCAGTTCAATAACTAGGCTAGAATCTCGCCTGTGTTTATGCTTTAGTGATTAAAGAAAAAAGGAACTAATCAAATGAAAAATAATCTACTGTTTAAAAAATGTACAACTGTGATTAAATTGATTCGAAGTGGTTTGTGAAGATTGATATTAATTATTTTAGTTGAATAAATTCGTCACAGAATGATGTTGGCACAGTATCATACTAGGACGAAACAGGTTGCTCAGTGCTCCATGGTTTTCAGTAGTACCCTGGAAATATCGATCTGTGAGTTTAAATTGTTAACGTGAATATATTGTATAAAAGATTGTACTTTCATTAGATCTTTTATTTCATGTTGACGGGACCAATCAGTTATACGCCCGCAACATAATCACACTGGCTGATCATCAGTACCATCAATCAATAAGTTTCTATTTCATGTGCATCACAAAAACTCTTTCATAGTGTAAGCTATCGGGAAGTTATAACCGGCCAAATATCTCAAATAGTTATTAAGATTGAAATTTTTCTGGATAACTGACATGACAAGCTAGTTAAGAAGAATCATAACGTATTTTCGGAATATTATTCAGTGTATTCGAATTGCGTATTTACTAAAAAATATGTTTCTTTAATGTTCACTTTATCTCATAGTAACCTAACATCTAACACATTGAGTACTATTATTTTTCTTCCACCCATGAACCGAAACAAATTGAATAAGTGTTATCCCAGTCTTCTACTGTGAGGTTCGGGATTTTATGTATATGCACAAAACAATCTATAAAATAGATGATCCTTGATCCTGAACTGATAACTAATTCAAGTATCTTTCTTTCAGTAGCTTGGGACTAAGTATATAAAGCAGACTGATAATACGTTGAGATTACTTAGCCGTTATTTGAAGGTCATATACATACTCGGTCACCCAACGTCCTAACCTCCCACCAGACCCATGAACTGTTACAACATTATTTCCAAATCTGTAACAATAGCTAATTAACTACGTATCTGTTCCTTCCAGTTCTTAGTTATTATTATCATCCTTACGTACAGATGTTATTTACCTAACTGGTACTATGTGCGATCAAGTTTTGTGTGTATATGAAACAAATGCGTAAAATATACTTCAACTAGTCAGTTGCTGATTCGCTTGTGTTCTACTATCCGACTTGGGGAATAGAAGTCACGCGGCAGATGTTTAAGCATAGAACAATGACTTTAATATCTAGGTCATACGATACTGTTCCTTATTTTGTGATCGACTGTAGTTCAAATCATATCAATCACTAACCTTTTCATTACCGGGGTCAACAGTGTGATTAGTGAAAATCAATAGTCAACAAACATAAATTAGTATATGATAAATGTAAAAAAAAAAGGGTTACTTGTATAGTTGATTGCTGTAAATAGCCAGGATGAATAGTTGCTGCAATACGTAACTGGAATGTACCAACGTTTAAACTGATAAATAAAAAAAAATAGTGAGAAAAATTAAAAATTCGATAAGGTAGAAATCATTGTAATTATAACAAACGAAGATAAATCCAATGGATTTAACAATAAAACAGAAATAACAAGCCTATAATCACTTAATGAAACAGTCAACTCAACTCCAGCTCAACTCACAATTGGACAGGTAAATGATTTAATTTCATTTTAAAAAATAATCTACTGACACTATCATATTTTAGAGTTTAATTTACACAACTACATAGTCGAAAAGTAACCAGCTTCTGACATTTATTCAACAGGTCAGTTATAATATTCTAATATGTGGTAAATCATCAACTACCTTAATGAAAGAATAGACGAGAACGAATGTTCTAAGTTTAATCAACCCTGCTGGATTAATGTCTGAAACAAATTCATTACGGATTCAGAAAGCTCATCTGAATTTACCAAACTTCTGTCGCTGATAGCAAAGGCAAGATATTCCTCTACAGTTGTCCATTATATATTAGCTCCCTGGGTCTGAAACATGAAGTATAAAAATGAATGAACGATGTCATTAAAACACCTCTTGTGTACGGAGCAGTAGACTAAGTGATGCATACGCGAAACGTGCGGTAAAAATAATAAATCAGTTAATAAGGGTGTCAATCATCAACGATTGTAGTGGTGAGACATTTTACGTATGATCAACCTTGACACAAGACGTAAGTTAGTTAGGGATAAACAAAACGTGACATTAGTCGACCAACTATCATATCCGTGTCCCATCAACGAGTGTTCAACGAATTAGTGGATTCTCAATCATCTACAGATATCGATTTAACCGACACGTGTATAGTGAGTAGGAAATGTAATTTTCACAGAATTAACACACCCAAGTCACTAATAACGCACAAAATAGTTAAATTATAACATTGAAGATCAATGAAGTCAAACACCGGATACTACCTAGTTCCAGGCGAATACCACTGAAGAGAAATTGATAACAATCAAAACAATGATGTCATGATTATTGGTCGAAGATTGTGAATGGCTCTAAAGAAACCAATCAAGTATAAAAAAATGGTTGATATAATGATTGTCTCATAAGCTGACATTAACCAGATTGAATCAGCCTTAACACAACCTCGATAGTATTCCGAGGGAACGAAGACATTACGATTTCACGCCATAGTTTATAAACTTACAAGAAGTAAAAATTCTTCCACGATTGAAAGCAGATACCTCGCTGAATAGTATGGTTTTCAGTTGATTACATTAAACTGTCACCTTATATCAACACAAAGTGCACTATTGTAGAGTCACTTAAATGAGTTTCGACATGATTGTGATATGACTAATAAAATTCAAACGACTGAAGGATGTCGATTTACATTCAGAATAGGCATTGTGCTTTCGGAGAATCAATAATTCCATAAATACAATGTAATATTTGTCAATTACAAGTTTCGAAATAATTAATTCAGATGGATTTATTCAAAAAAAATTGCTTTTAACTTACTTTCCATCAGTTCCAAGTATTGGCATCCATGAATAACCTGTACTTGTTTCAACAGGTTTCTTATTACTATTTGATTTATCTTTAGAGCTTAATAAGTTGGTTGCTGCTGTTTCACAGCTTACATGATAAAAACGAAACAATAAATGATGTTTTGCAGTTAAATTTAATGGTAGACAAATTTTAGCCTAAAAAAGTGAGTTGTGAAACGGAAAAAACAAAACACGAAAGTGAATATATAAAAACTTATAGGAAGCAGATGAATAAGAGATCAACATTTAAGGTCATTATTCAATTCTAAATATTGATTCATTCCACAGTGTGGTCAGAACAAACTGTTTATTCTGTTGTTAAATCAATCACCGAAAGGAATTTATCTACACTTTCGTTAGGAATTTATATGCTAATAACTCTTCAACCTTAAACAAACTTCCATAACATCATAGGGCACGAGATATTGAGTTACTTACACAAATGTAACACTGTAACTGGTGGTTACACTGCATAAAATAACATGTCCCGTGATGCAGTTGAAAACGAACAGGTACCCTTCCGAAGTTACCGTAAATTTACGTGTACCGGTAGAAGCATTTATATTAGGGAGAATAAAAAGAACTCACCTAAGATTTCATGAACATGTGTCCCAAAATCTACGATTAAGAGGAATGAAAACATTCAATAGCGTAGTCGCTAAATAGCTCATCGGCAAAGAACACTAGGTTGATAATCTAAACTTTTGAAAGTTTTTAAAAGATAGAAAGCCTCAAAACTTCTGGAATTTGCTAAAGTTATCGCTACCAAACGCTTGGAACCCAACTTGTGCATCCAAAAAGAAACAGTCGTCAATCTTTATTTACCTTGGTAATACAACTTTAATTTCATTAGATCGTTGTTATTAATGTTTTGTTAAATTCAATTCATGCTATCACATCGCTATCTTCCTTATTAAAACAAGATGCAATTAGCAACATTCTTGTTAATATGCTTAAATTGATTTTATTTGATTGATTAAATCACCTTTTCTAAATTTTAATTTTAATGTCTGAGTTCAATTTACATCATTCTAAGGTGTTATCATTATGTAATCACTTAAACTTAGACTAAAATTTTGTTTAAGTTCTTGATACCTTCTTTAGCATCATGCACATCAATTAGCCGATCCATGTTACGCATACGTGAAGTATGGGCCGCCGACCAGCATTCTCCAACCAACTCAGTCCTAATCTCACTTTGCCAGTTTCTTCCAAGTGCTGGTCTTTTTTTGAATGTTTGCCAACAGTTCTCGGTGTAATGCGTTCTTTAGTCTTACTCTTTTTCTCTGGCCCTGATGATTCCAAGTCAGTACCTGTCTTGTGTCACAGTTTGATCATATTCTCCATGTCTGTTCTATCCACCTCCAGCGTCTTATCCTAATTTCTTAGTCGGTCGGAAGCTGACGTGTTCTATGTCACAGAAGGTTGTTCCTGATGGTATCTGATTAACGGATCCAAAGTACCATGCGCAAACAGCTCTCGACAATCACTTGCAACTTTTGGATGATGCATTTCGCAGTTCGCTAGGCTTTAGCTCCATACAATGGAACTATCTTTACATTTGTATTAATAATTGTGATCTTGATGTTGGCTGACAGTTAGTTAAAGTTCGAGATGTCTTTCATTGTAGAACTGTTGCTCTTGCCCTGCCTTGCCAAACCGTGCCTTCACATCTACATCAGATCCTCCTTGTTTATCGATGACGCTGTCCAGGTAAGTAAAAGTTCCCACATCTTCCAGAATTTCGCCGTCAGAAAGAACCAGTTAAACTATCGTGTATATACATTATGCAATATTATGTCCAACACTTTAATTATGATTGTACGTCTATCATATTTGTGTAATCGAAATTTCAACCAACCTTATTCTCATAAGTATGTAAAACTTTATTTAAAATATTAATTTAGAAAGAATTATTACAGGTTATATGCAGCAGCTGATGAGAAACCATAGAAATAAAATGCACAAACAGTTGTATGAAACACGCTATAGTTATGCCATGGACTAGATGCAATAAACTATGAACTAAATATATTGTTTAGGACAGGTTGAGCTGTTAAATACAGAAGAATGTTGAAAATTATTGTTTCACTAGATAACATTTAAGTGATGAGAACAATTAAATACAATAATTATAATGTATTTACATTTTTCCGTTGATTTATTGATATGACAAAAATTGATCAGTCTCTGTTGTCATATATGTATCAAGAGAGGATTACCTTGATATCGCGTCCTGGATTCCGCTTGCCAGTGATAATCTAACTCAAGTTTTTTCATTTTTAACCAATGACCCGCCTACTTTCAACTCCAGTCTATAGACAACTATATTCTTACGACTGTATAACTTCATAGAAGTGTATATTAAATTCTAATAGTTAGTTTAATGCTAAAACAAATTGACCACATACAAAGATGAGCTGAAATCTGGAGTTAAAAAGTTTTCTCTGGCGATAATTCAATTTACAGACAATAAGTTAAGTACATAAATGAAAAGAAACATTGTGAAACTGCTTATAACAAATGAAACAAACAAAGTATTGAACATACATTTTCACTGAAATTTGGATTTGTATCATGATACATTACAGAAGTATTAAACCATGAATCAAATATTGGTTGATGATTATTGGGACGAGTGTAAAACACCTAAATAGATTTTTAAAAAGAAAATATTAAATATAATTCAATGAATAAAATAATTGATACTATACAATAAAACAGAATCCTTTCTACTGGCAACATACAATTTGATGGTGAATGCAGTTGATAATCCCGACACTGTATTACCATCTACATTAAACTTTGTCTTGGAAATATTAACAGATAAAACTGTATATCTACGAAAACTTAACTGTAAACACATTTTCATAGTGAGATTTAAATGATTAGTCGAGCAAAAATAGCATAAACTATCCAGTCAAGGGATGTTGTTTTTAGATTCTGTGGTAGGAAAACCTAAAATCTTCAACAGAAATGAATTCTACGATTAAATGAAGAAAAATGGTATGATGAATTCATCACTTTGTTTCGCAGTTGTTGTCAATAATGTATGAAATAATATTATAAAAGTCCCTTCTGCATAATTGCCGGATACGTTGATGCTTCCTCGACGTGATGATTGGAACAGTCAATTGCGATGAACCAACTGAGCTAGAACAGTCATTTCCTAAAGTCTTACCATGTCAGACAATTTGGCTGAAGAGAAGTAAGGTGGAAATAGCGAAATCAAGGTCAGAGGGAGAAGTCGTACTGTAAACTATAAAGTGTTTCTCTGAAACAAGCAGCATTACAACGATACTACCTCTTTAGAATGAAAGACAGGGTTTAAAAGGACGGCCTAAAATAAGAAGATCTCACCTTGCTTTATCTAGGTTACTTTAGCTTTAAACATTTTATAGAGTAATATCTGGTTTCATACCTTCAGTTGTTGATTTCTATTTTCAATTCTTACGTCATCATTTTTCAGTTAACTTATTTATACTCATCTGGATCTATCTATTATACAAGTGATATGGAGTAACTTTTTATTATCTACTAACTCGTATCTATGCTTCTTGTCTGAAATAATCTTTTGGAATAAACATTCTGATGCTTTGAATATCCACTCAATAATAAAGTGCGTATAGTGGCTATGTCAATACTCATTACTATTGTTTCTAGGATCCAAAGCAGCAGATAAACAGAAACTGAGAAATACAATAAATTCTACTATAATCGATGTATTTTTTTGTAATAAAACTAATAAGAGGAAAAAAAAACTGTATGAACTTCTACGTCCACAATCAACAACTTGAAATCTTCATATCTATTTTTATTGCACGGAATTAGAAAAGTTCTATATATTTGCAAATGAATAGAATCAACGTCATTCTTTTCATTTTCTGAAGTGCTTAAAAGTTCTATAGATGAAGACGTTATCTTGTGTTACTCTTGATTAATATGCATTAAGTGTAAACTCATGCCAAGTACTCTGGATTTTGGAATTAAATTTGATTGTATTTTACTGAGAAGGATATTGTAAACAGAATACACGATTTTGGCTTTTGCCAACTTGCACCACCTGTAGAGTAGGAAAGATGTCTACCTGCCAACTAAAAGACAATTGAACTATGTAGCATTCAACAATTGATTTGACCATTGAGTTATGCTGAAGTTATGTGTAAAGTTCTACTAAAAGATGATAAAGCAGTTAGTAAAGTTTGTAAATCATTATTGATTGAAATGGTTAGAATATGCATTAACTAAGCCTAATTACTGCTTGGTAAGATGTTGGTTGGTGTAGAAGCGAGGTAGAAGAAAGTTAGGTGGCCAAAAGAAGTGCAACATCAATCCGTGAACTGTTAGTCTGGGTCGTAATTACAAGTACAGGGCACCTCGTTGCATGCTGTGGATGACATAGTTTAAAATCGGTTTCAATAGAGTAGGTGCACTCATGCTACATTGTTTCAGATCTTAATACTTAAAATTAGTACATAGAGGTGATTCCATAGCGTAATATTTCTTAATAATAATACTACTTTGTTATCTATCATAGTGCAGTAAGGTAATCTGAACTGTAACACATATATGCCAAGTTTTGCGTTGTACATGACTGATTGACGATTGAGTTCTACATTATTTATATCTGTCAATAAATCATGTGATACAATAGTATCTTAGTAGTTTACTTTACTATAAGTATGATCTAAGTACCATAGTAAATAATAATCAACTTTTAAAGAAAAAGTACAAAACAAGAACAAAGAAAACGTTCTCTTCAATTGAATAAAAAAATTTCCAACATAATCGACTAACCTTTAATGCAGTTGAATTATCCAAACTATCATTAGATCGTAATTCAATGAAACATGATAAATTTCGAGCCTAGAGATGAAGGAAATTTTAAAAAATTATCAATACAGGCAAATCACTGGCAAATTACATGACAAACATGCACCTTTTAATGATTAGAATAAAGATTTGAACCTGGTAGCATTTACAGAACCCTTTACCATTTAATATAAAATCTTGTAGATGACAGAAAAATTAATTAAGTAGTATATAAATGAGAAGAGTAGGTGGCTTAAAAGAGCATTTCATGAGGTACACAATTCTAGTGACAGGTTAACAATAAGCTCTAAAAATACGATATTTGGTGTTCAAGTAAGGTGTTTTATGTGATTCACAAACGAAAACTAATGTAAAAACGTGAATAACAAAAGAAAACAACTATTTGACACTACTGAATTTATCATCAAAACACTAAAATTAAGAAACATTTGACTTCAACATGGAAAAAGGAGATACAGAGAGATGCACAATGAAAAAGAAGTGCAAGAGTGGTGTTGTACAGAAAAGGACAAGTAAATAGATGTGATGAAATAAACTTTAAAGTAATTTATAAACAATACTAACAATAGGGACAACAAAAATACAGAAGTAGCAGATAAACACACAAACAAACCGTGAAGCCGTTAGTTGTTACAGTAGTCAATTTTCAACTAAGAGATCGTGTATTTGAGAATACTGCCATCTAATATTTTAATATGCGTATAGACAACAGCGTATGTATTGACTATGAGTTCAAAGCGACGAGTAGCGAAACAAAAAGACAGTAACAGTTCAAGAATCCCACAGTTACTCGTAGGTGTCTATATAGAGAATCTATATATTCTAGTATGCTATAATACATATTATTTCATTGTATATTTTCGAGTCATAAACTCAATGATTAGCAATTCTTATTATCACCGTTACCATGATTATTTCAAATCATTTGGTAATCAACTTGATCACAGAGTGATAATGTGATATTGTCATGAAAGCGATTTGAGGCCAATTATATGAGGTAACCTTGTAAGCCAATACAGTAAAAGAAGGCGATGAGAGTGCCTGGTCGATCTCTATACGTCTGCCCGATGATAACTGATCCTAGGCCGTAAGTGAGAAGGAACATAAGATAGTGAACCAACCGGACAAATCATACTATATTTTAAACAAGCGTTTAAATATATGTAAAATGTAACCACACAGCTGACCAATAAAAAGGATAACATTTATACAAAAGGATAACAATAACTAGGAACTAAGGAAACAGATACATAGTTAATTGATCATAGTACCTGAATACCAAATGATGTGATAACAGTTCATGAGTCTCGCGAGAGGTTAGAGCGAGGGGAAGATGACAGTAATAGGAATAAAAAAGTTCATTTACATATCCTTAAAATAAATGGAATAGTCTTCCGAAAGTTACTTATTCTTTTTGAATCATCGGATATAACAGGTATAGAAACTCGGGTTAACGCATATTTGTGCAAGTGTCTATGTATTTTATGACTAATTGATTCAATTTGAAAAGCAATATAGTTTATTTTAATGTTTACGTGAACAATGTAAGTTGAAGGTTAGTGAACAGCTCATTACTTGATGATAAATGAATTACTTAACGATAAATCGTTAATTGATCGGCTCAGTTGCTTAGAGGTAACTTCTTCACCGAGAAACAGAGGTTCTGGGCATGAAATGAGCGGTGCGAACTGTGTAGAAGTCTCATACAAAGAAGAAACAAGTGTCTAATGTCAGCCCGTATTTTTCAATCGTTGTCTGACCATGATCAATCCGTAGTACAAAAATTCAATACGCAATCACAAAAAAAAATTAATGAAAGAAATATATTCTTAGTGGTTGGAACTTTGCGAAAGGCCAATAAAGAAGTGAAATTGGCTTGATATTTACTACAGGATCAATAAAAGTGAATCAATTGGTATGAAGGAAATAAGGATAAAAACGTAGTCAATATATGGATACATATATCACAACGCATTCCCACCTTTATCATCCTCTGCAATACAATCATCAGTTTACACTGAAGTTATGTAAAATGTTATTTGGGGAAGTGAAGAGAAAAAATGTATTTATTATAGGTCAACGGGTAAGTTGAAAAGGATAAAATAGATTTACACTTAAATGAAAGAGATGGAAATGACATAAAACGGATGACAGAGAATAAACGGATGATGTCCGATTGGTGTTGAATTGTGACTAGCAGGTTGAATCGAAGAACCTTGTGTCAAATTATCTAAAGTTAGTCAGCTATTTCTACCCGGTACATTTCAGTGTTGATATTCATACTGACATTCAAACTAAATCCATTTTTTGTCAAAATCGATTGCATTATCCACTAAATTAGAGTGAAACGATTGTTCTGGATTTTACGTATAACGCACAAGCCAACTTTAATCAAACTTGTGATTAAACATGTGCAACGTAGAATCTGGCTCAAATGTGCATCAATCCTAGTTACAATACCAAAGTAGTACGACAATAGCGAATTACCAAGATTAATATAGTAACAATATGAAATGAAATACACGTCTGGATAAAAGAATAGACAAAATGAATACCTAGACAAGGATAAAAAGCGAAGGCATTTGTATCGATCGAGACAATTCTGAGTCATGTAATCTAACGACTACAGTCAACGTCCATCAAAAATTAAGGAGGTGAATCAAACCCTTATAAGGCAGAATCGGTTTAAAATATATTAAACAATCTTAAAATAATGTAACTCATTTGACAAGTATACTTCGGGATATTTATTAAACCTTGAAACAAACTAATTACATGAAAGCTAGTTATACTACTCAGTTGTCATTACTAAGACAAGTGGTGCGGTGTGTTGAACATGATTTTAGAACGAAGATATTGCTCTACAGATACGTAAGCATGCACAGACTTCCTCTCCCTTGATTATATTTAAAATGCTTTTCTCGTAAGTGAAGAAACTTATATTTACTTCACAAAGCACAGACAACACAATTCTTTTTAGTGAAGATGCCGTTTAACATTACCAATGTTTGAGGTGAGTTAATTAGCTTCTAAACGAGAATATTTATTGTCATGTCGAGTCTGTCCCTAGTGAGTTTTGTAGGAAAATACAAGGATTATTTCATTTATCTTGGACGTTTAGTCAGTTTTGATGGATTAGAAAAATGTAAGAACACAGAAACGTGATAAATCTATAGTACGCTTTGCTGGTACAAGTGAATCTTCATAATTTTTGAGCCCATCCACATACTAAACAAGTACCATATCACTGTGTTGTGATACAGGACTGTAGAAGACAAAATTTAAAAGCAGAAAGCATACATATATATTGCTACTATTTGACCACAGGTATGGGTTCGGAAAACTGTTTGTCTACGTTGAAACCACTCAGTAATAAATATTGGCGATAATGTTAGTTCTAATGTTATATTATTTATTGGTTCAGTCGCGAAAACATTCGTCTTTTAAACAATAGATCATACGTTCGGATTTCATTTTACTTAATTTAATATCTTGAGCACTACACTACCACCGACACCATAGTAACATGTATCCTAGGGACTAAGTAAATAAATTACACAGAGTTAGGCATTCACAAATACCGCGGAGAACTTATATTAATGAACACGTCAAACAAAAAACACATATATTAAATTACCCTTGGAAAATTGTGTTTCCCTGATAAATTCAAAGATTTCGGGCATACATATAAAGTATTAGAAAATGAAGTGAACGGTAGTAATTTCAACGTTGAACTTTGTACACTTGTTCCATGTTCAAGTCTAACAACGGACTGATCAGTGCGATCAAGTGAATTTGATTGATATTGAAATGTATTGTTAATCAATTTCGGTAAATCATTTGTCACAATCAGTGAACCAGTTGCACTGCTTATACTACCATTTGAAAGAACGGAATCTCGATTATTTTTATTGCTATTAAGTGAATTCACTAGATAACCACCACTTCTTTGAAGACTTCCAGTACGTGAAGGTGCATTGGAATCATCTGCATAAAGAAAAGTGAGAAAATTAGCATCCTATTTATTTGTAGCAGTGGAAAATAAATGAATTCATAAATTCAGCAACACATTTACACAATAACATATGCATGCACACGACTTCCAGTAACACTTTGTGTGATCTAGTGATGCCATTCGGATGCTTAAGAAAAGTTGGAGTGAAACTTAAACTTCGAACCAAGTGGTTGAAAGTCGAATGCTTTAACGTCTAAGTTAGAACAAAGGTTTCCATATAACTTTTATCAGAGAATATGCAAAAAGAAAAAATTTATTCAGTCGTCGTGTATCTATTACAAAGTGACCAGAGGTTAAACGCCTAATAACAACCAAGGAAAAAATGGGATTAAGCGTTTACTATCCAAGATGTATCAAGTACGCTGTAACTAAGCAAAGAGACTCGTCGATACGCTTCAGAAGAGGCTGGTAAAAGAGGAAAAGATGAAATGCCACCTCAGGTAATAAAATAAATTTCAATAACTTTTCGAGTGACCCCTAACCACACAATGCTTAGTAAACCAGTGACCATCAGATTGTATATTTGAGAGAAATGTTGACACTCACCAGAGTACAAGTCTCCTATCCTTCTTGTATATTGATTTGCGACTTGGGAGGCTTTAAAGATTAACGCTCATAAAAAAAATTATTAGACGGTTTTGCCAGTGGTAGTCTAAGTTCAACTAAAAGATATATCATATTCAAATAGGACAATATCATGCACAGTGATGTTTCGATAAGCAAATTAACTTGTAAATCGAAAATGTTTCTTACAAAATGCACTTTTTAGCATTTTAATCCAAAGGTTTTCAAAAAGTTACATATGCCTTCCTCTAATTCTGAATATAATTGAAATTCTACCAAATAGATAAATTTAATATAGTCAATATAAAGGTGTTTCTGGGTTGTCAATATTTGAGGTATTCAATATATTCTCAAAATATTCTATTAGAATCAATATGTTAAAGATTCTACATGCTTGATTGTACTTTTGCACTATATAATCATTTGATTCCTTAAGTCGACAACTAATCTCAGTTTTGTGTTAATAGTCCTCACTTAGATATATATGATAACCAACCACAGCTTATATATACCGGATACATCACAATCAGGAGTAATAATAATTCACTAAATCACAATTTTGAAAATGATAAACTGCATGTGTATAATTGAACTTGAAGTGTCAGTGGTTTGTTCCCAAGATCATTTCAGAATTTTCAAGAGTTTCACATTCTATAGTCAGTCAAATGGACTATAAAGAAATGAAGATTATTGAGTGTTGTATTTGCATCGCTTACATATCAACAAGTAAAAATAAATAAATAACTGAATTTTACTTTATGGAATTCGTCACGGATTGATGTTGGTAGGGTACGATTGATCATCGCGCTACATCAGAAATTGGTGGAAGTGCGACTTCTACCATTGTATGTCAGCGAAGTAGTGCACCACCAAGTTGAAGCCCCTGGGGCAAAACCTTCAGTGCGCACTGCTAAGGAGTCCCATATTTGGACGAAGCAGCTATATAATGCGTTCTGGTTTTCAATGATACCCTGTCAACATCAATCTGTAACAAATTCATTCAACTAAAACTTAATATTAATCTCTACAAACCATTTCAATTTCTATACCTGAATTATCAGTTCCATAATCATCATTATGTGATGTTCCTGATGCAGTTGAATAAAGATCAAATAGATTTTCAACTTCACGTATAATTTCATCTGACATAAGCTTAGGATGTGTTGATGGAATGTAAAAATTGTGAATAGTATTGACAGTCGCATTTATTACTGGTGTGTATGTTTCAAGATTGGAAGAAATAACACCTGGAATTAATTTAAGTAACAATATCAAATGAGTGATTACGTAATAATAATTCATGTATCAATCTATGAGAAGATTAGCTCGAATCAGTAATTTACTAGTTGAAGTTCTTTAATAAATAATTCATCTTTAAAGTACGCATAAATTAACTAAATTTTCAATTACATCATTGATACTGATGATCAGTTGTTTAAATCATAATATGAACAAAGGAATTTGAACATACAATTCATGAGTTGAAAAGAGAGCATTTTAATTTTTACGACATTGATACTTTAAGTAAATGAAAGTGATGAATCGTTAAGATTGGTAAATAACTATTAAGTTGGTTAGAAAGGTTGAAGTTATGATTCATTTGTTAATCAATAAAAGGGAATAAAATTTATCAGAGAAAAACGATACTACTAGAAGGGGTTAAGAAAGTTTACATGATTAGAGAATCTAATGAAGTTTTCTAAAAGACATGCTTTTGTAAATAGAAAAAAAACAATGATATATCCTATTTCAACATAGACGAGTTTATGACGACTGAAATATCGAGGTTTATGGATATGTAAACAGACATTTCAGTATCTTCAATTGTTTGTTACATAAAGCCAACAATTAAAACAAAGGATTAAGGGATATGTAATTGAAATATTCTTGAATCTTTAAGTTGATTTGTCATAGACCGAATTTGACCAGTCACTGTTGCTATAGGTGCATCCTGAGGCTGATCGAATTCAGTCCATGACAAATCAACGGGAAGATTTAGAAGTATTTCATTAATATATACATACCCATCGCACAAGTGAGGCTATCTGGGCTCCGTAGTTTAGTAGTGATTGGAGTGGTGTTCGGCACGGAACGAACGGAGTTCGACTCCCGATGTGCATATCAACACTGGGATAAAGGTATATCTATCTGACGAGTTCCGAATAAATCAAAACGTACTTCTTAAATTCCACAAACCGGCTACAATCCAATTCAAATAATTAAGAGACATGGTTCAGAATTACAGTTTCTTGTCAAAGCTAGACTTAAGATTAAGTTATGAGGTTAGCTTTAACATTAAGGTTACGGATGGGAACGATTTGGATTTTACATGCAATTTACTTAGCAAACAAATAATATTTAGTAAATTCAACACTATAATTTTTAAATTTATCACAAGAAACTAATTTCCTTTCGAAAGTTTAGTGTTTTCCGACTAATATATAAATGTTTTAAAATGACTTGTTTCTAATTAGCTTTTACTGATTTCAGGGTTCAAGACTGGCCACCTAATCGCGTAATTCCTCGACGACGTTGTAAGATACGTTAAATCTCGTCAGCTAACTATAGCTTTTACGGGCGCCTTATTTTCTAAGACTAACAGGATGTAGCAATAAAATGTCAAACACATAAAGCTGGCACTTACGTGATAAAATTTGGGCGTTAGGATCAACATCTTGATCAATTAATTGATTGATAACTAGTTCAAATCGTAAAGGTAACATTTGAGTTTTCAGCGAACGTTCAACCATTTCAACAAATACTCGATCTTGTTCCGTCATATAAGACATGAAATCTTTAAGGACAGACGGATTGTTGTTAGGTTTGAGTGACTTGAATTGATTCGATTCAATTTTTAACAAGTGATTTATAGATTCTGGAATATGATAACGATTGCTCTCATGCATACTACTACTAGAATCATTACTATTTATAGTAGTAGCAGTAGTATTTTGTGGATATGTATTACAATCTTGGTATATAGGAAGTGAATTATTATAATTACTATCAGCTGACAAACGTGAAAACATTTGTACAGATTGAATTAATCCCAGTTCAGATGTTTTATTGGGATCCATTTTGAATAAATGAATGAAATGAGTTGTACTGTTTATGGAACTGTGGAATAAAAAAATTTACATTTTAAAGTGATAAACATGTATGATTACACAAGTCGTCAGTGAAAGTGTAGATCTGATATATTTTGCTATCTGCATAGTCATTATATAATACAGAATGATCATTTATATATTTCCAAGTTGTCACAACCCATTAACATAACAAGGTGAATATGAAAGTAGCAGGAATATTATTGGTAAAGAATGGACATGGAGATTATCATAATGAAAGAAAGCATTCATTCGCAGAGAAATTGGTAACAATAATTTCAAGCTCGGGATTTAAGGGAAGATAAGGAGTGAATGCACCGACATCAGTGTGAGTGAGCCTCACTAATTTCATCCAATCTCTAACAACCGGTTACAACAAACGAGTCAACTCCAACTAGGTAGTCTAAACCTACCAGAATAGCTCACAATAACAATGATGGATTTAATAGACTGATGTAATATTCTAGCCACTCATACTTTCCTTCTAGCATAATACTACTCCAATCAACATTGCACATCAATGCTTCATTTAAAGCTTGAAAGATTGTTGAATTCCAGCAAAGTAGATATGGGATAAATCATCACCTTATTAACTATATATATAAAATTACGTCAACAATACAAAAGGTTACTCGTAGGCCGATTATCTTAAAAGTAATTTCAATGAGTTTAACACTTAGTGAAACGGATTGGAAAATCACAGAAGTACTAGATTCATTGAGACTGCAAATATATCGCGCTAACAAGTGCAGATTGATACGAAATTAATCTCAATAGTCTTCATCTAATATACTTCATCTATCTCAATTCAAAAGACAGTCAATGCGATTTTGAGTAATCCACACAACAGCCCAAAACTCCTCTTGCAGCTACTCTTAGGTTACTGCCTTTCTCAACCCTGGATAAAGGAGGAGGGTTGGAAATAGGGTTAGCAACTCCATCCCGTTAAAAAAGAAACTTACTAAAAAAACGCTAACCGGCAAAAACCTTTATAACCACTTTAGCTCCGCCCTGCGAGTTGGAAGGTCTTCATTTCAAAGAGTTATGACACCTCATGGTGAAAGCCGATTTTCTTCGGAAACCACGAGGCCGATGCTCTTTCTCACAACCACACCAACAATTGATATAGGTACATCGAATATTTACACCATGTGGAAGACAGGAAGAAGCATGCAAACAGTTGGAGAAATGAAAACATACAACTTGAATATACTTGGAATAAGTGAAACCTATTAACTACAAGCAAGACACCAAAGATTATCCTCAAGAGAAGTGCTTCTATACTCCGGTCACGAAGAAAACGCCTCACACACACAAGGACTAGCGCTAATGCTGACCCAAAAAGCATGGAAGGCTCTTGTACGTCGGGGCATTATGGACCTGGTATCATCAAAGCATCCTACAAGACGAAGAATGAAGGGATTATAGTGAATATCATCCAGTGATATGCATCCACCAACAACAGCGACGAAAACAACAAAGACTAGTTGAATGCGAGGCTGCAGTCAACCATCGATAAATGCTCAGACAAGAACCTGACCATTCTGATAGAAGACTTTAACGCCAAGGTTGAAATGGACAACACTGGATACGAAGACGTCATAGGACGATATGGACTGGGAGGAAGGAACGAAAACGGTGAGAGGTTTGTAAAACCATGTCCCTTCAACAAAATGATTACAGGTTGCACCATATTCTACCATCCACGAATACACAAAATTACATGGGTTTCACCAGACCACATTACGGAGAACCGAATCGACCACATCTGTATCAATAAGAAGTTTAGAAGGATCATAAAAGACGAAAGAGCAAGGAGAGGAGCTGACATAGCTTTGGATCATCACCAGGTGGTGGCCAAAATAAAAGTAAAGCTGAAGAAGCACTGGACAACTAGAGCAGCAGTATTACAAACGTTTAACACATCCCTTCTCCAAAATACTAACAAACGCAACGAATTCAACATAACTCTCAATAACAAGTTTCGAGCATTTCATGATCTACTAGAAAAAGGTGGAACTAATATGAACGACAGTTTGAAAGAGAATAAAGAAACAGTAACTACAACATATCAGGAGGTTTTGGGTCGCAAGATACAACACCATAAAGAATAGATTCCTGTTAGCACTCTGGACAAGATCTAAGAGAGAAGGAGGAAGAAGATAGTAATTAATAACAGCAGGACAAGAACAGAGAAAGCCAAAACACAGACGTCAACAAACAAGTGAGCGAGAGGACCAAAATTAACTGTCAGTCAACATTAAAGTCAAAATTTTTAATATAAATGTGAAGACAGTTCTGTTGTATGGAGATGAAATTTGCAAGGAGAACTACGAAAAGCACCATTCACAAGATACAAATAATTATAAACAACTGTCTGCGTAGGATACTTCGGATTCGTTAGCCGGACACCATCAACAACAACCCCCTATGGCAGAATATAAATCAACCAAAATCCAGCCGAGGAAGAAATAAGGAAAAAAATGCTGGGAATATGTGGATTGAAGAAATCATCAAACCGTGTCACAAGATAAGCACTAACATGGAATCCTGAAGGCTAAAGGAAAAGAGAAAGACCCAAGAACACATTGCGTCGGGAATCGGAGACGAACATGAAGAGAATGAAGAGCACATGGGAAGAGCTGAAAAGAAAGGCTCAGGACAGAGTTGGTCGGAGAAAGCTGGACGGCGGCCTATGCTTCACATAGGGTAAAAGGTATTGATTGATTGACTGACTGATTGATACAACAGTTCATATTATAACGGAATTTCATGAGTATTTGGGACTATGTAAACGGAAAATTGAACATTGATCCGGGACTAATGTATAGTACAGTCTTAACTCACTAGTCAGTCATGTACAACGAAGAAAATGGCATATGTGGTCACTAGTACAAGTTGCAATATCATATCAACGCAAGATAAATACAAGACAGTAAAGATACTAGTATCAGTGGTCGTTAAAAGATTGAATATAAAGTATACGACTCAAGAAGCCTAAGTTCTCCATTCCAACCGATACTGAGCTAGATCATCTAGTGTCCTTCATGAATGGTTACGAGAATAGCGCGAACCCTAAACAGGCAGTAACCTACATCTACAAACACGGCCAATATTAAAAGTAAACGACTTTATGGACTGGTGCCATGTTTAGCTTTGAATAGGGATCTACTTCAACAAACATCAATCAATATCGTACTTTGAGTGTTTAGGCCTCATATAACAAATTTTCCAATAATATACATCATTGAGCATATAAAATTTTGTAAACTTAAAATGGTTCAATAAATGTTCTAGACAGTTATTTAGAGTAAGATAGTCAATTACCATCAATATTAAACACTTTTAATTGCAAAACTAACATTGAGCATTGACAAGAATTGAAAATATGAACAAATTCCATTATTAATGTAGGCGTAATGTACTGGCAGAAAGATATGCAAGTTTTACGTTTCAATAGACGTAAGGTTGTAAGTTTAAATCAAACAAAATATCTTAGTTGGAAATTGAAACATTCCAAATGTGATATTTACAAATATAAAATTTTTCAATTAGTCAACATTTTTTTACTCCTATCAGAAGCTTAGATACAGCAGAAAGCTTAAATAATAATCAAGCTAACCTTGCACCCCATGCAAATGGCATACGATAACGACCAATATTACGACAATAATTCACCATTGACTTTTGTATACTCGAACCAATTTTAATATTATCATTTATACTATTGTAACAATTTTTCAAATATTTTTCCACTACTGTATTGATTGGTCCACTAAGAACTTTATCAACTCGTACAACTATATACAACTGATTGACATGACAACAAGATGGCATCGAGAATAATGCCTAAAAAAATGAGTAACGAAAAGAGTTTTATATTAAAATCACTTAGAATTAAACAAACTTATTGTAGGTGTCGATCAATATTACAATTGGCTTAGAGAATAAAAGGTGATCACAACTCAAACGAAGATTAACGATAGTGATAAACGGATCTAGTTCTTGATCGTCCAGTTGGATTACTGCTTTCGAGTGAAACTATTAAAGCGAGGATATATTTGGATCTTCTCGCTGATGTCATAGACTAAAACTGGTCAGTCTCTGTTGTTGTATGTGCATCCTGAGCAGAATGCCTCGATAAAGTGATAGACTACAAGCATTGTTTATGATGGATTGTGATTGGCAAGTGGAATCTGAAATGCGTGCTACGTACCATTTGGGACTCGTCAGTTGGATGTGCCTGCATCCCAGTGTTGATGATTACTTTGGGAATTGAACTCAGTTCGTCCATGACATATCAACGGGTTGATCCAAATACATTCTAATTATACATACACACCCGTTAAACAAGTATGGCTGTCTGAACTCAGTAGCCTAGTGGAGAATGTGGTGGCGTTTGGCACGAAACAAACTGAGTTCGAATCCCCTTGTGAAAATCAACACTGGGATGCAAGTACATCCAGCCGACGAGTCCCAAATAGGACGAAACGCGAATCCTGTATTCCATACGCCATTCATAACCCAACTTAAACAATATTAAAGCAAGGTTGCAATTAGATGTTATCTACTGAGTAACCCACATGAGTAGCTTCAAAAGTTCAATCGGATGCATAACAATCTCGTAAATTATATTCTGAAGTTAATTACTAGTGACCTCATATAGATTATGATTGAATGCTATGGAGACTGTTGAATTTTGTATTTCAAATCAAATTCAAAAAAATATTCATTTGCAAGATCATTTAACAAATGAACATTCTTAACGACGAAATAGTTTATACTCTTGATGTGATAATCAAATAATCTTATCTGAAAAAAAGGTAGGCAATTTAAGATTGCTACTATGAAAGACAATGTCAAAAATGTACAATTGTTGTAATAATAACATTTACCATTGAACATAAACTCTGTATTAATGATACAAACTGATGAATGGTATAGTTACAGACCATAGATTTATCAATAATAACACTTTCGTTAATTTACATAACCTTAAAAATAGATAATTTAACAATAATTCATATATAAACACTAGTTTATCCGTTTGATTTCAGTCAACGAGATATAAAAAAAACGTAGAGTTAAATATACCTTAGTCTAAAATACCAAACTACATTACTAGGATAAAAATAGTAATAAAAGACACAAAGTGATCGTCGTGACAATGATGATAAAAATAGATGAACATAGAGAATATAGTAAGAAGAAACAGGATGAAAAGGTATGCATGAAGTATTACTGGAAATCAAGATGGAGAATGAAAATAGATCTTCCTCCTCCCCCCCCCTCCACACACATATAAAGCATCCAATTACTTCAATAAACAGATTTAGAACCTTGTTAAGTGATTACACAATTAGTCTAATAACTTAAATTAGAACATTCCAATGTGAAAGAGCGATACATTGAAAATACCTATGATAAAAAACCAGTAAACTAAGTACATATTCAACTTTTAAATGCTGAGTCGTCCTGTCAATGACAAAGACGTCTAGTTTAAGCCAAACAGACTACTAGTCAGTAAAAACAAAACGAGCTTTCTGTATTTAGGCTGAGAATTCGTCAAATAACAACCCATTAGAACAAAATCATTTCAATGAGAAGCAACTAAAAGTTGCACATTTTGTTAGTTATACTAATTTGTGTGAAAATATAACCCATAAGCGAATAATTACACAAAACTGAACAACCTTACTTAACGGATTAACCAAGTAAAAGAGGAAAGGTATTATTCATATTTAATGCAAATTAGAAGACAAAGGCTATTGCCGTTTTACAAATGAATATATTAACTGACTACACCAAATGAAGAGTCACGTTGATACGGTTACACGAAAATGTAACATTAGGCTGGTAAAAAAAAACTTAAGTTTCTAAAAGTAAATATCAGGAAGATCGAATAAAGTTAATGACATTATTTCCCGATGTTAGGGTAAGTTACATACATGTGATCTACTTACTGTCATTCACGTTCATGTGTTAATAATCAAATTTAGATTCCAATCTATATCGCTGCACTGATTATTATTTATTCTAACTCGTAATGATCATTGAGTTCTGTGAATCAAGTTCTAACTTAATCTGTAATTTAAGTGATATACCATCATCTCTAGGTTCCTTGTTTACATAATACAATTTAGATATCAGTCAGTTATAAACAATATAGACCTAGGCACATATATATGCGTTAGTGGAAATCGACATACTATTTCGGTAGGATGTGATTAAATTACCAGAATATGGGTTAACAAGAAACAGTTAAAAAGTATACATGAAATAAGAATGGAATGAAACTTAGGGTGTATAAGAATAAAACGAGTGAATACACCCCCCAACATTTTGACCAATTCTCATCCATGCCAACAGAAAAGTTTCCAACCATTGATCACATGGACCTCAACTAGGTGGTACGTAGTCTACATTTATAATCACAATTCATATCAATAATCAACAGTTTCATGAACTGATATCGTGTTTTGTTTTGGCCACATCTGGTTTCCTGCTATCTTACTTCAATGTCAATCATCATCGTACGAAGAGGTACGTGGTAGTTGAACATATGTTGATGCATGTCTTAACAACCTCGGTCGATGAAAATTCACAACGCAATTAATCAATAGTTATATTTTCCTTGTACTTATTATCGTTTATACGGTCGTCCCACGATAACCGAGGTGCTGTTTCAAAGATATTATGTATTCCACTTTAATACCCCATGTTTCGAATTATGGATTGATACAGAGCGGACTGCTGAGCAGTAAACTCGTTCTATGTTTAGCCTATGCTAATAATGATGAAATTCGCAAAATTCAAAGGGACTTTCTAAACCTATGGCCAGATTTCATCAGATACCAACTCACCAGGGCTGATCAGACTTCCAAGACAAGTGAAGTGATGAACACACACAATAGCTTCACTACGTATGATCAGTCAACAGTAATTATGTTGACCAGCCATGAAGTAATTTCATATTTGTAGACAGAGAAACTCATTCCTTGCATTTTCACTTAAGGTGCTCAGGACACTGCACTTGATCAGAGTTCTCATCAAGCAGGACTATATCATCTGCATACTATATATCAAGAGCATTCTGTTAGAGGCTGAATTCCTAAAATAAACGCGGAAAGTATAATTTCTATGAAGAATTTAATGACGAAAATAAATAAAAGGATGGAAGATTAGAAATCCAGACAAACACTTGAGGTTGGAAGTGCTGATAACAATTCGCAATAAGCGTTAACTCAATCAATTCTACCCGAATAAAGAGCCCATTCAAGATTTATAGGTTAAGATCAAGTGATATAATGATATCTTTATACTCTGAAAAACTCATAATTACACATCAAAATCCAAACTTGTTCAAGACAATAAATTTATGGAGGTAAAAAAAGTAAACAACGAAAATGATTTTCAGTTCGCTTGGTCGGATCCAAGCCAATCACACTTAACAGCAACGAAATGAAGTGTAGTAACTTACTGTACGACATTTATGTAGACAACTTAAAGAAACGGAACATTGTGTCCCATATGGAGAGATAAGATTATTGTTTGGTGGCGGTGGAGCATGTCTACGTGTTCGAGTAGGTGATGAAACTGTGTTGCTATGTTGACTAGATGATTGATTATGATTATCGTTGGTTTCGTGTAACCATGGCAGTACTTTAAATTGTTCTGCTGGTAACATGGAGTCGACAATTGGTGAATTAGGATCCCAGTAGAAATCTTCACTAACACGACGTCCATTATTGACATCCACAAGGAACATAGTGACAAAATATGGTTCCGGCTAAAAAAAAACCAACAAAAAAATACTGTAAACTATATAAGTATTCATATCTTATTCTACGGGAATAAATAGAGAAATGAAGCAAGATAATTGCAGTTGGATAAATACATACATATATTCGTGTAACATGTTTTGTTTTGTGCCACGCAGTACCTGATTGATCAAACGTGACTCAGTGATTAACCCATTTAACTGCTAGCCTCAATCACAGGTTTAAATACCATTTCACACACTCCGATTTAAGCAACTAGACAGCATCGCTATTCGTCAAATTAAGAGTTCCTGAAATCCAGATACATGAGCATATACTTTAAAGCTGATAATGAAATAGATGAATTACAGATTTATTTTCGAAACGATATAGAATAACAAAATGTCACATAGTGTTTATGGCTGTAGAATAAGGCGATCAATATGACTGATCCCAGTAACTGAAATGTTGAATATACAGACGAAGCAACTGGATCTGCAATAGTTTACTTAAAAGCATTATCAAACATCGTAGGGAAGAATCCCACAATAAAATTTTCTGACTTGTATAAATGACAGTTCGTTCAAGAATGACTCGTAGAATACGGTACCGTGCCGTATTCTAAACATTCAGATTGTTTTACTATTCATAATACAACACTTCGAACTAGGAACTGACTCCAAATGTTGTGTGGCAGATTCCAGAGACTCGTGAAAAAATTCGTGTCCTTTACTTAGTACAAAGTTTAAACTCGAAATTGCGGAGTAACTACTTTAACCTGCACGTCAGAATGATGTATTTAACAATATATTCAACCGATCTAAAGTACCTAAAAGGGAAATTGTCCTAACCATAATAACCCAAATGGTTGGCTCATATATGAAATGATGGCTTAATTACACTCATCTCCTAATTCTTAAAAATTTCATATCCAAAGCTTGATTCATTTACTTCAATTCAGGTAGTAGTATCGTTACTACTTCCAAGTATAAAACCGAAGCTTTGAGCTGAGTATATGGATTTATAATTAGTGTATTACTGAACAAGTCAATGATATCCGAGTTAGGAAAACGAAGTTTAAGCTCACTTTTATAAGACCTCAGATTTCCATGAAGTAGGCGAAATGAGATCTAAACCTACTACTATTTGTGATAATTGAGCCACTGAATCATCAATATAAGTAATGATAAACTGTTTGTGGAGAATGCTGGATTTGATGCTACGAATTAATGTGGGTAGAACACACATTGAAGACTAGGAATTGGGACTGAACAGCCACTAATATGGAACGTTTTATCAATGAAAAGATATGTCTCTCACCCACCTGGAATCAAACTCAATATCATCAGGCTTGGTGAACGCCATACTCTTAGATAACCGTGTCACCGTCCGATCGTTAAAATTTAGTGCTTAATTTAATTGGCAACTTAATTATACAACGACAATCATTACCATGAATGGGTAAGTGTCATAGGCCTAAAATGTTTGATCTCCACTGGTCATGTCTTCGCATTGGAAGAAGTGAATTCTTATATTAAATCAATGAATAGTAGGTATCAATCTTATTGGTTCAACACTAGAAGTTATAAAGTCTTATCGACCAGATACAATCATAACAGCAAGACTACTTACGTATACAAATACACGTAAATACGACAACGAAAACTTGTAGATAGACGGAAAATAACTTACATTCTCTAAATGCGATGATACGCTAACCCCTGTAGTCTCGAAATTAGCTTGAAGTTTTGAATGTAAACCTAAACAAGTAGCTAAAAATCGTCGACTACACAATTCAATTGATCGTGCAGGAAATGGAGATAATGAATCTTTAACACTGGTAATTATTGTATTATTCTCATGAGGTGAGCACATTTTAAATTTATCTTGACGTATCTATTTTAATTTAAGAAAACAAAAACAATAAAACGAAATGTTTTCAAAAAATGTACTTTTGACTGAAAGAGAAAGAAGGAATAAAATCACTTTAAAATACAATAGTTAGCATAATTCTGTGATGAATATTTTCACGTAATCCAACATTGTTGATAACAAACTCGATCTACTATACAGTGCATATTGGACACTACATCGGATAGTAACAAGTAATAACTTGATTGTTACAATTACCTTGATCGAGCTTGTCAATCGTAATGAAACAATCGAGCCTTACAAACTGGGTCAATCGTTCTGTAAGAACTTACTTTGCCACAAAGGTCATTTGGAAAGAGATAAAGCTAAAAGCAATAAACCCAAGGTTTGAGGGAGAATTCGTGATCCCAACGGTAAAAAATGTGTGACGGCAATAAGGCGTTTCCCTTAGCCAACAAGCATAGCAGTGATGCTACTTTCCCACAAAGGAAGAGTGGAGTTAGCAAAGATCAGCTCTATAAATGCACACGGATTTAAGTCACTAAAAGTAAGTTTATAACAAGTACACAGCGAACACAACAGAAACCACTCATAAAATGGTCATGGGTGATCAATCTCAAGTAGTTATCTATTGGGTACTGAGGTCACGCTCCCAAGTCACTAAGACTAACTCTAACCGAAATTCGTATACATGTAACTCAGGCAAAGGAAACCTTCCATAGAGTGGGCAACCGGGAAGCTATAGCCACTCACATACAAAAAAATCACTCAGCTCATCACTTAGGATTATTGTGTTTATGATAGAATTTCTTCTTTAGCTCCTAATATACCGGAAAAAGATGATTATCTGAATATAACGACAAATTTCTTCGTAAATACTGAGTGATAATATTTCTGCAACTGAGATTATCTTACTATATGATATACGGATGATAGAAATCAAGCATAATCAGTTGGCTTTTAGTATTCGTAAGTATAGCATGTATTTAGCACTTTATAAATACAAGGTACTTCTGCAAGAGTGACAGGAGTTTGTATCTGCTCTAATTTTTTTGTAGTCAACCGTTAAAGTGGTCAAAAAGCTTGTGTATTTTGGTAGTTGTGAGTCCGGACGGTAGCGGGATACATTACACCAATCTAGGTATAATGAAAGCTCCAATGGCTATCCAATTCAGGATCATCTTTAGGGTCATTCGTGAAGTAAGTCTGGTCAGGTTTACAATCAGCAGGTGAGAGCAGTTTTGCTCTACACCTTTGAAGCCGAATCTATCCAAACTGAAGATGTTCTGTGACTGCATCCGGCCAATGATTCCACAGAATGGTTAATGATATCCAGCGGCAACACCATGTTATTAATGCTAAGAGTTGGGGAATGTGTTTAAGTGCAGTGATATTGTTATATAATTTATGCTAGTCTGTCATAACTTACGGATTAGGGTCATCAGTTGAAGTGAAGAAGTGACTAAGTGGTTAAAGTGTTCAACTTTCTGCAACGATGTTTTAGATTTAAATACAGTTCCATCTACTTTAGTTTGAGTTATTAGATAATATCACTAGCTCTTCTCTACCTTTAGAGTATGGCTCGATTTCATGTGTTGGTAAATAACTTAAATAAAACATGATATAAAACTTTTAAAAAAAAAATCAAAATTAAGATCATTTCATATGAAACTGATCACTACCACAAAAAAAAGAAAACCACATTACGTCATCTTGTTAAAGTTAGTAAGTAAATTAACAAGAAAATCAAAGTGAAATTAAATCATTCAAAAAGCATATAACTCTTTATTTAAGTGTACGTATGTGTGCATTTCAGAGAGGGTAATTCAATACCTTTTAGATAGAAATATAACTGCTAATGAAAAAGATTGAGAATTCCAAGTGTGAATTTACAGTCATTACAAACACGAATCCAAATATTGGATGGCACGGTTCATAGCTGATCACACGAGCACAGGTAAATTTATTCACTACCTTTACTCTGAATCATGGAGTTCCAGTGATACTCCATACCAATCTCTACATTGTCATTTCGAACCATATTGTCAATGTTTTTCATTTCGTCGTGGTATGGTTACTTGAGTTAAAATCAATTTGTATGGCGCTCTACTTTATTTATTACAGACTGATACATTTAAAAGATAATTAGTCAGTGGCATGATATGAAACGCAATTGGAAGTAGGTTTGTGAACTAAGACGAAAAGAGGAGATATGCGTCTACGATAAAAGGGTGAGTTTACTGGTTTGTAGTTCAATATGCATTGACTTATGACTGAAACAAGAGATATGAAAGCAGAAGATATATGAGTAGACTGAAAGCCATTAAAGTATCGTTGGACTGTCGTGAAACAGTCAAGTGAGAAATGGTAAGGTTAGAAACAGAGCACCAGGAAAAAGTATAAACCGGTTGGTGCAGTTGTGAATTTTCATCGAACGAGGTTGTTAAGACATGCATCAACATATGTTCAACTACCATGTACCTCTTCGCACGAGGATGATTGACATTGATGTAAGATAGAAGGAAACCAGATGTGGCCAAAACAAAACACGATATCAGTTCATGAAACTGTTGATTATTGATATGAATCGTGATTATAAATGTAGACTACGTACCACCTAGTTGAGGTCCATGTGATCAATGGTTGAAAACTTTGCTGTTGGTATGGATGAGAATTGGTCAAAATGTTGGGGGGTGTATTCACTCGTTTTCTTCTTATACACCCTAAGTTTCATTCCATTCTTATTTCATGTATACTTTTCAACTGTTTCTTGTTAACCCATATTCTGGTAATTTAATCACATCCTACCGAAATAGTATGTCGATTTCCACTAACGCATATATATGTGCCTAGCTCTATGTTGTTTATACTTGACTGATATCTAAATTGTATTATCTAAACAAGGAACATAGAGATGATGGTATATCACTTAAATTACAGACTAAGTTAGAACTTGATTCACAGAACTCAATCATTATTACGAGTTAGAATTAATAATAATCAGTGCAGCGATATAGATTGGAATGTAAGTTTGATTATTAACACATGAACGTGAATGACAATAAGTATATCACA
This sequence comes from Schistosoma japonicum, assembly GCA_025215515.1. Taxonomy (NCBI): domain Eukaryota; kingdom Metazoa; phylum Platyhelminthes; class Trematoda; order Strigeidida; family Schistosomatidae; genus Schistosoma; species Schistosoma japonicum. Next base: position 1,369,880 of record CM046061.1, read on the forward strand.
TGTATGTAACTTACCCTAACATCGGGAAATAATGTCATTAACTTTATTCGATCTTTCTGACGTTGACGGATTACAAACAACTCAGTTTCTTGAGCGTACTTATTGTTTCAAAATAAAAAAAGATAAGATACGAAATGTAAGTAAATTTAAACAACGCTAAAACACAAAGCAAAAATAGTAGTGATATCTTCTTTAACCAGATTTTTGTAAATCTGGTTAGACAACCAGTGAAAACTATACGAAGCACAATATGATAGCTGTCTAGTGCTAGTTTAGGATTCTTTAACCATGCTGGATATAAAGCAGTTACTCAACAATGGCATTGAATGAGATGACGAAAGAACTGGAGTTAGGATTGTATACTGTTGGATAACGACATGATGATCTAGCTTTTAGGCATTTGATACGAAACCTGAATGTTCTACACTCTAATCTCCGGTGGTTAGGGATGTCTACTGCTATGAAGTGTCGTATTGAGATGAAATAGATAACCACTGATTCGTAGTTCTTAATGGTTGTCTAAGGTCGGTCCATGATGTGAAACTTCAAATACTTGTTTTATTCAGTATTATGTTTTATTACTATAAAACTCTCAGTACAAAAGTATGCAATATGTCAAAAATGTTCTTCTTTTATAAGCACTTAACTTGTGAATAACTAAAGAAAGCCTAAATAAAACATCTTTAAATAATGAGTGATTAATTTGTTTTATTGATCCAATGAAAACTCTTTCCTGATTACTGTAGTTGTCAATGTTATGTCGGACCACGAAAGAGGAGTGAAAAACTTCCAGAACTGTGTTTTAGAGGACTAATTCATTTATTCTGGTCGTGAGTAATGTAAACATTACATATTTATTACTGTTACATTCCTCTTACCCTATCCACCCGTTTAGTTTATTCACTGTTATTATATTGTCTCTTATTATGGGCGTATATTTTACTTATCAGTAGGAATCCGAAATAAGAGAAGAATTAAAGATTAAGTGTTATAGCTTAGTAGCTAACTATAAACCTTTCAAGGTGTAAAAATCTAAGTTTTGACCCTAACAGTTATTCATGTACACAAAACAAGCGATACAAAGCTACCTACCCGTTGCAAGGCACTGCGCACCGAGCCCACATCGTTAGAACTTCTAAATAAATCTAACATATTACTCTTAGTAGGACCTGAATTTTCACAGAAATGTGAACGTTGTTGATGGTGGTGATAGCCCATACGTCGTCTATGACGTTCTAATTTTAGAGCTAATTCTATTCCTTTCAACCACATTTGACGTTTTTCTAATCCATCGTTCATTGAAGGATCGAAATAAAGATATATTTCATCATTTAATAACTGATCGTTAGATGTGAATAACTCATTTGATTGATTAACAATAGATAATGATTGGTTAATATGCTGCGTTGGTGATGACAAAGGCATTGATGGTGCCGAATATGTAGATGGTAATATTTTTTCTAAACGAATCCAATAATCACCAATTGAACGTACTGATTCAATTGTATCTGTACAAAAACAATGTAAAAGGTTGTTACATAAGTGAGTCAAGTTCATTTGTATAATAACTGTATTAAGATAGTATTCAACTACGGTCTTATCTACAATTAACATTATTATAAATAAATGATCAAGTACACATTCATGTACTTGGCCTTGAATCACAAATGTTGATCGTACTGGAACCAGATTCGGAAAAGTGACTTGAGTTAACCAGAAGTATGCATAATCTTTTTGTATATAATAATAACCAAAAATGTATTTCAGCCACTGAGAAACCAGTATTACTTACACTGTGTTGCTATTGAAGGTCAGATAGAGAAAAAACCCATCTTAGAATGTCTAAATCACAGGGTAGAATTGTATGCATCGAAAAACTCAGTAGATTAATACTTAAAACAAAGGTTCGAACCAAACTTCTGTTTGGGTTGCTGGTTAGTATCACTAGCACTAATAGATAATGTGGTGTACAATTACATGTATGAAAATGTATCTTATTGTAGTACAAAAGCCAAGAAGATATGCAATTACATTTGATAATCAGATGAACTTGATGACAGTACCAATAATAATCTACACATACACATGCAACTATAATTCTCGTCCCACACAACGAGAGAGAATTTTCACTTAGAAATAGCTCAGAGATTAGATTCATTTAGCGATCAAACGCATAGCTTTCAGTTTGAAGTTGAAAATTTTGATAAATAGATTACATAACAATAACCTGAAGAGGATACTTTTGACATTAAACCTAAAGACACTGGAGTTCGATCCATGATGTTGTACATAAGTGTTACCATGAAGTCACATAATCAGAACAGAAATCTTGTCTATTACTCGTTAGTTAACAACAATTTCCTTCGATGATACAAGTTTTCAGAGGAAAACCAATTTCATCACAATTAAGAAAATAATCAATTATTAATTTACTTTTGATATAAAAACAATTATAATGAAACTTACCTAAATAGATAACATTTTCATTTTCATAAGATGATGAATACACTTTGGATGCACGCCAATCACAAGGTGCTATAACATGAAGACCAACTGTTAAATTACGCATTCTTTCATTGGTTAATTGTATTGAATGTTTTTGTCGATCACTTTCAGATAACTCTTCAATTTGTAATTGTCTTAAACAATAATACTTTGTTGTATCATGATTTTTAAATAATAATTTTATATTGTTAGTGATTTTATCAGAACCAGAAGAAAGAAATCCTTCGAGAAGATGTATGTATTGTTGGTACATTTCATGATTACATATCACTAACTGACTTTCTAAGTACCCACACTGGTGATAATAATATTAGTAATAAAACAAAGCGGTAAATGTATACAATGAAGATAGTTAAATATGAAATAAATATAAACAGAGATAATAATGAGGAGCATAACATAAATGTATTTTGATTCAAGTTATAACATTTACCTTCATTCCTTTGCACATACATAAACCTGATCACAGCCAACCAATTAGGAAATTAACATCAATACAAAATGAGAGAGTGGTAGAGAATTGAGGTAACGTACAAACAATTAAGTGGCTGTAGTTCACAAATGTTAAATCACATACTGACAGTCAACAGGTCAAATGGGAGAATAGGGCAAGAGGAATATTATAATAATTATAGGAATAAAATGTTTACTCTACACACAACCAGAGTAATTGAAATAGTCTACTAGGACATAGATCTAGTTAGTCAGTTAGTTACAACGTAGAACTTGGTACGTGCGATCTTGTTATGGGGAGTTTTCGAAGTGCTTTCTTCGCTTTTTAAAATGCCTCACAGCCGGAGACGGAAATCCGTGAAGCTGTGTGACATTTCTAGGGTTAACCTTTTCTAACTCCTTCCTTTCGTCAAGAAGGCAGCATCGCTGTAGATGCTGGTTATCCAAATGAAACACCTTACTCTTGTCACACCCCACTGTAGTCAGTAGTACGACTTTACCCTCGGATTTTAGTTTGATGCCATTAGTCTTAGCGCTCTCGAACGAATATGTCTGGAATGGTAGGATCTAAAGCAACACTTGTTCCGGTCAGTATAGTTTGTTTGGGTCATTACGATAGGCGGACCTGACCAAGTTAGGTAGCAGCTACGATCGGGTTCCGAAAGATAGTTGTTCTTCCTGAATACCCAGACCGACCAATATCCAATTTTCCATTTATATTTTAAGTCAGAAACCACTAAATGTTCCAATAGTCTTTTCCGAAGTTGACGTGATTTTTTAGATTGTGAATCACGTTATCTGTAATTTTTTTTTCCTGAGGTGTTAGGCATGAAAAATGCCTTATGAGAGTGAAACAAACAATTTAAACTACACTCGTCTAAACCAAAAAGCCTAAATGCCAAACGACGAACTGTAGCATGAAATGAATTAGAACTAAAACAAATTAGTACGTTTCTACACTATAACAACTGATATGAAGTTGTCAGTTATTTAATTACAATCCAAGTACTCGAATGGTAGACGTTATGGTTGAATTATCTTCACGATAGTAATATTATATATTATGTGCTAATAGGCTTGTAGCAATCTAGTGATACCAGTTCACTTGCCCATTTAAAGTAGAAATAGAGGAAACAAATACATAAACCAATGAGTGAATTACATTAAAAATATTTCTTGCTTAAACTATGGACATTCAGGAAAAGTTACAGCTATTGTTTATTAACGAATAAGGAGAAAGTAAAACAAAAGTCCAGAGCATTGTTCTCACTTTATACTAAGCAATATTATGAACATATCAACTAGAAATATTATAATTTATTGGCAATTTAAAGTACTATGGCTTCTTTTATAATAAAGTCACAATAAATCACAGAGGTAAGAAACACGTATAAAAAGTAATAAACAATATAGTAAAAGGTGAACCAATACACTTACTGAGACATTTTCATTTCCACAAAGTTTCCCATCAAAACTTAAACATGATGTAGTACTATCATTAACAGCTTCTCCATCAGTACGTACCATATCTTTTGACTTACTCCCACTTCTGCTTAATGCAGTGTCTGAGTTGATTTTATCCAATTTTACATTATTTTTAGATTGAAAATCCACTGTAGCTGTTTCTGATACAGTTTGACCAGTTCTTATCAGACCACTTGAAGCAGACCACCGACTACGAACTTGAAATCCTGTGGATGTCCGTACTTTCGACGCAGTGCTAGTTGGAAAATTAGATGAATCTAAAGTATGACTGGGACTCCCTTTGCTTGATACTGAATGATCAATTGAGAACCAATATTGAGATAACTTCCCACCTAACTCATCAATATCACTATAATTAGAGAATTAAACTAAATGACAGAAATATGTCCATCAAAAAAAGCAATATTGAGGGTGATATAAATATATAAAAAGGGTGAATTACTAAGCCCCGAAAATGCCTAGCATCAGGTGAAGAATCCCCCAAGAATATAAAACGATCAATCTTAGTGTTTATTACGCAATATACAAAGACAGTGGAGAGATAAAGTTTCTTTAACAGTCTGAAGTGCACTTTCATGATACTGAAAGCTTGAAAATGTCAGAAACGTCAACTATTTTTAAGCCCACATGCCTTAATCAAAACTCTTAGGAAGCCGAGAAAACTATGATACTAATCACTCGACTAAATAAACTTGAAAGATTAAATTGCCTAACTCAACAAAACTAGTAATAAGGCATAACAACCACATCATTGTATATTTTCGCGCAATTGACAAGTCATAAGAATTTATATTCCCCTCCAAGCTGTAAAAATGATAGTAGAACCGTAAATGAATGATCTCAAGTGTGTTTAAACCATCCGGGTCCGTAACATGTAGTCAAGTAAACAATTTATCAAACCACAATATATTACGATTAATAAATCTCAACTGGTAAATGACTAGAACATGTTAAATACACAACTAAGTAACTCATAATCAAATCTATTCCCAAAAAAATTGAAAATAGTTGAAAATTGACACGCGATTTTAGATCTATTTTAAAGTTTTACGAAATCACGGAGCAGTTCTCTTTGTTGACAAGAAGATTTAACTGTGAAAGTGCAAAAATTATCCATGAGAGTCAACTAGCCCATTATACGGATAAATGATAAAAACTAACATAATACAAGTATTCATTGATTACTTTCAAAACAACTAGAAAACGCAAAAACTTTACTTGCTAAACGGGAGCAAATGGAAGTTCCCACGATAAATGGAAGATAATTGTTGAATATAGTTCCATTCATTTGTAGCAAAAAAAGATACCGTATGACGTGCCAATGGATTTGAAGCAAATATATTATGTTTGAGTGCAGCTTGTGGAACAGCACTGCTCAATACTCGGTGACAATGGGGTATTTTGATTACCTAAAATGCAAAAGTAGATCACCCACAAATTTGTAGAATTAGATTACTGGATACAATACTAGTTTGCACATAAGCCTAACTGTCGATTAAAGATCGTCCATAAAATACCAGTACGAATGCAATCCACACTATAGCAGAAAGCCTTACGAAACAAGTATTCTAATGTTACAGTGATATACATGTATATACATCTACAGCAGTGTAACTCAACAAGGAAGTAAATAATTATCGTGGTTGAGTAATCTGTCAGATGAAAGGTGATGTAGATATTAAGGTATAACCTAACGCGTTCGAAACCTGGATTACTGTAGTCTGTCATGAGATCCACGGCTAGCAAACAACTTCGACCGGAGTTTATATCGTCCATGTAGTAGGTTGAACATGACTGACTGACAAACGAATACATTAAACGCAAATCAAATCGAATTGATATATAGTGATTTTCAGATGTCAGTTTCACACCCATTTATTATCTAGATGACACATTACTAATTGGGAAGAAAATATATTAAAAATGGAATAAAGTACGGCCTCATCGAGTATTAGAAAAAAGGTAGGGACCAATTCCCTTTGCAAGAAGTAAAGCTATGTTTACTTAGGCGTAATAAAAATGAAACAGCCCAAGCCACTATAGCTAACTATTCCCAAACACATAACAGCCTATTCACTGAAAAACTGAGTGTGAAAACAAGGTATTGAGAAAGCATGTACATTTAAAGGTAACAAGGGAATTTAGGACTTGATAAGAGACGAGGAAATGGAGGTTAACCAGTTCGAATTTAATATTTTAATCTAGTATTTTACTTCACTATGCCCAAAAGTGACTTCATGATTACGTAAATAAGCCATAACATTTAAAAAAGACTTGCCTTTAAATCATCCTGAGGAAAAAGAATTGTTTCTCGATGCGGATCATTAACTATGAGCGCTTTGTTTTTCGCAACATATTCCTCGTAGTCAATCGGCATAGAAATAGATGAACACCACTGCAATAAAGTAGTAGATTATGGGAATGGTACAAACCATTTGATCAGGTAGTTCACTACTTCCCGCTGAGGAACCATCCTTATATTTAAAAGGTTGAGAGTTAGGAATGATGTGCTGCGCAAATTTTCTTTTACCAATGCTCATTTTCTTCGTAACTAACCATTATGCTTAAATCTCAATACATCAAAGTAGCGTACAGGTTTGTAAGTCGCTCATAAATGGAAATGCCCAATGTATTTTGTGTTCTAGTATATTGGTCGCAAACATTTTCATTTCTGACGACATGGTGGTTAATACATACTTCTTCCGATAACAAGCCCCGCTTATTCATAATGTAGTGATTTTCAGCATGAAGACAGTATAAAATTTGACTGAATATAGGGTTAATATGTAGTACTCATTGACAACTTGATAAGGATGAATATATTTATCAAATCGTGCAAGTACACGATTGTCTGCAATAAAAACCAAACTTAAATATAAATAAACATTAAGAAGAATTAGTAAAGACATACTCAAGAGCCTTATGGATGCATTATGCTTCATCAGGACACGAGCTTAAATGGCATAATACAACTAAGAAAAATAGTCACTTTATCACCAGTAGATTGAGCCAAAATATTACACATGATAATATGCAACTGGAACAAAAAAACATGTATCGCAAACATTCGAAGCATCTTACACTAAGTTAACCGAAAGTTTTGGCTCATTTTTAACCAGCAGATTTTAAAGACTATTTTCCACATGAAATTATAAAGAGATTAAAAGGAAAGAATACCACCACAAAACGAGGTTAGATCGAAAAAAGCATATTTATTTTTAAGACAAAATTTTAGTCATTAGACACTAGCCTCCTGGAGAGTGTAAAAGCTTAACTTTTATCATATACTTTCTTTATTCTGAAGATAATGGTATGATGCTTACAGACTTGTGGTTGTGCATATAGAGGAGATCTCATGATTCAGACCGAAGAATTATATGTACAGTCGTCCGTTTATTAAAAAAAGTGCTAGTTCTTAAAAAGATTAACACTTTTAGAATAAGCGTATATCTTAGGACAGAACGCGCGTTCTGGGTTCTACCTGCCAGTCACAATCCAACTTAAATATTAACACTTAGTTGAAGAAGCGAAATTCTCGGCCTACTAAATTTGGTGTGCATGGGTACATATTTCATGTCTACATGATGACATATACGGGTGCGTACCCGTTCACATTTTAATACTTTCAGTATTGTCTGGCAATTTGGTATACGACTGTTAAGGTGGTTGAAAGTATTTGAAACAGCAAACAAAACCATATTATGGTCAATGATTTATAGCTATTTGCCAACTTGAATCGACAGAGTTGATATCTTGACATATAACTGGATAGAGAATGTTATCATGCCTCTAACAGTGTGTATCTAATAACATAAGGCTATACTGTGATGGATACTATCCATAAAGTCATCTGTAAGTAATAGGTAGCGGGACGTCGCGTGAAAGTGAAAACGGTAAACAGTATACGAGGTGATTTGCAGGGTGACATGAAGCAAATTCTGATCACAATATGGAGAAGAAGACAACCAGGGAAAGATGGCCTACTGTCAACATTGATCGAGAATCACAAGGGACATGAAAACAGATTATCAAAAGCAATGTGTATGTAATTTATGACGTTCTCTATTGTTACCAATATACGTTGATTAAGTCAACTTCATACAATACACTCGACCTCTACCAAAACTTCATTTAATTTTAGGAAACTCTATATCAACTGTGGCGACTTTGGCACCACACTTTCTAGCAGAAGTAAGATAGTGTACTATATTTAAAGTGTCGATTTTTCTGTATACACATCCCAAAAGTGAATGATATCTTGAGGTGACGAGAAAAATTCTGAATGGCTCTGCAACTTTACAGAGGATTATGCCATCGGTTTTATTATTCAAAATTTGGCGCCAACATCCACTAAACAACCACCAAAAACGTCATGGTGGTTGTTTAACGTTATAATATATATACATCATTACCAAGGTTAATTTTGATAATTTCAAATAAATTGAGCATTGGATAGGTTGTTTATGAAATGAGTTATATATATTCATAAAATTCCAATCAGTAGAAATTAAAATTTCTGACGTTTAGCAGCTTAGTGTAAGTCGCTTCTTCAGACAAATGAATAACCGAATTGAATTAGCACAAGGTTAAATAATACAATGGAACAAATTAGAATCAAAATAAGTTCGTACAATCAAAATTGCGAGTTTTGATCATGTCATGTCAAGTCATTTAGGTCAAGGTAGTTTGATGTGAGACATGTGTGCATGCATATGTTAGTGTGATGTGAATTGAAATTATGTGAAAATAAATTTTATATATGTTCATGTGAATGAAATTTGAATGTAATTTAATTGTGATCAGTTGGATATAAAGTCCATGTTGGGTGGATAGAAAGGCCTTCCCTTTTGTTAAGTGCGGTTGGATTTAACAAAATGTGAAGTGCTTCGGCTATTCGTCTTTCTTAATAATTGGAAAAACCTTTTTGAATAATTTGGATATTTTTAATATCGATTCATAATATATAGTTTTGAATGCCTAATTCTAAGTAGGTGACTGACAATAAACGCCATGTTACTGCTGCAAATATTAAACGATGCATAGCTAGTAGATTCATGATCTTCATGGACAACATATAACTAAGAAGTGAGAAAGCACAAAATTTAAGGAGCAATAAGTGATTTGGGGAAAACTAGATTTAATCTCTTAATATATCATGAATGGCTGATGCAACTAAATGTTTGTTTAAAAAGGAGCGCTACCAAAATGGCTGGGCTAATTCGTTATTACTGAGACTATAAAGAAGCCTCTCAACTTTATGTAAGTCCTGTCATAGACCCAAGGTTAATATCGGACCGTAATCGACCGTAACCGTAATATTCCCATTTAGCCAGCTGGAATAATAGATACGCCGTTACAACATAGATTATAATTCCACCATTGACAACCGGATCGTACAAAGTCTAAAGCAGTAAGGTAAATTTAATACACATTAGATAAAGCTATACTTCTAGACGATATTGACTCCCAGGAGTAACACAGACGATCCGCAAGTCGATAATAGAACCAAGTTAACCAATAGCGGAATTCAATCTAATTTAACAACGCTCAGTAGTACCAATATTCCATCTTCCTTAACAGGAGCTGCGACTGACTGAACTGTTGTCTGTACATGGTGTAGTTCAAGAGGTTCCGGGAAGTGCAGTAGCCCAAAACGATAATTACTATATTAAATGTTTAAAGTAATTAAAGTGTATGTCAGTGTCGATACCAGCTAGTTCCTAACATTATCAAAATGTAGCACAATCTAATAGCTCTTCATGGGTATTATTAAAAAGATGAAGATAAATAGGGATAAATCTCAACTGCGTAACCGAAGTAGGAAAGATGTGACGTCAGACTACCGTGAACTGAAAAACATTAAAAAAATAAACGGATCAAGGTCAATTTTGTTATCATTAATAGTGTTTTTTATTATGTTATTGTTGATGTGTCGAAAATGATTAATCTTCGCTGTAGTCGTCATCCGTGTATATTGATTACTGGTCATCTTTTGAATCTGCTAGTAGGAAGAGGGGTCTTTATTACACATGCTGCAGTTATTTTACTGGAACGTTTATTCGGAGTTTTATCTAAAGACTTTCAAATGTCGTAGTATTCCATCTAATTATTTAGTGTTCAGATACGATAAATTTTGTCGTCCAAGTGTTGCGTATTTGCTCATTGACATAGAAATTTATTTCCATTAAGTCTACTAAGGCTGGTAGGTACTTATCTGATGAACAGTGATGAACAGGCTTTTTGTTTCTGCATGCTGTAGTAACTATATTCAGATTTTTTCATGTAGGGTTCTATTTTAATTTTCAAACCTACTGAAAACACCGACTGTATACTTGCCAATACACTTGATACCTTCTGTTTGAACTGGATGTGGCCACAACATTATTGGCAGAAGTGGGAGAAATTATTGTTATAACATGGTATGGGCACTTTTACTTAGTGGTAGATGTAATTAAGACATGTAGCATATTCCTTACAATGAATTATATGTAGCAGTGGTGGCACTCTATGACGATGAGCACCTTCAACGTGATGTTGACAACCCTTATTTCCAACATTGACGTTGATTAGCTGTCAAACTTCTAAATTGTGGTTTGTTGTGACTCAATGTGACATTGAGTCTCAATGTATTATATGTACTCTAATTTGGCCAACTATGAAACTGAATCGACGGCTGTTTGCTAACAAACAAAATGACCAATTCAGTACACGTGGTTGAGAGCATTTGAAGTATTAAATAAAATGGTCTAGAATAAATATGGTTAGCATTTCTAAAATATCGGCCCCTGACTATGACGCTAACGGTTTTACTTAGTCGCTATAGAAACTACCCTTACAGAAAGTGAAGTTCAATACAACCAAGTAAGATACATTAGCATTAACACACCAGCTTCCTTGACAACATTGAAGAACTTGAGAGGGTTTAAGGGAAGAATTGAAAATTCGATAATAAAAAACTAAAGAAACCTGACACTGAAAACAAGAAACGGTAGATAAGTGAGAAAAAGGAAATAAGCACAACACAAGTTTGTAAGAAAACTTTCATGAATAAAAATCTCAACGCAACCTATTCACAAAGTACACACAAAAATGCTTCTCAAATAAAACGTTCTGAAAGTTATGAATTCAAGCTACAACAGTATTCACAGGAATTCCTGCTTTAGTTCTTTTATGTTTTTCTCTCTAAAGCGATCATAACCTCACTCTAGACCTAGTATATTGTACCAGTTGTAAGTTAATGAGAAATAGTGGAGTTAAACAAGCTTTGATTTTCAGCTTAATTAATTTCTTGGGTATGTCAACAATATCCTATTTAAAGTAGAAGAAAATTATTTTAGAAAGTCTATTTAAATTGTGATCATTTGTGGATTCTAAAAACAGTTTTTAACAACTCAGCCAATTCGCCTAAAGCTTTAGAAGGATCTCTTCAAAGGAGCGGATGTTTTACACTACAGAATGCCAATAGAAAGAAATACATAGGATCTCCCAATAAGTACAGTGCACGTTCTTTTCAACGATGAAAAATAAAAAGCCTTAATTATCCACTCATTGATGTTTCTATGCTTCGTGCATTTAGTTTCCATGACGAATTTAATAACAATAAGAGTGATAAATGGCAAAGAATAATAAAAATTGATTGTTATTTGATTGGTTTTGCTTAGGCACATCACAACCGTAAATTTTACTAAATTATCATAATGCATAATCATACAGTCTGATAATATTTATCAAAAGCCCGAAGTGAATTGAGATATCTGTTTACAGCATACACATACGGTTACAGATGAATAAGATAAGTTTAAAGATGGACAGTGGATATTCTACGGAAACAATACACTTTATTCTATCCAATAGCAAGCTCCAGACATTCTCACTATCATCATATTTTTAACACATTTCTTTCAATGCTAGGACCAAAGATACGTGAATTTCGATCAAAGCCCTGTTCTCACAAAATTAAAATGTATATTCTACACTAAAAGAAAAGCTTTATCTGTCTAATATACTGTGTTTCTTCAAATGACTCATAAATACAGCATAAGAAGATAAACCAGAATTCGTTGACTGTATCTAGGGTGTCCTATTAATATATAACACAAAAATTGGCCGTGAAAAGTAACGACGATGGTTTATTTCTGGAAAACGTACACGCTAGTCTTACATGAATGATTATTTTGGTACTCCGAGTATAACATAGTGACTTATCTGAAAGTTTACCAGATTTGAAAGAATTGTGCAGCATAAAACTTAGAGTTCATAATGACATTATTGGTTACTTATAGCTCGACAGCAAGGTCTCAAAGTTATAATGCCACACTAATAAACTTTATCAAAAAAATGTTACTAGTAACGGTAACAATAATAAAATAAGTAAAATCCTTTCAGTAACCGCATGAACAATTATCGATGATAATAATGATGTCATCCTGAAAATATTAGGGTAAGTCAATTACGTAAATATGATCAGTGTTTTACTGCAAGTCAAGCCTACTGGTAGGCTTACAGGTTTTGTTATTCAGACATCAAGTTTGGTAGTTGACATAGGTTATATCAGACTATTCATGAAAAAAATATAGCCACGCTCTTGTGTTAATAAATATTATCATTTTGACTCAATATTTGATGTACATGTGAAGAATATGGAATTTGGTTGATACTCACTAAGGAGTAACGCAAGTACATACTAAAATAAATCCTAACGCCATTTAATGGGCACACCGCAACAACAAAAGTAGCGTTGATAAGGCTCACCAGGAGTGTTATAAATAGTTGTGATAGCGATGATCAAAATGATATTGCGTAGAATCGATGATTATAGTACATAAAGTTGTTACATGTTAGAAGTAAAGAATACCCGTCGTGAGTGATAAGTAAATAATCCAACGTAAGGTCAATCTCCAGTGTAACACTCTTTAGAAGAGTTGAATAATGTGTGATTCTAAAATTAATAACATATTTGTGTGGGCTTAGAAAAAAAGAAATACAGTTTCTGTGAAAAAATGAGTAATTTATAAACTAATAAAATCTAGGGTGCATTGGTTAATATTAAAGGTGTGAGGCATAAATATAGGTCACTAGAAAAAATAAGCATAGGTAACAGCCAGATCAAGTGTTGAAGGGATTCAAGGGACACTGTTTCCACAGGTGGCTCATTCCATTTATGCGATATGTAACCTGGAGTTGGTTTATATCGGGTGCGGTCATGAAAGTGCCAATTTCAATGCTAAATATTCGGGTACGTATATCATAAGGTAAGTGAAGGTTGCTTCAATTGGATTTCACCACTTTTAAAAAATGCACAGTTGTGAAAAGAATAAGGTCAATTTTAAGGAACTCAGTCAGAAAAGGTGGTAGTTTTAGCGTCTTATACTATATTGAATACGCTTGATTTTCAGTATCTCTTAATATGCACAAGGCAAGTACTTTTAAACTGAATTCAAACAAGTGAATGGGCCCAATGATTATTCCAACATGGGCCATACACCGATTAAACAATCATCATTATATTCTCTGGGTCCTTAAAAATGTGAAAAACAATCTTAGAGACTCCTTGACCTATGGATTAGTGCTTCAACATACCGTCAGAAAGAGTAATCAGCAGTCTGTATCAAGCGTATTGCTGTAGCATCATGTACTAATAAATATAATAATAATAATTTATTTCCTGATATCAGGAACAAGTCATTTTTATAGGCAAAATCAATAAAAACATGACAATAATAGTGTTTAATTGTTACACAGACTGATTATACTGTGGTATATAGAGATATTGAAATAGTAAACAATGTTTTAAATTGTTGATTTGTGCAGCGTCCACTACGAACTAGACCTTTGAAGGACTTTGTGACTCAAAAAACTTCAAGGATAGGTTTAAGTTGCCGTATCAAAAATATGCATTATTATGACAGGAGATGCAGATATTCAACGTTTCGCGTAGATTGAAGCTACCTCAAAGTGTCTATGTTCTGGTTACTTATGCACATTATTAGTAAGACACTGGGTTCGTCGGACATCCGTCGTGGGGTTTGTGTATGGTTGATAGTCAGGTAATCACGTATCTATGCTATGTATGCTTAATCCAGAAAATATGTTGCATGTTGTGATCACTGATGCACCTAAGTAGTAGGATATTAGGTTCTGCAGACATCCATAATAGGATAATGTGGTTTGTGTCATATTTTATGAATCCAAAGAATATATCTATATACCATAGAAATGGAGGTAAAAGAGTAAAAGGAAAAAGAAATTTTCTCGCGTATAATGTAGAGACACAAGAATGGTCGGTTTTTTGAGCTAGAGTGGGAAGGAAAGCAAGATGTTCACAACAAATAGGCTTGTGATATGAGTCGTGAACTCGTAGGCTATATGTGAGATGGTCAGTGAATTATCAAGTCTGGATTTTCAGATAGTTCAGAAAAGAGTTGCTGGGTCCCATTGGTATCAAGGACTAAGTTTATCATGAGTTTAAATTTTAGTAAATTATCACACGAGCAGATAGGAGGCAACCTATTCCACAGAAGACTGTAAAGTGTTATAAAAGAGCTATTTTGTGATTAATGTTTGCTTTTTAGGGTATACAGTATTTGAATCAGATTCTTAAGGCTATACTGTGGTGGTCTCCCAGAAGAAAGAAGTGGTTAGAAGAATGAAACCATGAATTATTTTGTGGGAAAAAATAATGTTGATTTTAAGACGGCGTTTCTACAGGGATTCTAGAGAAAGCATCTTTCAGTTATGTTACAGTTACGTTCCAGTAATCGTCGGGTTAAAGTTCTGTGGAGATTTTCAATTCATATGGTATCTGTGTAATTAATGTTCGAGAAGACAACAGAGTAGTATTCTTAGGTAGAACGTACGTATATCATGTATATAGCAAGCTGAGCTTCCTTGGTGTAAAAATTTGGAAGAATAAAGCCCATTCATTGTCTTGACTTGGATCTAATTGACGACATATGCTAAGTAAACGTAAGGCTCTTGCTGTAACATATACGAAGTCACATATAGGATATGTGTTTGAATTTTCTATTTGTTCAAATAGAGTTCTTGTTGAACATCGTACTTTCTGAATTGCATGATTCCACCTTTCAAGTGGTTAAATGGTAGCTGCCATTTCGGGCTCCAGGTCGATAGGTTATTTAGGTCTTTTCGGATGTCGAATGTGCTTTCGTTAGACTTGCTAGGCTTAAAGCTGTACACTAATTCCACGTCATACATGTGTTGTCTGCGAAAATGTGTAAATTCACATATATCATTTATATACATGAGTAAAAGAAGAGGACCTAGAATACTGCCCTGAACAACTCCACTGGTGATACGTTTGAGTGACAAGAAATGATTATTATATTTAACTATTCGGCTCTTTCCTGTGATGAATGAGGAGCCAAGATTGTAACGGGTCTTTAATTTCGAACGACTTTAGTTTATGAAGAAGTTTCTGATGCGGGACTTCATAAAAAGCTTCCTTGAAGTCAAGAAAAACGGTCTCTACTACCATCCCCTTGTATCGTTGAGTGTTCAAAAACGTTAAGACAGTCTATTAGGAACATGTCAGATGACTTAGTTTTTAGAAACCTACATTGTGAGATGGAGATCAGATTCTGTTTCTCGAGATACTGAGACATATCAACCTTGAATACTTCTTCCATTACTCCAAAGATAACAGACGTCAGATTAATTTGTCTCTAGTTCTCTACATTTGCAACAGGCCCACTTTTGATTTTGGGGGTAATGTATGTGGTTTTTCACGTTGATGGTTAGCATGCAGTAGAGAGTGATATTGTAAACATTTTAACAAGTATCAGATGGAGGTTTTCGTTCTTCGGTTTTAGCATGCTTACAGGGATCTCATCAGGTCCTTCGGTGTTTGAGTACTTAAGCGTCTTTATAACTAATTAATAGTTTGTCCAGTGAAGATTACATTCACGAGTTCAAATGATGGCATTATGGTGGATTCGTAGTTATCTCCAGAAATTCTTTTCGTTAGTGTTTTGCTAAGGTTTTCACAAAATAATCACGCAATCAGCTTAGGGTTGTCGTATATTTAATTTTCATTAATGAAGATGCTTCCACCTTTTATTTTAAAACCCTTCATTTCGTTTCTAAAACTTTTTAGGAGAGCAGAGGGATTTTTGTTTACGATAGCTTGTTTCTCTTGTACATCAGCTTTTTCCATGCGTATCTCTACAGTCATTACATATATTTTTTTCATTGTGACTAGCGATTAAAAGTCCCTAGATTTGTGAAATTGGGAAGCATGTCTTTGGAGGCGTCTTCGTACGTGCGTCGGGATGAACAAATCTTTGGTAATTCACAGTTTTAAATGTCTAAATAGCGCAATCTTATCTAAGGCATAATTTATGTCATGATAGGGATTATCATTCGATTTGTCAGCATTGCTTTCAGAAAAGTGGCTTCCACAATTGAAACTACCGATGCAGTTTTGGAAGTTCATCCAGTCAACATTGTGAAAGTGTCGACTGAGTGAAGTTGTTTGGCACCTAGTTGCTGTACTTTTATATCAAAGCTGCATATGATAGTGTTATGGTTGCTACCAGGGATTTTTTCCCCAGTATACACATCGTATAAGGAGAAACAGTTTGTGTAAACTAAGTCTAAGATGTTTTGAAGTCTAGTTGGGTTACGAGCGCATTGAATCCAACCGTCGAGTTCTAAACATTCGACAAACTATTCATAACAATTTTTTGCTTTAGGTGGGGACTATGAAATTTCGGGTATGTTAAAATTTCCACAAATAAGCTTACTAGTGAAAAGTAGAGAGGATACTAATATGGAAATTTCTGATAGTAAATCCATTCACCTTAACGGGGCGTTGGGAGACCGGTGCATACAATCGAACAGAATTGATGTAGACCTTGTATGCCTCAGGACAACCCATACAAAATCTTGTGTTAAATTTAGCCTTGGAATGTCCCACAGAAGCAAGTTCAGCTTTGAATGGACAAGTATTATACAACACTTACCACATCCATGTTATCTGTCACTATGGTATGGGTTGTTATTATCAAGAGATATATTTATATCATGGATGCCTTAAGTAGTCCATGCACCAGTAATCATAATGAGTGATTGTTTGTAGATTGACGCTAGCATGATTAAGTTAGTCATTTTGTTACGTACCGACCTAGCATTTATTAGATATAAGGTGAGTGCGTGGTTATTTAATTGAAATTGACTAAGAGTATCATTTATAAATGAACCATAGTTAATATCAGGGGTGCAGTTTGAGTAAAATATAAGTGGCTGTTGATTTTTTGGACAGCTGACATTAATAGTTAGGGTTACGACTGGATTCATTATAGGAACTGTTAAGTTTATTCAGATTTGTTATCCCAGGGAATAAGGTGTGAATTTTAACTGGCTGAGGTTGTATGGGATCAAGGAGGTTGCATATACCATGTGGTTGGAAATTATATCAACCAGTTGTTTCGCTAGTGGTGCAACTATGTTCTGTATCCGGAAAAAATTTAGATTTCCGTATTTTATGTTATGATAACGATCAAAGTTGAGATTTTTATAGTTAGGGATGAAACCGTTATTACTTGTGTCATTATAAGGTGGGTTTGGAAATGGTGCAATCGTGTTGCTATGCGCATGTTCATTAATAGAGCTTGTAATTGGTGGTTAGGGTAATGCTGTAAAGTGACTTATCTTATTTTCCCGAATGCTTTTACTATAGTAGGCAGAGTGTTGTACAGGATGAATAGTGAGGGGCCGCCTGTCGATACGTTGACTGTTGGATTTAAGAGGACGCAAATATACGTGTCCTTTATTCCGTCGTTTATCACTCGTTTCCTCGCGTTTTATGTATAAAGGTGAATAGGTAGACACTTATCTTTTTCTTCATTGTTTTGAGTACTCGTGAGTTTACTACAAGCTAGTAGAAAGGATTTATTTACCAAGGCTAATATAACCTTGGAGTTTTGTCTATCGGGAGTATGATCTTTAGTTTGCGTGTGGTTATTATCCCAGGTCGGAATTTGTTGTGGCTTACTTGAAACTGTATAGTTTTAAATTCAGATTTAGTTATGCCATCTTTTGGAATAATTCGTTGAGAAGTGAACTTTATTGGATTAGAATATCCATACTTGAGTCGTGTAAAGGAACTGAGGTTAGTTTTCGCGCGTAGGAATAACCTGGAGTGGGATTATCAGTACACACATATCTACTGGCATTCAAAGGATGGTGTTCGCCGTTATATGATGTTCCCTCTGAAGACATATCGAGATCATCAACATTGGTTGCTCTTAGTTTACCTCTTAAGGGAGTGCCAGATGGTGATGAACTTGTATCCTGGGATATATAATAAGTTTCTTTCATTTTAGTAGGGGATACTTTCGTGGATTCGCACTTGTGATGCAAATATTAGGTGTGGGTACCTTACGTCTCTTCATGCGACGTTGGGAAGTGGTTAGATTTTGGTTGACTTTTATATTTTTATAGGGTATTAATTCAATAGCTTTATTACATGACGTAATCAATAGTCTTGTATCTCTGAGACAATTAGATTTATATAACTGTTAGGCATTCATAATCCCTACAAATACAATGGTTGACTAATTAGATGAAAGAAGTTGTATTGATTTCTTATAAGACAGATTTGTAGACTTTCATGACATTCATTTGTATTTCAATGTGAGTTCTACTCTTAAATACAGTTTGACAGTATTTCATTGTATTAATTAAATGTTGATGATTTCACTTGATGAATAATCATTGTAAATTGATTAATATAAAAGTCGATGTATTATGTAAATACAATTCGCTGCTTCACTAGTCTCGTCTCAGTTTTGCTCCATAATACAATCTTCCTACAAGCCTAGTCTTTTGTAATAGCGGTGGGCCGGAAAGGGAACAAGTTGCGGTATACGTCTGAGGTACAAGTATCAGAGATAGCGTTCGCTCACACAATCCTCAAAATTCTAGCGACACAACAATAACAATGAGCAACTTTGTTTATTTAATTTTTTTTCTGAGTCTTATAACTTGGCATTAAAATTCTAGCATGCCAAATGCATTATATAATAATAATAATAATAATTTGTTTCCTGATATCCGAAGCAAGTTATTTTTACAGGCAAGATAAACAAAACATATCAGGCGGTAAAATGGTTCAACTGTTGCAAAACTTATTAATTTGTGATGCACAGAGATAATGGAACAGTAAACTTTGTTTTAAATTTGTATTTAAGTAGCTCCCATTACAAAAATGACCTAGGGACTACTTTGTGGTACAGGAGAATGACAAGATGGATTTATGCCACCATTTCAAAGGGGTTATATTATGGCGGCAATCGTAGATGCTCAGCTTTTTAGAGTAGTATAAGGCAATTTTGAAGTACTGAAAAGAAAGAAGGATAACAAACAAATATCATTTATTTCTACAAGGGGTGTGCGGTCAGGAATATTATATACCACCATTCTACATGAGATAACCCTATTTACCGCTTCCGTTGCTATAAAGTCAATCAGACACTCAGCCTTTGCAAAGTTTTCAACATTTTTGTCGTTATTACCATCCCATATGTTTCTGAGAGGTGCCAGTTGGTTGAGTTTAAATGTCAGTTCGGCGAGTGATTTTCGTAGTGATAATATATCATAGCTGTTGTGGAATGCACAACAGAGAGTATCATATAAGTTGTTAAAAGTTTTCATCTAAGGACTATTTGGGGTATCATTGAGATTACCGGACATCAGTTTGGTCTTCTGAAATTGGTTAGACTATTTTGTAATCGTTTGTCACAGCTAATACGTTAATTTACTTTTATCATCTTAGAATGATGTTTAAGAGTACTACGGATAAGGCGGTTCGCTAATTAATATCACAAAGATTGAAATCTACGAACCACGTGTAAAGAAGTCACAACCTTTGAACAAAGCTCCATATTCCTATCGGTGAAGCAGTTGAGTAGAAAGTCAAGTTTATACTTGTACGTGGTGCACCATAGCACATCCAACTGTTCACGAGGATTAGTGTGGTTATATGGAGTTCTGTGAACTCGATGGAATAATCGAAGAAATATAAAGGATCTACCTACTCTCTGAACTAACCAAATTTTTAACTGTATATTTATCCGTAGTATGCTTGTTTGGGGTATGACAAAACTAATTTTTGATCCTGGCTAGCTCGGAACTTGGTTACTGGTTAAAACTAATCGGTTTAAATTAACCTTCTGTCTAGTTTGTCGTGTCGACTTGTTCGCTTATTACATCAGCCATTTATGTGTCAATAGTCAGTCGATATACAATAACTAGAAACACTTGGGACATATGTTAATAATAGTAGTATTTTATTTTCAAATATCAGTTTGCACATAAGAGTATACAAGTTTACAGGCATGTTCAGAATGATATGAACTTATCTGCATACAAGGATTTCAGCAGAGTTATTGTTAAGAAATTTGCACCAAATTAAGATATGTAAAAAGATCAACGATAAAAAGGTTTACAGAGCTAGGGCACCAGAGTTGTGTAGTGTAAAACAGTTCATTTCTAAAAAACAACCGTGAGCTTTGCGTATCAGGCGTTATGATTACAGAAGACGACTGAATCATCGAGGACGTCCAGATACTGGATAAGACCAACAGTATTTCAAACTTGGACAAGAGCACTAACTAAATATGTATGCAGGGATATTCTGTCACTGTAACAAAATCTATGTGCACTGATTTTGAGTGGTACGTTATTGATGCATTAAGTATATTTCTAATCAGTGTTAGAATCAAATAGATTAAACGGGACAAATTTTTTCTGAGATCAGCCAATAATATCATATAAGTACATGGTTGAATTTAGGTAAGTTGCAGTAAAATATCATCACAGGAGTTTTCAAGTAAACGGCAGTGTATAAGACACAGGTTGATTCATTTTCAAGGTGGCTAATATGACTGTATGGGTAGAAATAAATAAGATTGTACCAGCAAGTTTCCTACTTGATTAATACGTTAAAATCTACAACTTCAGAGGAGACAAAAGTGAAGGGCACATAAATAATTTGGTGTTCAAAAAGCACTTACATATCAGTCAATTGACCGATGCCTGCAAACCCCTGTGGAGCATTGGCCACTGACCAGCATTCTCTCACCAACTCTGTCCTGAGCTATCCTTCTCAGCTCATTCCAAGTGCTCTTCACACTTCATGCCGGTCTCCAAATGCAGACAAAATGTGTTCTTGGATCTTCCACTTTTCCTTTGGCCTTCAGGGTTTTGTGTTAATGCTTGTCTTGTGGCACAGTTTAATGATTTCCTCAATATGCTCTATTCACCTCCGGCGTCTTTTCCTAATTTCTTCCTTGGCTGGAAGTTGATTTGTTCTTTGCTATTAAAGGTTGTTGTTGATGGCATCTGGCCAACAAATTCGAAGTATCTTACGCAGATAGTTGTTTATTAACACGTGATTTTTGAATCATGCTTTTCGTTCTACGCAAGTTTTGCTCCTCACAACTGAACTGTCTTCACATTTATATTCCGAAAATTGACTTTAATGTTGACTGACTGTTTGTTTGAGTTCCAGGTGTCCTTCAGTTGTAGAAATGCTGCTCTTGCCTATCCGATCCGCGCCTTCACATCTGTATCAGACGCTTCCTGTTTATCGATGATGCTGCCCAAGTATGTGGATGTTACTACATCATCCGGAATTCCTCCATCGAGTCGAGTGT
This sequence comes from Schistosoma japonicum, assembly GCA_025215515.1. NCBI lineage: Eukaryota > Metazoa > Platyhelminthes > Trematoda > Strigeidida > Schistosomatidae > Schistosoma > Schistosoma japonicum. Next base: position 1,391,998 of record CM046061.1, read on the forward strand.
AATTAGGTTAATGTTTGTTATTTTTTATCGAAGAATTTGCTTTTTCCTTTGCGTATATTGAGTCCGACTGCTAGCTATAGAGGCTGCTGCTATATTGTCTGTCTTCATTTCTATTTGTTGCTGTGTGTGTGATAGAAAAGCTAGGTCATCTGCAAAGTCTAAGTTATCTAGTTTCATCGATGTTGTTCACTGTATTCCGAGATCGCCTTGAGATGTTTCAGTCTTCATGATCCGGTCAACCACTAACAGGGATAGGAAAAAAAGAGAAATCAAACTTGATTAAGAACGGACTTTACTTCGAATGAATCTGTGAGCTGACCTCCATGTACGATTTTACAATGTAGTCTGTCCTAAGAATTGTGCATAATGTTGACTATCTTTTCGAATACACCATAAGGTTAAAGAAGACTCCATGATATCTTCCTATCTACTCTCTTGAATGCTTTTACGTAATAAAGGAACTTGATGTAAAGTGGTGAATTTCATTCAAATGACTGTACAACAACAAGCCGTAGAATAGCGATTTGGTCGGTACACGATCGGTTTTTAAGGAATCCGGTCTGTCGATCTTGAAGTCAGGTGTCGACCAAGTCTTTCATTCGATTAAATACTGCTTCTAGTATCCAAAGAAGAGTGATGCCTCTATAGTCCTTGTGATTGCTAAGATCTCCTTTCTTTGGTGTCTTGTTGAGGTACCCTTCTTTCCAGTCTTCTGCCACTTGATATTTCCCCCCACAAATATTCCTAAAGAGAATGCGGAGTATCTTTGAAGTCGCTTTCATATCTGTCTACTGCGCCTCTCTCCTCTAGTATGTTGTCTGGCTCTGCTGACTCATCACTCTTGACTCAGCCGTCGGATGGCCTTTTTGACTCCTTCGAATGTTGGTGGGTCGGTGTTTATAGGGCTGCTGCTTCAAAGACTGGTGGCTTCGGTGGGGCTGGTTTATTCAATAGTTCTTTGAAGTGTTCTACTCACCTATTTCGTCGTTCATTCAGTTCAGTGGTTGGTTTGCCAGCCTTCTTCCTCATTGGCCGTTCTGGTTTACTGAATTTCCCATTTAGCTTCTTCGTTATATCGTATGGGTGCCTCATGTTTCCTACTCTTGCAGCTTTAACGACATGATTGCTAGGTCCTCAACATATTTCCGTTTATGCAACCTGATGCTCCTCTTTACTTGTTTGTTGACTTCTGTGTATTCGCCTGTGCATTGGCTTTCTGTGTTCTTGTCCTGCTGTTATTAATTACCATCTGCTTCCTCCTCCTCTCTTGGATCTTGTTTAGAGTGCTAATAAGAATCTATTATTTATGCTGTTGTATCTTGCGACCCAAAACCTCCTGACATGTTGTAGTTATTGTTTCCTTATTCACCTTCAAACTGTCGTTCATATTAGTTCCACCTTTTTCTAGTAGATCATGAAATGCTTGGAACTTGTTGTTGAGAGTTATTTTGAATTCGTTGCGTTTGTTAGTATCTCGGAGAAGGGATGTGTTACACTTTTGTAATACTGCTGCTCCAGTTGTTCAGTGCTTCATCAGCTTCACTTTTATTTTAGCCATCACCTGATGATGATGAGAAGCTATGTCAGCTCCTCTCCTTGCTCTTTCGTCTTTCATGATCCTTCTAAACTTCTTTTTGATACAGATGTGGTCGATTTGGTTCTCCGTAATGTGGTCCAGGGAAACCCATGTAATTTTGTGTATTCGTTGATGGTAGAATATGGTACCATCTGTAATCATTTTGTTGAAGGGACATGGTTTTACAAACCTCTCACCGTTTTCGTTTATATCTTCCAGTCCATGTCGTCCCATGATGTCTTCATATTTGGTGTTGACCATTCCAACCTTGACGTTGAATTCTTCCATCAGAATAGTCATATCCTTGGATATACATTTATCGATGGTTGACTGCAGCCTCGCACTCAACTAGTCTTTGTCGTTTTCGTGGCTGTCATTGGTGGATGCATATCACTGGATGACATTCATTGTAATCCCTTCATTTTTCGTCTTGTAGGATGCTTTGATGATCCAAGGTCCATGAGATTCCCGACGTATAAGAGTCTTCCATGCATCTTGAGAGAGCATTAGTGCTACTCCTAGTGTGTGTGATGCATTTTCTTTGTGGCCGGAGTATTAAAGCACTTCTCTTGAGAATAATCTTTAGTGTCTTGCTTGTAGTTAATGGGTTTCACTTATTCCAAGTATATTCAAGTTGCATGTTTTCATTTCTCCAACTGTTTGCATGCTTCTTCCTGTCTTCCACATGGTGTAAATATTCCATGTACCTATATCAATTGTTGGTGTGGTTGTCAGAAATGGCATTGGCTTCGTGTTTTCCGAAGAAACTCGGCTTTCACCGTGAGGTGTCATAGCTTTTTGAAATAGAGAGCGTTCAACTACCAGGTGAGAGTTAAAGTGGTTATAAGGGATTTTAGTGGCTGGCATATTATTTAGCAACGTTATTGTTTTATGGGATGGAGTTGCTAACCCCATGCCGAACCCTCCTTCTTCACCCGGTCTGGGGACTGGTAGCAACACTAGAAGTCACAGGCGGAGTCACATATATTTTCCATGTGAAACTGAAAGTGATAACAAGCATTTTAAAATAACCAAATTCGAGATTATAGGTTATGGTTTGGAGAATAAAGGGTGAAACCAAATAATCAATATAGTTTGCTAAAGAAGGATTTAGTCCAACTTAATAACTGAAGTCCAACACTAAATGACAAGTTTATATAGTAGTATCAGATACTTAACGTGGCCAGAGGCTTTGGTGATATCAAAGTACAGATTAAAGTTCTTGTGACCAGCTACAATCCAAGCTGCTTTACACGGTCAATTCTACAAGCTAAGTATATTCGGAATGAAACTGATTGCCACGAAACAAATTTGAGTGGTACTAATTTGTCTAACAATATAGACACTTCTTGGAATAAAAGTGCGACCACATTCTGCTTCCATATTTAGCCTGGTTCATTTTTCGACCAACATGACCTGGGAAGCTGAGAACATGACCTGAAATATGAATAAAACATGTGCAATTATACAGAAAGCGATGACAATATGCACACTCAGGTCATTAGTGCTTGTAGGAGATTACTCAACTACTGTTCATACACTAATTTCACAACAAATAAACATGCAGCAGGGTCCATATAATCAAAATTCAGCAGTCACATCTACACGAGCTAACTCAGTAAATTTAAGTGGACTTATTTTTCGTGAACGTATTTGTATTGTTTTAATTTAGCACTCGCCACGTTTTCCTCTTCGGGATACAACGGATAATTTTTCGAAATTCACAGGAAAATTTATGTTCCATACCTTAAACTACACAGTATTTTAAAGCTACCTAACCTATAATCTCTAAACAGGCCTCATAATTCAAGTCAGAACACCTGGGAACTTAGTTTAGATTGGAAACAAAATCAACTAAACCATATCGCCGTGCTCAAATAAGGAGTAATATGTAAACTCATTAAGTTTAGAAGTCGCCCATTCCTTGGTCAATTTTAACAACATTACACTTCAGTTGTTCCCAATCCTCGAGTCAATAATATTGAAAGTCGCATTTCCAACTAATTTGAAAACTTACCAAAAATGTCCAAATATTCGCTTAAATAAAGGTAAATATCAAGGTTTCACGGTATAATAACGAATATAGTGACCATATGTACCAGCCGATCAGCCAATGCACTATTGATGAAATCCACTCATCCAAGGTTGCTTATACATACATGTTCAAACAACAACAAAGCACAAAGTATGCATTCCGCTACAAGTGGGTCATATAATGAGAAAGGCTAAATAAAGACTGCACAAGTTTGTTGCCATTTTTACTACAAAATTTCGCGTATCAACAGCTATATGTTCTGTCAGCAGTCGATCTATTGACAATTTTCTTATGCTGCATTTCAATTCATTTTGATGATTCATTGCTATTGAGTACAAACCATTTTGTTAGTTGGAAGTGTGCTTTCGACTATGCATTTTTAGATTCAATTACAAGGCATTTCTGAATGACGACTATTTCGAACAATGAAAGATAGTCGTCTGCATGGAGGCAATTGTCAACTTCCACTCCTATATATGATGCTACTAAACCAAGTCACAATACTTCCCAGTGTGAAGTATAGTTAGAACAGTAACGTGATGAAGTAACTCCCCATAAATGGAATCTAGTTTTAGATTTGGAAACCATTCATTTAGGATTGTCGCCCCACTAATGAGACTAAGACACTGATGATCTATGTCAAGTACCATGACTTTAAAAATTCCCCCCACAGACACTGCATTAGATGATTGGAAAAATCTAGACAGTGGATGCAGCAATGAAAACACACTATGTGATGGGCTTTTCAGAGCTTTGTTCAGTGAAATACCCGTAAACTACGCACGACGGTCAAACGCAACTAGGATCTTTACTAGTTCATGCAGTTGACAACAAAGACGTTATGTGGGTGCCATCTGCTAAGTGTCATTTTACTGAACTTTTCGTCAAACCTTTTCGCAATATGTACCCATTAATCCTCAAACACAAGCCAGGATAAGTCTTATGAATACTACTTAAGCACTGCAGTCCTTTAAGTGCTTCGTCTCAGATTCAAGGTGTAATCTTCCATTTGGTCTTCAAAAGCAGGTGTATGGAAATATTTAAGCAGAGGATTATCTTCTCAGCTTACGGGCGATGGCATCGTCGATCTATCAAGAAACTTCTTCGATATTACTTAAGAAGTTCTCACTATTAATATTGCTTATCACATTAATATTCTCGTTAAACTTAACTGAAGCACGGACTCTTTATTGGTCTCGGTAAAACAAATAGGTTCCAGCAGTATCAATAAGTAGTAATCAAACTAATGCTGATTTAACCAAGTTGTTAGACAAATGAAATCGACCACAATAGACATACGTAGTAGTAGACGAGTACAGTTTACAAGTAAGTGACATATTTGGAAGACAAGTGATTGGTCAATATTGTGTGACAGATGTATGAGTCAAAGGCTAGACCTTGTATATTATTGGTTATTGTTGTTATGATACAGGCGTGTGAGTGACTAGTTGGCTTCTTGATAATTCAGTCGGATTATTGTGCCTGAGCAATGCTAGGTGCTAGCTGTAAGACATAGCGCTGCGAATAACATAATTGATAATATCGGCTATCACTGCTTTAAATACAACAGTAAAAAGGTTGTTATTGGCCTTAATTTTGATATGGTACAAGAAATACAACAAGTGAAGCAGATTAAAATTTCTGAGCTCTAACAAAAGGGAATAACCGGTCCCATAGGATTATTTTGTTTGCCTCTAGGTATACAGAATTCATAGTTTCGGATGAACTTGGTTATAATTTTCAAATCGTTTTTGTGCCAGATGAAGACCATGAAGTTTCAGAAATATTCCTGGAATTATAGTATACAGATATTACAGATGTATAACCACGGTTTTAGTAAACTGAGTGTTGTGAACCAACGGAGTAATAGAAAAACTCACTTTAGATTCTTAGTCAGATTCGGTAATTCCTTAGAAGTGACCTTAACGTCAGACCAATATAAAAGTCTGTCACACTCATGGTGGGAAATCCCTGTCTCTTTGCCAAAAATTTCGGAGTAGAGTTTTTACGTGACAGTTCATTTTCTATATTATAACGTGTGTCCTACAGTAGAATTCACGAAAGAACATAGCATAGCTCATAACAACTAACCATCAAGAAATTTATATGGATATATCAGCTTCATTAAACATACAGGTAGTGCATTCTTTTTAGAAAGATATATATCAATTAATTGGAAACGTAAGCCAAAAAGAACACATTTGTTAGGCTACGTTATAATAAATGAACTTTGACCCTGACTCGAATATAAAACTGACCACTAGCTTGAGTGTAGAAATGATATTTTATAACATGCAATCACATTTAATAATAAGAACCGCCATGAACTCGGCTACGTATCCAATTGCAAGTATCCGTACGTAACTATTTTGTATAACTACTATTTAGCGCAACTTAAAAAAAGAGAAAGACAATATAAGTAGCAGCATCAATATGAAACAGATTGAATCTACTATTATATAATGTTTATTTCCAAAAGTTGTAGTATACATGTTGATGGCAAAATAATGACGACACATGTGCAATATTCTATGCAAATACATGATTACTAATCTTATTTCTGTTTTTTCAAACAAACAGGAGAACAACACAGAAAGAAGTTAAGTAGTAACTCAAAATAATTCATAGAATAATACAAATTGTAAGCGTAAATAGCATGATATTACGTAATATAGTGCTAGTAGTAGAGGGGTAAAGATGACTACCACCTAAGAAACCATACATGTATATGTATATGTGTTGCATATATAATACATAAATATAATACATTACAGTACATACATACAAAAGGAACCAAGTGAAATGATGATGATGATGATAATAAGCGAAATCAGAATCACATTTACCTACAGAAATGAAACAAACAAAAAAAAAGGAATAACAATAGGACAATGACATAATCCACAAGTTATCCGTAAATGGAACATAAATATCATTTAATCAATATAATAACGGAGAATGTGTGTAGGTAGGTGTCCAACACTTTCAAACATGAATACATCAACATAGAAAGTACACTTAGTTACTTTATACAACTATTGATCAGACTAAGTAAAAAAAAAAAATTAAAACTGAGAGCAGAAAAACACAGATTTATGTTATACATTTATTCTATGAATATAACTGTTTGTTATCTTATCACATGTACACATACACATAGATAAATATCTAATATAAATTGTTTCAATGTGCTAATTCAATAAAATGGCTGACATAGCGAGATGAATAAACCGCCTAATACAAACATATTATCATTATTATTATTAGTATAGTTACTATCTGTTAATAGAATAAAGTCAACATAATCAAACAATCAGACATAAACATAATAGATAAGAATTGTTTGTTAATAAAATATACTACTAATAAAGAAATGAAAAGACAACATTTAAAAGAAAATTACAGTGATTAACAAATGAAGACCGGGTAGTTGAATGAAAATAAGAAGCCTGACATGAGATCATGTATGATGATAATTTGATCACTTCTGTTTAGATGAATAACCACTAGCGCCGCCTCCTCCTCCTCCTCAATATCATCATCATCATCACAATATATATTATGGATGAATAAATAAATAAACAAATGAAACGAGGAGTGAGACAATAAAATACAAATAAACTAATGAAGGGACAATTCAATAAATGAATAGTTGATAAAATAGTAACTAAAACATCAGTCATCATCACAATAAGAAGACTGTTTCTGTAAGAAATACGCACATACATATATGCTTAAACAGGTATGTATGCATATATAGTTATATATACACATTAGTAACAATATTATTATACAAATGAATAAAGAATAAGTGTAGGAGGAGGAGGAGGAGTAGGAGGTAGAGAAAACAAAGAAAGTAACATTATTCATAAATTTATGAGCTTCTTAACAACTTTAATACAAAGATCTATTTCAAAGAAAGAACATAGTAAAAGAAAAGACCATAGACAATGTATACAACATTAATCAACAATATATGTTGATAATACACAAATCATCACATTTGTCTATAAGAAGGTAAGTACATTTGAATTAATATGTTAGTTAAATTGTACATTAAATAGAAAATGTAATAACATAAGAGATCAAATAAAAAGAGAGAAAAACTAATGGAATAAATATGACAACACCTATAATGGTAGTAGTCGTAGTAGTAGCAGTAATAGCAACAACAACAACAACAACAAGATACATTGATTCATTCAATCAGAGGAACGACAGAGATAGAAAGAGGGAGAAAATGCAAAGAAGCAATTCATTGAATAAACACATACACATCAAAGTAAACAATACAACTGATAGTTGTATAAGTACATGTACAATATGAGAATGCATTAACATAAAGTATATTGACAATAATTTAACATAATTTATTAGTAAATTCTTGTAGAAAATATTTTCTAATAATTTTGAATGCATTACGATTGCCTGAAATGCGTTTAAAGCGTACACCATAATTAATTGGTTTAGCTAATTGAAATATTTCCATATCCCATGTTAATAAATTGCATTTATCTACAGAATTCATTGTCAATAATGTTGATTGAATTAATTGTTGATTATTAGTTTCTATAGATGTAATCAATGGTTTATATTGTTCATTATGATCAATATTATCATTATAATTCATTAATGATGAATTCAATAATTTTGTACAATGTAAACGATATGAATTAAGAAAATGATAAGTACATTGATAATGTTTTAATGTATCAATTAATTTCATTAATAAAATATATGGATCATTACCAATAATAGGAAGATGTAATACAAAGTGTAAACGACGTGGTTTCCATAATTTTCTACTTTCATTTTGATCATCATAATGATGAAGATGTTGTTGTGAATTGGATGATTCAACATAAGATGAGGTAGTATTGAAATTATTTTTTGTTGTAAATACTGTTGTCAACATTGGTGATATAGTTGATTGAGGAGTTGTAATAGTAGCAGCTTTACATTTATGCATATCAGAAGAAATGATTGTTGTTTTAGTGGTTGATAGATTGAGGCAAGGTGGTTCGAGTTCGGTTTTTTCTATACCAAAAAATAAAATAAAAAAAATAAAATAAACGAAAGGAAACGTTGACAGATACTTTTGATTAGTATATTAACTTAGTAATTAATTTAATCTGGTTTTATTCCATACTGACAAAAAGCTACTTTCCAATATCACTTGATGTTAACAGGTAAACAAAAAGTCAAGAACAAACTGTGTTGATCAATAAAATAATTGGAAACAGTGAGTAATGTAAAGTGTGACAAGTACAACAGCAAATGAAAGAGCAAAGAACAAAGTGTGCATTTTACAATAAACTATTCAGTTAACATTTAAACAAGATGGAATTGAATGCTACACACATAAATAAGCTGATAATCAATGCAAAAATACAATGCAGACAAAATGGTAGTTAACATCTGAACAAAAATAAACAGCAACAAAAAGATGATTTCACATTATCAAATAAACATAAAATATACATTTAGTTGTTACCAATGACAATAGATGATCGTCACTTTATATATCATGAACTGATAGAAGTGAGAATTCTGTTAATGGGTGCTGACTGGCCTAGTGGTGTAAAGGATTAGATATTTACCAACCTGAAGCTTCTGGGGCGGAATTTAGGGTGCTCACTGCTGACGAGTTCCAAACTAGAACGAAACAGTCATCAAGTGGTGCCTGGTTTTCAATGGTACCCTACGAACATCAATATGTGACATGCTCAATCAATTAAAAATACCGATCTCTACAAAAATAACCATTTCAACTACACATTCACTGAAAAAATAATAAGGATAAATCTGAGATTCTATAAAGTAATGTACACTGACAACACGCCAATCACATTCAAGTCTTGAAAATGAATATATGTTCAATTCTGTCTGGGACATTGTTGATAACCAATACTATAAGTGTTAAATAGTGCATTTTGAATAAAATTAATTTTAAAAAAAAAGATACACCATCCACATGTTATAGTATAGTCGAAAGTGGAAACAGTACGTCTTCTATTGTGAAATGTTCTCCTATGACTAAATGTAAGAAAAGTTACTGACTTTAAGCAGTGCAAATGCTATTTACAAAATTTTGAAAAAAAGGAAAGTGAATTCCCAGCGCTGAAACCGGTTTGGCAGATATAGTTGATTTATCTAGTAAGAGTTGGACAGCTATAATTTCAATTTAATGGCATGTATACATTTAGGATTCCGGGGAATGACTATCATATGAACTTATTTTGATCAATTTTATTTAAGGACAGATTCACTAAGTCATGCTTCATTTCTATGGATTAGACTATTGGGTCATACTAGCCTCCGACAGACGCGTGTACATATTAGTGATGAAGAATATACTACAAAGAATAAGATTTCTAATGATTCTTAAGCTACAAACGTTCAATAACTAGCTAACTAACTGAAATCAGTTCATGATATTAACTAAATACTGTATAGTTTCTATCATTGGAAGTAATACGAATTTCGCACAGAATATATCAATGTAATTCGTAGACAAGCTCCGATCGTTACTCATTTTAAACTGAACATGTTGATAGGAAAAACTGAATTGATTGTCAGTAAATAGATGATTCAATGTTTCTAAAAAGACTCCTTTGGTTCATGTTTACACTTAGATTTTGTTAGTATAAGAGTAAATAAAAGTAAGAGATGAAATTGACAGAATACGACAAAATTGTACACATCAACTACTATTATATATAAAGAAAATTGCAACGAGTAGTTCATCAAGTATTGGTATACATGGAAGGCGTTTTGAAGCCTGCAGTCCTGTTTCAGCAATCACATGTACCTATAATAACGAGAGTATTGGCAATTCATGTGCGGTTCAAATCCCTAGTCATGATTTAACAGACACAAGCTGTTACCACCCTCTACACAATCTCGAATCATTTAAACTAGTGGTCATATCACAACAACTTGATCGATGGAATTTCATTAACATTAAACTTAGTGATCAATCAATGTAAATCATTATGTATATATTTGCATATTTAGATTAATAGAATGATAATACTCTGATGATTAGAACTGAACTTCATTAACTACATAATTAACGATATTCGATGTTAAACAATTGTCGCTTTACGCTACATAAAAGCGATTAAATGCTGTTCATTATAGACTGAATGTAAAGTTTGCGCCAAATCGTTTGAACGTTAAGTACTCAACAAAAGACTTGATAGTCCTGAGTACAATCTCTAGTAATGGAACAAATTCATATCGTTGAAGAGTTTTATACTGTCATGAAACAAACGTCCAATACTTCGATATCTTCAATAATTGTTTAATCAAATTCAGTTTGTAGTATAGAACTACAAAATATCAAATCAATCAAAACTTCAGACAGAACAAGTGGATGGTATACAATAAATTTCATAATGAAATGTGAAGATATACAAGCCTATTTCAACCGAACATTAACAGTAAACACACACAAATGCATAGAATAACAATATAAGAAAACAACACAGACGACTGTCAAATGTCTAGACTATAGAAAGCAATCCAAACAATGCACGTGAATATATCCAACAATAAAATACCACACAACATAGAAATGCATGCATATACATGAACATTTCTAACAATCTACACAAGACTGCAATCAATGAAATGAGTTTACAGTTTATATGAAGAGAGAGAGTTTTCATTATTGCTGAATGCCCTAAATATCATTATAGTTAAGTCATTGTTGTGAATTAGAAAAGCTCATTTATTCATCGTTGAATTCCATCACTCATGGTGTACACGAGATATCTGTTTGTAAAAAAACAATAAAAGTACTTAGCAGCAGTTCATTCTGTATTAATCTACGAACGTGAAAGATAGGCTACGAGAGCAGAAGATAGAAGTATGCTTTATGTATTTGATCATAAGTTATCTCGAAGCATCGCTAGAATAACGTCAAACAACTGGAGGTGATGGTTGTAGCATCACGATACATAATTCTGGTTAGTGTGAAAGTAGGATAAGAGAAAACTATAGATGATCAGACCAAAAGATGATATCAAGCTAAGGCTAAGTCAACAAGGATTGATTATGATTCATTCCTAGTTATCTATAACTGGATTATCCAAACTCTAATTTATAAAATAAACATTGTTTCGATGTTTTGTTTAATTATTTGCTTAGAACTACTACATAATAACTGACTACTACTGGATAATAAAAAGAAATCGAATAAACAAAGCTATTTGTTAACTGATAAGTAACAATGATAGAATTCCATTAACTTACAGCAAAATAATGACATTTAAGGTGTAAAGAAAATGTTTGAAATGATACTAAAGTAGAAGAAAGGAGAAGGAGAAGAAGAAAGTGCAAAATACAACTTACGCTGGCTACCAGTGATGACAGACTCATTAGGTGGTGTATTGAAAGGAAATTCAAAGCCATCATGATGAAGCGGTGGATGTCGTTTCAATTTACTAGTATCTAGTTCACTGGATGATGATCTTTTCCACTTGGATGCTATATTAGTAGAGATTTTACGTTGATTTTGTTGTTGTTGATATCCAGGTTCCATAGTTATCCATGGATCTGGATTAGCTGAGGCATGACAACACTTCATTGTATCATCATTCTCATCATCATGTTGAGTTGTAGTACTTGACGGATGACTAGATGATGTAGCTGATGATGAAGAGTTCAGTGGATTAGATGTATCGTAGTCAGTTATTTCTTCTTTATTGTTTAATTTCATTAAATTTGTCTTATCTGATTTAGAGTTAACAGTTTTAGTAGTATTATTGTTAGGTTTATTGGATTTTCGCATACTAGAGATAATTCGATTAGTATGATGATGATGATGACTATGATTAGGGAAGTTGAAAAAAATAGACAAAAAAATAATAAGAGAAAAAAAAGGAAAAACATAAACATTCAAACATACAAGTCAGTATAGCCGATCGATTTTTAGAAATGAACAAGATGAGAAAAAAATACTGGGTTAAGTGACTTTAGAGGTAACATATTTTCGGGCATATCACAAAAAACTGGAAAACTATGATAATCGTCGCAACATCCACACTTACTAGGTTCGACCTCAGACATGCGATAGTCTGTATCTTAAATACTTAACAGTCATAAATTAAAGAGAAAAAACAGTTTATTGTTTGGTTTTAACTAACAATTCGTAAAAATATAATGTTAACTTTTGGCTAAAGTATCTAAAGCGACAGAAAACACTAATTATCCACACTTGTGAACTTAGCTAGATGATACTTTAAATCTTTATCGACTGAGGTAGTTGGAACATGTGTTGCGTATGCCCAACCACCGTCTACCTCGATGGGCGATATAGGAGTAGGATGGAAGAAAGTAAAGGGTGGTCAAACTGAAACATACCATCAGTCCATGAAGTCACTGACTGCTGATATGAGTCGTGTCGGTAGATGCAGACTACCTGGTTGGAGTTATCGTGAATACCGTAACCAATGGTTGGAAACTTTGAGTGATATGGTTGAGAATCGGTAACAGTAGCACAGATATATCCACTGTTTGTTATACCTTAAGTCGTGAACTTAAGTTCATTTCATAGTCTTCTTTTTACGCATAAATACTTATTCCCTAAACTATATTTTATATATCTACTCTTCTTTTGATTTTCTTATTAGTGTAGTGTTCATCATGTTGCACGTTTTAGATAAGGCAACTTTGAATTGATGCATAAATGTGTCAGGTTCTATGTTGATCATATATACCACTAGATATTTAAGCATAAAAGTATACGTGACTACAGCTATCAAGAAAGGATAGTAAAAATCAATTGAATAAGTAATTCGTTACTATGAATGTTACATATTGCAATGATGAAGCAGTGAATGGATTTTGTCTTTTTTTTTCAGAATTTTGAAGAAGCATTACAATTCATTAATAATTCTTTACTGTTTCTACAAATACTCATTACTGATTTTTGAAAATTCTATTTATCCATAAATAAAAAAAGATCAACAAGAAAAAAAAGTGTACCCAAGTTTAACGTATACAAATATAATGAGATCTACTTTATTAAGCATAGATCTTATAATCTGGAATACTGAGGGGTTGAGGAAAGTAAAAAACATTAACTAATCTAATCCAAATTGATAAATAACTTTAGAATGGTTGAGTTTATCTGAAACCAGATTAATGTGTTGAATATCAGAGTTGAATTTTCAATTAAAGCTTAACACACAACTACAACGGATATATCAACAGAAATCACTTGCAAATAACTTCAGATATTTGAATTTCTATAATAAATGTGAAACTGTAGCTGATAATTGAAATTCAGAATTTGTATTATGTCAGGTGAATGTTCTCGTGTCCATGTTGACGTTCACGTCAGGACTCGTACTCAATTCATTAGTATCAAACACCATGACGTTCTCTATTAACGTAGTGAGTACTGGGACTTTTGTAACAAAGTGTCAATATATAATTTTAAGATGCTTGCATTTTCGGTTCTTCACGACATAAACTGGAGGTAAAATAATATTCCAGCTGGAATTCCAACAATTAAAGAAAATCACATCCACATATGCAATACTCATCCACTAACTGAACAGAAAATGATGAGTACACCACAAAGATACATTCATACAAACAATTATTAAGCATTCAAAACATTACAAATACTCCCAGTCAATCTCAACACATAAAGTTAGCTCATAAACATCTCTCACAAACAATCAGATTCATTCATCCATCTTACATAAAAAAAAGCATAAAACTATTCATCTATAACAATTCTACGTCAATGATAGTGGCATATTAAACAATCAGGATGTGAGAAATAGAATGATACATACACATAAGCACTAGTCTAAAGAAGAAAATCGAACAAGTTAAAATATATTCAACAGAATAGAACAGTATAAGTGTACTTATATCTAACTTAAATAAGTAGTATATTATGCTTACTTCAGAAATAAAGGACAATAGTAATTTAGTTAATTTAAAACTTGAATAATCAAATGCACTAAGATATACACCTAAAATGTATTATGATATAGACTTTATTTACATGACACAATTATCATAGAAAGGGTCAATGTATTCAACTTTTAAGTTCGAATAACTTTCAGTAAACACCCCCCACATACACATACACACAGACTAATACTAGACAACTAATTAAATTGATTAGAGTGTCAAAGTACACAAAGCTGTACGATATATTGAGCATATCAAACAAGAGAAAGTGCCACCGAGTAGGTGAATTATTGTTTGCTCAACATATAAATGAAGCATCGAACAAGAAGAATTCTCCCGTTGAAACAATGTATGCAAGAAGTTAACAAAAGAAAATGATAGTAATCAATATTATCTCCTTGAAATCAAGAACAACAGTATGCAAACTTCATAGTTGATATATATTTACATTTGAGTGAAGATATATTCCGCTTTTCCATTTTGCATGTTGAACCATCTATTGTGACATATTGTGCGTTATTATTATCATTATTTATACATTGTCAATTGAAGAAATACATATTAGTCATAAATCAAGTTG
The DNA here is from genome assembly GCA_025215515.1 of Schistosoma japonicum. Taxonomy (NCBI): domain Eukaryota; kingdom Metazoa; phylum Platyhelminthes; class Trematoda; order Strigeidida; family Schistosomatidae; genus Schistosoma; species Schistosoma japonicum. The sequence continues at coordinate 1,407,127 of CM046061.1, forward strand.
TGAATCTACATATTATCTTTGTAACACAATGCAGTGGAATTAAAGGCCCACATTTCGTCCCACTTCATACTCATCATTTAAGTGCATCCATGTTATATAATGTTGATTCGAACATAGCACCTAACGCTTCAAACGTTATTGAATCATTCACTAACTTCTAAAATGATATATATACATATCCATCAACAGGTTTCGTAATTCTCTGTCGTTAATACTAACGACTTTAGTTAAACAACCTTTACATCCTGAAAGGGTAAACGTCAGTAATAACACGGTAAGAAGCTTTAATTAAAGATCAATTGTAATCTTCAATAACGAAAAAAAAAAACAAAACTTTACTAACAAAAAGTTAATACAGATACTAAGTGTCTAGAAATCCCAAGCAGAAAGGAAATAACCAACACAATAGTAATATCAATGATTCAATCAATTTATTTGGCTACATTTGTAATAACAAGCTAGTAAATCAAAGCAAAATCCTATTAACATTACTGCCTTTCATCCGAAAGGCATTAAATATTGACCATCACTAAAAAGAAGATATTCAGTGATATGATAGAACACATTGTTTACCATTAAAGCAATAGCAATCAGTTTGAAAAAAGCAATTACATAAGTAGCTTACTGATTACATCAATAAACAGTAATAAAAAACAGATAATGTACCTTGTCCTATTTAGGTAAATATGGGAGATCGATTGATCAAGAAGTGAATCTTCATTCAACTGAGGAGATTAGGACATATGTTACGTATGCACAACTACCCCCTACCTCAATGAGCAATGCTATCTGCTGTAGGAGTAGATTGGAAAAAAGCAAAAGGCAGCCAAAAGAAAACAATCCATGAGGTCAATGACAACTGTACTGAGCCATATTAATAAGTGTAGACTATATGGTTGAGGTCCGCGTGATATTCATAACCAGAGGGCTAGAGAATTTGGGTGACATGGATCAAAATCGTTTACCAGTGGATTCATTCCTTATCTCCTCTTCCCTAAATTCAAAGCTTCTAAATTCATCATAATTTTCTGTTTACCGAATTATATTTGCAAAAAAATCTTATCTCCGTTCTCTAATTCTCTCCATTAATACTAATTCTGTTACTACCTCCGCTGCTTTAGAATTCGGTTCAACGATTTCATTAGTATTTGCTCATTGGGACGTGGCAACTTAAACGGATGTACACACGTACCAAGTTCTACGTAGTAACTGACAGACAAAGAAATTACGAGTTAAATGAAACATATTACTGCATAAATTAACCAAAAACCTACTTGAATCTTTTCATAAAATGATGTAAGTGTTAAGCAGAAAACAACAGTTTGTGAAATTAAGAAAGTGAATATAAAATTAGTTAGACGGATTGCGTAACAACAGCAACAACAACAAGAAGTAGTGACAAAAAGAAAAACAACAGAATCATTTAGAAATCCTATCATCATCTATAAATCATAATTACACATTCATTACTTAGTGAAACTGAATCTTATACAATTTAACATAGTTGCTAGACAAAATTCTCTACTTAAAATATTTACATAGAATTAAACAATCGACTTGTCCGAAGAGAATGAGTGGAAAATCTAAGACAATCAATAGGTAGGTTTTCTATGATAAACTTCGATTCAACTGTACAACCAACAGATTTATGTACTCAAATTAGTGAGTATAATCATCAGTAAGCAAATGAATTGTAACGTAATGAGATCATTGTATTCGATACTCCAATAAACTGTTAATAAATCTTTACAGATGTCGTGATATCAAAATGACGACGAGGATGAATCTCAACTTATATTCATTCATTCATTCATTCATTCATTTATCACTGTAAACTGTGTACATACCTGTGTGTGTGTGTGTGAGTGTTAGTGAGTACTGATTACTAACAGAATTATACACTCGAAACAATAGGGGTATTAGTTTGTTAAAGAAAGAAACTTTAGCATATTGAACATATAGAATACACAATTCAATGCATTAAATTAATTGTTATACTCTTCATTATCACCAATGAAAACATAATCATAAATATTACTAACATGAAATAATATTAGTTAATAAAAGTATTATTATTATGCAAGAATGTAACAGATTAAACTGTATTCATTAATAGTGAATTCTGTACAAATTAAAAGCAAGTGCAGTCATTTTTGTTTTTCCTGGAAAGTAAGAATAAAATGAAGATTAGAAAAATCGGAAAACCAGGGTGGAGAAAAAAAATTTTGATATTAAATAAGAGGCACACATTAAGAAAATGATCTAAAAAAAAAAGGAGAAGGCAGAAATAAATAAAAAAAATTCTAGAAATTTCTTTTATTAGAGCATAGTTACAAAGAATTAGAGCGCGTTAAAAAACAATCAGCGTCAATACAATCAAGTATACAGATAAGCATATTCGTGTATGAGATTATATCATACAACTATTTGCATAAAATAAATAGATATAAAAGTGCATATTATACAGAGTGTAAAATGTAGTGTTTATGTAATATAGGCAAACACATCAACAAACAAACATATCACCATTCAACTCACCCTGACTTAAAACGACCACATCGAAAACTTGATATACAGATAGAAAGAAAGTATTCATCATTTTACATTATACATAGAATAATATTGAATTAATTCATAAGTATAAATACAAGTATATTCAACAAGAAGATATGTTATACAATATGACAATTGATAATACTTTCAAGTTGTATAAACGAAAGCAAGTGAAGCAATAGGGTAAGAGTACAGTCGATAGATGATGATATACTATACCTATCAAATATATAAAAATATACTTGGCTTTGTGTTAGATTTCGTACATGTTTGTGTAACAGTGATAGTGATGTTATCAGGATATTTGAAAGCTGAAGTTGGATAAGTGTGATTTAGACTAAAAATTGAATGGTCCAAAGTTAAATAATCTAGTCGAAGAAAAGCAGTCAAATGTATTAACAAACAGTTGTTTCACGTTTTACACTGTTAATTTAAAGCTGTATTAGAACCATTCAAAATAATGGAAGTGTTCACTTTAACTTACATAATTCTTAGCCACAATGACAATAGACAGACTCGATATTATTTACTAACAATTAATTAAAGCAACTTTAAAATAACTTCTCAAATTTCATTTGCCTCGAACAGGGTTCCCTTGCCAAAGTACATGACTATATTGCATGTCTGAATCCACATCCTACCTATCAACTACGATTTGCATTAAACAGGTAATAGTATCACCAGCTACTACACACACACAACAATACATTTAAATGTTAAGTAAATAAAATCTGTAGTCGGAAATTCCATAACACTGAAACCAACTTACAGCGTCATTCATGTACGTGTGAAAGAATGATGTAAAGAAATGTGGCTACTGATAAATTAGTTGAATGACGTAAATTTAAAAAAGTAAAATAAAAAATTACTAAAGATTGGCTGTGGAAATGCTTAAGTAGTGCATCCTCTATATGACGAACAATCACTGATTAACCGATAAATTAACTATCAAGAGCAAAATTGATCGACTAAAATAGTAATAAATTTTTTTAATTTCTCGATGAATATCATTTCAATTTGTAATTCTTCATTAAAACTAATCAACAAGGCGTATACTCGAAGAGTTTGGACCTTCATTTAATTAAATACATTTACCGTGGTGAACAACAGAAATATGTAGTTTTTCAATGTATAACGCATATGTAGAAGTTAAGACCAGTAATTGATTATCGACGTTTTGTAAAACATTACTGATATATGGATGAACAATTCGAACAAGTAACGTAATCAACCTGTGCTGATTTGTAGAAAATCGAATCGATGAGTATATCTAACTTAATGAAGATACAACTATAATACAATATGACTGACATTGAGGATTTGCACTTCGTTTATACCCAACAGAGCAAAAATTAAATGGCATATTTAATGACTTTGTTTAAATGCATTAAACACTTAGACGTAAGACAATTGTGGAAGATTTTTTTTTCAAAAAAAAAAACCACTTAATAAAATGCTAATCACTATCTGAATCGATGACTCCGTGTAACAAAATATCAAGTTTTGACGCCGCTACACATCACTGAAAATAACATACTACAAAAACATTAAAAATCGGTAAGAGGGAGATTAACGGCTAAATTAAAGTGTATATGAATGTTAATAATAACCATTCTATTGAATTACTTACCTTCGAGCTATTCTTAATGTTAAACTACGGAAAAATCGTCCTGGTCTAGAATAGGCAGATGATGATCCATTTTTTGAAATCGTAGTCGTCGGAGTTTCTAAATTCATTGATGAATCTGAATTCTTTAATTCTGTAGACTGCTTCATATTTTGATTCGCATCCAAATTCTTTTTGCATATAAGCTGTTTCGGTTCGGTTGATGGAATATCATTACTATTACTAGCTATTGTATTGTCTGGTCGATGACGTACTGACCATTTTATAAGTGAATCCCTTTTTATAGACGTCGTTGTTGTAGGAGATTTGAATACATGTGATTTTGAATTACATTTGTTTTCACTATTCTCATCTGTGTCAAGTGCTTTGAATATTGAATCAGGCAATGGGATTTGACGAGAAGGAGATGAAGATTGATTATTATGTTGGTAGTGTGTAACTCTTGTGGAATTCATTGTACCAGACGACGAGGATGCATTCAATGTTGATGAATGACTCTCATTTATTGCGAATGATTCGGAAGGTTTTTGATCATTAGATTGATTTGTGACTTTTTTCAATTGTTTACTTTTAGTATCATTATTAGTAGTATTATTAAATACGGAATAAAGAGTAGTTGGACGATTAACATAATCCTGTTGATACTTTTGTCGATCATTAGGATCTAATACATCAAAGATGAAATTATCTTTTATGGCATTTGAAGGAATTTTATTATTATTACTACAGGTAGTTGTTGTTGGCTTGGAATGAACTGAAGCATCTTTATGATGTTTTCGATATGGAAGTGTCCTAAAACAGGTTGGAAAAGACGAAAAGGTTGATAATAAAGGCTGATAATAAACCTCCAAAATACTATACTCATTAGATTAGTGAAAATGTGTCAAGAGTTTTAAGGCTAGTTAGAAGTAGTTAGAGAGAAGACTAAGATGGGTTAAATTTCATGTAATGTGATACACGTATGATCTACCAGCAATCCTAATCAAACTAGTGGCCAATGAAGAAATCGATTTCAGGTTCACGAAGTTTTATATTCTGTGACTGTTACCAATAAGAGACCATACCATGGTATTATGTCTCGTTATTTCAGCTACACAATCATCTGGGCATACATCTGTAAAAAACATACTCTTTTAGTACAATCATTGCACCCCTTGAATTATTTGACGACTACGCGAACTGTATATGCTTGAACTTCTCAATTCACATGTAAGTCTTCAAAGTGATGAAATCACTGAAACTTTAAAAGAAGAGACAGACAGTTCGTCCCTCACATACACACTAGAGCATGACTTAAACAGAAATAAACACGACTATCTTCGTCGAACTTGGCTACTTTCAATCAATCGGTCATGCATAATGTACAACTTGGTTCACATATATAAATCAGCAAAGTTTCAAACATGAATATCAAAGCAGTAAAAATGAAGAGATTTGGAGCAGAGATTATGACATGAAAAGATTTAGCTAGTTCATGAAAACAAAAATTTAAAAACTCAAAATTTAAGTGAATACAAATGGCCTACTTTGATGAATTCTCAGTCACATTACGAACTGTCTCTAATCACAGAGCATATAAATAGTAATTATCCTAACAAGGTAGCCTCGACCTGCCAAATGGCTTTAATTGATTGCACAATTAGGTTACTCATGATCGGATCCTATAAGAAATACCAATTCCTTCAAAATTGTAGATACGCTTTGATGATGAGTGTTAAATGGCACGATACTTAAGTTAAGAAGGGTTTCTTGTAGACTATTTATAAATTACCTTCCATCACGACATTAGGCACAAAATGTCAGGTCACTTAGATTAATGGCTGCCGTAGTTAAACATGATCGATAGGAATAAACCAGAATTAAATAAAAATCAATGAGTTAGTAATTTTACTTTCATTGTTGACTAGAATCCATTGAGCAAACTATTTAGACTATTCCAAATACTATTGAAAACATCCTAATCTCTTTAAACTAATAAACATTAATTTCTCTACAACATACGATTAGACCATCATCTTATATGAATTCAGCTATCTAAGAGAGGAATAAATTGCACAAATTCAATATTTTGACATATAGATATTTAAGGGGTTGTTGTGGAGATAGTTAATTTATTAATGCTGATATCACGAATTGATCTGAACTAGACAACCATTGATCACCTGGAAGCACTGGACAGCTGTTTCGTCCTAGTATGGGACTCCTCAGCAGTGCGCATCCACGACCCTGGTGGGGATCGAACCCAGGACCCTCTGGCTCCGCGACGAGCGATTAACCATTGGACCACTGAGCCGGCTTCTAATGGTTGATATTTCTAATTCAGTCAATTCGTGTTACGTTTGCGCGACCTCATCCATTGTCATCGGTGAGTTACTGTCTCACACCCGACACGATTGAACTCCACCGGTCACGTCTTCACACTAGAACTCCAGGAATTACCTCAAGGAGCTAGTCACTAGTGAGCTGACAATTAGTTACATTTAAGGGGTTGTTGTGGAGATAGTTAATTTATTAATGCTGATATTAATGACTGAATTAGAAATATCAACCATTAGAAGCCGGCTCAGTGGTCCAATGGTTAAGCGCTCGTCGCGGAGCCAGAGGGTCCTGGGTTCGATCCCCACCAGGGTCGTGGATGCGCACTGCTGAGGAGTCCCATACTAGGACGAAACAGCTGTCCAGTGCTTCCAGGTGATCAATGGTTGTCTAGTTCAGATCAATTCGTGATATCAGCATTAATATAGATATTTGTGTAAAACAACAAAGTAAAACAAAAAAAACGTGTCAATATGTAACAAATATAACACACAATTGATATAGTTATTCATTATGTTGCTAAGTCATTCAAATGTATTCAATAGAGAATAACTAAATTCTAGTTATACTTAAATAACAAAATAATTAAAGTTCAATTAAACAATGTAATTTAATAGTTGAAATAATAAGTGTTCTGTCAAAAGTATAGTAAACAATCGCTTATGATAGAAAACATTATCACAATTTCACGTGAACTGAGTATAAGTACAATAAGCCATAAAAAAAAATTCATTTCTAAACGGAACCAATCAATTAAAATGAAGTAATCACAACAAGTTTGTCTACTAGTTAATCTACCAATAGAATTCAACGTAAAACTGAATTCTTAAGAATCATCAAATGTTATTAATGTTTATAATAGCTGTTAGAAAAGACAACTTTGAATTTTAGTAAAGCACAAACAAGATAGCATTATTAGTGTAATCGATATTTTAGAAGAGATAAAACAAGTATCACGTTTTAGAAGACATGGAGATTAAAATATATTGAAATGTGTGAAAGATTCTGAAAGTGAAGCGTACGATGCGTGCTTTGTGTAATTTGAGTCTTATCAACTGAGTGAGTCTACATACTAGTGGAGATGTTCAAATCAGAACTGAAAGTCAGATAAACTGCCAACACATCTTTAATTGTGCAACGTTACATATGAATAATTCACTATAAATGCACATATAAATGTAGTTGGGAATCTCTATCGACTGAGGTGGTTGAGAAATGTATTAAGTATGTCCAAACAGCATATATCACCTCGCGCGATGATAGCTGGACAGACAGGACCTAGGGGTGGCCTAACCAAAATATGGGCGTTAGTCGATGAAGTCCCTGAGTACTGGTTTCGGTAGTTAAGGGAGGTTCGAACTACTTTCCCAGGGTTCATGCGATTATCTTGGCCAATTGCTAAACTTTGTGCAGCATGCCTCAGAATCGGCTGCAGTGGAGCAAATGCATTAACTTTCTGTCCTCTTTAGAATCATAGACTTAAAGCTATTTTATACCTTTCTGTCACGAACGCATTGTATTTTACAATTTCAAATTCTATACGCTCACACGTTTCCTTAGTACCAATGATGAAATTACCGCTGCCATAAAATTGATATTCATCTTGCTGCACTGATGAGAAATAGTAAACTAGGATCGATAGGCATGTACCAGTCTTTACATTGTACATATGAATAGAAACAGGTGGTCAATTATAGTGCTTAATAGCGTTTACCGGAAGATATACTTTCATTACATAGAAACGTTGCACAGGTGTGAACATGGTGGATGGCATCTGGGATGAATGAACTGATTCTGAGTCATGATGTGGACATCAAAACTTGGATATAACGAGTTTTAAGAAGAATAAAACAGACGACGGAGATTCAAATAGTCATCTATGAAGGACTTAAATCAACATGTCAAGAAAAGTCAGTGGATCTCGATGGCTTCTGTTGATTTGATGAAATCCCGAAAACTTATTACGTCAGGCTTCGAACATGATGAGGAGCGAAGAGTAATCAATTACAAACCAAAAAACGCCAGGTTTTAGAACACAGATATACTTTTCGATGTCCGACAATGATGGTTTTTCTTGACTTGGAACAAGCATTTGACTTTGTAGACCGAGAAGTTCTATGACAATGTCTTTCATTGAAAGGCGTACCTCTAAAGTACATAAATATTGTTAAGGCTCTTTACTCAAACACTATAGTCGTGCTCCAGCTTACGGCAAATTGTCATGCGAACTTGTAACATCAAGTAGTGTACGTCAAGATTGCCCACTGTTTCCATTTATATTTAGTTTCATAATCGATTTACTGTTGGAAATTACACTCTCAGTCTCAATTTTCAATAATTGATCTCCAACCAGGAAATTAAATTATTGACTTAGAATATGCTGATGACATAGTCCTGCTTGGCGAAGACGCTGATAAGATGCAGAATCTGTTGACAGCAATAAGCACCAATACAATTATGTTCATAATGCGTTTCTACCCCTCTAAATGCAAACTATTGCTTCAGGATTGGTCTTCGTCAACACCTGAGTTAAAGATAGGGAGTCAAGTAATTTAGCACACCGACCACTTCACTTATCTCGGAAGTCAGATTAACCTTAATGGGTTGGTCTCTGATGAAACCTCGGTACGAATTCAAAAAGCTCGTTTTGCTTCTGCCAACTTATATCACCTATGGCGTAGACAAGATATTCGTCTTCCAACGAAGGGAAGAGTGTACTGCGCAGCAGTTTGCTCTATCTTTCTGTGTGGGTAAGAGGTGCAGTCATTAAGAGCGGACAGCACCCGAAGGTTTTTAGTTTTTGACCATCGATGTTTCCGACATATTGCTCGCATCAGCTAGGATCACCCAGTAATTAATAACGAGGTCAGATGACGGGTGTTAGGCAAAGGTGATAAATCAGTTGATGAGGTTGTGGATCTTCATCGACTGAGGTGGTTGGGACATGTGTTGCGTATGCCCGACAACCGCCTGCACCAACGCACGATGTTGGCTGAGCAGGATGGATAGGACTGGCCAAACCAAAACAGCATCAATCCATGAAGTTACTGACTGCTAGTTTGAGTCGTGTCGGTAGCTGCAGGCTACTTGATTTGGGTCCGTAATCAGTGGCTAGAAATACTGAGTGACATGGCCCAGAATCGGTCACAATGGTGTAGATGTATTAACTCATTGTCCTCTCTTCAATAGTGAGCTTTAGATTATTTCATAATTTTTCACGCTCCCTGAACCAGATTCTATATGTTCACACTCTTTATTATTGCTAACATTATCATCATTTAGGTAACTTCTACTAATATGATGTTAATTTTGGAGTACTTTAAAGATATGGCAACTTGGACCGATTCACACATGTATCAGGTTCTATGTTGATCATACGGACAACTGATCAGTCACCGTATAAACACAAACACTTAAGATAGGTATTTGTGTATAGAACAAGAAATGAAACTACTTGGCTCCTGAAAGCAAATTAGGTGAAGAGTGACTGAAAACTACAAAAAAAAAATGATGATATTCAGTTAATTCTACGAAGAAATGAATTGTTGATACTGAAAAATATAAATGTACTGAATTAGTTTAAAAAAAATAGTTTTTTTTTTTTGATTATCACTAATCTGACACTTTAAAACAATCAATCGATCATCAACTATGGAAAATAAACAGAATGTCCGTGTTACGTATGTATCTGTGCAGAAAAAGGTAAGCAAAACACGTAATCAAACAGTACAACGAAAGCATATACATTTATAGTGCATTAATTCATAAGGTGTACATCAATTAAAAGAGATGAGTGTGTAAGCATATACACCCCACTATATCCACCCATCTATCCTCACACATACACACACGAAAAGAAAAAATTGGGTAAAACCAATTGAATATCAAAAGTACACATGTACAGAGAAGAAAAAAAACATTCATTATTCTAATCACTACCCTACAACTAAAATGGTTTAATAATATGGTTCTTTTTTTTAATGTTGCAGTTATGGTAGAGAAAAAAAACCCAGATAACTGACTGATACAGTGTAATAACTAGTCATAGAAATACATTTTCCTTCCCCCCCCCCCCAAATAAAAAATGTAATTTTCTTATTGAGAAAATCTAATTTGAAGGCCTTAATTATCAGATTGGCATCAAGAATGAATGTAAACTATGATAAGTTGAAAAAACCTAAACATATTGTGTGAATAATTCAATATGATGCGTGAAATTTTTTGTTAAAGTTAATACCTAAAAGGTAATGAAGATTATAGTGATTAAGTAGTATATTAAGGTCAAAAAAAAAAATTGAAAATCAAAATTGATTGTGTTTATTGTTAATGTATTGGAGATTCTTATTGTTAAGCTACATTTGATTAAACATTTAGTAACTATGATATGTGTATTGCTCAAATTGTAAGTTTATCAAATACTTAGTAACGATTATTATATGTATTTCCCACCTCGATTCATCGTATTATTATTATGACTTAAGTATTCCAAATCCAGTAAATAACTCTCGTTATTCAGCCCTTATTTTCAAATGCACTTTCTGTTACTAAATGATCCAGTATATGATATATAAAATGCAATGTTTTTATTCAATAAATGACTTTATCTTAAGTTTCATCCTTTGTTGGTGTTTGTTCTCTTTATCCATACCTATTAGAAAGGATTTCGTCGCTAAGGCATCGTGTCAACCTATCATCGTCAAAAAATCCATCATGCTGTAGTTACAGCACAGGTCCACATTGACATATTTACCCTAAGGAATAGCATGGTCATTTTATCCTATTAGGGTCTGAAATTTTTTTTTACAATTATTCAACAAGCATCGATACGTTATGATAGTTAACTTTCATCCGATTCCACTGAACACCTGTTGGTGCATGCTACAGGCAACAGAATCACAAGGAATGGAATGTCTACCTAGTTAATATTGATATTTATCTTTATACTTTGTTAGAATTAATTTAGTTATACTTTAAGCTATATTGAATAGATATGAAAAGTCCAATAAAGTTGAAATGATTATAGGTCAGGAGATTAGATGAATAAACTTAAGGAAACACAACAACAAACATTTCTGATGAATGCTAGGGAATGCAATTTATTTGTTTAAATAATTGCCTTCTACATTAAAGCTACTTTTAAATGACAAATATTAACTATCACGAAACCTAGTTCAAACACGGGGCTTGTTGCCAACAAGCTTCAATCACTTAAAATTTCAAACTGCTTATTAGGCAATAGATAAACAGCATTAAATGAAGGCAAATAATATTACATGTAACTATTCAAATGATGACAGACAAGATATGAATTCAAGCAGATGATAAAATTAAAATAACATTTATTTGAAGAAAGAAAACAACAACAGGAAGAAGAGGCGCACACACACCAACGCGAAAAATTAGCCGTTATAACAAAAAGTAAAAATCGCGCACAGCAACAATGAAATAAAGTCGCTGTTGTATCTTCGTGGATAACTTCATCTATATACATAGCCCTTCTGGACATGAAAGACCTTATAGAGAGGAATCAGATTTTAATACATAAAACCAAAATGAAAAAGTGTGAGACAAACAGAATTGTGAAATAAGCGAAACAAGCAAATTGCACTACCTTCGTAGCCATCCGAAGAAGCTGTTGAAAAATACAATAAAATGAGGATATCTTTAAAATAGATTGTAAATTTGCACTTTAGTATATAGTTAATATAAGTACCAATGTACAAAACAGCAACTCACTATCAAATAACTTGAAAAACCAAAAAAATGAAGTAAAAAGAAAAGTAACATTTGCAATTGGAGATACATCTGAAATCATGAAACTTTGTAACTGCTCAACTACACATTCATGAGCACAGGTTTGACGCGAACAACCTGTTTTACAAGTAAGTGATAAATTGAACAAGTGACATTCACAGTTACGTATTTAAAGTACTAAAACAAAGTTTAGTAACAGTATCTAAATGTAGTCAACAGCATAAAGCTGATCTACAACGCAAAGAAAAAAGCAAATGTATGATGTTATTCATTTGTTAAGCACAACTTTATGTACTGAATATTGATTTAGACATAGTGAATGAGAGCTAATATGACTGTTCGACTATGGAAGACCGGGACATATATATATATATATATATATATATATATATATATATATATATATATATACTTAGTATCGGCAGATATCGATTATCACGCATACCATAAGCATAAATTCCATTCTCATGGCCGGTGATTCGTATTCACAGGTTAAAACGCAGAGGACTGCTGAGTAGTATACTTGGTCTTTCATTGGGAGACGGATATCTCGGCTATGCCACAAGTGACGTAAGTTAACAAAGGCCAAGAAAGCCTTCTTAATCAGGGATAAGGGAATCTTCGGAAATATGTGAAATGATCAACGCATTCAACGATTTTAACTCATGTGACTAGTCTAGGCGATGATGTAGACCAGTCCCGGAGAAATATTTCACACTTAGGGAAAGATAAATATCACGAAAGTGTTTGCATTGTTAATCAATGTGTTCAGGAGACTGCATGTTGTAAGCGTATTCACCGACTAGGACTATATCGTTTTTGTATTCTAAATCGATAAGTAAGTTAATTTACGATAAACTAAATAAAAGGAGTGTAACTTCAAGATAATCAATAATAAAATCAAATAAAAAGTGGGATGAGGTAACCCTGACGAACACCACACAAGGTGCACAATTCTTATGACAGTTCGCCATAAGTTTTAAATCGACTAGTTGTGTTCAAGTAGAGAGCTATTGTGAGGCTTATGTACGTGTGAGGTACGCCTTTTATTGATAAATACCATCACAGAACTCCTCGATCTATAGAGTCGATAACTGTTTTCAAGTCAAGGAATACTACTATTCTCGGGCCTCGATAAGTATATCTATGTTCTAGAATCTGATGCAGAATAAATATTTCATCAATGTATCTTCGTCCAGATCTGAAACCAGCTTAGTTTCCTCAGGTTTATAATTCTCTAGAGTCAGATAAACATCGAATGGTAACAGAGTCTTAGACACTATGTAGGTGAAACTGATCCTTCTGTGGTTGCCGTAAGAGGATTTTTGTCCTTCATTATAAACTGGGACGATCAGCAACCGAGACTAGTTAGATGAGATCACGTCCATGTTCCAGACTGGTTAATACATAAGTCAATCTATCTGCTAAAATTAAAGCAGTATACTTAGAAATATCTATCGATATCCGCTGCTTTTCTTTGCTTCAAATTATTTATAGTCTTTTCACTAAGAATAGAGTGGGCGTATGATAATTATCTATTCTGGTTTGTGGATAATCGGTAATTTTAGAGTAACTGGAAGCCAGTTGAACTGTTCGTGGATGTGTTTCACCGATCCATGTAATCTTCTAGACATAGAGTAAATTACGGAACCACCATCTTTTCCGAAACAGTCTGGCAAACAGCCGATATCTCCTTTCTTCAGTATCTTCATAAAGTACCTTTCTTTCAAGTCTATAGGCACTTATTCTTCCTCCCGAATCTTACTGAACAAAATGTGGAATATATTTGCAGTTGCTTCTAAATCCGACTCAGCTGGTATGATGCCTGGTCCTGGTGAGTTGTCACTCTTAATCTGTCATATGATCATGTTGATTTCTTTGATCGTTGGTAAGTCGACATTTTAAAGGCGATCCGTATATGCTGCTTTGATGACTGGTGGGTTCAGTGGGGTTCTTCGAAGTGTTCAGTAATTGACTTGTCATCCTTGCCTTTAATTGGTCGTTCCAGTTCACTGTATTTCTCAGCTAACATCTTAGTTATGTCGTATAGGTGTTTCATGTTTCCTTCCCTTTGGCTTTTTTCGCTGTCATTGATAAATCCTTCATATACTTCCGTTCATTCAGTTTTCTAGTAGTACAACCTATATGGCTTACTTAACAGGAGAAGTTGGCTTGATAAATACATATTGATACAGCAAAATCAGAAAAACTAGCCGTGAGCTAAAGAACTATCACCCAGATCTATCAAAAAATGATAAACATAGAATCACTGGATAAAATGTTTTGACAGATCTACGATATGAAACTAATCATTTCATTACAAACAAATGAAACATGCAATAATCAAGGTGAAATGCTTATGAGATTCGGTTAATTGCCAAGATTTACGAGCACACACACACAAAGCACAGTAAACTACAATGTTGCAAAAATCAATAATATCAAAAATATCATCTACATCACATGAGTGATAAACGTAGGCGCTATTCTTATTTCAAGTGTATGCCGATGTGACTTCATTTACAATCAGTGTGAAACTCATTAGATGCCAAAGATAAAAAGTTTGTAGCAGGTGATAACTCTCAAAAGAGAGATATTTATACGGCTAAAGAGACTGGCATTTTCCTTTGGGATTTGGACCAGTATCACCTAATCTGAAAGTTACACAGTATCGATAATTCTAAGACACATTTTTGTGATAAGTTCGCTAGCTAGGATAAAGCCTACAATCTTGTTGATTGTCTCAGACTCCTTCATAACAAGCTAAATGTAGCATACAATTTCAAGTCACATGATTTAAAAAATTCAATCATTACCGACAGTGGTTTGACAATAGTACGAACTTAATGAAATAAGAGATGTGAATCACTAAATGTCAACTCAGTGGACTAAATATTAAATTGCATTCAATAGATTTGAAGGTCCTGGATTCGATATATGGTGAAGTCGTAGATATACAACACTGATGAATCCCAAACTAATTCAGTGATCAGCAACATAGGATTTGACATAAGATGAGTATCACAGTAGTAAAAGTAGTAGTAAAAATGTTTAAGGAGAATATGATTTCTGAAGACAGAAATGACTCGTGAAAACAAAAGCAAGATAACTATGAAGGTGAAAATTGAAAGGGAAAACAACAAGCGGATTCTGAGCTGTTACTTAGTTTTCGAATATTTGTTATGGCAGTCGTGCAAAACTCAACCACTTAGTCTGAACCTACCGAAAAGAGTTAAACAGAGGGTCGAAAATAACATGAGCTTGTGACACTACTCGAATACAAATATACGACTTTATACTGAAGCGAATACACAAATGTTATTACTCAAAACTGTTTGCTCTGTATATGACTACTCCCAATCAGTCGTGTAAAAGGCAGAACGTAGCATATAAGTGTGCCGAGAAAACTCATACTATACCACAGAAACACAGTAATCTGAATACAAAAGTAGCAGAAATCGTAGCAACACAAATGGTTGTAAAAAAGAATGAAAATAGAGATCATAATTTCAGAAAAATCATTATATATATATATATATATATATATATATATATATATATATATATATATATATATATTTCAAATCCCAGGATTTACGGGAATACAAGGAGTGAATTCACTTATTTTACTTCAACCGACTTCCAGCCATACTTTGCAGTCTCTAACCAACGGATTCAGCAAAACGCCTAACTCAATCATGTAGCCTACACCGACCGATATAGTTCAAGTTAACAGTTAGTTGGGCCATCCCTCATTCTTATTCAGCTAATCTCTACGTCAGCCATCAATGCCTATTGAGGCGGCAGTGGTTGAGCATACATATTACATGCTCCAATCACCTCAGTGAATGAATCACCTAATCAACTGATTTACCATTTTCCACTAATACCCTGCATCTAACGTCAGTATTGCTTACTCGATGGTTTCAATAGGTGTGAAAAATGATTCGAAGATACTTATAATTAAATACCAATAACCTACAATTATCATCTCATAATAAACACGTTTCGCATACACATACTAACGGGTGGACTGCTACACAGTATACTTGTCTACATCATAGGCAACGCAATTTATCAAAAGCCATGCGAGCTATATGAATCCAAGCCGAAAATTCACCAAACACTATCCCCATCTAACGTCTAAAATACATGTCGAAGTGTTCAAGCATCAGGATAACAAGGCTGTTCAATGCATCTGGATTGTCAATTGTTGTCTAGATTATAGTTGATCTGTTGTGTAGGCTACAAAAATGGTTATCATTACTGAACGAGAATTTTAATTAATCTGACTAAAATTTCAACCACTTCATTTTAACTATTTTCTGTAAACTACAGAATGCAGATTTGAATTTGAGAGAGAGAAATCGAATTGTCAACCTCCACTCTACTGTTAAATAACGGGGCTTACTGGACTAGAAATGGTATATTAGTAAAATTATCATCGTTTTGGTAGGTTCAGTAGTAGACGTACATACATACACAGGCATAGTACATCTAACTTGCAAACAAACCAATGTTCGAAAATTACTGAATAACAATTAGCACTCTACATAGGAAGACTTTTGTATGTTTACATCAGCTACAACTAACATGGCTAACCATTAAATATGTTTCATACTTAACAATGAACTACTGAAGTGCTACAATATTATAAAGTTGAAAAAACAAACTATAGAATTAAAGTTTCGCCAGTCTGAAGATAGTATACTCCATTAAACAAATTTAAAGATTAGAGATCCGATCTTATATAACAAAGTAGCTAAACAATGAAGAAAAGTGACAAACGAAGATGGATAACTGTTTATTGCCATTTTCAAATAATGCATCAAATCATTACAAAAAGTGTAAAGAAAATAACACTTCGAATCACTTAAAAGGCAACAAAAGAGTGACTTATTGTAAACTTTAGATATTTATTTACTAGGAAAGATATGATTGGGTGTTGTAGAGATGACTGAATTTCGAAGATGATATCACCAATGAAAGTGAGTTAGACAACCATTGAACACCAAGAAGCGCAATAAATTCAGAAATGATTTAAGTTAAATATCTCGACTATCAAATGCCAGTCGGATAAGTGATCTCAGAGTTAAGTGATAGTCATGGAGGTTGAATTTTGTGGGTTCAATCTTTGACAGAGACATGGACATTCACTGCCACCTAAGAGACCCACACTAAGATGTAACAACTCCCCAAGACTACCTGACATAAAAATCAGCATATGATCATATGATTACAGATCAACAGAACAAAACAGTCAACAAACAAGCGAAATCACAGAAAGGAATCTATGACAATCAGAACGACAACAACGAACTGATTTAACAAACTTGCAAAATAAGTGAAAAATCCACTTAAGCAGGAACTGTTGATGATGATACTGTCGTCTACCTAGAACGACAATAAAATATCTAAATTAAAATCATCAATCTCAAAGAACACAATTACGCCAACATCATTTATATGATCAGCGAATTGTTTTCATCATTTCAAACACACAAAAAAACCCAATGGTTTATTACTATGATATGTAAGCGGCATGTTTGTTAGCAAAGTTAGGCAACAAAAATTATCATCATTACTAAAGATGAATCTGAATACAGAAAAGACAATGAACGAATCAAGAATTAAACAATGTCTACAAAAATCTCAATGTTACATTAAACTACATCCGTCGATTTCTTTCTAAACGTTGAATGTTATATTTTAAGCAAAAAAAAAACATAAATTACTATGATACGCACGACTCAGTATGCGACGATAAAACTTACCTATTCGAGTTAATGTTACTGAATAAAGGACGATGAAATAAAATGAAAAGGAACAATATAACCAGAAAATAGATTCCTGCTATTAATAGTATGCATTTCCTTTTTGTATTTAGTTACTGACATCGTCACATTTTAATTTAATGCTAAGTAAGAAATCAACATGAAGCTGAGAGATCGTATAAGAGATTGTATATATATATCACATGTTATTAAAACTATGCAAGTCATGACCACTTTATGATAAAGTGATAGATAAGACAGCACAGAAGAAGTAAACCAGTTGATAAAGTGAATTATACGCTTGACGAAGTCACAGTCTAATATTATTATCATCAAGGTCAATGTGAATAACAGCATTAAAAAAAACCCATTGACTTGTTTACACTGTGGTCAATTTTGTGAGTGTGGGCAGTGCACATGAAGCGAATATCGTAATTGAAGCCAACAACCCACAGTAATTCAATACAGCTTGGAACATAAGTTCCTACTGTTAATCAATATGACACAGTGTTTACAACTTTACGAAAAACACAAACGTAAAATGAATCTGTCAATTCTTATGATGAGGCTAGATGATAAGAAAGCTGATATCTTTCAGATGGTGAATAAGCAAACATAAAGCTAATAAAATAGTCATGTTAGTACTTTTATATTTGAAATCACTAGAAATAAAACTTACGGATTCTCTTCTGTATATGGGACAGCTTTATTTAATTTAACTGGTTGTTCGGAGGATGGTGTTTCTTTAAAATTATCATTATTATCTTTACTAGGCGATGATGAAGACGCTGATGATGACGAAGACTTGTCAACTGGCTGTTTGCTTGGAGAATTTTCACTACTACTAGTTATTGGAGTAGTAGCAGTTAGTGAGCTAAAAGTTTAGAGAGTGATAGTATCTGATGAGAAGTAGATAAAATTTGAAAAGTGAAAAGTATGAGATAACGCTAAGACTATGACTGTCCTGGAAATTCACTTATTGACTTGAAATAATATTCAGATACTAACAAAATTGAGTTTCTAGCGTGAGAAGACTACTTCATGCATATTGGAAGCTTATTAAGCGCTAGTGAGTTGGTAAGCTGCGATATGTCCAAACTTAAAAGTAGGATTAGACTGTGAAAATGACTGTTACATTGAGCTGTGCTAGCAGATGAAGAGATGGTGGTCAAGATGTGGGCTATACTTTTAGTGAGCAGTCGCACACTCAGGTGATAAGCTTTAAAATCAGTTGAAAAAGTGTAGACTAATTCATCCTTAGGTTCCACATAGATCTTGAGTTCTAGGATTCCATCATCCCTATCTCCTCATTGTCTTCATGTGTTCAATTCTTTCAATTATTATGACTACTCACTTAACACTAAACTTGTTAGGTAAATTCTATGTAATGATCGAGTTGATTCACATTTGTCCCAGAATCTACGTTATGATAAACAAATTTGTCTGTTTATTGCTACCAACATGCAACCTGTAAATTCCAAGTTTAACTGTAAACGACTGAACCACTAGACTACCACTCCATCGAAGCCAAAAGTCAAGTAAGTGGCAGTGAACTGTTTACCCTACTAAGTAAACACACAACTGAAATGTAGAAGAAAAGGGCCTGTCATCAAAAAATACCAGCACATATATACAATACAGTAACAATAATCATTACTTTGGTATATTTGACATTGGTGGTGCTCTAGATAATGGACACTTTAAACTTGGAGATTGAGAATCTGATCCAGATGGACGAACTTTATCTGACATGCTAAATGTATTAATACGTCGTACGGTCGACTGTTCAACACCACAGTTAGACGACTCTGTTGTTTCGTTACTTTCATCGATTTCTACTTGACCAGAATTATCCAAAGGAGAATCATTACCACGTTCGCGTAGATCTGAAACACGAATACGTGGAAGTAAACGAGATCTGTGATCAAAGGAGAAAAGAAACAAAAGAAATCTCATATTAACAGCTAAATAAATAAGTATACGATTGTTAGTATACTAACAGTAGTTAACTTATTCAATCACTTCAAAAAGTGAAAAAAGTGTATAGTAATATATCTCAATTAGTAAAAATCAACCTTGTAAGTTAGTAGTAAATGATGGTCGAGTGTGAATATTGTTAATGATCGTGAACGTAGATGTTACTTTGAATCGATAAACTTGTATATCGTTATAACTCAATTGAATTATATTGAGTAGAACATTCGTTCCTTTACGCCGTACCATGATATACAGACCAATTAGAAAACGGTAAGACGAAAAGTAACAAAATTAAAGTTCGACAGAAAAGTCACTTCACAGGATGTACAAGCGTGTGACAGCTGCAAGATACTCATCTCAGACCATCAACATTTGCAGCAGGGTTTCATAAACAGCTTAGTTAATGAAGATTCATCACTTCATCAATTGACTAAACTTATTAGCTAATTCTAAACTTTAAGAATATAAATGATTTTCCAAAAATAAATATATATTCGAAAGTAAAGCTTCTTTTTACATCTACCAAGATTTGTTATCTGTTCACAGGACAAAAAATTAAGGAATTCTGTAGGACAAAGAATAATTACAAATCAGTATTAAAAGTAAGAGCGGATGAATTCTACATTTTAATTATATTTAGAAGGGTCTTAGTTGAAAATTTGTTTCAACGGTGAAAAAATAACGGAATTCGACTAACGACTCAGATTTGGTGACAATTCGCTACACGTCATTTAAGTTATGGTTGATTCACATAATCTCGAACAAAGCATGATGCTTACCAATAAACTGGAATGAACAAAATAACCTCTATTAAGAGAAACAGAAAGTTGTGTAGTTGTAACCAACACAATACAGAAATAATTACCATCTTTCCAACTTCGAAGACTGAATTTACAAGAAAAAAAGACACTGATTTTCATAACACGAATATAAACCGACAAGCAACTCTTCATTAAAGTGAATTAATGTGAGTTGGAACTAAGTAACAAAAATCGACAAAAACAAACAGACAGACTGAACAAGTATTCACATGGTATGAATAAAGAATTCACCGATTTTAAGTTCAAAACAAGCATGCATATATATATATATATATATATATATATATATATATATATATATATAAAGTGACATACTGTGTATACAATCAGTTACATACAAATATGTGTATTAAATAAGAAGTGAATACAAATTGAAGATATTTTAGTAACAATCTAATCTACGTTGTGAGTATGATAAGTATCCACAATGGCCAAAAGATAATGGTAGTGAAGCATAGAGATTCGATACAAATTAAAAACGTTATCCATTAGATAGAAATTAAGAGGTTGTTCAGATGTCCAAAGATCCTGTGTTCGATTCTTAGTAGGATCATGGATACAGAGAATCAATTATGACATTATATATGTCTTTGGAAAATCGCTCCTTTACACTTAAACAACAGAGTAAGAAATTTTGAGGTTGAGCACAGAGTGCAAAGCAAAGATGACAAATCCGTCGGTGAACTTATGAATGTTTATGGACTTAAGACATTCACTATGCATTCCTAAACATTACAATACTGGCTGGAGGTGCACGTTGTAAAAAACCTAGAAGTAATAAATTCAAAACGTAGCATCACTCCATAGAATCGCTGAAAATAGTTCTGAGTCATGTTAATAGATACAAACTACCTGGTTATTGTCTGGGTGAAAATCATGATAGATGCTTGAAGAAATGGTTGAATGACATGGATGAGAATCTGATATGTGATGAAGATCCAAACATTCTTTAATTTCTTCTAGATTTGAAATTCCATCATTCTTTCAAATATAAAATTTCTTTCTTTTGTTATTGAACTTTATCCTGATTTTATTGTTATTAATGTATTTAACCACGTTAAATCAGTATAGTTATTTCAGCTAACGTAATTATCTAAGAGATTGTATGTTGTCCATAACTGACAATCGACATGTTCAAGACAGATAAATTCGCAAAAATAATAAAGAGGATGTGTAGGAGGAGCTGGAATCAATTACTGTGGCATTATACATTAGTTGTAGTAAACGTCAAGTTCCTTGAATTTCGTGAAATGTTTACCAAAAAAAATTATTCAATGCAAAACGATACAGATGCCCTTTCTTTATAAAAAATCTAAAACAGTAAACTAATAACGACTTCGAAACAGAACAACGAAGTAAATGTAAAACGATACTTAATTTTTAGTGAGAATAAATGAAATGTAGTTAGAAAGTACTAAACAACAAACGACAACAATAAAGAGACTCAAATAAACACAAACGGAGAGAGAGAAAAGTGTGTTAAACTATTCACCATTTTAAATGTTATAGAGGTAAGAATTAACTAAATTATTCTATTTTTTTTCAATAATATCAATAGATTTTATGCACTGTGATTATATACACTTTTATATAATTTAACCAACAACATGTTCGAAGGTATAAAATTTAGATTGAAAACGGAGTCAAATAAAAAAATGCTAATCTTGGATTTGTTGATCACCAGAACTAAAACAGGAAACTTGGGGACTCAAGTATACTTGGAAACAATTCAACAGGTTTACTATAATGTGCCCCAAACCAAAGGATATGATAACAAAAGAATACAAGCTCGATTATATCTACATTATAAACTGTACCAACTATGACATTCGACAAAACAATCGACCTCCTCATCAACGCCTACAAAAACATGAATTAACCTCCAAAATCCACGCTACATCTCTTATATATGTACATAACGATAATTATGGAAACGAGTTTCACTGGAAAAACATTGAGACAAAGGAAATATAATAGAAGACCAGAGAAGACTTAGAAGCTTCGCATCTCAATCGATATAAAATAAATATATTGAAGTAAATCCAATGTATCAACTGAATAGATGCAGTTAATAAACAACTAAAACAATACGAATCACGTCAACAGAAAAGCGAATCAGATGACTAAACAAGTGTCAACAGAATTTAGTCAAATTCAAAGTCGGTAGGATAAGATGACAGTTAATTGTAGAGAAAATCTCACAGATTACTCCATCGGATATTTACTCGGATGAAATCGTCATAATGAGGATGACAGCTCTGCAAGTAAACCATTCACCTCAGAAAACTAAATCAAACCAAAACCATCCACTTGAGCTACAAATCTTTTCTACTGTTTCAAAGATTATATTATGTTATATACAATGTTGCCATTCAACCATTGTATTGTAACTGTATTGTGACTGTAACTGATTGTCAATGATTAAGCACGAGGACATGACTATACAACGATTAACCTATCATTTATATTTGAACGTCAGGTCTTAATGGAGATGAAGGAAACTTAATTATCATTTCTGAATGACCGACAATTTGCAGCATGCCAGTCAAAACCAATGTAAATTATGGCGCATATGTGGACACCAACCAGGTAGTCTGTATCTACTAACATAGCTCAGATCAACAGTCAAAGAATTCACAGACTGATGTTATATTTTGGTTTGGTAAACCTTATCATTTTCCTACCATACTCTAACACCAGCCAGATTAAATGGATTTATAAGCACCATATGCTATATATTCATAGGTTAGTTGAAGGTAGTTATCACTGAGATGTGAATGACAAGTGTCAAATAGATAAATACTCAGAAATTCAGTAATAAATAAATCTCACTTATAAAAGACACCACTCGTGGGTCGAATAGTTCGATGCTAACCATCACATATTGTGAAACTGAGTGCTATGGAATCGCATTCGCCAAGTAACATCAGTACCGAACGTTTTATTATTATGACTGAACAAAATGTCATACAATTCTTAGAAAGAGAAACACAGAAATTTAAATCAAATGGTCACAACCTAACAACATAATGAAATCTATACCAAATAAGTAGTAGAAAAAAGAAGTTATATTGAATATGAATTGAGAAGAAAAAGCCCATGCTTAGTGTGAAAAGATGAACATTCGTTTAAAGTTCAGGAACTAAGAGAAGACGAAGAACCAATGCATAAGCACCATTGATACTAACTCTACGTCTTTTCGAATAGAACAAATATGTTACCATACCATACCAACCTTGATGTGGTGGCTGATAAATTAATCAGAATATACTTACAGGTCTTACTATGCCAGATAAATTTAATGGAGGGAAGTAAGACTATAAACAGCAAACTCAATGTCAAAGAGATATATCATATTGTTGCCTCCTCATAACAGAAGTACATGGATGAAAATGGTCAGCCCTAAAAATGAACACTTAACCTTACTCTACAAATTGCTGTATCCAGTCGTAAAGTCTACATAAAGGTAACATGTCAAAAACTAGCAGTAAAAAGTGAGCGTGACCGCCTCACAAATATCATGTCTCAGGCCCTACGATTATGCGTTCAGGCAGATAAAAGTAATCATATTTCCTTTATAGGAACATAAAGAAGAAACATTTTTTAATGTTTTAAGCAACCGAACAGTGATAACTACCCACACACTTCTAACGCACTCAATATCCACATGTTCATGACGTAATCTGTTCCTCAACAAAGGCCTAAGACACAAGTTGTTCAAAGTAAAAATAAACATGTTTTAGTTTATATTAGTGCACAAACAAAACAATTCCGAAATACAAATTAACTCACTTTTCGTCCACACTCAATTTTTCTTGTCGATTCGATGTTGGGCCAGCACTTGCACTGAAATTAGAGAATGGACAATAAGGGATCAGTATATGAGACATTAACATAAGTTACAATATGTAAAGAATCTGGCACGAATATTGACATTACACAAACACATCAAGATGAAGTGAACAAGAAAAATAGTAACGACGTTGAAAAATGAGCAGTATCAATGAACGTAAAAAAGGTTAAATATTGGACAAAAGAGTTTGTACTTTTGTGTTAATGAAATTGAAATCCACAACACCAATCACTCTCAATTGATAGATATCCAACCTGAAAGAATAGCTTAAATGTTATTATTCAGTGACAATGTAGGGCTGTGGGTAGAAGCGGAATCCAAAACGAATGTTTTGCCCTAGATGAGACTCGTCAGTTTTATTTGCCTGTATACTGACATGAGCATCAAATGTAAGATGCTAGTTTATCAAATTGATCAGGTCTCAATATGATGAAAAAAGTGTCCTACATTCCACTACTAGCCACTATCTAATTATACTGTGAAAGTGAAATTCGAGAAACAAAAATACTGTAACCTGAGATTCAAAAGATAAATAGAATGGAATAAGTAGAGAAATTTGATGATAATGATAAAATCAACCATTATTGTACATTTTTAAGTAACCGAGTAATAACTAAAACACTTGGATCATTGGTTTTAATAAATAATATCGATTACAAAAAATGAGAGTTAAGAAAACAGAATAATGTAAGCAAGGTACATCACCGCCTAGTTCTACAGTAAGTACTATTTTCAATTATATGCTTTGTAAATCTATGTTATAGAAACTGAAATTAGTGTTCCATTTGCGGAAGACATGCAACATACATGAACATAAAACATCAGTCGATTCCAGTCAAAGGATAAGTTGTCACTGAGTAAAGCGAATAACGATAAGCTACTGTGAGTTAGGAAATTGTTCACTTAGCTAAGATCAAATAGTAATACTATTTAAACACAGGAAACAACATGAAAACTACACAGTAGGAGATGTAACAAAAAGCCAAGACAAACTTCATTTGGTTAAGAATACTCCCCCCCTCCAACATTCTATGAAAAACTTAAGCGGAAACAACAGCAGGGATGGTGGAAGTAACTATTTTCAGTCACATTCGACGGCTCGACCCACTAGGCTACACTACATGAAAGACTCTAAGCAGTAAGTTGCGATGGGATGACAGAGCCCAGTTCTGTACAAATTTAATTCAAGCTATGATGCCATTTCATGAAGTAATCACCTCTCTGATTTTTAGAAGTAGTCCCAGCTTTGGAAAATAACATTATATGAAAACCACTGGAATGAACTTTGCGAAAAATGGTGAAGCCACCAAAGTCGACGTTACTGACCGTAACACTTATCATCGCTGTATCTGATTGAAAACTTAATAATCTCAGCATTACTAGCTTGATATTGTCACTGCATATAAGTAACCCTTCGGGGAAAACAATGATCGGAGATAGAATCATCGAATAACCTTAGCGTGAAAAAATAAAATTTCATACGGATAAAGAAGTGTCCTCACCGATACTCCATAAAACCGACGTATTACAGAAACACTCACATCACAAAGGCGCTAAAGACGGGTTAAATAAGTAAATACATATATCATGGGCCCATACGTCAAATTGTCACCACCACTCTCGTAACTACCCAGAAACACGAACTTTTCAACTAATTCAAACTTTCATCAAAGAGAAAGAGCAGGCACAAGCTCTTATCTTGAAGAAGTGCTTTGCCTCCTACCTATTCTTAGAATACTTACTCTCGCATTGTTACTGGATCAAACTTTAGAAAATGTGCAGTTATAGCTAAATCGGATAGAATATCCTGGAAAAAGAAATAAGGTTGATTTCTCACGACAATGACAATCTATGCGAATGATTCAATTGAAATGAAAACACAATTCTGGAACAGGTGTAGTAATGGAATTACGAGTAGTCGAACAAAATTGAACCCATTCAGAAGTCATAAAAATTAAGTATTCAACAAAACATGTAGTTAACTAAATAATCCCATAGAATTACTAAAACTACTGACACACTTGAACAAGCTTCAAAAATGTGATGAAGTAGGTGTATGTAAAAACAGAGAACAACATATGACATCGTGTAATGTAGAATCATACAAGACAGAAAGCATAAGTCAACTGATTTTCTAACCTTTGTTTTATCCAAGATATACCACTTGATCTGCGTACTCCATTGAATTGAGATGCACTGTCACCATGTTGCTCAGAGCCCTCTGGAATATAACAAGATGGAGATGATGATGAAATAAAAATGTAGTAAATGATGCTCAATATATTAAACTAGAAACATTTAGTGTACAAACAAACATACCTTAGAGCGATACTAACCGTTGAAGGATCTAAAAAAGAAACCTAGTTATGAGTTGTTTCTTCGATATAAGACGGTGACCATAAACCACAAGGTATAAATGAAATAAGGTCGATTACACACAGCGTAAATATTTACTGTATTAGCTGCCTAGATTTCAAGTAATACAACCGGTGATGATGAAATGCGTCATTTTCAGACATAGCTAATTCTTAATCCACTATGACTGGAGATAATGGCTATCCACAGGAAACAGCTTGGTGCTATCCCGACTCTCAGTAGTAAAAAACATCCTTAGATATTAAATTTCTTTTGTTTTGTCCTAGCGCTCACTAAGTAACTTGAATGTAAAAGCATATACCAGGCAGTGACAAGACAATGCTCAGAGGTTAAGTGATTTAGACACTAAGAAAGTATTGCTGTATATGCACTAATATGTATGTATATATAGATGTTAGAGCAAAATACTTTGTTTCGAATTGTTTTCCATGAATTCGTCACTCGAAATGAAATTATGTTAATGAGAATTGTAAGTAGATTTCTTCAGAATTATTAAGTTTATTCTGTATAGTAAATTTGGTCTCGAAATATGATCAATGCCATTAAAATACATAAATAAGGTAAATAATCGTAAACAGAAGTACCTTAGAAAAATTAGTTCCTAATAGTGGAATGACTAAGTAGGAAATGCTGAGGTAAGACACAGAGTATCAGAAGATGACAGTAAATAGCCTGGTACAGTTTTTAATCAACGCTGAATGGTGTAGCAGGGATATATATTATGTATGACCGATCACTACGCGACACACTATCCAATATTAGATGCAGTAAAGTTTAACTGAAACAAAATTATAAGGAGACGAAAAAATGAGCGAAGTGGATGATAGTTCGTTTGAGTCCTATCGGTTGTTGAAGACGTTTATCCGGCATAGAATCATTATCACTTACCGTTCAAATATACCACTGACTATTTAACAACCATTTGATGAACTATTTGAGAGGTAATGTAGTGATGAATATGTAAAATTACTAAGTAGTTGAAACAAATAACCTAAGTTTTAATAAAATGTATAAGGAGTTAATGAAACTATGTGGAATTGTAAATCGTATGACGCAGTGCGATAATCATACATACAATTCTCTTGTATTGATAAATTCTTGAATACAGAACACTTCAATTCAAGGAGATACATTTCATTAGAATATAAAAAAGTAGATTAGAAGGAAGATATAATTTAACAGTAAACAAATAACTGTCATTAAAATATAACATAATGCTAGTCCGAATACATTCTTAAAAGTACAAACAACTTACAATGCTAAACACATATTATCAACCATTTTTATGTATGAATAAATAAGAATACAAAAGCTGAAATCGCTTTATCTATTCAATTTAAATATTACCATGATAGTAACAAATGAGAACTAACCAATATTACCAAAAATGTATATGCCTAATGCATAAAGATAACTTTTGTATATGTTACAGGGTAACAAGATGGGAGAGGTTGACAAAATCAATCTAACAAATAGATGAATATACACAAGACATACATGAAAATCTTCTGACAAATCTTCCTACGAACCTTAAAGAAGCATATACACACACATATGCAAACGCATTTAGATGAAAACATACATATAATAATGATAAACGATGATAATGTAGAAGGTTTCAGATATGTAAACGAACTGAATGCTAATAGATAAAAGGATTACAAACTAGAATGACCAATATACACCTCAAATACATAAACAAAACACCAGTAAGTGCAATTAAACATGTTATAATAACATAAATAATAGATAGATAACGTGAAAATATACGAAGTGGCGATTCAGTGACTAAATTGTTTAAGTACCAAGTACTAGGAGGTAGGTTTCAATCATCCTTTGTCATAGATGATAATCAAGCTAAAAGTAAAATTTTATAATACTAACTTCTGGATGATTACTTTCAGTGAATTGAGGTGAATTCTGAAGATTGGTATTGAGTTTTGCTGGACTGAATTCGTCACAAACTGATGTTAGTAAGATACCATTGAAAACCAGGAAGTACTGGACAGTTGTTTCGTCCTGGTGTGGGACTCAGTATTGAGCACACTAAATTCCGTCACAGGGACTTCAGAATAGCGAATGTCTAACTCGTCACGACGTGCACTCTTGAAGGGTCCTGTGCTAGCATAAAATAGCTTCACGGCGCTCCCTGGTTTTAAATTGCACTCAACCAACATCAATCTGTGGAGACTTCATCAACCAAAATATAATTTAAAGTATTATGGTAACACACACATTCGAAAAAAAAACAAATTTTATGTGATTGTGTCAGAAATAGCTTCAACCAATGTCATCAACTACTGATCACAATTACAGTGCGAATTCCCATCAGGCAACAACTTACTGAACTGATAGGACGTTTTATTTTTCCGTTACTATCTTTTTTAACATTCGATTGATACAGCAGCCAATACCGTGAGTCTAAAAAGTAGTTAAGCTTGTGTAATACGTGTACAAACAATTGATGAGGGTTTACAACATCATCAGTCAATTTGTCATTCTTTCCTACTATACCATACCGACCCAATCCGCTGCTTAAATAATCTTCCAATAATAAGAAAGTGATGTATCGAAAACCTGCAGTTCACAATGTACAGTATACTCGACCTTTTGCTTTCAGACACATATCTTATTTACATCATAGGCAAATAAGCAAAAGCTAATTCAGCTTTCTGAAGCCATGTAAAAACAGATTTAATATGAATTGCTATATCCAAACAGTATATAGGATTCTTGATGAAGGAGTTACGTTACATTAAAACAACCCATTAAAATTCAGATTAACAAACTACAAGAAGATACAATTTTTTCATTCATACACAGCACTATTTAACTCTAATTCTCATATGTATCAGAGTGGCATATCAATTGAAATGTTGATCAATCGTTACCATCAATCTAATGTAATTACATATCGGTACGATAGACATTAAAAATTCTAACTTGACATAAAAATCGAATAAACACATCGAAATATACTAATTGAAAATGAAATAAAAAGGATTTACGGTTTCAGTAAAGGTTATAAACTGGACTGTAAGTACATTGTAAACATTAAAAGTGCACATATACCAATCAATAGATAACAATCTTTGATTATGTTAATATTTTGTAATGGATAAGAAACAAACAGATGAAAGTCAACGCTTCAACTGCTATAGTAATACGTTTTGCATAAAGGAAACTGTATTGAAAAATACAGCTATACATTTCAGAAATAAAGTCAACTTAGATAGATCAATTTTCGTTAGGAAACAACTAAAAGTGGGTAAGTACTGAACAGTTACTTAGTTCAAGTATAAAATATAATCATAAGTGGTACTCATGTCACCATGTACTATGTTGAATTCTATTGGTAAATAATCTTTACAAAAATTAACAGGAAAACAGACATTAATGAAAGTAATACTATTTATTAACATATCTAATCATATCATGGTTAAAAGATTTTGAATTATAATGGTAAAATCTCATAATTCCCTTAAACGCAGCCGTAAAACAATCAAACGTAATTAGGATGAACTTGTATATTCCCATTGATTTGTAAAGGACTGAAGCTGGTCAGTCTCTATTGCTATATGCGCATCCTGAACAGATTGCCTCGATATAGCGATTATTCACAAATATTATATAAGCTAGAATGTGACTGGCATGTGGATTCCACTTATCAGTCACATTCCAACTTAAATAATCAAATGTAATGCCGAAGATATCCATAAATGTACTCTAATCGTGAGCCTACAAATAATTTAGCCAAGTTCTAATAACGAATTATTTTCAGTGGACATGAAATAAAATTAAATGACATGGTCAATCATAAAATAGTGATAACGATATGAAGTCAGAAACAACGTAGAAATTGGTGCATGTGTACAAAGGTTTGGGCTGCCATACCCTTTTAGTACGAATAGATCAAATTTACAAGAACAACATAATAATAGAATACAATACCCAAAAATAAACTAATGGTGTGTTTCGAAGAATAACAGAACTTAACATCTACATGAACATAAACAGTGAAAACACTTCAACCATTATCAACCATTCCCAGACATTTCATACAATGTCACCACAGATTCATTCAGTCACATAATCACACAAACACCAAACAGATAATCTATATCAACCAATATAACTCAAAACAAAAGTCAAACATTTCATCGATTAATCTCATATTTTACTTCGTCTGCATCAACTCTTCTTACATTCTACTCATACAACAGTCAACATTGTGTGACGAGGTAGGTAGTGGTTAAATATACATAACACATGTCTTAACCACCTCAATCGATAAAGGTACACAAGATCATTCACTAATATGTTATGTTTTCCTAGTAATCTGTGTCTAATATCAATATTACTTCTTTGATCATTCCATGATATACAAGTGATAACTTTGAAGATGCTTATAAACATCAGAGAAAAATACATCATACGTGTCACACCACTTAAAAGTAGGTAGCTGTTAACTATTGAATTGTTCTATGTTGGTAGGTGCAGACTACCTGATTGAAATTCCCATGATTGTTACATCGAATGGTTGAACACGTTTTAAAGAAAAGGATGCAATGGCTCAGATGCATCCACGTTTTAATTTTACTCAGTTTCTGAGTTTTCAAATTGTAGCTTTCTTCCCCAGTCATGTTCACTACGTTCTTTAATTACTAACAATGATGTTACTTAGACATCTATGATTCCAATTGTTATCTTGCTGTGTTCATGAGGTATGAAAACTTGGACCGATGCGCGTATTTACCCCATCACAGCTCTTACATCGATATATTGATCAGGATTGTTTACAATAATGAACCAACCAGGTTACAATGACTAAAACAACTATTGTTCTATATCACAACATGCAAGTTAGGTGTATTAAAGAGTGTTAGTAGTAAAGTAGTAAACCCGACAACTGTACAGTCGATTATATAGATAGTTAGAGTAGTGATAACTAACTTTCAGATAACCAAAATTGCAAAAGATGCTGCCTTCCCGAAATGGAAAAAAATAGGCATGATTGGCCCTAAACATACACACCTCACCTTACCTTAGGAATTTCGGTTTTCAGTGATAAGTCTTGTATTAGTACAGAACTGATACTTCCAGAACTACTCAAAAAATTATGAGTAATTGCTTACGTGTAGTTTTCGTTGGAATATTATAGTCATACTCTCAGGTAGCAAAGACCACATCTAACCCAGCTTTCCTTTCAAACACTTCAAAAAAAAAAAGAGAAACCTACTCCGATAGTACCTTAAAGTAAAACGAAAGAGACAGAGAGTGCCTCAACAAGATAAGATGTTTGAAAGAAAAAAAACAGACAAGTATACATATCAATATCCAAGAAAACGATTGATAACTAATTCATAACAAAACATGTGATCAACTTATCCAACAATGTTTACTTGATTATCTTTTCAACCAGAAAAGGAGTAATTTCATTTGATACAAGCATCCAGTATAAACAAAAACACAAGGATAAGGATAGGGAGGAAGAGGAGGGAGGAACAACAAAATGATAATGATGGCTGAAAGGATATTTTTAAAGTGACGAATTGTAATTCGATCAATATAATTCTTTATGTTAGTTACTCCCTCCAATGGATTATATTCATTTCTCATATAATAAACTAGAAATAAATTATCCTGATCTCATTGTTGCTTTACTATATTGTTAAAGTAATTATTGATTAAATCCATATTAAAAACAGAAAAACAATCACAAAGATTTTAATAAAAACTCATAAACACTTTCGTTACTCAAAAACATTTGTGTGTGTGTGTGTGTGAAGAGTATCAAATGCATTATTTCATAGTTCTATAATATGGAATGTGTTATATATTCACAAGATGGTCGAATTATCTTTTTGTTACTATGAATGTCATCCCTGACTGTGCTGATACCTTGACGTTGTGGTCTGGCTTGCTTATCATGATGACTCAATCAAGCTTTAATTATGTCAGGCAGTTCGGTTAAAGAGCAATGAGACCAAAGGCAGTAAATATAAGATCCTAGGACGAAGTCGTACTACTGGTTGGACAGAGGTGCGCCAATAGTAAGGTATAATCCTCAGACAACCAGCATAGTAGCGATAATGCCTTCCCACAAAGGAAGGGCAGAGTTACAAAAGGGTCGACCCTAAAAATGCACACCTCACCTTACTGCACGGATTTCCGTCTCCGGCAGTAAGGTTCCAACAGGTAAGGAGCTACAACAACGAAAACCTCATTCAAAAAGGCCGTATGTGATTGGCTTCAAGCAGTTGTTCCTTGAGCACTGAAATCACGCTACCAGGTCTTTCAGACCAACCCTAACTCGATTTGCTTTTCAGGTACATCAAGAAGAACTCTTCCACAGTGTGAACAACTTGGAATAGATAACCGCCCTCAAACCTCTAACCACATACAAGATCATCGTCATTTTAATCAAATTCCTTCTATTCCTAATAGTTATTCTGCCCCTACCTTCAAACCTAAATCCATATCTTCACCTTCTTCTGTGTCATCAGAGCTAACGATTCTGGCTCATTAAATAATGTCCCGAGTGTACTAAGACCACGCTCTAAACTTCACAATTGTGCATTCAATGTACGAATGCTATATCGAATAGGGCAACAAGCCTCCCTAGCTAAGACAATAGAATCCCGCGCCATTGATGTATGTTGTGTCTCCGAAACAAGCATAAAGGATCCTAGCGTGATCATTCACTTGAACTCACTTAATTACAGTCAACAACCTTCGCGATACACTTTTCGTTTATCTGGCGACTCAACAGTAACTTCTCGTGGGCTAGCCGGTGTAGGTATCGCGATATGTATGACAGCAGAAAGTTACTTATCGAATGGATTCCTGTCGACCATAGGCCTATGTGCCATCCGACTAAATGGTTCAGTAAGAATTCGGAAAGATAGGCACACACGCTGTTATTTTTTCGTAGTTTCTGCGTACGCTTCCATAGACTGCAGCCCGGATGAAGTGAAAGATGAATTTCACAAAAAACTTTCTGAACTTCTTCGTAGGGCCAAACAATCAGATTCAGTACTCATGGCTGGTGATTGTCATGCCCAAATAGGAAGTCTGAATTAGTCTGAAAGACATTTAGGTGGATGCTTTAGTGTTCTACCCCATACAATGGTTTATTTCTAGTAAACACGAACTTAAAGCATAAGGAGTGACATCGTGTAACATGGCTACCTTCTGGTTCTACTCAGCAGTGAACTCAAATAAACCATATTGAGATTAGTCATCGCTGGAGGGGCTCAACAGAACATGGCCGATCTTCCTGAAGAACATGTTTAGATTTGGAGCATGCTCTAGTACAAACACGCATTCGCTTGCGTCTTACTCGGCGAAGAAAAACTACTACAGGAAAATCCATTAGAATTTAGTTCAGCAACGAAACAGCCAAGAGTAAATTCCAGGAACAACTGAAGAATCACTTAGGCAATTATAAAGACGTAGCCAACTAATTACTGCTTGGCAAGATGTCCTAACAGCTGTGGCATCTACAGTGACATCTATCAAGGACTTAAATCAACATGTCAATAAAAATCAGTGGATCTAGATCGCTTCTGTTGAGTTGATGGAATCCCGAAAACTTATCCCATCAGGCTCCGAACGTGATTAGGAGTGAAGAGTAATCAGGTACAAAATGATGAAAAGTCTGCACAACGACCGCGAGTAGTGGTGAGTAACGAAAGCAAAGGTAATGGAAAAGGCAGCATGGTTAGGTAACACTAGACAACTTTTTAAATTAATGACAGAAACCAGAGTTTAAAAATCAAGCGTTATTGACACAATCTCCGAAAGAGATGGAACGCTTATTAGCTCTCAGTCTAGAAGTTTAGGACGATCGGCTAAACACTTCAAGGAGCAGTCCAACTGACCTTCAGCAGCTCTAGAACTTCCCACTATTTTAAGATAATCAGAATGGAAAGGCGACTTAGGTCCCTAGACTCTTGTCGAAGTCGAAAAGGCTATAGTCAATTTAAGGCGAGGCATAGAAGTGGGTCCGGGTAGATTATCCCCAGAGCCGTTAAGGGATGGTGGTCCCACTTTGACGATTAGGCTGACTGATATTTTGACTAGAGTTTGGTAACTTGACATAATTACGTCTGACTGGTGTCGGTCATTAATCGTCCCAGTTTATAAGAAATGGTCAAAGTCGTCCTGCTATGATCATAGAGGAATTAGTTTGATTAATATAGTGTTTAAAATACTAGCTTCTATAATTGTCAGACGTTTGACTACAACTCGTGATCTCATCATTATTATCATCAGCAAGAACGTAGAAACGGGCACATACGCCCATAGGTTCAGGTTGTCATACTACTATGAGATTACATTTACAGACGTATCACAACAGAATACAAGAGGGGAGAGTAAAGTAAACATGTGCAAAAACTAATAATAAAAGTTAAGACCTTGATGGAGGTAAAAAGTAAATACGCTTATGCCACTGTGACCGATTCAAGCCATCAAACGGACGCCAACCAGGTAATCTGCGTCTACCAGCGTGGTTTAGACCAACAGTCAAATACTTCATGGACTGATGTCATGTTTTGGTTTGGCCGCCCCTACCCTTTTTCCATCCTACTTCAACCCTAGCCAACATCGCGCGACGAGGCAGGCATGCGAAACACATGTCCCAACCATCTCAGTCGATGAAGGTTAATTACCTGTTTGACCGATTTACCATATTTCCCAAGAACCTTTTATTTAACCTCAATATTATTTATTCGACTATTCCATGATATACGAGTGATGCTTCGAAAATTTTTATGGTCAAATACCTGAAGTCGATACATATCTTGGGTTTTCATGGCCCACGTTTCGCTGCCATATGTCAAAAGGGCGAGGACTGCTGCGCAGCACACCCAGCCAATTATGGAGATGGATATCTCGCACGTGTCACATGTGGCGTAAATTGGCCAATGCCAATCAGGCTTTCTGAATTTGTGCTGAGAATTCGTCAGACACCGACCCACCAGAGGTGATGAGACTTTCGAGATAAGTGAAGCGGTTGACGCATTTAATAACTCTACTCTCTATAACTAATCTAGGTGATGAAGCAGACCAGTCCTGGAGTAACATTTTGCAATTAGAAGGGAAGAAGCCCATCCCGAATATGCTTGCATTCTTACTCAAGGTGCTAAGGAGACTCTGCATATTGTCAGCGTCTTCACCAAATAGGACTATATCGTCTGCATATTCTAAGTCGACAAGATGACCTCCTGAAAGGAGATTAATTCCTGAGGAGTTAAATGAAGTGAGTGAGACTTCTAAGAGTAAATCTATGACGAAATTAAATAAAAAAGGGAACAAGGGGGCAACCCTGATGAACCTCACTTGAGGATGAAATTTGTCCTGACAATTCGCTATATATTTTGACTCAACAAGAAAATCAGGTTAGTTTCAGACTTGATCGCGGTTGTATAGATCATATATGAGAGTCATCTACTGTTAATTACTACGTTTCCCATCCATATAATAAGATAAAACAGACCACTGAGCAATAGTTTGACTAGCGAACGGATACCTTGCCTGCTCCATAGACAATATAAGTTGGCGAAAGGCAAACGAGCTTTTTGAACCCATGTCAAAATTTCTTTAGACACCAACTTATCAGGGTTGATCAGACTTTCAAGATCA
Organism: Schistosoma japonicum; assembly: GCA_025215515.1. NCBI lineage: Eukaryota > Metazoa > Platyhelminthes > Trematoda > Strigeidida > Schistosomatidae > Schistosoma > Schistosoma japonicum. Next base: position 1,443,826 of record CM046061.1, read on the forward strand.
GTGAAGTGATCAACGTGCTCAACTTCTTCATCCCCTATATTAAAGATCAGGTATTGACAGTGGTCAGTCCTGAAGCCATAATTTACATTGACAAGGGGAGAAACGGATCCCGAATAAATGTATAAGAATTTTGCATAGCATCGTATGATTCATAAAAGCGGCATAATCATATCTATTGACAATATGGTTAAGAAAAGATAAAAATGATAAAAATAAGATTGGGGTCACGTGGTTAGTCACATTAGTCACGTTAAGTGTAGTCTCTTCAAATAACTACTACTCTGTATAGCTATCTGAAGATGAATGTGAAACAGTCAATAGATTCATCAATATACATTAAATCAGCTCTAATGATAAAGATATTTCACCCAAACGTCTGATAAAAATAATCATCATTCAGATTTGTTTAGATAGTTAAACGATATTGTACAAAGGGTGTATGGATAAGAAATTTATGAACACTCCAGGTTCTAGCAATCACAATAGCACAACACCGAATAAACAACATAAACGTCAACATAACAATCAAAAAGAACCAATGGGAAGGGAGGCATACAGTACAACTTAGGATCTACAAAAAGATACATATTTAATGTACTTGCGCTATTGTGACTAAATTACAGCCATAACTTCAGCCACTATTTTCGATTACAGATAATAGTTTGATAATACGTAAATGATGCTTTGAAGACATCTATTATTAAGTTACATAACTGTTTTTAAATGTTATTTTACTACAATATTGCATATCTTTTCAGTTCATTCACCTTCGACATAATTCGTTAAGCTAACAACAATCATTTACTAATCAGACAGACAGATACAACGCAGAACTTCGTACGTACGTACATCAGTTCAGGTTGCCATACGACATCAGTACAGAGACGCAACTGTCAGTTCAAATCTAAGAGTGATAGTGATAGTAGAAGTATTAGCAGTAATGCAGAAAATTAGGGAGCGAAGATATGATTCGAAAAGTATAATTCAGTAAGATAAATTTGAAAGGAGAAAGATAGAAAATTCAGAAGGTTAGATTTTGAGAGAACACAAAGAGTGGATGCATCTGCGCCATTGAGAACTAATCACTCATCTGTGAATTATTTTCATTATAGTGATTCTAATTTTTCATTAACTAACTTCTACACTGAATTATCTGGTAATAAATGTTTCTATATTCTTTAGAAATAACTGTGAAATAAGCATAAACTTAATTCTATAGATTTAGTAAATGATATCATCAAAAACAGAAAACTGTTACCCTATGCATCATTCTTTATATTGAAGGATAAATTACATAATTTCCAATTAAAATGATTCATGTACATTTGAATTACAAGAATAAGACAAGTGATTCACACTAGTTTTGGGATTTTTCAATCGAACTGCATATTCATGTTTCAACTTGAGCGCGAGTACAGGAAATTTAAATTTCTCAGTGAACGTTTAACTACCGAACTAGTACCCAATTTCTAACTCTAGACAAATTACACTACATTAAGTGATATAATCTATTGCCAATAGTTAGCATTTGTTACCAATAATCACATCCTGTTCACTGGTTGTATGTGTAATAGTCTTTCATCTAATTTACATTCTCTATTATTTAGTGTAATATATTTGGTGTTGTATGTTATGAATACATAAAGATAGTATTGTTCATAAAGTTTTCAATGTTTATCGATGACATGGAGTACTGTTAGCTGCATTATGATAACTAATGAATAAAAAAGAATTCAAACCTTATCTACTACTCCAACTTCCAATGCATTACAACGTTATTTATTTTTTCATGTTTAAAATCATTTAGTCTAATTACATAGATTAGTATGTTATCATATGTAAGTATACACTCACATATCCATATTCATTTACTCCGAATGATATTTATATGGTTGGATAAAGTGACCTTCATATTGTCAAGTCCATTCCATGAATTTAAATCAGAATAAATGTACACAAATGATTGCAAATGAAACTGCACACGAAATACACACTTTCCTTCATCCATAACAATTTCAACATTAATTAGCATAATCTTGTATCTTCACGTTGATTTTTAATGGACTGAAACTGCTCAGCCTTTGTTGACATGCGTATCCTGAGCGGACTCCCTCGATATAGCGATAGTACACAAGTAATATTTAAGTTGGATTGTAAGTGGGCAAGCGGAATCCAGGATGCGCGTTTCGTTTTATTTGGGACATGTTGTACAACTGTGACTATCTGGACACAGTAGTGGTGAACGCAGTGGTGTTTGACACGAAGCAGACTGAGTTTGAATCCCAGTGTGAACATGCAGGTACACCTAGCCGATGAGTCCCAAGTGGAACGAAACGCGCATTCTGGATTCCACTTGCCAGTCACAATCCAACTTAAATTTCAACATTAGTTCACTTATAATGACTCATGAAACAAAATATTTACGTATTCTGTATACGACTGGATATTTTATACGAAATTCGACCTCCTATTTACATTTATATTCGATAATTTTGAATTTCGGTTATTTGCCTGAAGATGTTCGGACTAGCTTGCAGAGTGGAACGTTGAAATTTTCTTTAACTTTTTTCATTCGCTGAGATTATTTACAAATATATTCTACTGATATGTTCACTAAGTAAATTTTGATTCTAGTATTTATGATGATGTTCGGATTCAATAAATGCATGAATACTACATACTTGGATTTAATGTGCAAAACAAAAAAACAACACTTCATTTCAAGACGCAACATACAATATGTGAACTTCACGCATAGGATATAGCGTTGTACTACACTTGTATGTTTGTAACATGTACATTAGGATAAGTTCAAATACTTGGCATGAAACCTTTATCAATAATAAATGTAACGGGAAACCGACTGAAAAAGATGAACATAATGTAATTTATAAATATTGCGGATAACCTATGTCTTAAAATAAATGAATTAAACTAACTTACTTTTTTGCTGATGTGTTAATCCATTCTGGTTAGTTTTCAATTTATTATTGTTTCCATTAGTATTTTCCAAGATTGACTGGACTTTTGATGTGGTAGCTTCATCAACTACACCAACGGCAGCAGTAGAGTTGGCAACAACATCTTCAGAACTGGATGATTTATGATGATGATTAGATGTTATATTTCCTTGTTGAGACTGTGATTGATTGGATGGAGAAAGACTACCAGTTGGTAGAGTTAATCGTGTTTTTGGATCAGCTAATAACAGATAGATTGCAGTTACATTATTAAAACTTTGTTTGATTAAAGCTTCCCGAACATCATCTGGCCGATAACCCATTTTACGCATAATTTCTACATTATAAAATAGAAATATTAACAAGACGTAATCATTTACGTGTAGGTGAAAATTAACAAGACTCTAGGTTAGTATTTTAAATATCTGATTAAGAACCACAGATTTAGTTCAAGAGTCAATATAACTAATTGATTAATTAAATTAGAAGTGTATCACGATTAGTATCTGAGATCTAGTGGTACGTCGAGAAAACATAAGTTATTAAACCATGAAGGCTGAACAGACTTCCGACGTAAGTACAGTGGTGATGAAATCGACTACCTTCTTTCCGATTTTGCTTTCGTATGGATTCAGGCCAGTCTCGAAGAAAAATGAGAGTAGTACATGAAAAAATTCTGATCTCTAACAGCTTCAATGCAATAACCTTGTACTCATTTGATTTTAATGTACTTTACTGACACTTAATGCTGAACAGGTAGTGATATAATCGGTGTTACCAAAGAAATATAACTCGGAAATGAATGAAACTTTTACTATATGTAAATATTTACGGCAATATCAAATATTCCCAAGTTTTAAATGAAATAACAGCATAAACCTACTAACGACTGTAGTTGATACTTTAACGTCCTCGTGGATTTGCCTGTCATTATGTTCCTAGTCAAGAAATATTAGTTGACACTCATTTCTTTAGTTTTTATTGTATCTGGTCAGTCGGTTAAAAAGTGGCAAAACAAAAATCAGATAAATTAAGGGGTTAGATGGTAAAGTTGTACTGCCAACTGTGTATAAAGCGTGACATCTATCAGATGTTTCCAGTAGAGAACCACAATTTACAGTAACGCTGCTATATCACGATAGAAAGAAAAAAAAGAGGACTGTAAAGTGGCATAGCTCATGGATTCCCATCTCCCTTGGTATATATTTATTTTCCGGTTCCTTGAGAACTTTTCTACGATGTGAAGAACAAGGAAGCGATAACCACTTTCCTTTTATATACTTATATATACTGAAATAGTGACAACAATTGATCGAATCAGCTGTGCATATCAAATCCATTCTTTATCAAAAGATTATATGATAGAAAAAGTAACACACCAAAACTTCGAAAATAATGTAAGATTTTACCTAATCTCTCTGTATCATTATAATCCGTAGGTGGTTCAACATACGGTTTCAAGACGTTATCTTCATAACCAATATTCAACCATTTGTCAGTCATTACATTCTATAAGCAAATAAAAGAACATAGGCATCAATGTAATATATCTTTCGTAAAACAACTGAACTGAGAGAAATATAAGTAACCTGATGAAAAGAGATCATTGTGATAATTGAGTATTGTTCAGACGGTTGAACATGAAGTTTCAAAATAAGGTCAGACAACTACTGAAAGCATTGGACAGATGCTTTATCCTGATATTGAACTCCTCAACAGTGTGTATTGATGTTCTAAATGGTTCTAAATGTACTAACTAGTTGTTGGAAATCAAGCACTTTATCTATTATGCTAAAACTCATTTACTAATGAATCCATATTAAATCGGCAAAGTATTTATGTTATCATTGAAGTGAGGTGGATTTTGTAGAGATTATAGTTTGTATTTGTCAAAGACTGATCTCAACTAAGTAGCATTAAAAACTTAAGAGCATTAAGTAAATGTTTTCTCCTAGTAAAGGATACATTAATAATGTACACCTACAACTCCATCGAATGTTTCTATCGAACAACAGAAGGTAAATAGTTAAAAAGAGAATACAAGTATCTCTATATATTTACCAGTTAATCAGAATAGCTAGAAACAGAACTAATACATAGAGAGAGAGAGGGACAATGTGAAAAATGAACAAGTAATCAATCATCATTTATAGACCATTACATATATAAGGTGTGTGTGTGTATATGTGTGTATATATACACCACATTAAATCACATCAATCTACCATAACAACTAATCACTTCATATGAAAATTAAAACATGTCCAATAAATATACTTTCAAGAAATCAGGCAAAAAATGATCAACATCTTGCTTATATAACTATTTCAAATAAATTTGTTTTGATTAATTGAATTAGAAAAATGAAAAAGAAAACATTTTCAGATTATTATTATTATTATTATTATTATTATTATTATTATTATTATTATTATTAGTAGTAGTAGTAGTAGTAGTAGTAGTAGTAGTAGTAATGCTGTTATTATTATATTAAGTCATCATTAATTGGAATACATTGCATCATTCCATTGTAGATTATTTTAAAAGAAGTAAAAAGAGTAGACAATTTTATATTCAAGTAATTATGAATATACATATTAGTCAGTTATGAATAATGTAGAATCCGATGAGAATCTGCATAGATTCAAGCTACCATATCCTATTAGTATGAATAGATCAAATTTACAAGAACAACAAAATAATACAATACAACAACCAAAAATAAACTAATGGTGTGTATCGAAGAATAACAGAACTTAACATCTACATAAACATAAAGAATGAAAACACTTCAAATATTATCAACCATTCCCAGACATTTCACACAATCTCACCACACATTCATTCAGTCACACAATCACACAAACCCCAAACAGATAATCTACATCAACCAACATAACTCAAAACAAAAGTCAAACATTTCATCGATTAATCTCATATTTTACTTTGTCTGCATCAACTTGTTATGCCGGAATAGAAAGAAGCGTAACAAACTTTCAGAATTGTGTTCGCGAACATTATCTCATTTATTTGAACTTTCTATAATGTAGACATTTTGTTTCTATTATTGTTACGCTCCGCTTGCCCTATCCTCCCGTTTAGCATAATCGCTGTTATTAAACTGTTTCTTATTATGGACTACAGTTAATTAGTTGTGTACATGTTGTGCCTATCCACTACCACTATTCCCCTCGTTTTGTATTAATGTTAATTTTCTAATTGGTTTGTTGTGTGGTCTGAATTTGTGTATATATAAAAGAATGCATGAAATATAATATGATTTTGTCTGGCTGATCTATTGGCTCGTGTTCTTCTTATTTCGGATTAGGACTGAGAGGGCACAGGGCAGACGCAGCATAACCTAACTAGGCACAAGTCATTTGCACTCGGCCATCCAATCATCACCCCCCCCCCATCTTTCTCTCGTCATAACACAACTCTTCTTACATTCTACTCATACAACAGTCAACATTGTGTGACGAGGTAGGTAGTGGTTAAATATACATAACATATGTCTTACCACCTCAATCGATAAAGGTACACAAGATCATTCACTAATATGTTATGTTTTCCTAGTAATCCGTGTCTAACATCAATATTACTTCTTTGATCTTTCCTTGATATACGAGCAATACCACGAAGATTTCTACGATCAACGACCTAAACGCTACGCATATCATTAATTTTCACAACTAATGTTTCGTATCCATAGGTTAAAACACAGTGGACTATTGCTCAGTACACTTGTCTTTTCGTAGAGACACAGATATCTCGCCTACGTCACACATGTAACATAAGTCGATAAAAGCCAAACGAGATACCTGAACCTGAGCCGAAATTTCGAGATATCGATTCACAAGGGGTGAAAAGACTTTCGAGATAAATGAAGTGATCAACATACTCAACCACTTCACTAACTATAACCAATGTAGGCAATGACGCAGACCAGTGCTGGAGTAGCATTGTGTATTTACACAGAGAGAAATGAATCCTGACTATGTTTGCATTATTAGTCAACGTGTTTAGGAAACTCTGCGTACTGTTGGCGTCTTCAGTGAATATGACTATATCTACAGCATATCCTAAGCCGACAAGTGGGGTTCCTGGAAGTAGATCGATTCCCGAAAATTCAAATGAAGAAAGGGTGACTTCTAGGAGGACATAACTGACGAAATTAAATGAAAGTGGCATATGAAGCAAGTCTAAAGAACATCACACGAGGCTCACAATTTTCGTGACATTTCACCATAAATTTCAAATCGACCAATTCTGTTTGAGTAGATAGTCTTTATAAAGTTTATGTATGTTCGAAGTAAAACTTTCAATGACAAACACTGTTACGGAACATCGCGATACATGGGGTCGAAAGCCATCGTCAAGTCAAGGATTACCATTGTTTTTAGACCTTGGTAACTATGTCTGTGTTCTAGAATCTTAACCAGAGTGAATATTTCAGAGCATGATCGCCCAGGTCCGAAACCAGCCTTGTTTTCCCAAGTTTTTAATACCCTAGCTTCAAACAAACGCCTGATAATCACAGAGGCTAATAATTTAGACACTATGTTAGTTAAACTGATCCCTCTGTGGTTATCACAAGAGAATGCCTGCCCTTTTAGTAAAGTGGAACGATTAGTGATCGAGACTAGTCAAATGGGATGACCTAGAGTTCCCATGATTTGGTTATTACATCACAAAACCATACCTACTAAAAGTGATCCACCGTTTTTAAGGATATCAAGAATAACCTTATTAGGTCTTGTTGCCTCCCCTCTCTTCAAATTACTTATAGTCTTTTCAATCCCACCGAGAGTTTTGAGGACATGTGCCAATATACACAAACAAGTAGTAGATTTGAAATGTATTAAGAAAGAACTCGTCAGTTGCATGTACCTGGGATCAATGTTTTGGTGTCCACACCGAGACTAGATACACAGAAGCTTCCACTTCAAACAACGATTAGGTACGAGTAGCAATGTTAATGTCAGTACTGAGATGCAAAAACGTTCATTTAGTTGATGAGCTATAGATAGGAAAAAACTCATACCATAAATTAAAGATTTTTAATTCATCCTTAACGAAAAACCACTTAAATAACATCACTCAATAAAATAAAGAAACTAATTAAATTATAACAAATCAAGAATAATAACTAGAAAAGTTACTAATGCAATGCAACTAAAAGTAATTTCACTCAGCTAAGAATCACCTATTTTTTTCATTGTAAGAGCGGTAGCTGCTCGGGCCGAATTAAGTAAAACTATGTTCGAATATGTGATCTCATATATGAAGCTCTACAGGACTTTAAGTCACTGTTTGAGATAAATACACAAAACTCTTTTACAAGTAATAAGATATTCACATTCAAAGGTATTACTGAAAGGGATGCAAGTCTCTGGAGTAGTATGAGATGTGTCGTTTTGTGATCAACCATTTATTCCTTCCAGAGTGAAAAAACAAAATTAAAACAAATGCTGGGAGTCTAAAGTAAATATCTTGCTACCATCACATTATTATGCAATTGACCATATGGCTTCTGCTTCAGATATGAAGCTTAATCTAAACGTTATCTAACCAACCTAAGTAGCGTGGTAAGACGGAAAGAAACAAGTATTGTAGATAGTAAAACTTGGTTAGGGGAGTAATGACAGACAAGATCCATCACTAAGTCAACTTAACCGCTACAATCGAAATTATGTAGCACCATTAACTTTCGTTTGACAAGTCGTAGAGTAATATCATTGGCCGTTTTGGATAATGATACACTGCAAATGCTTCTCAAATTAAAATATTAAAAAGGGAATAAACAAACTGAAAATATATGCACAGATAAAAGAGAACATATCCAAAAGAAAACAAATGTGTTGGTATTTTGCCAGAAAATAAAAGAAAATAGATTGCTGAGTTTCTCATTAAATTGTTAACATGAAATGGAAATTACTCAATAATATCCATAACTGATGAACTTCTGACAGTTTACACTAAATATGAATGATAATAACTGTAAAACATCAGCTAATTATAAGCAATTTAAAACCTGGTACATATGTGAATCGGTACAAGTTCCCTTAACACTCTATCAGAACGAAATCACAGTGATATTATTATCAGGAAATGTTTCAATGGAAGCTAATAAGAAGGTATGCATTGTGATAGGATAGCTCTGACAAGTATCAAGTCTCCAGGAAATCTGAAGCATCCAAAGACAGTTTTTTTAATCACCATTCAGTAAAATTTCTGGAATCTTGAAGTGAAATACCCCGATCGGATTGGATGAAATGTAACGATTATCTCAGTTTCATGAAAAATACCTGTGTTTATTTGTACATAGTTGACACTTACTGGAATAAATATTCTTGCATATTTTCACCTGACTTTTGATTGGAGACTTAAGTTTTCTACGTCTTTGAGAGCTGAACTTGTACGTGATGTTATCAGAAGTCAATCGCAAAACACGGCAGAAGGAACGATGAAACATAAGATTTCAAAGAATCTGAAGAGTGATTACGCATGATCCACTGCGATAAATTTTCAGCCATGCCAACGAATATTTCCGACAGGATTCAACGAAGTATTTAGGAGGAAATATGCATGCAATTCTGAAAAGTCCTACATTAGGACGAAATACTTAGCTTTCAATGGCTGTCTAACCCATATCAATTCGTGATATCACAATAAAATATAACGATGCCCATAAAGTCAAATCATGTTCTTTATGTAAACATGCTTTCAAAATGAATTTGTCAATTGAATTAAATGTTAGATGTTTGAAAAGATTATAAGAAGGAAAAAGATATTTTAGTTATTAAATCAATTTCTTATCCAAAATTAGGGACAGTTTTAATGAAGGAACATGAGGGAGAAAAATTTGATTCTATCAGTTTTGTAAAAAGAAAACTGAAAATGGGAAAGAAAAAGAAAAAAGAAAAAAGAAATAGAACTCAAGGAGATCGATAAACACCAAGTTACTACTGCAGTACATTGAGCCAGTTAGCATTAGCATACGTTGTTTAACACACAATATTAACATGAAATGATAGTAACAATATGAATAACAAAGGAAATGACATAACGTAGTGTAAATCTCGAAGAGGACAAAACATTCAGAAAATGATCCGTAAAAAGAAATAATAGAAATAAGGAGAGATAAGGAGTAAATGAATTGGTGATACTGCGACCTATTTTAAGCCATATAATTAAGTATCTACAATCGTGGATCGCAGTTGATGCATAGATCTTAACAACAAAGTTTGCACCAACCAATATGACCAACAGTTAGTGACTTTGCAAAAAAAATTGCCATGTCTTGGTGTGGTTACTATACCCTTCTGAAAATCTATTTCTACACTAGTAAATATCAAACACTAAGGTAGGCTCAATCAAGGCTGCTATGCTTACATGGGGTTCGGGTTTCCATATCGTGACGAGTCAGTGAGAATATAATAAGTGCAATTATTGTTTGCTTACATTTTATCAAATCAGACAGGTCAGTTAGAAGGCGGTAAAGCTAAAGACAGCAAGTCTAAGGCTAGAGGATGAAGTCATACTGCTAACTATGATGTAAATATGTCACAACATAACAAAACTTTTGTTAACAAAAAACTAGTATATGTAACGACACTGCCTTTGCATCGCAAGAAGAGAGAGATCAAAGAATTGTTCTTTAAAATGAACATAACATCAGAATTCATGAATTTCCATCTTAGTTGGTAAGGTATTAAAAGTAAATCACGAAATTATGAGATTATTTTCAAAACGTCCCATAGGCATTCTAATTACTCCCCCCCCCCCGCCAAGTCGACAAGTCCACATTACGAAGTTAATTTCACGGTATGAGCGGTCGTAGTGCGTCATCCACCCACACACTTATAACAGTACTCAAGAAAGAATTAAACTGATTCACCTCATCAACTTTGATTATCAACTTGATTCAGTAGTATAAAATAAAAGTAAAAAAAATAAGTGTTGCATGAAAATTAATCATGTAATATGATAATTACCCTTAAAGTGATTCTTTTGGATGGATTCAATACCAATAGTTTGCGTAGTAAAGCTTCACAATCAGTTGACATGTAAAATGGAACACGATATTTACCACGTAAAACACGTTCTTGCAAATCCTACAGTGAAAATATTTTAATGTGTATGTGACATAGATGTATATAAAAAGACAAGGAGACAGAAAAGTTAAGCTACAAAAGTTAATTATCAAAAGTATATCAACACAAGAGAATTAGATGAATTGTTTATCAAGAAAATAGCCACTCATGAGTAAACATTTGTAAGTAATAGTCGTAGTTTGTTTGATGTAGTAGATTTTTGAAATATTATTTCGTGGACTATTACCAAGAGTCTCTTAAGAGACTATTCACCTTGGTTTCATAATGCTTTAAAAAAAGTTTTAGCAGATCTAAAGTAATATTCAACTTAGTCAAAGCCGTAGCTAGTTGAGAGGTCGTGAACTGGAATGACTAGTGCTGACTTTATAAGCTTCCTGCTGTTTTAAATCCCTCCTACAGTGAATCAAAAACAGATGCTAAAAAGTAAGAGATGTAAACAAAAACTTCATTACAACTCTATAGTTATTTACACAAGAATCATTCAATACGGATGTGATATTTTTATAAGCCTAGAAATATTTAATCAGTAAATGACGACGATATTTCAGAGGTTAATAATGAAATCAGATTAAAGGAGGCTCAGTTAGGTTTTTTTTTCCAGGTACTAGGACTTTCAATGAAAATGTCAGCAGGATCCCGAAACATAAGATAAAAAAGTAACGTATATCTACTACTGTTTCTGATGAAGTCCGTTATTCGCCTACATTTAAGTAGTTGTTGACTGATAAACTCATCCGAAGGTATAGTTGAATCAAGAAAGAAATAGCCATTTATCAAGTGAGAAAAAGTGAAAATTACGAACCGATTAACGTTAACCATCCTTAATTACATAATGAACTCACTTAGTGCATAAATGAACATATTTCTTTAGCACAGAACTCATGTGCAATAAAAAGTATTTGATGTCTTACAAGCAGAGATAGAAAGAACTGCTTAGACAATACTACATGAAAAGAAATATAATCCATCTGTACAGGTTGCTGTTAAAGTTTACCGTGGATACAAATGCGTACAGTACAAAGAAACTATCACGAACAGATAACTAATAGGAAATTCTTATTTAACAATGGAAATACTGGTTAACATATGGTTAGAATTTTTTAAAAAAAAACAGGTACTTATAGTTATCCACACAAAAACATTGAATATGTATGAACAATCTACTTTAATAGAATTCTATGCATATTAATGAATGAAAACTTACTTTTAAATGTTGTGCATCAAATGGTAAAGAACCGCTGACAAGTGTATACAGAATAACACCTAATGACCAAACATCCACTTCTGGACCATCATATTTACGTCCTTGAAATAATTCTGGCGCAGCATACGGTGGGCTACCACAAAATGTATCTAATTTTTTTGCACCATCGAAAAGATTGGAGAAACCGAAATCTGCCAGTTTTATATTGAAATATCCATCAAAAAGAAGATTTTCAGCCTGAATCAAAGTAAAAAAAAATTCTATAGATAACTAATGTATTCAGTAGCACCATTATGCAGAGTAATGTTAATAACCAACATAAATCCATCCTACCAATAATACTTATAACAATTCACTGAAGACGAAAAAAACGAAGATTAATCCTTCACAGGACAGTTTATGTTCCCATTTGATAAAATTAAAACACGACAGAACTATTCTAAATACATAAATTATCTTTAGTCAGTCAGTCACCAATAACCTAGAGAGTGGCACATGTGTGTTAACTAAAGTTGTCTTTTAACATTAGCGCCAGGAAATAAAATTTGTAAGACCGATACCAAAATATAATCCAATAAAGTCAGTCACAAAGTAGAACATAATACATGCGTACATCAATTCAAGTTGCTATACCTCGACTAGCACAGAGAGATAAAATGCATCGAGCTAAATTCCAGAGTAGTAGAAGTAACAGCATCAATAGAAATTGCGAAAACAAAATAATGATGAATTCAGAAACTTAGAATTTAAGAGAAGGACAAAGAATGGATGCACTTAAGTCATTGCGACCGATTTTGAGCCATATCATTCAAAGTCTCCAACCATCGATTACGATTATCACTCAGATCTCAACCAGGTAGTCTGCATTAATTAACATGACTCAGTCCAATTGTCAGTGACTTCATGGATTGGTTTGGTCGCATCTAGCTGTTCACCTGCCTACTTATTCCTACAGTAGATAGCATTGTTCATCGAGGTAGGGGATGGTCAGGAATAAGTTATACACGTCCTAAACACCTCAGGAGAACGAAAATTCAGCACTTTGTCAATCGATTTACCATTTTTACTTAGTACCCTATTCCTAACCCACATATTGTTTATGGCCATATTTCACACCTATAAAGTAGGATGGATTAAATTGCTGCATAGTAAACTTGTCCCTTAATCGGTAGACGGATATTTCGCCTACGCCACAAGTAACGTAAATTGATAAGAGCTGAACAAGCCATCGGCATCCGTGCCGAAATTTCACCAGACACCAGACCGTCAGGACTGACGAGACTCCTAAGATAAGTGAAGAGGTCGACATACAAGAGACGATGAAAAGCCATGCATAAAAATAGTTGAAATTAAGTTCAAGAATGATTACACATACGTCATGGCAACTGATTCTGAGGGACGATGTTACGCAATGTTTTCAAAGGTTCCAATGAATAAGTAACAGGTAAAAGCCACCACTTTCGGTGAGACACAAGGCCGACAACAGAAATCGGTGTTTGGTAAATGACCTACATCACTACTATCTACTCATAGCAAAATTTCTTATGTAGTGAATGGGTGGGTATACCATGATAACTTAAGTGAGCGACACCGGTGGAACACTTGTTCTTTTACATCACAGAACATTACGCAAGTCGACTGTATAGGGATTTGACAGCAGACAACCACCGTTTGAAGCAATGATGCATTTTCACGAAATGGGTTAAACATGACTGACCTTAAAAGTGCTATACCTCACATTCTTCAAGAGATTTCCGTCTAAAAATCTAGAACTTTAGAACTACAGATCCTAAACTACCAACGATTGTCTGCTGGGCAGTCAAGCCACACTCTAAAGCTGATAATATTAGTCACATCACGTATAACAGGGTTGTGATGGCACTCAAGATCACTTTGACTATCATTTATTGATCCACACATATGTTATCACTACAGAATAGACGAAAATAAATGAGAGAGAACATCACACACCTTTAAATCTCTGTGTACAATTTTCTTTTGATGACAATATTCAACTGCTGAAACAATTTGACGAAATGCAGCACGTGCTTCACGTTCTTTCATTCGACCATGTGCTACTAAATGATCAAATACTTCACCTATTTGGTGAAGAAAACAAGAGAAAAAAAAACTGAATCAGTAGAAAACAATGATATTGACAAATATTTATTGATCATGAATAAATTATGCAAAGTGGATAGTGCATAGAACCATTACCTTTTTTGTGTTAAAATAAAGAAAGAATTTACTTAATTGTCTACTTGTTAGTTGTCTTCTCGATTCTTAAAGCACATAAAAACCGTACATTTTTGTTAGATAATCTAGCAGAAAATAATGTGGACAATATGGAGAACGATCAAGTTGGATTATGGATGGAAAGTGGAATACGTAAAGCGAGTTTCGTTCCCTCGGGAACTCTATCCGCTGGATATATTCATACATGGAGTATAACGTTATATCGAGACAATACGCAGAAAATGAAAATTGACTAATTATAGTCCTTAACGACATTAGAACGATATAGATATTTTTGTATAGTATAACAGAGAATTATCAGAAAATGAGAACAATAAAAATATAACGGTTCTGTCAAGAAATAATCACGGTTATTAAAAAATTCAGGAAATATTTTGTACTACAAGAAAATTTCATGAAATCATGATACTGAATTGAATACTGTTTAGGTAAACACGTCGCGCTTTTTTTTTTCTACATAACATATGGAAAGTGGGAGAATAACAAGATAAAATACAATAGTAGCCAATTCGAAACAAATAGGTAATGTCAGTCATGAACAACGGAGAACCTGACATGTACAACCATTCAACTTGTCACAACTGATAGGCGTAGCAAGATGAATATCAGAGGAATACAAGTAGTAGTAATATATATGTGATTCGAAGAGAAAGGGTAAAACTGGTGAAACACAGGCATAAAATGACTTCCAAGATAACAGCCGAACGGGAGGAAAGGAGTAAATGTGCCATCAATTTTGTTATTACTCAGCTTCACTAAACATTGCTTATGACCATAACTCGGGTTTTCAGGATCCCTGCTTCTATTAATATGATTCACAGTAACAGTCAATGACTTCACGGAATGATTTTACCTGTAGTTTATCCAACATTACCTAACTTACAAATTAAAATTACACCAGCCGACATCATATGTCATTTCTAGTTAATTTTTGTTAGGGACTGAAATCAACTGTAGATGAACTGTAAGTGGGAGAGAATCGGACAACCACTTCAACTTCATAAGTGGCAATTGTTAGGTCGGACCACAAAGAAGCGTAACAAACTTACAGAACTGTATTTGCGAACACTATTTCATTTATTCGAACTTTCTGTAATGTAAACATTTTGTTTCTAATATTGTTACACTCCGCTTGCCCTATCCTCCCGTTCAGCATAATTACTGTTATTATATTGTCTCTTATTATAGACTACAGTTAATTAGTTGTGTACAAGTTGATCCTATTCACTACCGCTATTTCCCTCGTTCTGTATTCATGTTAATTTTCTAATTGGTTTGCTGGGTGGTCTGACTTTATGCATATATAAAAGAATGTTTGAAATATAGATTCGATTCTGTCTGGCTGATCTATTGGCTCGCATTCTTCTTATTTCGGATTGGGACTAAGTGGGCACAGTGCAGACGCGCAATAACCAACTAGGCACTAGCGATTGGCACTCGGCCATCCAACCCAATCACCCCCCATCTTTCTTACGACATAACAGCAATCAACATAGAAAAATTATGTGTCGCAGCTTGAAGTAAGATACGCTTAGACTGGTAACTTACAATCTAATTATTTGTAAGGATAAAAATTTGAGGTAATTTATGATACAGCATTATTATTACATATCACCATCAAGAATATCTATTTTATTGGTGAGACAGTGAGAGTAAACACCATAGGTGGCTAAAACTCCACATAAAAAAATTCTGAAATACTGTTCGAAGCTATCCATACCTAATGGAATTCCAAAACCAAAGAATTTTAAGCCAATATTCATGACTAGTACAATAAGAAAAATACTAATATAAATAACGTCTTGTAAAATCAATCATAACTGACGTACAAACTGATATATGTGTTGTCTCAAATAATAATAACATTATATAGGCACGGAATCAACATTACAACACGAACATAGTTCAACAAGAAGTAATGATTAGGTAAGAAAGAACAATGGATCTCAACACCTAGAAGAAGATAAAGAGTGGATTCCCTTACGCGGAACTCTATTAGGCGGTCGCTAACCACCGACAGACCAGATCAACAATCAAGAACTTCACGAACTGATGCTAAGTTTTGACCCTCCCTTAGTTTCCATCCATCTTATACTTACACCAGTCAACACTATACGTTGTAGTAGACGGTGATTGAGTATAAGCAATACACACCGCAGTCACATTTCATATACAAATAGGTGAGAAAAATGAAAAACGAAAACTTGAACAAAACTAAGTGAGAAAGAAAATAATAACATTGAAGATGATAAAAGAAACACTGATACCAGTTTATCATATGAATAATAAATGAACGATTTATATAAAAACTAAGAAGTAAAGTGTAAATAAACTTATATATATATATATATATATATATATATATATGCCATCATTTATACTGAAGAGAGACTGTAAGTATGCCAAACAAAACTATGTTAACACATAGCAACATACAAGTCAGCAATCAACAAACAATGGTCAAAAGATGGATTTCTATGCAAATGACAATTTTCAGAAAAATTACACAAGGAAACAATAATCGATTGTAACGCCTACGCGATTACACAAGTTTCACAAATAAGTTGAAACATTCATAGAATAAAATCTTTTATTGATACAAATACAGATCGGATGATAATAATAATAATAATAATAATAATAATAATAATAATAATAATAATAATAATAATAATAATAATAATAATAATAATGAATTAACATTAATCTTAGACATACGAAGCTAATGAATAGTTAGTGAAATTCATTGAGATATTCAGAAGGATTATCAATAAGTGAAGTAGTAAATGAACGGTGATACTATCTTCTCACAATATAACTTCATTAATTAAAAATATTTCATTCATCCAAATGGTATTTACTTGTTGTTTCGCACAAAGTTATCAGTTCACTAGCATTACTAATCATAATTACAAAGTAAATTTAATCAGCTATAAGCAAAACATAACATCTTGCGAATGTGTGCATCAATTCAAACTGGTTCACCAAGTCAACACAATTATGAACTACTTAAAGGAAGATAAGGAGTGATTGCATGTGTGATATGGAGATCGATTCTGAAGCGTATTACCCACCTCGTCCAATCATTGGTTATCACAACGAGGATGACTCAAACCTAATGGTCTGAATCAATTAGCATGCCTCAGATTAACAGTCAACAATTCGATGGCCTAATAGAAAACTTTAGTTTGGTTACACCAACTGTCGGACTAGAAGGTAATTGATAAATGTGTCATAATAAACTTTGTATTGAGTACACAGATCAACATTCCTTCAACTAATATTAACTAATGGTAAACACTGTTGAATGACGAAGCCGAAAAACGAGTGAATACAAAAGAAGTATAAAATCATTGAATTTGTACTAGTGTTTAGTGTGAAAAGTAAAAAAGTATAAAACTTAAGTAAACCTAACAAAATATGATTTTGAGAGTGGAAATGAAATTATTCATAGATTGATTACAGAACAAATCGCAATGATGTGACCACTAGTTCAAATGAATCGACAAAGCATATCACAATGTTACTTGGAAGTAGTTGACAGAAAAAATTGCTTGACCTAGTTACTATACTACTTGGAACTCTTCAGGGAACCTATGCATCTTGATGGATTCAACCACAGGTTAGCTAGATTCTGTTATCACTGTTATCACTAGAACTTGGTACTCAGTGCTTAGTATTCCGAATAGCGATCACGAAGTAATCGAGTGAGAACTATGCAGTAATAGTAATAATATTGCATTGTATTAGCTAGGAATGGAATCACAAGCAGTAATAAATCAGCAAACAAGACAATAAGGGGTCCGACCAGGAATACAAATATGTACGTGTATAGTAATACCAATGCCTTAAATATAGATAAGCATAAAGGGGTAAGGATAGAACGACCGATGAAAAGTAGAGAATATGAGAATCAACCTAGTATACTATACTAGAACAATGTAACAAAAGAGATAAGTAAGCTGAGAAATAAAAACTTGCATATGTGTAAGAATTCATGAATTATAGAACATAATAACATGCTTATGAAAACATCAAGAATAAACGTATACATAGTTTACATGATTGTCTGAGTTTACATGATCTCATTATTGGAGATCATCACAGTTTCACACTCAATGATCATTATAATTGAGTTACTCCCACCTTCACTTAAATTCTGCACGACTGAAACATAAACACTGATTGATCACTGAGTAGAGACTAACAACATGACTTTCTGATTATTGCTAAACAGCAAGAAATTTAAGTCTAGAGTTCATATGAAGTACTTTCAAGTACCTAATAATACCAACCATTCATCACACCATAACTTGTTTAATACCGACTTAGAGAAAATGATAATATAAATTCTAAAGGTAATAAAATGAATTTCCTAAGCAATTATTGACTGGAAATAGAATAAATGCAATTAAAAAGTTCAACATTTCATTTGTATGTACTTAACATCCTATTTCGCTTCAATGATCAAATATATGATAGTTTTTTTTTAATATAATTTACTTATCCTTTAAAGGGACAATTCTGAAGATGTTCACAAATGCTATAACAAACTAGCCTAACTTTTATGCCCAGAATAACTATCTGTGTAGGAGTAGGCTAAGTAGTGAATACAAATAGAGAACACAAACGTTGGATATCAGGGTAGTTATAAGAAGAGGAAAAAAGTATACAATTAAAATGTTTTCTATAAAGTTATATTTAAGTTGGATTGTGACTGGCAAGTGGAATCCAGGACGCGCGTTTCGTCCTATTTGGGACTTATCGGCTGTATGTACCTGCATCCCAATGTTGATGTTCACACTGGGATGCACATATGGCAACAGAGGCTGACCAGTTTCAGTCCATTACAAATCAACGGGAAGATACAAGCCTATTCTGCGTTTTCTATAAAGCTTTACGTATTGTTTAACTTATTATTTCATTGAAATTATCATTGAAGAATAGTAATCTTTTTTTAAGAAGAATTATTCACATTGACTTTCTTGAAGTGATAAGTGACAGTATTTTCTTCAATTGAAATTAACTTGATAGATAAATAGAAAAAAATCCTGTTATATTTAATAAGTATAGTTTTCTCTTGTATTTTATTAGAACATAATACACATGTATCGTCTATGTAATAAGCATTAAATATCACCTGATGCATAAGTGAAATATTCATCGTCTTCTTTTTTTTTGTTTCCTTCTCTTTTTGCACAATGCAGATAGATATAGTTAAACAAATTTCGAATAATCCTTTATATAATGTGATTGAATGGAAATAAGATTAACATTTCTAATTCATTTGAATGAATGTAGTTAAATAGAGTATATGAAATCTAATTGATTTATTCATATTGTTAATATGAAGACGATAATGTTATTTGTTGTGGATTAATTAATTACCTACCTACCTACCTACTAACTAAACTAACTAACTAACGTTCTCCCTCTATTTCTCTCATCATGTTAATAGATGTAGACTACCTGGTTGGGGCCCACACGATGATCGTAACAAATGGTTAGAGACTGTAGGTGATATGGCTCAAAATCGATTGCAATGGCTCAGCTGCATCCACTCCTTGTCTTCCTCCAAATTCTAATTTCTGAGCTTATTATGATTTTCTCTTTACTGAATCACTTTTTATCTCAAATCTCATCTCTGATTTCTAAGCCTTTCCATTAGTACTTACTCTGTTACTACCTTCCCCTACTCTGGGATTCGGTTCGACAATTTAACCTTTATCTGCTAATTGAGGCATGGCAACTTGAACTGATGTACGCATGTACCAAGTTCTACGTTGTAACTGACTGACTGACTGACTGATTTCTCTCATCAATCGTATTCAAAGTTGATTTCTTTACTTACCTCCTCCCTTTTGACAGTATAGAATTTATACTCAGTGTAGTTGAATGATTCCCATTATAAAGGATCGTTTATAAATTATTCACTAATTTTATTAAACTTAGTTACTATTTTAATATTAACTTATTCAATAATTACATATTCAATACCGAGTCACTCACTTATTTCCTATTGTATACTTTTTGTACCAATTAACGTTAATTATACTTTAATTATTTACTTGTATGATTGTGCATGACAACAACATTAATTCATTGTCTACATTACATATAATTACTTATTGAATTGAGATTATTTGTAGTACAAACCATCTCAATTCAACTATAATACTCAGCTCACCAGTGACTAACTTCAGGATGTTTTTGAACCTCTGGTGAGAAGTCATGATTGGAATTCATACTTGTCTGGAGTGAGAAAGTTATCACTAACGACAATTGATGATCGTTATGTTATAGATCCCAAATTGATGAAAGTGGGAATTCTACAAATGGATGCTGCCCGAGTGGTGCAGAGGGTTAAGTATTCTCCAACCTAAAGTCCGTGGGGCGGAATGAAGGATGCGCACTGATGAGGAGTTCCATACTGGGACAAAACAGTTGTGCAGTTCTCCCTGGTTTTCAATCGTATCCTGCCAACATCAATCTGTGACGTATTCAATCAATTACTTATTTATTAAAAGTAATAAAATATAAACTTGGGCAAATTTGATTCATTGTCAAAACTGTATATGATTCACATAAAAAGTAGTGTAAACCAAGAAGGTTTATGTGTAAAGTGCTGTAATCAAGTATATAAACAAAAGATCATGAGAAGACAGTATAATATTACCAACTTCTAAAAAACATTCAAATATTCAATCAGAACAAGCCAAATGAAAAGGAAAACATAACAAATAATTAACATTTGTTAAAATGGTTACAGATTCAATTAATATTATTCAAAGGTGTATAGTCATAAACAACGTCAGTCACTTATGGACAATGTAGAACTTGTCACATGTGTCTATAGGTCCAAGTTGCCAGAGTATATTAGTACGACATCAAGTTGATGACAATAACAAGACAATAGAATACAACAGAAAGGAATCACAAATAACGTAGAGCCTGGCAAATATATATGCGAATTAGTTCAAGTTGTCATGATGAGATCAAATTAACAAGTCGAAAACTGCATATAGTTTAATATGAGCAAATGGAAAGCTATGTGTGAATAAATAACAGAACTTAGGATCAAGAAGAAAATAATGACTGAGTGCATTGGGATCACTGTGACTGATTTTGAGTCATAACGTCACGATTAACGTGCGGATACTAACCACGTACTGTGTACCAACTAACATGATGTATATGAACAGTTAATGATTGTATGAGCTGATGTCATATTTTAGCGTAGATGGCACCGCCTAATGTTATTTGGATACTTTATCAGTCACCACACGTAAAAGTAAGTAGTGGTTAGACGATGAGATTAAGAGGCTGCATTATGCCAGTGTCTTCACTAAACACGACTATTTCATTCAAAGTTGATAAGAATATTCCTTGAAACAAGACAAAACCCAAGAAATTCAAAGGCGAAAGCGCCACTACAAATACTATGTCTATGATGAAGTTAAATAAAAATGGAAGTGGAAGACAGACTTCAGCGGCAGTGTCAAACGATGTAAGTTCCGATGACTGTTTGCTAAAAGGTCCGATAATATTGATTGTGTTCGAATACAAAATGTTTATAAGATTTATGTGATTCTAAGGTACAATTTTCAATGATTTTAATTACACTAATCTACACAACTCGGATGAACAGTAAGGAGATATATGTCCATAGGATGACATGCAACTGATATGCTTTGAATTAAACAGCAGTAACCATTAGTTTTAAGTCGAATAAGTGAATAACATACAAAATACTGAGAGACACTAAAGAGAATTTATTCAACCAAACTTAAAATGCCTCAACAATAAAGCAAAAATATTGCGTACTGAAAAAGGAAAAACCTATAAGTAGAAATTTTATGCTTTCTATCGCTATTAAAACGAAGGATGGCATTCATTAGTGCTTTGACACAATGAATAAATACAATGCGTGAGGAACAAAGAAAAGGATGTGTACTTAGTCAAAATTAAATGATAACATCAACTAATGAGCACAGAGGAGATCTATGGATAACGTCTATAGTCTTGAGCTGAAGACCATTGGCTTGATATGTAGTGAGATCATCTGTTGGCACCACTAAGGAGTCTTATACTAGATAAAGACATTTACCTAGTGCTTCTCGGATTAAATGGTAAACAACTGAGATCAACGTGTAACGAATACAAACGGAAAGTTGTAGGATAGTTTGTAGTATTTGTAAGGGCCTGCAATGCTCTGCTATTGATACTCAAAACTACAGTTGACCAATTCTTGTTAGCAAATGTCCATCAATAAAGGAAAAAAAACTGTTAACGAGCCCGTAGCACAATGAAATATGCATACAAAATTCCACTGTTATTCACTAATCAACTTTAATAAAACTGTATGTAGCCGCAGAAATCATTAACTAATTTTAAACATCAGTATTGAAGAAATACTTGACAGTCATGAGAAACGTAGTAATTAAGCAAGTATAGATTCGTGCACTCAATATCGAGCCAGATACAACCTGTAATAACCAGCTACCTAAATCGAAGAAGTTAGAGGGGAGAGCATCCAAGTATGTGACAAGGTGAATAAATATCAAAAATTATCACAGGAATAACTAGTAATGATCAATATCAGGTTAAGGAAGTCATTTTGGATGTATTTTTTTTTTGGAAATGTAACATTATAAACTAGATCGGACTAGAAAATAGTCAAAAAGAAACATTTTTAAAAAAATACAAAGATGCAACCTAAAAATTGTAACATGAAAAAAATCCGATGATTCAAATCGAGTAATAAATTAATATAAATAGAAAGAAACCGAAAATGTACCCACAACCGAAGCACACATCAATCAATACACGCAACATGTCTCTTAGTTTGAACTAAGCTGAGCTACGATAGCTTTGTGGGTGTGCATTGATCTCCGCTGTGCACTAGTAAAAACCAAAGAACACTTGGTAACCATTTTAACTTAGTATGGGACTCCTCAGTGGTAGTGTGCATCAGGGATTGAACCTAAACCATCAGTACTATTGGGCCGGCAGTAGACACACCCAGTAGAATTCTAATTTGTGATAGTGTGTGAAAATCACCCATCGGCGTTGGTGATAACTGTCTAACTCTCGGCTTGCCCGAATTGAGTGCAGTGGGAATCCTAACAGTGGTGTTGACGGTTAAGCGTTCGTATCAAGACCTTAAGATCTTGAGTTCGATTCCTACATAAGGCCGTGATTGTGCACTACCATTGAGAAGTTTTATACCAGGAGACATCTTCCCAGTGTTAACTGATTTTCAGTCGGACTGTGCAGAGAATGGATAGATGGACAAACTATAAGACAAACAAAGGGATGGAAATAAGTGGAAAGATACAAAACAGTACAAAATATGTGCAGCTATTGTAACGAAAATAATCAATTGTTTAAACGGAGCAGGTCAAGGTGAATTAATCGGACGAAGGAATTAATTATTCACAATAAAACGAAATGTTGACGAAGTAAAATTTATATACATCTTAAAATGATAATATGCATAGAATAAGAACAGTTACATCGGTTGAAAAGAAAATACAGATGCATGATGGAAGCGTGTATCAACCACAACATTAGGTTTTTATTATATCCTCCTAAAGAGGTGATTATATCAATGGGACGCAAGGTAAAGTAGTTGAGACATTAGAAGCGAATGCATTTTTTCACTGCAACTGACGGTGAACAACATGATACCTGTCATTTTTAAGGATTTCTAACAGATGCCTACTTGGAAAGCTAAAATCAGATTTACAATTTGGCATAACTCAGTTCCAGTGTCTGACTGCAGTTGCTACCTTGACTCGACGAAACATCTTCCTTATGATGACGATTCAATAAAGCGATGTTGGTTTAAACACTGGTTGCTTTGAGTCTTACAATGACAGGTAGGTATCAGTAAATCTACAGTCGGAAGAAAAAGTCGCGCTACCAGCTATAATACAATCTGATGACATTAGCGTGCTTCTTTTGGATAACCAGTATGAAATAGCTATGCTTCCTTCTCATAACGCAAAGGATTAAATATAAGGTCGGTACTATAAATGCACACCTCGCCTTACTTCAGGAATTTTCGTCTCCAATGGTAATGCTTTTGCAAGTAATGAGCTGAAACTTATAAACCTATTCATGAAAAGGCTGTGTGCGGCTGGCCTTTAGAAGTTGTCCCTTGAAAATTGCGGCTACGTTTCCAAGTCCTCGGTACCACCCCTAAGTTTCATCTTTAGTCGATCGTAAACAAAAGACTTATGACAGTGTGGGCAGCCGCGAAGCAATAACTGTCCTCATTACACCAATCTTACAGCCTATGTGCAGTAATTCTTAACCATTCTTCGATCTACACAATACTCTAGCAACTTTTTGAAGTTGTCTATAGCTAAATAACACAAACCTAGGTACATCTATTACCTACTAGCCAACCTTATGACAAATGTTATGCAAGCAAGTGAACAGTTTACTCGCCATTTACATGCGAATAGGCAGTATGCCTGAGCTGTGGAAGTGAAAGATAATAAGAACAGTAGGAATGAAATTAAATCAAGGAATCAACAAAAACCAAGGATACCCCCCTTGTTATAAAATATCAATGAAAATAAAAAAAAAAAGAACGTCAAATGAGCCGGTATGATTAGAATGCCCAATATTAATTAAGTAGTTTAGAAATCGCAAAAAAAAAACTCCACAAGAAAATATCATCATAGGAGAAAACAAAAGCAACTCACCATTCTCTGCATATTCCATGACGAGATATACATGACGCTCAGATTCGATGACTTCGTACAAACGAACTAATCAAGAATAATCCAAAAATATAGAAAGCAAAAATTTGACGGTGATTTTTTATGAACATAAAACAGAAGCAAATATATGTTTATATCTACATCGACTGATTGCTGAGCAGTAGTGGTTAATCCTTTACAGAAACCATCGAGGCCTATAAATCAAGTTGCTGTGGTGCAGTCACTTGTATCGGTGACTTAATATCGTATGGAAGGTGGTAACGGTCGCCGACTGTGAAATTGTATGACCTAGGCTAGAATCCCTCCAGGGAGCATCAGTTTCTTCAAGATTGCAGGTACATAACTTACGAACAAGTGCAAAATAGTATGAAACCTAAGTAAAAAAAAATTTTCTGACAACTACTCCTAAACCGTTATCAAGATGATCAAGTAACCTGAAACGTTTTTAATGACATTAGGTTGAAAATAAAAATGGCTGTGACTGTACCACTTTGACTAGTTTGCAAAGTATGTGAATGTATGTTAAGTTGCTTAACAGCATAAGCTCCGTTATGCCAACAAAACGTTGACACCCTGTTCACTTCATTCTTCTTTTGTGAAGTTTAAAAAAATCTATTATCTATACACTAATATATCAAATTAACTTCACTTACATTAGACGTAATGACTTTTACCAGCTAAAGTGATTGAGGCACCACTCACTTCGACTTACAAAAGTGATTGGCGTAGGTGCAAGTAAAACGTTTAAGGCTGTCAAAGTGAAATATAGCATTTGAACGTGAAATCACTGCATGCAGATTTGAGTAATATTAGTAGGTTTGGAAAAGCGTACCAACGGTTGGATAACTCAGAAACAGTCTCAATGACACAGATTCATTTAATGTTTGTGCTACCTTAGATCGTGGACTTAGAAATTTCTATACGCCTTTCATTTACTATACTAATTCTTTTAACTCGAATAATATTCTCATGACTATTAATGTTACTAGTACTTGTACTACTTTGGTATTCATCTTGTAGTGTTAATGGAGTTTGGCAAGTTAGATTGATATATATATGCAAAGTTCTATGTTGTTCATGACTGATCGAGATATAATCAAAATTAACTAGTTATCCACCGGATTATTTAGGTTGACAATTACTGAATTGTACCACACGAGGTTTATGTACTAAGAGTTGTGCCATATTGTTTACATAAAAATCAGTGTTATTATCCAAATCATCAAAAGTGAGTATGGATAGTGGTTAGAGTCCGAGATCTACTTGCCCATACAATTCAACTGATATAGTAACACAAATGTAGTTTAAACCACTTCATGGCCAAAAGAATGTTTACTTTAGATTTCATTCCATTGAAGAACATTGATGATGTGTTTCGAACAAGAAAGAACACTGGAACATTTGATGAATGGTAAAACTAAAAGCTGTAAATCTGAGACACGATAGTGAGGTAGTCAGTAGTCGTCAGCATAGAATGACAACAAATTTGAATTACTATCCCTGACTAACA
The DNA here is from genome assembly GCA_025215515.1 of Schistosoma japonicum. Classification (NCBI taxonomy): domain Eukaryota; kingdom Metazoa; phylum Platyhelminthes; class Trematoda; order Strigeidida; family Schistosomatidae; genus Schistosoma; species Schistosoma japonicum. Next base: position 1,470,606 of record CM046061.1, read on the forward strand.
TAAAAATTGTGTAATGAAGTCGAGTTACCTAGATTCGTAAACTATAATACAAATTGTTTAGTGAAAAGAGAAATCATATAATATTAGTTACTACTACTTAATTTAATTGATGTAAAAGCTTATTGCATAATAATAACAATAATAAACAAAACAATATCTTACCGATATTTGGATGATTTAACATTTTCATAATATTGACTTCTCGGAATAGCTGAAAATTGAACATTTTAATAGCAGTCAGTGAAAAATATTGAGTAAATAATGAGAAGAATGTAATTCAGTAACTGGGCATAGATTTATGCACTTGGTAGTCAAACGACACTTTAAACATGACAGTTACCGATGGAATGAGATTCTAACCATAGAATCCATTCTTGTAAACTGGATTGAATTCAACAAGTTATAGACTTTTATAGTCAATGTATGCGATTGAGTAGTTAAAACGATTGGCCTTACATCTGTGAAATACAAATTCAAACCACAGTTCTTCAACTATTATTTTAGTGCAATTAGGTGTCGTGGAAATTTTTGAATGTCAACTTGATATTACTAATTGCTTTGAATTAGACAACCAATAATCACATGGAAGCACTGGACAATTCTTTCATCTTACTACAGGATTCTTCAGCAGTGAGCATCTACGAATTGACTGAATTAGAAATATCAACCGTTGAGAGCCGACTCAGTGGTCTAAAAGTAAAGCATTCGCCGAGGATTTAGAAGGCCCTGGATTCAATCCCTGGTGAAATCACAAACGCGGACTGCAGAATAGTCTCATACTAGGACGAAATGGTTGTCCAGTCCTTTTAGGTGATCAATGGTAGTCTAAATTAAACTAATTCGTGCTATTATTTTAGTTATAGCAACCAAGTATTATATAATCAGCTCTTATACACGAATATACACATGAGAAATGGATGAAACATAAAAATTTATACATCATGAAAATGTAATATATAATTCTTATATGTACAGTCAACATATACTCGATCCTTTATCGTTAAATGAAAATAGAGACCAGTAAAAGTAACATTAACATCACAAATAAGCATTAGGGAATCAGTTGATTAGTTATCATTAACGTAAAATGTAGAATAAATGTACGTTAATTTCATTTTTCTATACAACAATGGTACGCATAACCATGTCAACTGGTATAGATGACTATTTCAAGTGCTAAATACATAATCTTACTCTAAAAGAAGGAGAAGAGACAAAGACTAACACATTCAAGATGGAAAACCCACTAATTACATAATCCTTTTAACATATTTAACTCTTCTACTCCGCCCCTCCCCCCACTCCTTACATATACACAGCAAACTGGAAACACATAAGTTAAATATGTGATCATATTTCTAATGGATAACCATAGAAAATCTATGCAAAAATAAGAAAAAAAAGAACTTGTCATACAGCTTAGAGAGAAAATTGTCAAAATTAAACATTGATTATTGATTCTATTGTATTAAAAAACTAAGGGTAGAAGAATGATGTTACTATGTTACAAAGTAAATATGTGAAGATAATGGTGAATAATTTAATATAAATGAATTGAAATGGTTTGTGGAGATTGTTATTAAGTTTAGTTGATTGAATTCATCACAGATTAAAGTTGATAGGTTGCTAATGAAAACAGTTGTCTAATGATTGCTGGTTTTCAATGGTACTCTGTCATTAACAATCTGTAATGAATTCAATCAATTAAACCTAATACTAATCTCCACAGACTACCTCAATTCAACGGCATAAATAGTTGTAAATTGTATGAAAATATGATTTAGTTGTATAAATAACTAACTATTAGTGGTTTAATAATTATTCACTTTTAAGTACACATATCCAAAGAATAATCTATTCTTAGTACACAAAGACTGTAAAGAATATTAACCACCATAATTATCTGATTCTCATTTCAAGCTACAAAAAAAAACCAAGAGGTTCACTTATCAACTTGGATTATATTAGATAAAATAGTCTTATTTAAGGGTGATACTAAGAATATCCAAAGTGTCCTGAACTCCTTGATTAACAGAACAAGTGTGTTTTTGATGTGAATCTTCTACTCGAAATGAAATTTTCTTTCGCAACTATTCTGAATTAGCTCCCGACCTAATGGTGGAGATTAGTGAGCCGGCCACTTTACTTATTTTAGAAGTCTGATCAGTCCTGGTAGGTTAATGTCTGATGAAATCTCAACAAATATTCAGAAAGCTTGCTTGATATTTTGCCGACTTACACCAGCTGTTTCGTAGACGGGATATCCGTCTGTTCAACAGAAGACGAATATACTGATCTATACAGATGTGATAATGTGAAACATAGGTTCTGAAAGTAGAATGAATGCACAGGTTGCAAGTCTTTAACCGTAGATACTTTTGATTCATCGCTCACTAATCATGGAACGACCGAGTAGGCAAAAGTGAGATTGGGCAAAGAGTACTAAGGAGAAATTGCAAATCTGTTGATGCTGTAAGTGTTTATTCAGTGAGGTGATTGAGACAGGCAATAAATATATGCCTAAACACCGGGTACCAAGACGCACATTGTAGAAGTACTACGCAAGTAAGCTTGTGGTGGTGAAACTGAAGTGTTGTAATCACATGTACTCGTTGACTGTAAGTGTGAGATGTGGTTATATGTGTAGAATACCTGGTTAGGAGTCAATAAACATAATTAATGGTCTAAAACACTGATTGAAATAACTTAAAAGTTACAGTGGCGAAGATGTTTTTAGTCTATATCTTCCTCTAAATATTAAGTTCCAACATTCCTTCATAACTACGTTTAGATTACTTCTGGCAATAAGTGACTCATTATTAGATGTTAAATCTAGAATGATGCACTGAAAAAGACACATATTAATGTCTTGCAAAAGCTATAGAGTAATTTGACATAAAACTGAGTTGTAACAAGTAGTGAAATTGAAGATTCAATTTTCACGTCCTATTTAGTACCTGTATCCTTGTGTCACCTGGATTACACAGCCATCCATCATTCAAGCTTATTAGAGTATCTAGACAATCCACTCAGTATCAACCTATCACCATAGAGATTGACTAAATCTAATTGCCTTAGTACCAAGAACGGTAAAACTAAAAAAAAACTCATAAAATTCTACACAGTAGTCTAGTGCTTAAAACATTCACTTAAGTAAAGAACCTTACATTGAGTAATTAAATATGATAAACATAAATTGGGGAATTAGAATTATAGTTAGAAATATGCATAGTAGATCCTCTTATACAAATCTACATAGCTAGCATATATAGGATAGTCAATGAACAATTCCCTACTGCCACCCCACGCCTTCACCATCTCATTCCATTGTTGTTTGGGTTTAAAACAAGCGAAAAATATTATCACGAAATAAATTACCAACATTAGGCACGCGATCGACATAAACAAAGAGAACAGTTCTGTCTTAATAAGAATTCAATATTTGGTTAGATATTATTAAATATGGATTATTAATTGATTATTATGAGATGCATAAAGACTCTCTTTATCTATGTGTGTGTGTGTATAGGTAAGATGTGTGAGCGACAGGTACTGAGAACTAGCAACAAATAGCAGAGAAACACGTGTCAGGTTGATTGTAGTACAATAATAAATACTGATTTTTTGACAGACAGATTTAACTAGTTTTCTTCACTTCCACTCTCACTCACACAATCTGTTTTCCATTGTTTTGATTTTATATAAGAAAATAATTGAATGAAACAAGTGAACAGTGAAACACATTCGATGAGAAAAGGCACTAGTAACAAGCAAAGTTAAAATAGTTCGGGGGGGGGGTTGTAGAGATTGTTGAATTCAACCTGAGTTAAACTGTCAGCAACACAGTCGTGCAATACATCGTGAATTGATTGAAATTAGAAATACTAATCACTGACTCCGTGGTCTAAGGATTAGTTGAATGCCAATCCTTCGTAAAGACATGAATACGCATTGAAAAAGCCATTTGGTGCTATCTGACTTCCGATAACTATACAATTCAAGTTAATTCAAAATAAGAATAGACAAATAGTTTTGGAGTAAATTGATGTCGATAAACAGTCAATGATACTTGATGTAAGAGTAACAAAATAAGAGTTGTATCATGCTTGTTTTTCATCAATAAAATGTGTATTAACGCCGTAAACAGAGTTAGTGCTTCCATAGTAACTTTGGAAATTATAGTAGGACGACAATTTATTCAATTACTTCATTATAATTTATTGAACTGGTATCTTAATAACTTTCAATTAGTAGGTTAAAGTTCCGCTGTGTCCACTTTAGTTTAATAGCAACCAAGTAGAATCACATACACACACACACACACACATTTAAAGTGTGCCTTACAGCTGAGTACATAAATCAATAGCTGATAAATGAATCGTATTTATATTAACAGGAGCAAAAATAAAACAATTAAATAATAATAAAAATAATAATTAACTCACTTTCTTTAAACTGGCTTGATTCAATTGAGTTTTATCAATAACTTTCACAGCAACCTGTATTACATAATAAAATTTAAAAAAATGAAATGAAATGAAAAGGGAGCATATGTTCAACATCTGGTCATTACTTTACGTACTAAACTGATAAATGGGTTCAAAGGTGCGAATGAAATGCTGACTAGATGACGACTTCTGTCTGATTAACTAGAAACAATGCTATTTTACTTATAATTTAATTCTAATGACTAATCTGGTTGATTTGATTTGATCAGATATAAATTGAATGAAAGTGAAAAGAAATAACTGATTGTAACTTCGTTAACAGTTTAGACGGAAGAAGAAAGGAAAGTTTTAATGATATAAATTCTTTCATAACGATTCATTTATGTATGATGAGACGTCAGTCAGTCAGTTACAACATAGAACTCGGTACATGCGTACATCAGTTCAAGTTGCCATGCCTCAATTAGCAGATAGAGATTAAATTGTCGGACCAAATCCCAGAGTAGGGGAGGTAGTAACAGAGTAAGTACTAATGGAAAGGCATAGAGATCAGAAATGAGATTTGAGATAAAAAGTGATTCAATAAAGAGAATATTATAATAAGCTCAAAAATTAGAATTTGGAGGAAGACAAGGAGTAGATGCACCTGCGCCATTGCAATCGATTTTGAGCCGCACTCTAGACTACTTGCATACTTATGTCCACATAATACTTAATTGTTCTTACAGAATTTTCTTAGACTACTAATAATTCCTGGCAAAAAGGAATCTATCGTAATTTAAAAAAAATGAATTAGAAAACCTAAATAATCCATAGAAACAATAAACATTTTCTTAGATTCTCACCTCTCGTCCAGTCGAAACATGTTGAGCTAATTTAACTTTTGCGAAATTTCCACGACCAAGCGTACGTATCAATTTATACTTGCCAACATTTGGTTGATCTCTTAAGGATTTTCTATCAGGATTTGTGTGTTGTGATGATGAATTAGCAGACTGATCATTGGCACCACCAACACATGAAGTTTTTCTCATTAAACGAATTCCTGATGAATTGACAGTATTTGTTGTAGTTACACTAGGCATCTCTGAAAGTCTTTATTATTATTGTTTGCTTTGGTAAAATAAAATGAAAACAGTGATAATATTGAAGTGTGCATTAACGTTTCAATTAGGTCCAGTTTATTGAATTACGAGTATGAATCAAGTAACTTAAAATAAACACTATGCATTGTCTGCAAATAAGATCTGTACTACTAGCATAAGAATAGTTAAATAAAAATAAGTACTCATTGAATGAAAAAATTCAAGCCATTAAGTAAAACTATTAGCCTGTTATAAGCGATGAAGGACCTAGAAATATGTGCATAAATTCAAGTTAATATACCAGATCATCAGTCATACAAATAAGTAGGAAAAAAAACAAAAAAATATGTATAGAGAATATGACAACAATGAAATCATTGAAACAAAAACAAAATGTAGCTTAAAAGCTGAAGACCTAATATAAGACAAAGAGTAAATGTATCTGAGACATTACAACTGATTCTAATTCATCGCATCAACTACTGGTTATGATAACTGCGAGGACTCCAAACAAGCAGTTAGCAGCTGAGTACGCAACTTACAATAACAATAACTTCATATCTTTGCATCGTACTCCTACATTAGCGGACATTGCATCTCGAGATAAACGCTGTTTGAATATGCGAAATGCATATCTATGTCAATCCATTAAGTAAAAATCAACAACCTTACAAACTAATTTACCACATTTCATGGGTATTCGATGTCTAACTTCAGCAATGTTTACCCAATGGACCCAGAAAAACACGAGCAATACTTCGAAGGCATTTATAATCAATTGCAATTAACTAACAAATGTTTTTTATTTAAATGCCATTTCATACTAATATAGCAAAAAAACAAACTGCATAATATACTAGTCCTCTGATTAACAGATACATACAATATCTTCGAAAAAGGTAATACAAGTTGGGAAAACAGAAGTGGGCTTTTGCACCAATGTTGAGATTTAAATAGATATTGATTCAATTATGAGTATAACAGTTCTGCCTCTTTTCGTAATTTTTGAGAGTGATATTAAATGTCTTATTAAATACTTTTGTACATTATGTAATTCTTAGTATAAAGCATTTCACGGTGTCATTTATCCTTATTTTACATCACACAAAGAAATATATATATATATGTATATATGCAAACTTAAATATGCATAAGCTTAAACAAAATTAGAAATGTATATTTAAAAGCAAAGGTTTTCTGCTTATCTCAGCCCTTGTGAATTCCTTATTATATAATTTATATGACAGAGCTTTGACACTTCTTTGCATACATAATTTTGATGACTACCTGCTTGATAATATACAAAGGGAGAAAATGTAAATGAAGCGAGTGGTTTGTATTCAGTAAAATAACACTTGCTGGTTTGCAAGATTTTTAATGTTCATTCACAGTCATATTAAAAATAACGTTAAATGTTTCACCAAATATCCTACCAATATTAGTAATACTCCACAGGAATTGTGTTCAAGAATAACTATTTACGATAACTATATACAACTATAAATATCATGAAGCTTGTGCAAGTGAAAAAGGATCTGAATGCTTAAATTCCTGAACGAATGTCAAATGTTTAGGCTAACGAGATATATATCCCTTATTTTCAGTTTTAGAAAAAAATATAAGCTATCAACAACACTCGTTTAGTCACTGCTTTGTTATAAAACGTGAACAGGAATACAAGAACCCCATTTATAAATGCTATAACAATTCAAATCGTCATAGTTCAATGATGTGCTTATATCATAAAGAGAATAAGCAAAACATTTTGGTGTCCCATACTGTGTAACAAAAGAACACCAAACATGACTAGGTGAGTAAAAACATGGAAATGTGCATGACATTACGATTCAGAAGAAGGTAAATCAAAAAATGCACTGAGTCATTCTAACTAAGATTTTAAAGATAATGTTTTAGGAAAGGACAGATCATTTAATAACGTTGTGGAACTGGATCGACGGAGATAATCAAGCTATATGTTGCATATAGCTTCCATATCTAATATGACTTGAAAGTCTAACTAAGTACACATGAAGTCGCAAGAAACCTATAACAAAACTAAAATGCAGCACCAGATTATAAAGTAAGTGACTGACAATCTGGTTAGCCAAGCCGTCATCAATTATTTGGCAAAAAGAGAATACTTGGTAAACGAAGCATCAAGTGTGCTATAAAGCTGTTGAGTTTTTGTCCTGAACTGTCATAATGGACGTGATAATTCTTGAGCTACTGGTGTGTTTTAAGTATTATTTCCTGAACCATTATTCTATGGTGAATCCACAAAGCAGTGAGGGGAGGTAATATCAGATGTATGCTCGCAGTAAAGTGAGTAGCTTCAGGCTCCTTCCTCACATGAAATTAGAGAAACGAAAAGACGTTTGAACACTTCCGACTTGTTGATTTAATTGCTCACCAAGTGACTAATGTTTTGGTTGAGAATCTACCTTTTAATGAAATTTTCAGCAATCGAGGAGAATTACTGAGGACATAAATGACAACTAAGTGAACAACATGGAGAAAAGTTACTGGCCAAAGTTCTACGCTTAAACCCATTGGTTTAAGTTCACACTAGCCTTGGGTAAGCAACGGGGTAAGCGATTTGATAATGCTGATTATCCTTCTCTGGGTCCCACGACGGCACAAATGAAAACAAGAAATTAAATAAGTCATTATACGGTTCATTAAGAACAGAACAACCAACGATTGCAAAACCCAATAACCAGATTCGCCAAGTATTTTTCAACAAAGTAATAATACACATATCTCTATCTCAAAGATAACATCTTGAAACGATTTTAAAAGTTTCTCGACCGACTATAGCTTAAAGACCAAGTCGATTACATCAACCTATGGCTTACGACCGGAACAAAACTGTAAAGCCAGCTTCTCAGAACTGAAGAAGATATCTTAGGTAGGCTAACCTATTTGTAAAACTACTTGCCAAATATGATGGCACGTATCACAAGCTTATATTTCTGAATCAGCCTTTAGATAGTGAATTAGATTAGCACAGGCTATTGTATAAGGACTTAGAAACATACCCAAGCAGCTAATTTATTAATATCCAGTATCTGAAAAGCCGTACAATTCAAAAGCTACCCCGGACATTTCTTGGGAAGAACCACATCCTAATTAACCGCTTACTAATAAAAGTCATTCAAACAACCTCCATCAACCAGCTAACCATTCTAACCTTTCTTGCCATAAATGACAAAATCCTTTATCTTTATTATTTTTGTCAATGTTTAATAGGAACGATTATAATAGAGGAGACGTATTACATGTCTGTACTCCTCTAAAATTTAAAAGAAATAAGCATTCGTGAATGCATTACATTTAGTGTACTCCAATCATTCCACACCCTTAAAAAATCTTGTAAATTGGTCAAACACTCTATAAGCGCAAGGTACAGTCTTCAGTTTTTTTGAATAGTAATTCTAATGATATGTAGCGGTAGATAATCCCCAAAATAATTTGTTACAAAGGCTCTCGTTATTGATGCTAACCGTATTTATTTTAGCGAGCACGACTAGTTGAAGACACTCGGTCACGCGTTGCCATTATACCACGACACGACACAGCATGGAAAACATTCCTCTCTAGTTAGCTAGCTTAGACATAGTTATCCTATTAGGGCTCTTAGGCTTACGATCAAATATAACTACTCCTCCATCCTTCATTACCTTCTGATTTATTTCAATTCGTACAAGTGGGTTCAATCGCTAGAAGTCGCTCTGGTTGTACAACAAACGTAACTTGGCCATATACCGGGTGCTATTTAGACTTCTGATATTTCAGTGAAACTCACTTCGCGTTCACCGATAAAGCTAATACAAGTGTTTCATGCCTACTCATTGGACTTACTTTAATATGTCCACATCCCTTGTCAAATAAAGATTTCCTGCTTATATATGATATGCAACATAAGTTTTCACGTAAAACATGAGACCAAGAACATATTTTATGCAAGACATCTGAAAACTCAGTAAACCGTTTCTATGCCGCCGAGTTGCTGTACAGGCTAGTATTTGAGTCATGACTTGTAATTACTCTTAGTCCGTTTCATTCTTCTATTAGTAGAACAGGCGGATTTATTACTGTGTGGGTAGTTACCTTGTTTGATGTGAAATAATACGCCCTAGCTTCAATAATCCTTTATTCTCCAACTTTAGGGCTATAAGAATAGTTCGTCGAAATCAGATTAAAGATCAAGTTGACTAGCATCATTGCATGTTGTTTGTTAATTCTTTACACTATCATCAAGTAAGTAATAATAGTTTCAGCTGTCGTGAAGGTTAGTTAGAAAATCATGAATAAAAGTGAAATTAAAAATGGAATCTTGAGGAACACCACATAAAACAAGCTTTAATTTAGATAATATTTTATAACTTAGTACTTCTCGTCTTCTTGCATATAGTTAATTCCGTATCTAACCTTTCAGTAATTATGTTATTTAAATCTTTAGGGGCTTATGAATACGGCTGTTGAGGGAGCTAGCGCAAAGACATAATTGAACATTGATTGGCCGAATTACCGTCTATTGTAGGACACCATAACTCCGGCTCAGAATTAGTTGTAATCCTCATAGAACAATGTGTTAGCTAACACAATAACCGATAACTGTTTTAGACGCGTTTATGTCTTACCAATGTTAGAGAGCTTGTGCTGCCGTTATAAACGCTGTATTGTCAAGTATTCCGGTTAACTGGATAATATACGCATATAACCACGGGTTGTTACTGTTTATTTGGCTTCTGATATGAAAATAACTAGTATTCTGAAGGCTTACAATCGTGACTAATCAATCCTACCAGAATAGCTTATTTCACAACGGCATACGTCAGACACTGCTAAGTACCTAGTAAATATCAAAGAATATTGCATCTACATTCAGTTTACAATCGGTACCTCTAATCCTGTCCTCTTTAGCAGTTAGTACGGTGGCTAAACAAGAAAGTCGGTTAGGGAACCAGTATTATTTTTGGGCTAACACGTTTCTCTACTCAGAGTGATTTAGTAATTTTACTCCGATTATTTTGTCTATTTTGCCTTTAAACCATCATGCAGGTCCATTGTTGTACGTCAACGACATATTTCTACACTTAAAAATAGAGTAAATTATGGAATCCTTTCAATCCCTTGAAAGTTAAGTTTGGAAAAATGATCGCTTCTAAGGGAATCAGAAACTATATCTGCGAGTGCTTATTTTTGAGCTTTTGATTTTTAATACAGCTGAGAAACAAGACAAACCGAAGTTTCACAATTATCCTATGAGGCACGCTTTCTGAAAGAAAAGGAGCTTTTCATTTATCCAAGATTACTATAGACGTCAGGTATCCCTGTGTTAATGTAAAGTGATTTCAAACTCACTCCAGTTAAGTGAGGATAATCCAATGTAGACTATAAGATAATAATTATAATATGCAAACAACTAGTTAAGACAACAATAATTCCAAGTGTCTGTCAAATCACTAAATTCATACTGCGAATAATCAATTAATCAGTGCCTGTTGCCCCATGTGGAGTATAGGCCGCCGACTAGTATTCTCCAACCAACTCTGTCTTGAGCTTTTCTCACAAGCTTTACCCAGAATGCTTTTCATTTGCTTCATATCTGTCTCCAATTCTCGAAACAATCCGTTCATGGATCATTCTCTTTTTCTTTGGCCTTCAGAATTCCATGTTAATGCTTATCTTGTGACACTTTGATAGGTTTCTCAGTATGTGTGCTATCCACACAGCCCCAGCGTCTTTTCCTAAATTCTTTCTCAGGTGGCCTTCAGGTGAATTGTTCTCTCCCACAGAAAACTGTTGTTGATGGTATCCGGCCAACGGATTTGATGTATCCTACGCGGGAAAGTGGTCATAAACACTCATATCTTTTGAATAATGCCCTTGGTAGTTGTTGTGTCACTAGAATGTTTGAGGGTTGAGTGAGCGAACGCTATCTCTGATACTTGTACCTCAGACGTATACCGCAACTTGTTCCCTTCCCAGCCAACAGCTATTACAAAAGACTAGGCTTGTAGGAAGATTGTATTGTGGAGCAAAACTGAGACGAGACTAGTGAACCAGCAAACCAGTGAATTGTATTTTTTTAAAATACATCAATTTTTATATAGATAAATTTACAATGATTATTTATTAAGTGAAATCAATAACGTTTAATTAATACAATGAAATACTGCCAACTGTATTTAAGAGTAGAACTCACATTGAAATAAAAATAATTGATGAAAGTCTACAAATCAATCTTATAAAAAATCAATACAGCTTCTTTCATCTAAATAGTCAACCATTGTATTTCTAGGGATTATGAATCCCTAACAGTAGTTCCCTGAGTTTCAGCCCCATTCGACAGGACTGTCTTCACATTTGTATTTAAACTTCTGATTTAATGTTGACTGGCAGTTGGTTTGAGTTTTAGATGTCCTTTAGTTGTGGAAAGCTGCACTTGCCTTGCTGATCAGCGCCTTCACATCTGCCACAGATCAGACACTTCTTGTTTATCGATGATGCTGCCACCCAAGTATGCGAAGGTTTCCACATCTTCCGGAAATTCTATATCACGTCAAGTGTAATTAGGTTAGTGTTCGTTGTTTTGTATCGAAGGATCTTGCTTTTCACTCAGTGTATTTTATGGCCAACTGCTGGCTATAGAGGCTGCTGCTACATTGTCTGTCTTCATCTGCATTTGTTGCTGTTAGTGATAGAAGAGTTATGTCATCTGCGATGTTAAAGTCACCTAGTCGTATCTATGTTCTCCACTGTATTCCAAGATTGCATTGGGATGTTGCAGTCTTCATCATCCAGTCAACCATCATAAGGAAAAGGACGGGCGAGAATAAGTAGTTTTGTCTGACACCGGTCTTCACATCTAGTGAGTTCGTGAGCTAAGCCCAATGCACGATTTTACAATGTAGTCTGTCGTAAGAGTTCCATATGATATCGACTATCTTCTCGGGTACCTCCATAATGTCGTAGAAGGTTCCAAAATATTCTACTATCCAATCTTCAGAATGCTTTTTCGTAGTCAAGGAAGTTAATGTAAAGTGGTGAATTCCATTCAATCGACTGCTGAACGATAAACCGTAAAGTAACCATTAGATCGATACACCATCGGTTTTTATGGAACCCAGCCTGTCGATCTCTAAGTCGAGTGTCGACTTTATCTTTCATTCGGCTCAATAACACTCTGTTGAAGACTTTTTCTGGTATTGAAAGAAAGTGGTTGATTCGCCATCCATGTTCTTTATAAGACGTTCTCATTTATCGAATATCCCAGCTAGCTTCTTCATTGTGTCATATAGGTGCCTCATTATTCCTTCTTTTGCAGCTTTTTCCTCCGTCATTGCTATGTTCTCAAAATATTTTTATTTATTCGAACTAATGCTAATAATAATAATAGATTTATTCTCAAGTAGCTTGTTAAGCTCTTCTCGTCCACTTGTTTGTTGACTACTGTGTATTCAGGTAGTGCCTTGGCTTTCTCTGTTCTTGCTTGCTTGTTATTAATTGCTATCTTCTTGCTCCTCCTTTCTTGAATCTAATTTTTAGTACCAATATAAATCCATTCATTATAGTGGTGCTCCTTTAGACCCAAAACCTTCTGACATACTACAGTTATCGCTTCATTAATCACTTTACAGTTGTCCTAGATAGTGGTTTCACCTTTCTCTAGAAGATAATAAAATGCTTGTAATCCATTATTAAGTTATTTTTAATTCATTACGCTTGTTATTATCCCAGAAATGGGCTGTGTTGAACTTTTGTAATACTGTTGCACCCGCTGTCCAGTGCCATGAACAACTGATGCTGAATTATACACACATATAGTGAATTTCCATATTTTGATATTAAGCAGTACGTCTGACATTTGTAGTAACTTTCCACATGTTCTGTAAAGAGGGAGTAATTACCACACTTGGACTACTTGCGACACATGATCCTTCAAAGCAACATCAGTGGCATTAACGCATTCTACAAAGCGCATACTGGGACTAAGGTCAAATTTGAATAAAACGTAAGCCAAAAACGAATATTCTCAAAACTAGAAACAAACGTCAACAGAATTTCATGGTCACGACTATAAAAAGAAAGTTACCATTTGCTATACTTCCTAGAGCCGGTTATGAGGTACTCCATATAATGAGAAATCTACTCAGAAATGACATCTCGATCCATGCAAAAAATCATAGTTCTTCCCAAAATTACGATATTAAGGTCGTTGCTGGTGACTTGAGCTTCTTTGAATAGATATGAATGCTGGCTGTTGTCAGTCAAATAACAATGGAAGACTTCTCAAAATATTTGACGTACACTGTTGAACACAGCGTGTTCACACTCCCAAACTAGACCTAGTAACATCCGTGACATGGTTTTCTGCTATGATGTTATTTCTCTATCAATTCAAATTAACAAGGAATTTTAAAGCAGTGACCATAAAATGATTGTGTGTACTCTCCTCTTAATTTCCAACCACTTTGATAGTCTTACCTTACGAAAATTGAACAATGTTGAGAATATAAATATATAAATTGGAACTTTTTATGCACACTTCTAAGACACTGTGGTTGGGATAGCTTATTTTGTAGAATAGTCTAAAGGATGGACAAAACGTTTTATCAAATTAATAACACGCCCTTAGACTCCACCGCACATATGAAATTAAGTAATAACAACAATTCCAGTGATTCATATATACCACTTTATTGCTCTTGGCAGTTTAAAATTTCAAATTCCGTAACGTTTAATAACTGTATTCAAATGTATATGAACCTTTCCATGACTGGTTATTATCCACACAATGGAATATCACACTACGATACTATGCACTTTAAAATTGAATGTTTATTTGTCGTAATAAATTCATTTGTGTAATCACTCAACCCTCCTTATTTTATTTTTTTCTGACCTTGTCTGCAAAAATGGCTTGCTCCTGATATCAGTAATAAATTATCATTATTATTATTACTGTGATACATAAAAAACCCACTAAAAGGCTGTTTTAAGCCAAACAGAATTTCAGCATCTGTACAAATTATCAAGATCACAAGCTAAACAAATGAAAACCTTAGGTCAATGATTATTAGTAAACAGTCATTAGTATTGCGTAATAACTTCAAGGTTCAAACTCTGTAAATCAATAAGTAACTAAACATCGCTAGATTGTTAAGTTTAAATTCAGCTATTTAAACGCAGTAAGTGCACGTAGTGGGATGTAAGTGAATTTGTATTCAAACCACTGCTTTTTCTTTATTTTAGCAATGATCTTTGGTTGATATTTATTAAACGATCGCTTATGCTGTATTAACCTTTTAAAAATTAACATTTATATTCACAAAATAGTTTTTATTTCTACTTAAACTGGTCAAAAATATAATACGCTTCAATATAATTCGGCCTGTAAATATTACCCCAACCCTCCATTTATTAACTCTTTTCTCTTCTAACTTTTTAGTATATCTCTTTTTTAGAATTTTCTGCTTCAGCTCCACTTGTATGATCGATAGTAATTATATTGGTACTTTAATGGTTTAACTTTTGAATTATTTGACAAAATTAATTGACTAATAGACCGATTCATTCTGTGTTTATGTTTCGTCTATCTATTGATTTTTGTGCCACATTTTCACATTTTGTTCTGCCAGTGCCATTTTTATGATTATTCATAACAACGATTTAATATCTACTGTTTATGGCTATTTTTTTTAACCTAGTTGTTCCATATATGTTTAGCAAACATCCATTAAACTCTTGTATGAAAATTTTTTTT
This sequence comes from Schistosoma japonicum, assembly GCA_025215515.1. Lineage (NCBI taxonomy): Eukaryota > Metazoa > Platyhelminthes > Trematoda > Strigeidida > Schistosomatidae > Schistosoma > Schistosoma japonicum. Next base: position 1,485,911 of record CM046061.1, read on the forward strand.
AAATGAAATCTAAGATGGTTTGTACATATCACTTATCAGGAGAAAAATAGTTTGTGGTTAAAACGAAGCATAAAATAAAATGAAAATATGCCGAAAATGATCAGATTTCATACCAGTTAACAGATAAGGCCATGATGACATATGAGACAAAACACTAAGAATGATGAACATACACTATGTAGAAAATCACAAGGCGAAGCGAAGTTTACAATATCCAAGTCGCCGTCACTAAAAGTTTTCCTGGCAATAGTAGCGATTATTTGAAAATTACTGTGTGTAGCGTATGGAACAAGATATAACCTGATGGTAACTGTCTAGCAGCTGAAATATGGTACAGAAGATGGCCCAAGGAGTCATATGAGAGTAACACATTACAATGACAAATAAACCATTGACGTAAATGTCCATCGTTATACTCAATATAATGCGTCAGGGTCCACCGAAAAAACTAAGGAAAAATAGGTAGCAGAACGAAAGTACATAAACGATAGATACTGTTACGTCAGGATCAAATTCTGAACGTGATCAGTGACGAAAATGTAACTAGTCAAGATTTTAACCGAACCAAAAGTTGTCCCGAAAATCAGGATTGTAATGAATCACACTATTACCCAGTTAAGGCAGGATGGTATAAGTGATTGGAGAAGGCTACTGTATTCACGACTTTCATTCTAAATCAGTGATATTTTTGGTGGTCTGGTTTAGTCAAGTGATTCACTTTTTTTTATAGTTTATATATGGGTATTAACGTTGAGAGTTGAAAGAAGAGGCATTGTTTATTCCCACGCCAATTATTAACGTTTGATCTTGGAAGAGATTAGTTGCATCAAGCTGTTTGTTGTTATTTCTGTTGTCCATCCTGTAAAATATAACTAAAGGCAAATAATCAACTCGTGTAAAGGATGTTACTGTCTCTGAAGTTGCAGTGTCCAATAATCTGCTTGATGCACGCCTTGATTTATTTCAAAATAACTATATTCCTTATATTTCACATGATAGCATCATCCAAAACGACCATAACATTATTGCTAACATATCCATTGTGATTTTTTAACAGAAGCAAACCCATGTGTGCATACTAGGTGACTACATGGTGTTGTTAAAAACGAAGTACATGGCTGTTGGTAAAGGTGTAACAAGTTTATTGAATTGGGTTCACAGGTGCCTTTTAAGTATGTTCTACGTGTGTTTTACAGTGATATTTATTATTCATTGGCAAAGAGTCCTAGTATTTCAGATCTGCGTATGCAGGATGGGCTTTTCTAGGACTGAGGGTATATTTCGACAAGGTGCTAGGAGATTGAAAGTGTGTTCTACCCTACTAAGCAAATTACACTTTGGTTTGTTGCAACAAAATACGTCTTCCCGGTATTTGAAGCTGTAAGCAAAAAGTTGGCTTAACAGAACTCTACTGCGTCGTTTATGTATTTGTATTTGTACGTACACTAAGTGGGTCCTGACTGTGAGTCTTTGTATCTAGTATTCGGCCTATCCCAGGTGAGACGTCTATATTGTATGGTTTGATCTTAAAAGATTTAGGAATAATCTTGCTTTCGTCTATCTTCAGTGAAGTCTGTATGCCTTTACTGATCTACGTTTGGGATATCACAATTTTTTGAGGAATCGCTGAGGTAATCGAAGCAGGCTTATCTTGGTCGCTTTGCATACACGTATAGAGATTGGCTGTCACTTTTTAGCATCTAATGGCTGGCTTCTGTCTGTTAGGTTTAGAGTTAAATTTTAAGAGTGAGAACAGCCTGGAGGAGTGCATCTAGTGTTCGTGTGCTTACTTATACTAGTGGGATTGTGTGGGTTAATTGGTGACACATCCATGTCAACACAGTAAGCTTTGCAAATTTCACTTGATTTTATGCTTGATGGGGAGAGGGATGGAGTTTTATAGATGGAAGAGATTACGACCAGGGATTAGATTTTAATTTTGATTAGGGTGCTTTGTCTTTAGGATGGTTATCTGACCTTAATTGCAAAGTCGTTATGTGCTTAAGGCTAGTAATGAACCTAATGTTGGCAAAAAATTTAGCGTCAAAAGTCGACATTAAATAAAACAATACTAAACAACTGGTTTGCCAATATTTCTCTGTTTGTCTTTTGCAACCACAAGTAACATGTTACATATTACAGACTTTCAAGATGGCCATCATTACGTTGTGCATCAAGGGTATTTTAGGTATATTATACACTGTCACCCTATGGTGAGATTTTAACCGATTCACAACCTGAACACTTATAAGGTTACTAAAGGTTTTTGTCTGTTTCAGTACTTTGTTGTGACGCTTTCTGTCTGAGGGGAACAGCAAACTACCGTCAAACCTTTGTACAGTTGGAAGTATAATTTTCTTCTAGGCCCTGCGTTTCTTGATGTTAATCTTACTGTCCCTGAGCCTATCTACCTATTTTGGCCGGAAGTTAAAGAAAAATCCCAGCAACCATTATATCCCAGTATGGTTCGTCACATTCAATAGACCCATGAAACTGGCGACTGTAGTGCTACAAGGAACTATCCGCAGGCTTTTTCTTATACTGTTGCTAATAAATGGTCTGTCTAACAGGAATTGACCTTTCTATACGACAACGTTTTCGTCTCTTCATAAGGACTTAAGTAGTACGAATAGGTGGGCTGCCTGTAATTTTCCACCACCTACTACTATTTAATTCGATGTACTAATAATGAGTAAACGTAATACATTTTTTATGAACAGTCTTAGAAGATCTAGTATTACATATTCTATAGCAGAAAAAGATATATAGTAATCTATTGCGTTACTCATAGAATTGGTATTCTTAAGAACACAAAGCATACTGTCTTGCTGCTACTCACTTTAACTTTTAGAAAGCTTACTTCTGGACTATTCGCTGGTGCTTTTTGTTGTGTCTGAGATGACACTTTGACAAGAAGTTTTATACTATGTTCCCTATATCGTAAGATTGGTAGTGTTCCCCTGTATAATGCTCAGAGTAAAACAACCAGCAATGTGATCAGATTAATTAAGAAACCTTACTTGGCTCTGTTTAGGGGATTGAGCATGCTTCGCGTGCAACAGAGAACAGTTAACAGGTGTTACTTTCAAGATTATTTATCAGATTCAGCTGAAAAAAATTTAACCAAGTTAACACACTTTAATGATGAAACATGAAAGATTTTGCATAAAACTCATGCTAATATTTTTGCGGTTAGAGTATACAAACTTTGGGGCGCCTTATGTAGTATTGGAATCTTTTTCTGAATCTTGCTTATTATTCCAAAGGGACAAAAATTTTGAAAAAAATTCACAGTCACTGATGTGACGGTAAATAATCCCGTAAATAAATGAATGCATAGGCTATAGTAATTGATGATAATCACGTTTGTTTTAATTGGCATGGTTGACTGAATGCATTCGCTCAAGTAACCCTACTAGATCACGAAACGACTCGGTGTAAGCAGCAACTCGTTCTCTAGTTAGCCAGCCATGAAGTTTCTATTACGATAAAATATAGCTTCTTATTTGTTCGCATAAGTTTAGTCGTTTAAAAGTTTAATGGTTACACGATAAACAAAACAGGATGCACTTCACTACTATTCTTAATATCTCTTTTTGTCTTTCCTCTTTTTTTTATGTAGGAACCTAATAAGAACTGCACCCTACGTATCTAGGATCAGTGTCCTACTATTTAAACTTACAAATCAAGGAACAAAAGTCTACTAAGTTAGCCCACTGAGATTGAAATCCTGATATGTGATCATTATTAATGCGAATTGAAAGTCTAGTAGCTATAACATACTTTTTATATTAACGTATGTGGATGATCACTTAAGAAGAAGTACAAAAAACGAAAATGTTTAGAAAATTTGTGTCTAACACTTGAAATATAAACTGCATATACAATTTGTTTTGTTTAGTCGTATAGTTTTTTTATCAAAATTAAATCCCGCTGCTGTTGAACCTCCTTTTAATTTACAAGTGTGATCACGAGGATGTCGTTGTGCCGACAAAACTACCATGAAGAATGTGAAGCTGGTATTAACAAGCAGATCAATATGGAGCTCTATGCTAGTTATGTTTATATGACCATGGCTTTTCATTTTCATCGTGATGACGTCGCGTTGAACGGGTTTTATAAATTCTTTCTTAGTGAGTCCGAAGAAGAGCGACAACATGCGATAAAGGTAATTTGACGTTTCTGGAATTAAGTTTTCTTAGTTAATGACGTACCAAAATATGCGAGGTGGACGGATTGTGTTGCAAGATATATCAGCACCTCCTCAACTTTCATGGACTTCAGGTCTCCATGCCATGCAGGATGCTTTGGAATTGGAGAAAAAAGTCAATCAAAGTTTGATGGATTTAGTTGCCGTTGGTGAGAGGCATCGGGATACACACTTTTGTGATTTTATTGGAAGTAAGTTCACTAACACCTGCCTTTAATGGCGAACATCTTTCTTTCACTAAATTTCGAATTTTACCTAAACTAAATTATTTTCTCTGGATGTTTACTCTAAATAGCATATATTTCACTGTTGTGTCAGCGGAAGCTAGTATTCGCTGTCGGCCATGATATACTTAAAAGTAGTTCCCGCGAATCATTTGCAGGGCATTAAGTTATCCATTGCACCAATCGGAATATTGTTTATTCCAGTTTCACAAATTCTACTTTATATAAATTAATCGGTTGGCTCTCACTTTTCTAATTCACAGGCGTTAACATCGCTGTTAGATTTTTATAAGCTAGGGCGGTTTCTTCTTTCAAGTATGCTGAAATTTTTAATTGTGGTTCCTGCTTGCTTAACTTAATCGTCTTTCGGAGTCACAGTATTCCCCTGGGTAACTTTCCTCTGGGGAAAATCTTAGTTTTTTTCGGTTTATTTATTCGTTTTTTTTTAACAATTGATGTGAAGGTCTCAGGTTGTTTTTGTGGCGAGTATGTTGTAATAGCACATATGTAATAACCCCCAACTCGGACATTTTAGTTTATTGTTTCAGTTTAGCATTGATATCCGGCAACTCCTCTTTCTGGCGACTGAATTCCCAGTTAATCTAATCCTATTTTCAACCTCCATAACTCACTGAGTTAATGAGTTTCACTTGTTGGTCAATCGATATGAAAGTTAACGTGCGAATGTTCCCAGGCTTGTAAATGCTTTGTAGTGTGAAATATGATTTCCTGTGAACTAGATTTTCATTTAAGATTTACAGTCTTGACACTTATCCTACCACTTTTATCACCAGTGAATACCTTGTTTGTTTTGTTGTGGTTATCTAATATGATCCTAATACATACCAAGTCCAACGTCGACAAAATCGTACAATACCCTTAACATGAATGGAATTGGTATGCTAAGTGGATGGGGAGAATTTTTATAGTCTTTTGCATTAATTAGTCTAGTGATTTTGGTTTGACTGTCATTTGATGATCTCTAGACTTTATCTATACTAATTATCATTACTCAACTCGTCAGTCCGTGTTTCAGCAAAGGATTTTGGTCTTATTTAAGACTATTCATCTACTTTTTATCTGTAAAGGGTATATTTTTCCGTTCAATTATCTACATTATACACTGTGTACTTCAAATTGCCTTTGATATTTATCAGATGAATATTTGGAAACTCAAATACAATCAATGAAGAAGCTTGCTGATTACATTACGAATCTCAACCGTGTGGGCACTGGTTTAGGAGAATATACTTTCGATAAAGAAACCTTACACGGAGAAAGTGATTAATTTCGTGCTTTCAAGTAGCTGTTTGCGGATTGTAATAAACTATTTTTTGTAAAATAATTTATGTAGATTGATTTACGGTATTCTTCAGCGAAATTCATCAGGTTGCAAACTAGTTACATGTAATGTCACAAAAGTGTTTCATTTTTTGTTATTGATTATTACAATATGACAAACTAGTCTTCTTTCTAAAAGCGTTGCTTTTGTAGTGGCATCCATAAAACGACCGAATTATAAGCGGCGCCTTTCGTACGAATGTTTTTTCGATTTGCAATCTCCGACTAGCTGTTAATCAATACGTTGTTCGGCGTATAATATTTAACAGAATACACAAAACCACGGAAGCGTGAAATTGTTTTTTAGACCAAGACTAACACATTTTATCTTGCTTCAAAGAACATTGCTTTGAGTTTTATTGAAACTATACATAAGCAGCCAACGTCACTAATTATTTCATTTCCGATATCGTAATGAATAGAATTGTCCTTATAATTATATAGGGTCCATACAAACCTCATGAAAAAAGCATACTCGACACACTAGGCAGAATTAGATGTTTGACTTTAGCTTCCTTATTTAGTCGGAAAGTAAAATATTTCTGAAGCTAATTTACTTTGTGACATTTCATTGAAACTATTTGTCTCTTTTTCGTTGTTTGGGGTTGTAGTTTATTAAACTATAAATATTCGTAAGCAATATCCACTATTAAGTATAATATCTGGCTGAAATTTATATTTTGTTTCGATGTAAGTGTTCTCACTCTTCTGATGAACTACCTTGCACAAGTGACATGGCTCAAAATCGTTCACAATGGCATAGGTGCATCCATTCCTTGTCTTCCTCCAAATTCTAAGCTTTTGAATTCATTATAATTTTTCGTTTACTGAATTTAATTTTCTTAAATCCTACCTTTGATCTCTAATCTTTTCCATTAATACTAACTTTGTTACTACTCCCACTGCTTTGGGGTTTGGTACGATAATTTTATCTGTGTCTGCTAATTGGGGTATGACAACATGAACTGATGTTCTAAGTTGTAACTCACTGATTGATTGAATAACTCCTCATATAAAGACTATAAGCTCAATGATTTCATGAGTTAATAACACCGATTAATCCGACTACTATTGGTTTTTTCCAAACTATTCTAACTCATTCAATGCCGAGACTCAGCAGTAACTTAACTTGTTCAACAAATATTTAAGTTACGTTTATCACAAAAGTAATAATAAGGTATGGTATTCTTACGAATGAGTAACCTGAATTAGCAGCGAATAATAATAGCAATAGTCACCATATACAAGCGAATAATTCAGTTTCGGCAACTAGATCTTTGTCAGACGTCACTTCAATGTACAGTAATATTCATATGGAAATATGAATGATGTCACACTTGTCAAGGGAATTTATAAGTCAGTGGCGATGAATTACATAGCTAATCATAATAAGTGGAAAAAAGGAACTGCAAATTAATAGTAAGAGGACAGGTGTAATAACGAAGGTAAGATTCCTAACAACATTAATATATTCGACGATTAAGGGTAATGATAACTTGGATGAACATTTCAACAAAGAGAGTACGTGAAAACTTCAGAGAATGAGCTTAATTAAACAGCATTAATAATAATAGTCTTTCTAAACTTAAGAAGTGATAAGGAAAAGGCGAAGTAAGATAAACAATAAAAAGTATGAATGAGGCAAGAACAACAATTAACACAGAATAATATGAGCTCATCTTTATCTCGTTAGTCCTCATTTAGTTACATTACAAACGTAGGTTTTATCAAACGATGACATCATAATAAGTAATCATAAGCATTGGTAATTTAAGGAATATTTTAAGTGACGTAAGACATCCGTTCTATATATGCAAGCACGAATATAAAGTCATTTAAGGATAGACATTAAAAACCTAACGGAAGAATAAGAGTATGACTGCTTGTAGCTCAAAAATCGATAGCATGGAATGTCGAGTAACTATGTTCCAAAGAAATCTAACATATAGGGCACAGAAAATCATTTCGAATATTCATGTTAACGATTATCAAAACAAAACTGCCTATGATTTAAACGAGTAAATAGTGCTAATTAGTTCCAGTTTGCTTGACAGCGTTGAGAAGATTTACGAGGTAATGGCGCTAAAAATGCTGGGGTAGTCAAACATGTTTATATAAGTAAAGTAACAACGATTTTATATGATCATGAGAAGTTATTGATCGACAGACCATACAAGAATATGACGAAGGTAACAGGAAAATGACTTACTAAATCGTTGATAAAATTATTGAAAAACAATTTAATCGACAATATTACTTACGATAAGTTCAAGCTAATAGGATCTAGATTGCTTTATTTATATGAATCGATTAAGATATACAAGATAAACATCTCTATGAGATCTGTACTATGTATGGTCAACTCACCCTACAGCAAACATATCCCTTTAATTTGCAAAATATCTGAAAGAAGTTAGCATTTGACATTTTGAGTGATAGCTTTAAATTTACACAAAGGCTAAAAGGATTGAGTGCTTCTGACACCTTGATTTATACAAAATCCCTTTAGAGAAAACTACTTTCTGTTATATGTGAATATGCTAACCTTTCTTTGTCAATTAACGAATTCAAAGAGGATTTAAGTGCACAGTAGGCGTAAGATTTCAGTTCAATTTGATGTTTCACTAAACTAATGGGGTCGCTCTGCGTAAAGCTTTGGGTCCAATACTTAGTGGCATACTTACTGGAAACTTTGAGCAGTCTAAATTAAACCATGCGATCAATGAGACTACATTCCAATGCAGATATATATGGATGCTACCATACATTGTAACAATCAGAAGAATTCACGTCTATTTAATTTATTCACCAAAGCATATCAGGACATGACAGAATATGCAAACTAAAATATTTCACTTTCAAGATGTGGATTACTTGGTTAGGGTTCGCGTAATAATTGCAATGAGTAACTGGGGATACTGATCGCCATAGCTCACAAGTGGTCAGTGTGGCAAATGTAATCACTCGTTATGTTCTCTTTCGTACATACGTTTGCCTCAGTCCTTCCTGTTGAATTATATAGTCGTATTAATATTGTAAATTTGATCTCTTCATGCTAATGTGGTAATCGCAACAAGGACCTATGTGCCAAGTTCTACGTTGTTCGTGCTTGACTTTAATTCTTAGACCTCAGATACTAACAAATGCCCGATGGAAAGTTACAAACACTTATCAAAAGAAAAACATGTGGACTAACTGTATCCAAGCTACAACAAGTTATAGAGGGACTGTACAAATCCTTTTTGATGGCGTTTATGAACTGCTCTTTTGATCATTAAAAAAATGTCTACACGTAAATGGTAATTCACAGTGATTTATAAACTGCATTTGAAAGAAAACAACGTGTCACGTACGATATATATTTGCAAAGAAACCTTGTAGTATACAACAATCGTAGTGATTTCAAGTAAACAATTTCAAAGATAAAAAAGAACAGCATAATATCAGCTGATTATGAAACAAAATGACAAATGAAAACTATTCTGTATAATTAATACATATTGAATAATTTCAATTTTCTTAATTTAATGCAATATCTTCTAATGATTTAATGAGTGTACGACGAGCTACACAGAAATAGATAAGAGTACAGGAGAGAAGGTTAGACAGATAAATACTGCATTAGTTACCACAGTGTAACATGAAATCTCATGTAAACATTAGTAAATGAATACTGAATTGAAATAAATCAAATAGGATTATTGATAAATGAATTTGTATTCGATTTCTAAAGAACCCATAAATATCTACTGTTAGATTTCACATTCATATTCATAAAAATAGGATTTCTAAACTCATCAAATTGAGTTTCTTATATATTCTTCACCTGGCTTAGCATTACAGATGCTACATTATAATGAATATAGAAACCAATGGAAATTCTATGATAGGACGCCAGCTTGCGGATAAGCGATCATCATGAGACTTAAAACTCCTGAGTTCGACTCTCTAATGGGATCGAGAGTGGACACTAAAGCTTTTAAGTGTTCTGTAGTTTTCAATAATCAATTTGTGATTGATAAAAACAACGAATAAAATACTAATCTTCATGAAAACCACCTTAACTCAAATATAAATGCCCATTAAATTGGAGCGAGCTTACACAACTGTCTCATACACTTACAATTCAATAAAATTGCTAATCACTTAAAATTTAATGTATATTTAATGTCTCCACCCCCCCCCCTAATTATATGACTGTGAAAAAGAGCTTTTAAAAGTATAAGACATTCTAAGCTACCAATATTTGATCATAGATTTCGCCGATATGTCACTCATGTTTGTTGAGAATATGGAGCACTCAATGCTGAGGTTAAGTACAGGATACTACAAAACGTCGGCATATCTGTTAATAAGGTTGGGTATTCTCATTGACTGATGTTACTGTGATCTATTACTCCGAATCTCCAACAGTTAACTACTTTGATGTGCGAAGCTTACTAGAGTAGGAAGGAAAAGAGATGGTGGTAACTACATCAAGATATGACATTACTCCAAGAAGTTTCAGCTATGCTGGTAGGTACAAACCACCTAGTTGGGATGTACGTGATCATCGCAACCAATTAATAAAGCTTAAAATCGACCACAATAGAGCAGGTGTATTCACTCTTAATCTCCCCCTAGTTCCTTAGTTGCATAATTTTTATCATACCTTCTTGTTCTCTACTGGTGAACTATATTCTATCATTAATCTTTTTAATTCGTTTCATATCACCGATGTAATGTAATAACTTAAGCTAACGTACATATATATCAGACTGCAGACTACTTATAGCTCAAAGACTGAATGTAGCTGATAAAAGTTTTAATGCAGTGTTTGGAATCGAAAATGCAAAATTACGAAACTGAGGTTAGTTTCCTATTGTCAACAACTGTTTCTAATAAGCAGTGCGTACGGTATGTTCAGGAATTCCATACTTCCCAATAAGATACAATTCAACAGCCAATGACCGTATTTATCAGTAATCCTTGATTTCACCCTATTCATATATTGATCAGGATTGTATGTTGATGTACAAAGTGATTAGGTACTAATAACATATGTCCTAACCACCTGAAGTTGATGAAGTTTATACCTTCATCAAATTCTTTGGATTTTTTTAAACATATTTTTCATCATATATCGTTTAGAACTGGTTGAATCACGTATTATTCAAAGAAGAACTGTGTATACAGCAAACAATTTAATTAATAAGTAACTTACTCGATTCAACATATTGACTCTTTGCTAATTGATCATTTGATTGAAAAGTATTTATTCTCTCATCGTCATCATCGTTGTGGATAATTGTGTTGATCTCTTTAATCAATTGTAATTCTTCCATATCCCAACAATTATTTAACAAATTTTGATTATGTTCTATTGAAGAATTATCGAATTGTTTAGTATGATTGTTGTCCCATTTTACACTACGATGCATTTCCCAACATAATTCTTCAATTCCACCATAGATAAGCTAAATTGATTAGATTTACATAACAAATGAATAAACATTGAAATCAAGATGCACTGGATGTTTTCAGCGAAATGTAGTTGCGTTCGAGTCCCATTATCAATAAAAATATTGAGATACATGCATATTTAACTGTTGAGTCCTATATAAAACGAAATATGCATCTTATGTTTCGTTGGTAGTCATAATTCGATGTTACTAAATCAATAGCAACAGTTCAGATAAGAGTTTTCGTTTGACGATTTCATTATCAAAACTCTACAACCGCAAATATGCTTTAAATTGACGACAATCAATATTTGAAAAACAAGAAAAAGAAATCAAGAAGCAAACGCAACATAGTGACTAAACAGAGAACCTCGAATTTACAGAAAACCCGTAGAAAAGTTAACTAACAAACTTCCATAACTGAATGCTTATTAGTGTTATGTCGTGAGAAAGATGGGGGTGAGTGGGTTGGCCGAGTGCCAATTACTAGTGCCTAGTCGATCATTGTGCGCCTGACCTGTGTCCACTTAGTCCCAAGCCGAAATAAGAAGAATGCGAGCCAATAGGTCAGCCAGACAGAATCGAATCGAATCTATATTTCAAGCATTCTTTTATATATACATAAAGTCAGACCACACAGCAAACCAATTAGAAAATTAACATGAATACAGAACGAGGGAAATAGTGAACAGGAACAACTTGTACACAACTAATTGACTGTAGTCCATAACAACAGACAATATAATAACAGTAATTATGCTAAACCGGAGGATAGGGCAAGCGGAGCGTAACAATAATAGAAACAAAATGTTTACATTACAGACAGTTCGAATAAATGAAATAGTGTTCGCAAACACAGTTCTGAAAGTTTGTTACGCTTCTTTGTGGTCCGACCTAACAATTAGTCATAAGAACGGTTGTATAGTATTCATTGACTCAAAAATTCAAAGAATTTACACCTCTAATGTTGCTAGTGAATAATCAGCCCTTAATTTTTAGAAAAACATTGTTTAAAAATATTTTCCTACTGAAATTCATAGATAAAAATATGAAAATAAAACGTATTTGAAGATCTGAAAGCTTTGAGGCCTGGTGAAATCGAGGGTGTATACTGCTGAGGAGTCCCATACTAGGACGAAACAGATATCCAATGCTCCCTGGCTTTCAGTAGTACCCTACGAAAATCAATCTATGACGAATTAAATCAACTAAACTTAATGTCAATTTCCTCAAAACCAATCCAATTTAATATAAAATAGCTAAAATAAAATAACATTTAAGATGCACTTGGATATTGATTATGACAGAATGACAAAGTTCAAATGCGTCACTATATCATTACATGAAATCTATATTGATTGAGTCATATTCATTAGATAAAGACAGTGCAGTTCTTAGGACATCTATGACGAGGTAAAATAAAAAGGCTGATAAAGGGTACAACCATAACGAACACCACTAAAATGTGACAGTTTTAATATTTTGCAGTAACCCCTGTTACAGTGAGTAAAACACAACTTTCAACTAACAGATGTTGATTTCAACGTTAATATCTCTTCCAATGTAATGCTCAGTAATACAAATGAATAGTCTACAATAAAAAAAGGAGCATAGCATATGAAGATATAGCAGATATGGGGTTGAATTGAATTTTCATTTAACAACCTTTGAATGTCAGCTCAGTGATTGAAGTGATCACTGCGATAACTGAAAGTCTTGACTTCAACTTTTAAATAGGTGGGGGTGGGGATATAAATGCGTACTGTTGAATAATCCCACACTAAGAGCTACTCAGATCAATTCATGGCATTCAATTCAAATTCTACAGTCTTCACAGAACTCAATCATAAAAAATATTTTATATTTTGTTTAAAGTTAAGAAAATACTTGATACAAAGAAAATTCATTCAATATATGTTGAGGTCATGTAACAAGAAGATTTTTCTGTTCTAATATTTCGAAGAAAAAGAAAATTGTTTACTTATCTCTTAGTAACCTTGTTTATATAATGAAGTGAGATGATCAATAATATAACCATCAATAGGTAGCTAAGTATAAACATTATGTAATCGGTTTAGAATCATACACTATAGCTTGAAATTTGTCAAAAATACGGAAGTAGAATGGACTTTAAACAATAAAGACTCACTGGATAACAACTAAATGTTTCAATCATTAAGCCGTTCCAGTAAAAACCAAAACAACACAAATATTTTTTTCCAGCTTCACGTTATCATATGAAAACTGATGGTGGATTTATTTAATCATTAAAAATGAATTAAATGGAACTTGTAATTAAAATAAGCTTGCATCTTCCCGTTGATTTGTAATGGACTGAAACTGCTTAGCCTGTTATCATATGTGCATCCTGAGCGGATCGCCTAGATATAGCGATAATACACAAGTAATATTTAAGTTGGATTGTGACTGGCAAGCGGAATCCAGGATGCTCGTTCGGTTTTATTTGAAACTCATTGGCTGGATGTACTTGCATCTCAATGTTGATGTTCACATTGGGATTCGAACTCAGTCTGCTTCGTGTCAAACGCCAGTGCGTTCACCACTAGGCTACTGTGTTCAGATAGTCACGCTTGTGTAACGGGTATATATGTAATTAGAATAAGCTAGTACCACAGTAGCCTAGTAAGAAACGGAGTGGCGTTTGGCATGAAGCAGAGTGAGTTCGAATGTTAGTGTGAACATCAATATTGGGATGCAGGTACATCTATCCGATGAGTCCCAAATAGGACAAAACGCGCGTCCTGGATTCCGCTTGACAGTTACATACCAACTTAAAAATGGAATTTGATTTGAAGATTTCATCTACTATGTCATTGGATAAAGTAATTCATTTAAGAGGTACAGACTAGTCTGCTTAACGAAGATCGTTGGTGATGAGATAACTGAGGCACACGAATAAGGATTCAAGCATGGAGCTAAGCAAGTTCAAGCTAATAAGTCAAAGAGACAGATATAATAATATACAATATTACAAAATAGACACAATTCGACAATCTTGTCAAGCGATTGACAAAGAAGTGAAAAAGTTAACTAACTGATAATTTAAATGTACACGAAGAATCGCCAACACACTTTAATGTCTGGAAATAGTAACAGATTTACACTACCTTTACATCGTTTATTTAGAGATAATGCAGATGCGCATAACTAAAAACGTCGAGTATATATACATTAGTCCGAGTTGATATACTGAATCAGCACAGTAAGATCAGTAACAAAGAATCAATAATGCCAGTGATCGCTAAAAACTTTACGACAGAGAATATGATTCAATAAAGCCTGAATGAACCTGAGCTATACCATTCAACGTTTCCGATTATCAGTTATAATAAATACACTGGCCCAAACGAAGAAACCTGCACTGACCAGTACGACTTAAGTCAACACTTCACAACTTCATGTACTAATACCATGCTTTAGTATGACCCCCCCCCCAAACAAGTTTCAAAACATACACCTACAACAGTAATCATAGTTTGTAGGAACAAGCGGTGATTAAATATAAATCGGAAATGTCCCGATCAGAGTTTTAGATATACCAAAGCTGAAGAAAAGGAATTACATAAGGCAATCATTTGCCATTTACATGATAATTTTGGAATTATTGAAGACAATAGTTAGTTGCATATATATTCACTTTAGCTTAAGTTTTACAGATAAGGTAACTTAACAACAAAAGTACGATCCAGTTAGCTTCTCCTGATGAATAATATTATCTTATTTTGAGAATAGTTAAAATAGTGATTCTATTTTAGATTGATAGAGCGATTCAACTATGTCTTTCTAAATAACCAAAAATAAGAGGATGTTCAGTATATTTCAGAAGAAAAAGATGGTGTATAAAATAAACTTTTCCAACTGAGTTGACTATAGATAACTCAGGTTGTCATGTTCATTATTATCCTCAAATGATATCATACAGAAAGATAATAGCAGCCACTATCA
Source organism: Schistosoma japonicum (assembly GCA_025215515.1). Lineage (NCBI taxonomy): Eukaryota > Metazoa > Platyhelminthes > Trematoda > Strigeidida > Schistosomatidae > Schistosoma > Schistosoma japonicum. The sequence continues at coordinate 1,501,093 of CM046061.1, forward strand.
GGAAATTCCTATTCACTGGGTTTCACAAGAGATTATTTGTACTAGAGTGAGAGAACGACAAAAGACGTTCGGAGATTAAAGTGGGTTGAAGCATACACTGGATCTACATTCAGGAAAATTAGTAAATTCCAATTCAAAATTAGTGAGAAGAATGAGCTTCAGGACTCTAAAGGCTAGAGAAGATGAATGGAGTTATTTTAGCTATCCGCTAAAATTGCTCCACTGTCTTGTGATTTGGACCCTTAAATTAAGGTTCTGAAGAGCGGCTCCTAAAGAATAATCACTCATCTCGTTCTGAGGCTACGGATAGTATCACATTAAGGTGATTATCAAAGAAAAAAATGAACTACTTGTCTCTTATAGTCAGTTATGTTTAAAGTAGAACCTGGACTCTAACCAAGTAGTTTGCATTTACTAGTATGGCTCAGATCTATATTCGAAGGCTTCATGGAGTGATGTCATATTTTGGTTTAGATGTGCTTAGTTTTCTTACACCATACTTCCACACCAGCCAGCATCATGCGATGAGGTAGGAGGTAGTTAAGCATACATAATACATATACGAATCATCTTGGTCGATGAAGCTACACAACATCAACTGATTTGCCACTTTTCTTAGTACTCAATATCTAACATAAATACTGCTTACCCGGTTATTTCATGTGAAGACTTCTATGATTAAATGCTGTCACGCTAAGCATGTCATCTATTTTACTAGCCTACGCGCATGAAGACTAACAGTGAGATAACCGCTAATAGATGGACATCTTGCTACAAATGGTAAAGCCAAGTCTAATACATTAAATCCCGCTAATCATACAAACTATGAATTTGGAACCTATTTGAAGTATCTAAAAGAATAAAGCATACATATCCTAGAAAATTATTGTAAAAAAACTTACAGAGATATCACATGCAAAACAGTCAACTTCTGGTAATTTATCACCTGGAAGACTTGGTAAATTCAATTTAGTCAGTAATGCATCATTTCGTTTTATTGATAGACTATCTGCATCATTGGGGAGACTTTGCGATTGATCATCATGATGTAACAAACGATTGAATGATGCAATTGCAATAAAGGAAATTTCACTCGATTGTTGAGGAGAATCGTCATCTTTCAATGATTTTACTTTCAAACCTTTGGGTTTAGTACTGAAAATAGAAGAATACACAAGAAGGATATTTAATGCAGGTTGGATTGCATCGATCAAGTTGTAGAGGTGGTCAGTAGTCTGCATGACAGAAGTCTACAGTCCTTCCTGAAAAGTCTCATAATGTTCATTCTTCCAAGGAAATTATACTCACTGTGTTTCTGATTATTAAACAAGGGTGACAATAATCACTAATCAGTGATTAATCAACTGTGAACATTTCAATCCAACAGATCAGTAGCAGAATGGAAAACTCTGCGGAAACTGTCATAGACTGATTGACAGGGTAACACTGACCAGAATCGTATAAAGACGATTAGTCCCCTTACGATTCTAAATACGCTTTACTGAAGAAAGAAAACAAGCGTGCAACAACTCTTCAACTGCTGACCACCCAACATACTAAATAAGAACGCTTGACATTCTTTTACCGATAAGCTAATTTCAATCTATCTTAACATGATAATTTAGCTTCAAATAGAATGTTTAACAGTATTTTTTTCAGCTTAAGGATGAAAAACACATTAGTTCTATATAGATACATAACATAATCCCGTAATCAGACACTAAAACCACTAACCCAAATTCAATGGGTGAGTGGATAAGGAATTGATGAAGTCATCAAGAAGCTATTTATCGAAAAAGAAACTAGTATGACTGACGTTTAGTCGCAAAACTGCAACCGTAAAGATAATTGACATCCTTTAACCGAAAATCAGAAAAGACAAATACCAGTTCTAGTCGTAGGTAGTGAACAGTATAAGTGTATCGACCATTCATCTTAGAGAACTAAGGAAAAATGCTTGATTGAGCACTTATTGATTCAGATGATTAGAATACGTTTTAAGTTCACCCATTCACCATCTATTATGATACAACATTCTGACTAGAATAGTGTATGAATAATATCACTGCAAAACAAGCTCATCTAATAAATAATTTATTAGGCTGTAAAGCGACCATATTTTCGGCTGTCAGTAGGTTAAAAAGTTGTGCTTGTACGGCGGTGATAGCTACATACGACTTAAAACTTATGTTAATCAATCTAAGTCGTCATACAAAATCAGCACAGAAAGATCAATACAAAAATGACGGAAGCAGCAGTTACATAAGTTGTTACTAAAAGAGATAAGACAAAGGAAATATGGTTCTAGAAAAAAAAACATGGAGACTAAATGAACCTACGCAAATTTAACGATTCTACATCTATGCCGAGATTTCGGAAGAGCTAGGTTGTCGACAGGTGTTGTAATAGACTAGTCCTGAAACAACATTTCATATTCAAATGGTGAGAAACACATAGCAAATTTGTTTGCACCGATACCCAACGGGCTCGAAAGACCACATTTTGTCGGTAGGACAAGGTCCTCGGAGCGTTTTAAGTTGGTAAATGAACTTTCCGGTGAAAGAGTAATCCTGAAGTCAGACAAGACCTTACCTTCACGTATTCCCATCTCCAATGGTAAGGTTTTAAAAGTAAGTTACCAACGAATATTAAACATCGCAAAAAATGACGCGAACTATCGGCCTCAAATAGCTTTTCTTTGGGATTTGCAGTCATTCTTCCAAGTCAACAAGACAACTTGTAATCTAATTACCTATCTACGTTCACTAAGATGAATTATTTCTTAACGACGTAACCAACCAAATATAGAGTGTACTATAAACATTGAGACATACCCAGAACATCAAATACCATTTAGCAAAAACAAGTGGGAATAAAAATAAAAAGGTTTTCATGACCTTGCAGTTCTAATAAAACTATTAATTTTCAATACTTACTTTTACTATACACATACAGTTTATGTGTTGCTAACAGCAATATATAAAAAGTAAACAGAACATTTTAAGTTCACATAACATTTACTAAATATACTTACTACAAGTAAATAGTTTATGGGAATATACGTAGTTCTCACTTGCACATTACAGATTAGCACACTCGATTGTTAAATTAAACAGAGGAAGTCCGTAGGAAATCCTGCTTATGTTTCGTACAATTTGACGCTTGTCAGCAAGATATACTAGGAATTACAGAAGGAACTGATGCTCCCGGGGGGGATTCAATCCCGGGTCATACAGTTCCACGGTATGCAACCATTACCACTAAGGTATTCAAGTAACGACTAATCTCCTATAGGACCGAAATTCTTATAACTAACCGACTAGTGACCAATACTACCTTTTGTTATGGTGGACTTTAGTAATCTTCCAACTTACTTCTATGCCAACGAATATTGCGCATTAAGTTAGGCAGTGGTTGTGCATATATTACATGTCCCAACGCCAAGTTGGCGAAGATTTATAACCTTACTAACTGATTTATCATCATTTCGTAATTGTGTTCTTTCAGTTGGATGGTTTGGTCGTAAAGTTTCATTGACTTACTATTCAATATAATTAGCACATACTTTAAAGTAGGCTGTTAGATTTTTTGCACAAGTGATTAGCAGCTTATTTTCGTAAGCTGCAAATCTTCATATTGATTTACTTTATTTACCTAGTACACCACACCTAACATTAATTTTCTCTACACGCAACAGCAACGTTTCGATGATGCCTAAGATTAAGTAGCAGCGGCTTAGAAAGGATAAAACAAACTCAGAGAGACAATAATGTCTTACTATTAATATCTGACAGAGTCAAAGACGAAAGGGCAAAATGAAGTGTATGTTCCCTTCTTTTCAAAAGTCCTCAGCTAGTTATGAAAATACAATTTACACAAAGAAATACAATTTGCAATATTTACTTCGAATCTTACAGTTACAATCAACCAGTATACAAGGAATACATGTCAAAATAATCTTTTTTTGGTGAAATAATAGTCAGTGAGTTAAGCAGAAAGTAGAGTTTGGCAAATATGTACAGTACCACAAGTCACTGCACTGTGTCAGCAAAGTAAGACGAACATCACAGTAGTAGTCATAGTAACATCAGTAAAATACAAATTCGACTCGAGAAGAAAAAGTAAATTTGTGGAATGAAAGGAATGTAAAAATTTCAAAGTTCAGGATTAATTGCAATACAAAAGTGAATGCATCCGAGTTATTTTGATAGTCTTCTACTAATGATTATAGTAATCATGTTAACCCCAATCGGGTGACCTAAACCTACTCATTCGACTTACATCAACAATCAACAACTTCATCGACTGATTCCACATTTTGGTTGGGTCACCTCTACCTTCCATTTAAGCATTGACGCACACCAGCAACATTTTGCATTTACAGGGTGAATACACTGTTAATAGATGACTTACTGTTGATTTCAGTCTAAATACTTACTAAACGTATGACTAAACAATATCAAAGTTCAAAGGTCATTGTAAAACCCACGGGTATCAATAAATGGATATATGTAATGAATTTTACTGAATTAAGAAAAATAAACAGGAATAAATGAAAATATAAGATCAGAGTCATTGTAGCAACAATGTGCATGCTTGTAGTATGATAAGGAAGGCGTTTATATACATAAGAAGATTGAATTTTATCAAGTTAAAACTTGTAAATGATACAAATAATTGGATAATCCAACCACATTCCAAACCAAGCAAATAAAGTAAATAGAACTATTGTGAACATAGGTTAGGTCATTCATTATGAGTTGCTGTTGAAAGCTACTGTTCTATAATATTTGACTGGTAAAAGACTAATTGATCCTGATCAGACGAGAAAATATGAATATGTCTGACATTTTACATAATGGCTCAATTATCAACGACTCAGAAGCTATCATAAACCTTTTTCAGTGATATTTTCGTACACATAGTTAAACTCTGAGATAACAATGAATCAGAAGTTATGCGCACAATTAATAGCTACTTCCAATCAATTGCATTTCATTTATCTTCATACCAGCACGACCATAAACTCATTTAAAAATCTCCAAAAAGTAATAGCGGAGACAAGCTGGGGTCTATTCGCTTCAAATATGAAAGGCTTCATATCCCAGTAGTCATACTGAAACTGTGTATACATTCTTTATTAACAGGTATCTACTCAAAATAAATATATACAACCTTGTTCTATATTTGTGAACAGATTAAGTAATTATTTGTCCATATCACAGTTATGTAGAGATTAATGGGAAAAACACCGTAGATGATACAATTTGTCTTGAATTATCAACATGATTTCCTTAAATCTAAATGTTACATGATTTATCACTTCGAATTCATTACATTAATCTTCCCTAACTGCAATCTTTGGCATTTAGTTTTAGTATTGTACTTTGACATATCTCAAACTTTTGATATGACTGAGATACCAGTACCGTATAAGCAAACTCATTATCCTATGGAGTAAGAGATCCCATGCTTAGCTAGTTAAATTCTTCTCGCAAATCAAATACTAAAAATAAACTCTTTTCCATCGAATTCTTATCCAGTTACAGGTGTTGTAATACAAGGTAGTATTTTAGACCTTTTAATATTTACAGCCCATATAAATGATATTTGTAATCATTGTAGTATGCGTTAACATTTTTCGGATGACGATTATTTTGAGGCACTGCATTTAATTACTTCAAATGAGCTCGCCTAAATATAAAGTTGCATCACTTCTTAACATACCAAGGTGGTCTAATAGTTATCAAAATGGGATGTGAAACTTAGGGCTTTTAAAATGGATCTTTTTGAGGATCGTTACCTTGATACGGACTTAACCGTAAACCACAGAGTTATCCAAATTTAATTCATCAGTTGACTTAGAACTCAAATACACTCACAATTAGTCATTTTCAAAGAAGGCTAAAATCTAGACTTGAATCATACTGACCCGTTTAAATTGTATAGTACGTACATTTTATAACGGCGACTCTCATATTCTGTCATATGAAGTACTAGTCTTAATAATGGTAGAATGCTCTACATTTATTCACGTTAAATATAAACTAATATTAGGATCTACCCAGTATCACTTTACACTTTGTACTGTTGAGAGATGCTAATGAAATTATAAGGATTTTAGATGTATGAGAGCTTTATTACTGCAATTACTGGAATAATCAACCTGTAATATATTCTATATTTTTTCAAATCACAAACACGATATTTTGACCCTGCTACCTAGAATAGATACAGGAAATAAAGGACTTGAGCGCCCGTCAACTACTTTACAAATCTTAGAAGTGCGATAGGCCTTAAGAGGCTGACGTCTGATGAAATCACTTCATGGGTTTAGAAGCTCATTTACTAGCGTAACACACTGTGAATTGACTGAAATTAACAATGCGAGCAGTTGGATGTTGACCCGATCGTCAAGACGTTAAGCGCAAACTCTGAAAGTGGGACTAAAGTATAGTGCTCGATCAATGAAAATCTGGAAAACAGTTTGAAGATAACAGAGAACTAATAGCCCACACAAATAAGTTTGCTTACCAAACAGTTGGGTGTTGTGCAGCAGACATTATGTTTGAAGAATCCGTCTGCTGTTTTTCACCTTGATCTTCTGTGAAAATTTGCCAATTAGGTGGACCTACTGGTCTAGATAAAGAAGAGACTGTTCTGGTTGTAGTTATCTGTAGTTAAAAAGGGTAAACAAAAATGTTTTCGGTCTTCTTCTCGAAAAAGCATAAAAACGACAGTGTGCCATGAAACAAAAATTTTGATTACATAAAGGATATTTCAGTTTAATAAACTAGGAAGGTTATTAATTATAACCATCTCAAGTAATGACATAGAGATGCAAACCCAGTGAAACATACTTTGCTTAGAGCACCCAGATACTACTATTAACCTTTCATTACAAATGCAGCTCAGAAACGTGTATAAGATATTGATGAGGTTCATTAATTAAAAAATCAATAATATGGCTACAGAAGTCATTTGTAAATTGGTAGACGACTAAGAAAGAATGTGAGAGTTTACTAATTAAATTTCAAACCTACATCAAATGAAGTAGTTAGGATGTATTAACCAACTAGCAGCCTCAAAATACTAGTTAGCCTGGAGGTAAGTTGTAAAAAACCCAAGAGAAATCAGATAAAAATACTGTATCAATCTATAAGGTCATTAATCGTTGATCCAAGAAATATCGAAAAGTGTACGTCTTCAGATTAGGGTATCTACAAAACTTATAATCCATCCACATCAGAGTATGATATCCATTTCAATCAGTAGGAGCTATCTGTAACTGTCTGTTTATGAACATTTAAGTGTAGCGCAATCCGAAATTATTCATGATAAAGCACAAATATGGCGAAATTTAAAGTGAAAAAGTGAATTGATTAATATATAGATCAGTTATCTAAAAATGAAATGTTCATAATAAATAAACTATGCTACTAACAAGTAGTACAAATGAAAGTGTAAAAGAAAATGAACAGACAATTCCCATCAAAGCAATCATTAATAGATATTTACGTAAAGAGGATTACAGACTGTTACATTTTTAATTCATTAGTAGTTAGGTGTGGTAATATCACAAAAAAGAGTATTAATTAATAAACAATGAAGCTTAAGAGAAAAAAATGATAATAATAACCACAACAATTAAAGAGGGGGGAGTACCAAATGACCCTTAACACGAGATGCAGACAGAAAGGTGAAAATTCTCTTCAGCAAGAAAAGAACAATAAAAGGTGGAATAATGGGCGAATATATTTGAGTTTATTAAAGAAACTTTATTATTATTAGTATTTTTATAGATTTACAATTGTTCTACAGTTAGTTATACAGCGATTTACTGAGAGCACACGGTAATAAAATAAATAAATCTAGTTTTTAATCGAAGTCATAGAGATTGTTGACCATGAAGTTGATCATCATGAACCGATATGGGTTAGATAGTCGTTTAAAACTCAGGTTACTGAACAGCTGTTACATCGGAATATGGGAAACTTAAGTAGCATGAGCTGAAGTCCCTATGGAGGTTCGAGATTAGGAACCTTAGGCTTAAAGATACATGTTTAATCCTTAGATTACTCAGTCGGTAGCTGATACTTCTGACAATAGTCAATACCCAATCGGGACATATGGTGTACATGGGTGAGTATCCCAAGACTAAGAAGGAACACCTATCCTACACTTCCTGGTTTACAACGGTTAACTAACCGAGGTGGTTTGTGATATCAATTTCAAACTTGCTTCTCCGACTAATCTTCCTCAGATGGAAAGACACACATAAACGAGTACTCCAACCAAACCCAATCACCACAAAGATTGATTATTATATTCTCATTCAAAGATGCCTTGCCTTAATCTGTATAACACAGACGTTGAAAAAAAATCAAATTATTTGTACTAGTACCAAGAAAGAAGCATCATGAAATTTCAGCGAAAGATTAGTACACCACATTTCACAATCTGCTTGTAAATTCAACTAATAATAGATGCTGCACTACAGTATTGTGATGAAGTGAAAAAAAAGAGGAGAACTATCAGGCATTAAAAAATTTAGTCCGAAAAGATGGGAATAAAAGTTATGAGTCAAGAAATATTGGAACACAAGATCGTGAGGTAGATAATTAATGAATACAGTTATGCTAATGAGAGAGACTATGATAACCGCTATTGCGCAGACTCCAACCAGGTAATGTGTATCTGTCAATAAGGGTAAGATCAATAGTCAATGACCGCATGCGATGATGCTGTATTTCGGTCACCTTGACCCTGCCATTTTTTCAACTCCCACGCCAATCATCATCACGTGCAGAGGTAGATGGTGGCTTCGCGCAAAAGCACGAGAGTCCAAATTGGTGGCTTCGCGTAGTAATAAATGTCCCAGCCACCTTGGTCGATGATGATTAATATTCTTATCAAATGATTTACCAACTTCTCTCAATATCCTGCGTCTAGCTTTACCATTTTTAAAGAGGTCATTCCAACACACAAGGGCAATGATTCGAAGATGTCTATGATCAAATAATTGTAGCTAACAAATATCACCTCGTTAAAAATAACGTTGTGCAGCCAATCGTTACACAATACATGTGTTCTTTCGTTAGTAAACAGATGTTTCGTCACGAATGACGTACACATAGATTATGAATAATTAAAATATAGACTTGCTTGTGCTTTATTCCATGGCCCAGGTTCCTGTTCATTTTCTTTTTTCCAAGATGACGGAATACCAACAGGTCTTATAAAATCTGATGTTTTATTATCAAGGAATTGTAAGGCAGAATTTTCATTGATTACTGGTAGATCACGTAATAGTACTGAATTTTCATCCGATGATTTATCTTGTTTAATTCGAAAAATACATTTATTCGAAATAGGTTGAGATGACTGGGCAACTCCAAGACCAGATTGATTTGCTTCATAGAGGTTAATGTAGAAATAGAGATGCGGTTAAATCAATATGCTTTTATTGTTGTTCCAGATAACATAATAAGAATTCACTTAAAGGATTCAGAAACAACAACAAAAAGTATTATATCATATTTCATAAGACACCTGCCCCTATAATCAAGATCTAATGAAAGATGAAACTTTATCCACTCTCATTTTGTTTAATTTAAATTAAATCGAGTAACATCAGTTAAGATAAATAGTAGTGTGAGGCAGTTACCCAACAATGGCAATGAACGAGGTTGCGAAAACGCATCACGAATGGACTGAATAAAAATATCAACCGTTGGGAGCCTACTCAGTGGTTTAATGGTAAAGTGTTCTTCGAAGGGCCAGAAGGTTTTTAGTTCGATCCCTGATGGGGTCATGGATAGAAACTGCTGAAGGGCTCCATGCTAGGACAAAATAGTTTTCTTAACCTTCCAGGTGATCAATGGTTGTCTATGTCAGACCTATTCGTAATATCAAAGTGATACCCAACAATCTACGCAGCATCTAATTACAAAATATTTAACCCTTTCCGTTTTATGTAATTATGCTTTGATTAAAGTAAACAGCCACCATTAAAAATATGAGAATGAGAAAAACACGTAAACTTGGGTAAACTATACACTAAAGCAAAAGACAGTAAAACATGGATCATTTTAACTTACCGTGCCACATTTCTTTAGTTCTCAACACTGGAGCAACCAACTTATTCTCTTGTGCGCCAGTTTCAATTAAACGTAATGAAGCTAATTTCTTTCGTGTATTTTCATTTTGATTTTCATTACAAGAACTATCAGCAGTGAATGTATCAATGGTATCAGATGGTGTAACAGTACACTTTAAATAATTCTGGTATCGATGAAGAAATGCTCTAGAAAAGTGCATAAAGTAATTTAGAAAGAAAAAAAAACATAATTCTGTTAGAAAGTAGTCGATAGGAAACACTTGTTGAATTATGTTTCGTGAATAGTTGGCATTCTTTAACTAAACGTAAGTGCAATTCTGATGGAGTAGATGCTTATTATAATAAGCATCTGGATCTGATTGATATAACGTTATCATCACTAATAAGCACTAGATAAAAGTCGTACTGCTCACAGCTAAGTGGGGAATCAACATAAAGATTTGAATAGTTGGTTTCGAAGTACATTATTTTCGTCGGAGTACATTAATGATGTTTGTAGCTATTCAAACCGAAGTAAGAGGAGTGGTGTTGGGATCGTACTAAAACCTACATCATGAAATCAGGATCCATTAAAAGCATCAAATATTTCGAAGTATCACATTCTTTCTGGATAATCTCCGTGTAAATAAACTAAGAATATTGACCATCTTTTATGAAAAAAATAAAGTATCTTATGTCACATTTGATATTATTAGTGTTGAAAGATTAGAGAGCATAAAAGAGAAAATATTGTTCGGTCAGGAGTCCATGCTTATTAGCATGCATCACAGTAAATCAATGTGGAAACCATAGTTAATGTCAATCTAGGTTATATTCCACAGTCTTGATGTTAGTATGACTGTAAAATATTCGATTTCTAGTGTATCAATAGAAACAATTCTGTCTTATATTTCGAAAACCTAGCTTCTCGGAACTAATGACATTTGGCGACTTAATGTAATCAGGCATCGCTGGTGACAATATCATGTATATATTTCTAACTCTCGGAAGCTGATATGATCATTCAATTAATGCTACCACATTGGAACACTGACATCAGTGTATTGGTTACGTTTAATTAATACTAGGCAACAGCTTCTATGTCTCGCATTCATTGGCATAACTGGGACTGGCAAGGTAAATTGGACAGGCAATCAATTTATCATATGGCTTCATGGAATAAACTAATGTCTACTGACCCATTAGTACTGTCCGATTGGGGTTTTTTCAGGTAGTCCGATGCAGTAGCGATCCTACTGTAGATTTCTATTATACTCTTTATAAAGTGAGAGTAGCTCCACTTATTGTAAGAAATCTTTCTTCGTCGTATTTTTTGAGTGAATCGTATCTCCTGTTCCCTTCATTACATTCTTACCTTTTCTGATTGAAACTGCCTTTTATCTCTTATATCTACACAATATTATCTTTAGAACTGCGTAAAACAAACATTTTTCAGTGCCTAATTATTTATGTGTTTAAGTGATGATAATAGTAATCAACATAAGTCTACAAGTACTATTGAAGAAATTAATGATATTTTAGAGATTTCAATCGTATATACGATTCAAGTTATACACGACATTAATCAGTCATAAGAAATTGGATCAACTGAATAAATGATATGATCACTGCAGTGATGCACATTATGTAAGTCAATATACATACATACATACATGTATCTTTATAACGTAAAGTAATACTGTTCACTTTTGTAAGCAAAACTACATTTCTTCAATGTCATAGTAACAACAACAACAACAATTCCAATCACAAACAAAATCCGAATAGTTAGTAGTACAATTCCTTGTAGATAGATAGCTCAATGTGTATGTGTGTAGATTCGTGGTTAGATTGAATGATACGAAAATATAATAAATGAAAATAATGAAGTTATATTCATAATAACAATTAAATATGAAGTATTGTTGACATTTTATGCATTTATAAATCTAACCTTATCTTGAATATAAACAACAAAGAAATACAAATCTATTGTATACAAGAGCATCTTAATAACCGTTGGACAAGCTATTGATCATATGAAGTTAATAGTTAAGTGAAAAAGATGTTAGAGTCTGTGAAACGATAGTTAATTGGGTTAATCTTAATGTCAACATCAACTGTGAGATGTGAGTACACTCATTAACGAATCATAAGAAGAATTCAATTTCAGCAATCAAATATTCGTTGATGATGATGATGATGAATACTTAAGCATTAGATGACTATTCTGTTGAATAAAAACTACCAAATGTATCCATTACACATACTGTATGGTAGGAGAGGGCAAAAGTGAAGTGGTATTGACTATGTTTTCCGTTACACTTCTCTTTCCAGAATATATTTGGTGTATTTATAGGTGAAAGTTTTAATTCCCTAATATTAAATTGGAAGTTTGACATAAGGTAGCAACGTTTGTCCGGTAAATATTGAAAATCATATTCTTAAAAAAAACTTTACAACAGTAGAGGGAAATTCGTAGAATAAGGTGAAGTGCATAACTTCCGGATCTACATTCTTTAATTCTTTCTTTCTGTTGTCAGACGGAAGTAACACTGGGAATACTGGTTCTCTGAGAGAAATATCTTACTGATATCACAATCCTCATTACAATCAGGAGTACGATTACGTCTCAGTCAGTCAGTCAGTTACAACGTAGAACTTTGTACATGCGTACATCAGTTCAAGTTGCCATGCCTCAATTAGCAGATAGAGATTAAATTGTCGGACCAAATCCCAGAGTAGGGGAGGTAGTAACAAAGTAAGTACTAATAGAAAAGCATAGAGATAAGAGATGAGATTTGAGATATAAAGTGATTCAGTAAAGAGTAGATTATAATAAGCTCAAAATTAGAATTTGGAGGAAGACAAGGAGTGGATGCACCTGCGCCATTGCCAACGATTTTGAGCCATATCACTTAAAGTCTCTAGCCATTTGTTACGATCATCGTGTGGGCCCCAACCAGGTAGTCTACATCTATTAACATGACTCAGCCCAATTGTCAATGACTTCATGGATTGGTGCCATGTTTTCGTTTGGCCACCCCTAGCTTTCTTCCAGCCTACTCCAACAACAGACAACATTGCTCGTCGAGGTAGATGGTGGTCAGGCATACGCAACACATGTCCTAACCACCTCAGCCGGTGAAGATTCACTACTTCATCAATAGACTTACCGTATTTACCTAGTACTCTATTCCTAACCCATGCATTGCTTACTCGGTGGTCCCAGCAAACACGAGCAATATTTCGGAGACATCTATGATCGAATACTAGGAGCCTACGGATATCCTCTATCCTTAAAGGCCATGTTTCACATACATAAAGTAAAACGGATCTGACTGCTGCACAGTAAACGCGTCCTTTCGTCACTAAACGAATGTCTCGCCTACGCCACAAGTGACGCAGGTTGGCAAAAGCCGATCGGGCCTTATGTATACGTGCCGAGATTTCATCGGACACTAGACCGTTAGGACTGATGAGGCTCCCGAGATAAGTAAAACGGTTAATGCATCCAATAGTTTCACCCCCTATCACTAACTTTGGTGCCGAATTAAGCCAGTCCTGAAGTAACATTTTACATTTGGATGGGGAGAATCGCATCCCAAACATGCTTACATTCAAGTTTAAGGTTGTCAAAAAATTTTGCATTTTATCAGCATCTCCTGGAAAGAGGTCAACCCCAGAGAAATCAGATGATGACAATGTTAACTCTAAAAGTATGTCCATGATAAAATTAAATAAAAATAAGGAAAGCTGACAACCTTGACGAACACCACTAGAAGTGGTCAATTCCGAAGACAATCTGCGATAAGCTCTAACACGACATGTGGTGTTCGAGTAGAGAGCTTGTATAAGGTTAATAAGGTCAATGTACTTCTCCGGTACGCCTTTCAATGACAGACATTGCCACATAACCTTACGATCAATAGAGTCAAACGCCGCCTTAAGGTCAAGGAATACAGTTATTGTTGGGCGTCTGAAAGTATGCCTATGTTCAAGAACCTGCCTAAGTGTGAATATTTGGTCTATACAACCACGTCCGGGTCTGAAACCACCTTGGTTTTCTCGAGTTTGCTCTTCACGAGCTTTAGTTAGACGTCGAAGTATTATTAAAGCTAGTATTTTAGACACTATATTCGTTAAACTGATTCCTCGGTAATTGTCACACGAGGACTTCTGTCCTTTTTTAAAGACTGGAATGGTTAGTGTTCGAGACCAGTCAGATGGGTATACGTCTAGTTCCCAAATTCTAGCCAAGATCTCAGTTAATCCAGCTGCTAAGACTGGACCACCTTCCTTAAATATCTCAGGGGTCAATCCATCAGGTCCTGCCGCTCTCCCTCGCTTTAAGTTTCCAATAGCCTTCACAACCTCACTGAGACTTGGGGGACCAATGTTAATTTGCCATTCAGATTGTTTGGGGATGGTGGGCAGCAGGGATGACGCCGTGGGCCAGTTGAACTGTTCCCTAAAGTGTTCTGCCTGTCAGTCTAATCTTCTAGATCGACAGTGAATAATGGAACCATCTTTTTAGGAGATAGTTTCACTTACAGTTGGGTTCCTGATACCCGTTTCCTTGATAAGTCTGAACAGTTGCCTACTGTTACCTATTGCCGCTGCCTTTTCCATCTCTTTAGCTTTCGCCACCCACTACTGCTCACGATCATTGCGTAAGCTTTTGATTAGTTTGTGTTTAAATTGCCTACGTTGCTCATCATGTTCAGAACCAGACGGGATGTGTTGCCGAGTATCTATCAGTTCAGCAGATGCAGCTGAAATCCACTTAGTTTTCCTAACCTTTAGGTCTAGTTTATTAATAGATATTACTGCTCTTTCAACAGCTTTTTGGATATCATTCCAGGCTAGCTCAGGTTGAGAACAGTTTACGCCGTTTACTAATTGGTTTTTTAGTTGTTCCTGGAATACATTCTTGACTTTTTCATCATTAAGTTGAATCCTGGGGGGGGATCCTTGTCGTGGATCTTTTACGTCCAGTGAGTCGCAGACTAATACGCGCTCTCACTAAAGCATGATCTGAGTCTAAACATGTGCTCTAAAATGAGGAGCAGTTTTCTATCGAGCCTCGCTAACGATGGCTAATAGCAATGAGGTCTATTCGAATCCAGCGTTGAGTTGATTGTGGAGGCCTTCGTGTTAACAGATGCCTTTCCTTATGATTAGAGTTGGTGTTTGCGAGAAATAAACGCTTATCTGAACAAAGTTGTAGTAACCGGTAGCCATTGTCTATTCGTTGAGCCTCAACACCGTAGGATCCACCTAGGTGCCTTTCGGTTTCATCTAGTCTACCTATTTGGGCATTAAAATCACCAGCCACTATTACTACATCAGTGCACTTAGCTTTACATAGAAAGTCAAAAAGCTTTCTGTAAAATTCATCTTTCACTTCATCTGAGCAACAGTCAGTGGGAGCATAGGCAGAGACAACAAAGAGACAACGGCGTGTGTCCCTATCTTTACGAGTCCTTACCGTTCCATTTAGACGGACAGCGCATAAGCGACTGTCTACTGGAATCCAGTCGAGGAGAGCCTGTTCAGCTTTTAAACTTAATACTATACCTACACCAGCAAGGCCTCGAGTAGTAGCAGTGGGGTCCCCGGAAACACGAAGAGTGAACCGAGCAGGTTTCTTTTTTTCACAAGGTGAGGTAAAGCGAATGACTGTGCTTGGATCCTGTATACGCGTTTCAGAGATGCAGCAGATATCGATGGAGTGGGATTCTAGAGTCATGGCTAAGGATGCCTGCTGTCCTATTTGACATAACGTTCGAACGTTGAAAGCTCCAATATACAACTTAGTGCGCGGTTTTAGGAGACCAGGGATAACGTTTCGTGAACTCAGACCAATAGTATTAGAGACGCAAGGCGATAAAATTATTTTAGAAGGATTAGGCATGGTGATAAGAGAGTTATTAAGAGTTGAAGGTGGGATTTGGCTTCGAACAAGATGATCTTGTGTGCTGTAAGAGGTATGAGGGCGGTTTTCACTTCCTGGCTGCCCACACCATGGAAGGGTGTTTCTTGAGGAACCTGAAAAAGAAGGTAGATTAGTGTCGGTCTTAGAGACCTGAGAGCGTGACCGCAGAGCCCAAGGGACAACTGCTTGAGGCCTGTCACGCACGGCCTTTTTATGAAAAGTTTTTCGAGCATTAGCTCCGCACTTAAAAGCCCTTAGTGGGTACCCATACCGCCGGAGACGGAGATCCGTGAGGTAGGGTGAGGTGTGACATTTTTAGGGCCAACCTTTTCTAACCCCTCCTTCCTTGTGAGAAGGCAGCATCGCTGCAGATGCTGGTTGTTCGAGGGAAACACCTTACTGCTGTCACATCCCTCTGCAGTCAGCAGTACGACTTCGCCCTCAGACCTTGAGTAGCTGCTTTTAGTCTCATCGTTCTCCAATCGACCTGCCTGGCATGGTAGAACCTACAGGAACATATGTTCCAGCCAATATAGCTCGGTTGGGTCATCACGATAGGCAAGCCCGACCACCACGTCAAGGTAGCAGCTACGGTCGGGACGATTATGTCTACATAGGATGTTTAACAATTCATCTTTTGTGTACTTTCAAAGCTATTTGTAACAATTTCAAAACGCTTAACTTTTGTATCCAAAAAATGTGTACAACCTCTTTTTATATTTGGCAATTATATAATTATTACTATTTCGTTTGTTCACCTAAAAGGATAATAACAGAGTTCGTTGAGCTACATAACGAACTGAGATAAGTGGGAATCTTATCATTAAACGTTGACACACTGGTGATGATAGCTTAGCACTCTATGAGAATTTAGTATCAGGAGTTAGATTGTGAATGCATAGTGCGCCTGCACAGTTGCATAAAACAGCTGTTTAGAAGTGTTTCTTGGTTCTGAATGGTACTCAACTAAGATCAATCAGTGATGAATAGAAATAACGAAATAAAACGGATCACCACAAAACTACATCAACTTAGTAGTAGTAATAATAACAGTGAAAAATAATCCACAAATAAATGTTCCTTGAATATACAAGAAACAAACTGATTTCATTGTTTTAATCATAAAATACCTTTTAAGAATAAAGAAAAAATGAATAAAGTACGCGAAGAATGAACAAGGGGGGTGAAGAATAAGGAGAAACAAAAATAATCACGAAGAAATAAAACAGAAAACCAATGAAACGAAATCGAATCAATGACCCAATAAATAAATTGTCATATTAACAGAAAACAAAAAGTACGACAGATGGTCACGAATGAATAGAAACAACTAGTAAAACTTTATAAAATAATTTTTTTCATTAGATTGAAAATTAATTCGTTATGATGACGATAATAATACTGATGGAAGATGTGGTAAAATACAGGTCAAGTATTATCACTAACATTATGCAGCCTTTTTGTAAATAAACAATATCAGTCTCTACTTTCTTAAGTACACGATGATGATGTTACCTAAGAAGATTATGATAGTCATTGATCACTGAGTAATGCTCAACGCCACATTTGTT
The DNA here is from genome assembly GCA_025215515.1 of Schistosoma japonicum. NCBI lineage: Eukaryota > Metazoa > Platyhelminthes > Trematoda > Strigeidida > Schistosomatidae > Schistosoma > Schistosoma japonicum. The sequence continues at coordinate 1,518,701 of CM046061.1, forward strand.
AAATCAATTATTATTTGGTAGAATTCTGTCGATTACATGTCTTCGAAACATTAGTTATGTTAGTTGAGACCATCGAGTGACAAATGATGAGATCCAACGCAGCTTATTAATGAAAAATAGTGAACCAGCTGTTAAAATTGTAGACTTTCATAGACCAAGGTGGCTTCAACGTTGACTATGTACCCACAACTTCAGCCTAACTCTGTAAGCAATCATAACTAGCTAGTGAATAAGATGAAAAAAAAAAGCCGAAGGCATTTCAATCAAGACATACCATTAGTCCATGAAGGTAACTGCTGATGTGGGTAATGTTGAAAGGTTTACAATAACTGGTTAGGGTTCCCGTGATTATGTTGACCAGTAGTTATGGGTGTGGGGTGACACAGGTCACAGTAGAACAAATGCATTCACTGTTTGCCCTCTATCCTAAGCCTTAAAATGATTATACATCACTGTTTCTGGCAGTTAGTTCTTCTACTGAAATTTTACTATCTAAGTCCAATTGTTTTTTCGTGATCACTGATGTTATTACTGCTTTCGTTACTCTCGAACAAATCTTGCCGTGTTAACGAGGTGAGGCAAAATTAGACTGATAAATAAGTCAGGTTCTATGTTGTTCGTAATTGACTGATATAGGTTTGTAATCTATCAAATTTTAAGTTAATGAATACATTTCTTTTTGACAACTTTAAAATTGGTTGAATCAGTTAGTTTATACTACTCCAAATGACATAAAGGAGACACAACTCTACACATTAATAAGTAGTATAAGCAATACATTAATAAAATTGTATAACAATCAACAGAAAAAATTAGCTTTAGATTAATAAATTATACACTTAAAAAGTGCAAAATAAAAGATGGATCTATGGAACAATTTAAGACAAAAGTAAATGGAAAAACATCAGAGAGAAGAAAGAAGAGGTAACGAGAAAAAACGATGATGAACGAGTCGGAAAGAGAATGATCAATTATCAGTTAGTCAGTTCAGCCAATTTTATAAGTTTATTCATCTTAATTAATAAAACTTACATCGATACGATGATATGTGAATTACAAAGACAAAGAGTAAATGAATTAAATTAAAAAAAAAAAAAAACACTAAGCATTAAGGATACAAAACGAATGAATGAAAAACCAAGCAAGTTATGACGTGATAATTAGACTAAGTAAATTATCATTGTTTGTACAATGGTTTGCTATAATGTGAAAATTGAAGGCAAATATATCAGTTAAATAGAAAATCAATCGTAATCCGAATATCGGTCAGAGATTTTGAAGGTGGATGATGTGAATTTGAATTCAAAAGAAAACATAGGTTTCATAAAGATTGCATATTTGCCTTGGTAACAAATGTTGACCAATAAGAAACCTATTTCAACAAGAGTTTTCTACCGACTGTAAAAGATAGTGAGCTACTATGATTAGAAGACACAGAACTTGATTACTATCGGAAAAAATAAACAAGATGCTGATCACGGTTTAGTTATTAAACAATCTAGACTATGATCATCCTGCTAGGTTAATCACAAACAACATATAGCCTAGAACATATTTGGGTAGCCTGAAGTTGGCATATCAAGTTAGTATGACGAATTCAAATTAACAAGACTAATACCACAATATAGTTTAACAAGTAGGAATAATACAGTATATAAATAAGAATAACGTAATTCAGCATTTTGGAGTAGATAAAAATCAAATGTATCTGAGTCGCTACTATTGACTGAACTATATCAGCCAATGTCTCCAACCATTTATTTCAAACAATCTGACCAAGTAGTTTGAATCGACTCAAATCAATAACCAATGACTTCATTAGCTAATGATACATTTTTGTTTGATCGCCTCTAGCTTTCTTCCATCATATTCCTACAGCATTTAACATAGTGCGTTGAGATATGCGACATTCGTGTTAACGTAAAATGCAATCTAACTCTCCAAGACAATAAATATCCACAGGATGATTAATCAATTTTACAGCTTCCTCTAGTACCCTTCGTTAAATTTTACCACATTTAACTTAGCGGTAACAATAAACATAAGCAATATTTCATAAACGTCTATAGTCAAAGACCTGGAGTATACTCATATCTTCTATTCTTACGACCCGTCTTTTACATCTATTGTTTTAAATGAAATCGAGTGCTAAATAGTATACTAATTACTTGGTAGGTAGATGGATATCTGGTTTGCTCTATAAATGACACTAGTTGACAAAAGCCAAACGATCATTCTGACAACAACGTATTGATTCCTCCTAGATAAACGAAATATTTGTTGATATTAATCATTCAATTACATCATGCAACTAAGGTTTAGTCAATCTGTTAGTAATATTGTAGATTGATATAAGAATTTTTGTTCAGTTGATTAGACTTTGTCAAATCTATTTCTACGATATCCATCCTTTGTGCATAATGACAACTTACTATCATGTTAGAGCATTTTGCGGTAATCTCTTTAGACAAAATTTTATAACTTCATCAAACAATCTATCGTTACTGTCAGTTTTCATGTAATAAATGAACTCTCAAATAGCAAAAAAAAAAAAGAAGAGAAACAGTTGTATTAGAAAGAGAATGTTATGGATTATTTAAAATGATGACAAATAAAATTGATAAGAAAAGTCTTGTAATTTTGTTTTTCAATTTACAATGTTAACATATGGTTAGAAAATAAATTTTCACATAAAACACTTTAGAAAATTATTTTTAACCATTTTCAATTTTTACTAGTGAATGATAATCGGTGACGTGATATAATTGTGATCTTCATTGAGAAGAGTATAACAAAATAATGCTAGTTGTCAACTCTTTGAGCTTATTTATTATGTACAGGTATATATACTTGGTTTTGAAGTTACATAAAACGAATTTGGTTGACCGATTGGTTGGTTGGAGGGTTTACATTTGAGACTTCATAGTTGGAAGCCTAGTGATTTTATGTCTATGATCTACTGGGAAATAAAGTATTCAAAGTGAGTTCAGAGAACCTTTAGCTCAATTCATCTTATACCTATCAAATAATCCAAAATTTGAAAATTCGAGCGATTGAAGAATCTTAACTGATCCTAAAAGTGATGGGAAGAAATAGTAACGGTATAAGATAAAAAAAAAGGACACAGGTCTAGAAAAACAGTAATTGTAGTGAAAGCTGAGTTGAAATGAAGAAATCCGATGTGAAAGATGTAAATAAGGAACACATCAGTCAATTATGAACAACAACTGAGAACCTAGTATCCATCTGCATAGGTGCATGTTTCATAACCAGATCAGCAAAGAAAGATGAATACCAAATTAGTGGTAAAATCAGTTGTCATAAAAACGATTAAACACAGAGTACACGATTCGATAAGTAAGCATATGAATTCGAGGAAAATTATAAAACAATGTCAAAACTCAAGATCTAAGAAAAGGCAAGTAGTGAATGCAACTGCTTTGACATCGGGAACCTCATCTATTTACAATCTTAGCCTCGTATATTGTGAAAATAACTTTAATAAAAATCACTCAGTACGTAAACTATTGAACTTGTATTAAGTGGTTGATTATTTAGTAAAACTCAGTGGTCAACAATCCGCACATCAAAAACAACAATATATTATACATATAAAGATCATAGTTGGAACAAGCTATCAAGAAACTAATGAGTTTTCAAATAAATGAGTTTGAAGTAATAAAATATTCAGTTACAAAATTCGATTCAATGTTTTGATTAAGAAGCGTCAACACAATTGAGATGGGATGGCTTGCAGTATAAGACACGAACTTTTATGTTGATAAAAAAATTGTTCCTTTTTAAACTGTTAGTATGATTCAAATACATTAAACTTTCAAGTGTCGATTGGTGGCTTAATGGTTTCAGCATTAAAATTTAAAGTGACACCTTGTGAGAAAAGCCCTCATCTCCAACAACTTCAATTAGGGTAGGTGTGTGTAGTGTTGCTGACAATTTTTTTAATAACTCATTTATTAAGTACAAAATTAGTTAGTCAAATATATTGCACTTTCCTTGTGTAGTATAAAAATACTACCTGGTTGCCTAACCGAAGCAGGTGATGCGGGGTTCGAACCCGAGACTATACAAGACAATATGAAATGTAATTAGCGATATAATTCTATGTTTAATAAATGAATTACTCTGTTCAAGTAATCGTCTCAATGATTAATCACAGAACGTTATGCACAACGAAGAAAACGATTTTCATCATAAAAGTCAAAATAATCATTTATAGAATTTAACGTACTCAGCTCTGTCTTCTAACCATAATAAAGGTTTAGCACCAGCGCGTAAACCATGCGCATAAATTGAAGCGATTTTCTGATAGTGCTTATACTTCTCAAGTAACTGACACCATGTAATATAAAACTCAGAACACATTGTACCAACACCTTGTCGAAATAATAATTCGAATAGTTCATTTGGTTCATCACAATATTCTGTCTGAAATAAATGATCATGTTAAACGACGGTGGTTTATAGAATGTAGTGTGAAAATCAGAAGAATATACACAGAATTAACTTGTAAAAGAGTTTAGCTATCACCACTATTTCAATGGCAATGAGTGACGTTTAAAGAGAATGTGAGCAGTGATAGAATTAACAATTTTCACACAACTGGCGCTTAAAACTTCATAGATTAAATGAAAAATAGTGCGATCGTTGATAAACTGTTTGAAAGTTTAACACTTGACTTCTGATAGAGTATCCGATGTCTAATAATGAAGAGTTATATACTAGGATTAAATAGCTGTCTAATGCTTCTCCGTTCAAACTGTGGTGAGAAACAGCATATTCAACAATCCGTACCACATCCAATAATGATATTTGAATAAGGTTAAGTCACGAAAATACAAGATGAGAGTTTATATGTAAATAAAATACATAGATTAGATCACCAATTAACTTAGATGACTATTGGTTTCTACAGGGTGATGTAAACCTGGTTAAAAACAAGTTACTGGACATTTTTACAGTTTTCGCTTTTTCCGTTTATAGATCATTGAGTCAGAGACATATATGGCAAAACATAATAAACTAATGAAAATGAATGATTTAATGCTGACAGAATGATGAATTCCAACTTAGTGGGCAAGTACACAGCTGTTTACTGTATCTATTATACGTTCATTTAGTCAAACTGAAAGGTATTCACGAATACAGAAATGTTCGGTGTGATTTCTTCCAATGGAGTGGCTGAAATGATAAATATAAAAGATGACCGGTTTAGGTAACTTATCGTTTAGTTTCGGCATAACCGTCGAACATATCACCATGGAGCTTTGGGAATATGATTAGTGATTCCCTATTGACAGTATAAACACTTTCCGTTCTAACTTCGTGGTAACATCTGTAAAGTATGTACAGATACACTGAAATCAAACTACATTGTTTGGTTAAACGAATCTAACTGTGCATTTTATTTCTATGCAACGCAAAATTATGTCAATCAGGTTTGAAACAATTAAGTAGAAAGTGTAGAGTGGAGAAGTTAAAAATTTCATCCTAATATAGAAATAATCTGTAAGTGTATGAATTTGAAAACGAGAAAATGATTAGGATAGTGATAATTAATATTATTATTGGTAAGAGAAAGAACAATAATTTAAGCAGATAATTCATTTTATTTTGTTAAGTTCTCATCATCAAATGCTTACTAACTGTAAATACTTTCTTCAACTTTCTGAAGAGCATGTAAGGTTTCAAAGGAAGAAATATATATTTAGAAAAGAATCTAGACAGCATAAAGACCTTCACAGCTTCAACTTTAAAAAAATTTAGCTAAATGGATCTGACACATGTTTTAATGATATAATGTACTATGAAAACAGTATACTGAAAACAAGGTTAGCAGAAAAGAGATACTACTAATTGATTTAATAAGAAGTAAATACTAAAACAAAAACATAAGACTTGAATAGTTATGGCAGAAAAGAGAGTATATTATCTACGACTGAACTTCAAATAAGGGAATACTGATGCAGCAAATCAAGGAAGAAATACTAACGACAGAACCATCAACTTTAATGTTCGCCGTACTCAGCGATACCTTTCTTCGTTAGCACCGGCTGAGGCGTGGAAACTTGGACAGATGCACATGTGCCAGGTTTTAAGTTGTACATACATACATACATGTGCAGGCGTAGTTAACAAAAAGGTATAATGAAATATTCGAATCATATTATTTTCTCTCTCCTAATTGACTAAGGACATAATATTAGGAACGTTAAAGCTTTCTCAGTTACATAACAAAGTCTCTGAAAATTTTCTTACAGGTTTAAGTCTACACTTTGTCTATGTAGCAGAAGCACAACATGTAGATTATTGAATGAGAGATTTAATATGATGAATCGACTTTCTTAAATAACCCCTGAATACCAAAAAGCACTGGATAAATGTTTCATCTCAGTTTAAGACTTCTTATAAAAGGCACATATACAATGCATCAAGAACTTTGGTGGAGAGAATCGAACCATTAAGTTACTGAGCTAACATCAAATATTGCAATTAATAAAGGAGATTAACTGTTGTCTTCATTAATTTTTGACCGATTTCGCTTCCATGACGTATTTATTTAATATAATATGCAGTACATAAATCATACTATAATTACTCTGTCTTTCTAAAAGTGATGGGGTGAGAAGTAACATGTATCAAAGACCATGAGACTGGATAAAATAGTTAAGTATGTGATAAGTTGTAAGCTAATTAAACTGTTATTATGAATAATCGGTTTGTTTAAACAAATTAGAAACACGAAAAATTTAATGGATTATTTTTACAGTTTGAAAAATAGATGTTTCTTATGCTTTCCAGATGCCAATTAACCTACTTCGATCTAGACATTTAAGTGGTACACTACTAGCCCTTCTATAAAGTGTGGTCCGAACTTCGAGTGCATTAACCTGTTAGACACATGATAATTTGATAGTATATTCACCCATGTTTCCCTTAAAAAGATGTTTAGCATCAATCAAAAGTGACTTTCACTTTGATCTGACACAAAGCGGATGATGAACCAGGAAGTATACCTTAACAATCTTCACTCGATTAAGACAAATATTAATAAATTCTATTGGATTTATAAACGACGGAACGATATCAAAAGATACACCACGGTAAACGCTAATCAGCAGAGGTCCGTATACCATTCACTCCATACGATTGGACAGCTATCACTACGTAGTAACAGTTAGTAATACTCCTCCGGTAGACTGTAAACTTGTAGCTATACGAGAGGATTTCTAATAAAAAAGCAAACTGTACTCAGCCTCGGCGGTACCAAGGCATTTCAGAAATAGATTGTCTAATCTTAAAAACTGTTTACATCATGGAATGTCTTTAGCTAGACGGATATTGAAAAGTGGGAAGCACCAAACAGCTTTTGTTCAAGTACGAGATACAACGACTTCACTGAGGATTAAGTTCATGAAGTTAGAAACTGTATAACAAGTGTGTTACTTTGAAACCTTTTAGCATATCTAGTCTCTTATAGGTCATTTATCTGTCTAACTATTTGTAGACTTAAGTTATCTATGATCGACAGACTATATAATAATGGATTACTCTAATGGATTAACAATACTAGCGATGTTAAACTAGGCAAAAAAAAGAAACCATTATTATATAATTAATGGCCTAGTTCGCTTAACTATTCTTCAACATAACCCCCCACATAGACAATATACACAAGTAAATGAAAGGGGTAAAATAGATTACCCTGTTAGAACTATAATAACAAACAACAGATAAACACAATCGGACACTAACAGTATTACATCTTTTATGTCTTTTCATCAGCTAATTTACGTAATTTCTGCATTCCTTCAGTGTCCATTGAAGAAGGAAAGTGAAAAAAAACTAAACAATAAAAGTAATTTTCTTATTTACATGATGATAGACATGTGTATATAAGATGAACATCAATGTTCATGAGCATACACACGCACACGAAACATGAGTACTTTATTCAGAATAGGCTTGTATCTTCCCGTTGATTTGTAATGGACTGAAACTGGTCAGCCTCTGTTGCCATATGTGCATCCTGAGCGGATTGCCTCTATATAGCGGTATTACACAAGTTATATTTAAGTTGGATTGTGACTGGCAAGTGGAATCAAGGATGCGCGTTTCGTCCTATTTGGGACTCGTCGGCTGGATTAGATATGTTCCCCGTTGCACAAGCGTGACTGTCTGGACACAGTACCCTAGTGGTGAACGCGGTGGCGTTTGACACGAAGCGGACTGAGTTCGAATCCCAGTGTGAACATCAACATTGGGATGCAGGTACATCCAGCCGACGAGTCCCAAATAGGACGAAACGCGCGTCCTGGATTCCACTTGCCAGTCACAATCCAACTTAAATATAACATGAGTACTTTATTTTTTGTCACTATAGTATAGTTATAAAAATTTGTCTAACACAAAATTAAGTTTATCTATTAAATGATAGATCTATCTAATCTTAATGACACTGTTTCTCTCTCCTCAGTGTTCACTCGATCCATCGATATCTGGGACGTTAGATCGGTCGGCCTTTTTGTATACACGAATACTATGACAATAATTTAAAAAAAATTGACATACAACTGGTATAAGCATATATTAATTTGTTTGATCAAAGATTTCATAATGTAATGATTTAAAACAAACGAATTTGTTATAATCAAACTAAATCATCAAAATAAAAAGACAATCATAGTAAAATATTATGTAATGAAGTTAGAAACGAGGGCAAGAGCTGTAGTTGCTTGGTAAAGTGACTTAATTAAAGTGGCTTTGTGGAGATCAGTTATTGTTTACATTCGTCGGAGATTGGTATCAGTTGTTTACCAACGATGACCACTACGTTATCTGGTAAATTGACAAAAGTGGGAACCTTATCAATATACAACAACTGGACTAGTGGTGTTGATAGTTAGGTGTTTTCCATAAAACCCGAAAATCTTGGGTTCAATCACTGATGGAATCATAAGTAAATACAGGCACTGAAGAGTCCCATATTAGGACGAAACAATGTTCAGTAATGTTCGATATATGGAAATAGTTAAATGTTGGACTGTAACGACTTAATGCTTTAAGTAATTAACCACGTACACATTTATGTATCCAGGTTTCTTCGAGGTTTGGGGATACTACTTAGCTGGATGATTTGGACCAGTAACTCAGTGGTTAAGACAGACAACTTTTAATCACTGTCATAGGTTCAAGTCAAATACTATTCAGCTCAATTTAGACATCCAGACGGTGTCCATTACTGTTACACATAAGGTGATACCTTAGGGATTAAAGCGTTCAACTTTCAGCCATTAAACTGTATGTTACGATCCCACTCCACTTATATCGATTTAAGTAATTCATTTAGAGGTGATATTCTTGGCACAAATTGAAGTTTAAACTTGAGTAAATAAACCTGTCCTTAGGAACAAAGTTAGGATATTAATTCGAGATATTATAAAATTATTTACAACAACAACGATAATGTTTAGGAAGCAAATACAAGTAGTTATGCTAAAACTGGAGAATTATGTTTCATTCCGTAAACAACTAAACTTAACAGCTAGACATTCTGTAGTAATAGTTTATACACTGAATGAATGAAAAATGGATATTTTAAAGCACCACCAACAAGAAGTTTTTGTCTTTGTAATGTTGCTCTTGTAATATAGTTGAATAATGTAGTGAGGAATAATGAGATTGGATGTGAGGTAAAAAGCAGTTTGATTGATGAAACTGTGAATAGTCGATGAAACATGTGACACACGTCTAGTTATCATATGGTCAACTCGATCTCCAGGTTTAGAAGAAAAATGTTGTATGATTACTGGTCTAGTAGTTGATTAGCACAGGTTCGACAGACATATTAGGCTTTTGGAAATTAACGTTACGTATAGCGTACAAAAAATGCATATCTATTAATCAAGTATATGTACCGCCCAGGAGTCTATTCTAATCAGGTTGCAATCCAGCGCTGATAAATAGTTGAAATATATATTGCGTATGAGCATCGAAGACAGAAGGTAAATTGTAGCTAAATCAAGACGTAGTATCAATCTTTGAAGTCATCAACTACGTAGAAGCGTGTGAATAGCTACAAACAACCCAATTTAAGTACGTGATAATCGCAAGCAATAATTAGAGACATTTTTAATTGCTGAGAATTATTTGCGATAGTACAGATGTATTCACTTTATCGTGTCCTTTATCCTGAGGTTAAACAATGATAACAAAACTTAAAAACCATGAATTAATTCTATCTACTCTTATCATTTTCTTGTTTTAAATCTTATGGGTAACCACTAGTACTACTACTACTACTACTACTACTACATTGGTAACTACATTCTATTCTGGTATGATATGGTCAATTAGACTGATGCAAATGCACTAAGTTCCAAGTTTCATATGATTAACACAACCTGAATCTACATACATTTATTTCAAACACTACTGATTATACTACTTGTATATGATGGTCAGCTGCACTTTACATGTATACAGACAGATGAAATATGTTTCAAAAATGTTACAGTAATAATGACCTGAATCAATTTAAAAAACCAACAACAACAGGATTCAAACAAGGCAATATTAAAAGTAACTGAAGGTATATAAAATACTTACACTTATGTAATACAATGACTTACAAGTTTAATCCAGTGTCCAACATAAATATCGTTGTTTTTTATTCCAGGTAATTCTGAAGAATCTCGAATACACCGATAAAGAACATTTTGTAAATCAGCACTTCTTCCTAATGAAGGATAATTCTCTTCAATCCATTTTATATACCTTAAATGATAACAAAAGATAAAGAAAAATGGAGTGATATGTACGTTTATGGAAAAGCCAATGAAAGTATCATAAAACTACATCAAATGAGTAACGGGTCCGAACTTAGAGTCACTAACATCAGTTGAAGTAGGAGACAAGTACTATTATTTAGTCAGCTTTTGTTCTGTGGCAGCGATAATTCAAAATCTAGACAAACAATCATTTAAAAAAATCCCTGTCATAGACTCACCTCAATGTAAACAAAGTAATATATAGCTATTACATTTTAGCATGGAGCCCCTTAGCAATGCGTATTTACAAATCTATAAGTAACTAAACTCAAACATGAAGAGATGATCGCATTGTCAACTGAATACAGTTACTTTTACAGTTAACTGGTGGGATATTTCAACTGATTTTGTTGTATTGACATGTAAGTAGATAATCACATGATTTAGGTGTACATTGCTAGGATGGAAACTGAATTAAACACTATGCAAGAAAGAAATTTGTAGTCAGTTGGTGTTTAGTTCACAATAAAAATATTAAATATGTTGATTCATGGTAATAATAAGTAGAATATGGTATTAAATGAAAAAAATATTGAGGCACATCTGATTCTAATCTGTCACCAAACATTACCAGCAACGATGACCACTAATAGATCTAACAAGACTCAGATCAATAGACAATAATTTCACAGATCACATGAACACATCAACATTCCATCATTTCTTTTTTTAAAAGAGTGGAAATAATACACTAATGCAAGTATACACTTTATCAATTATCTCCCGCCCTCCACAAAGAAAGGCTTCGAAACATTGCAACTAGAATAAATTACTTCGTACTAAGCAAGCTGATGCATAGATACATATGCAGTGAATTTATTTACTTCATCACAACTGCAATCATTCACTTAATTTTACAAGACATACACATTGTAAACGATTGAAAGTAGAATAAAAAAAGAGTAAAATAAATGAAAGAAATCAAATGATGGACATTACAATATAACAAATGTATTCATCTAATGCAAGTTAAACAAATAACTAAGCAAAAATTATGAACAAATAGGTAAAGTAAATAATCCTACTATTAATACTGTTTACAGTAATAGTAATAATAATAATAATAATAATAATAATAATAACAATGTTATCATTGTTTACCTTGTGAAGCCATTTCACATGAAAATGAAAAATAAATAAGTATTTTTATAAGTAAACAAATGTCAAGTCACTGTCAAGGAATAACAAGAACACGAAAGGTGCATAATAACAGAGTACCAAAGCCCAATAATGTTAATAATAATAATAATAATAATAATAATAATAATAATAATAATAATAATGTATTTATTAATATGAAAGGCGAAGAAATAAAAGCCACAAGAAGGAAAAGGCAAATGATAAGAAGCAAAAGCAATAATTTGAAAGAATAATGTAGAAATATATCAAAAAGTTGGAAATATGACTTAGATAGGAATCTCCAACTTGCCCCCCCCCCTCCTCTTGATGTCCAAACAAAGAAAAACGATCTTTATTCAAATGTAAACACTATCCAATGAAATCGATATATACAGAGGGAAGCTAAATAGAAAGAAAAATATTATCGAGTACGATGATTCAGAAGCACTCCATACAGATAAACAGAGGGACAAAAAAACAAATGAAAGATAAGTCGAACGAAAGTAAGAGAAGAAGGGTATATTTAATGTGAAAAATGTGAGAGAAATAAGTTGTGCAGTATGAGCTCACAATTAATTTTAATCTATTTGGTTCCCGTCAACTACTGGATACAACTTATAAAGTAAAATTTGGTTGGAATTCTGGTGAAAAAAATATCAGTGTGCTGTAACAAACTTCCAAATAAAGTTCGATTTAATTTGTTGCATCATCATATCGTTTTGTAGTCTTCTTTCTAAATACTTGAACTTAACTCATGTCATTCTTAATCCATGTTCCAACTCTTCATTGAGGAATCATCAAATTACTATGCTATAATTCTATGTTACTGCATTGATCGATCTTTTAAAACCTGCATTTGGATTTCAAATGAATATATAAACAACATTCGGTTCAATAATTTCAACTTTATTCGGAAGTTTGTTACAACAAGCTGATTTGAATTTCATCTGAATTTCAAACAAGCTTAACTCTATTAGTATAGTTTACTTACTTTTGGTTATGTAATAAGTTGTATTCGGTAACTGATTGGAACCAAATACAATACAATGTCATCACATTTTGTAAAACTCATTGTTTTATTCCCTTACAAGTTATTGAAAAGGAACGATGTGCATGAAATGATGATGATTATGAAAAACAACAAAACATCTTTGATGCCATTATGTTAGCACATAAAAGAATGAAATACTTATAATGGATTTATACTACTAATTAATATAATTTATGCAGCAATCATGTACCAAAGTCAATCAGCCCAACATGTATACATGGCAAGAGAAACCGACAACGGTAAGATAATAAACACATAAAAATCAATGTCTTATTGATTTTCTTTCATAATTTCATTGAATTAACACCCGTATATCTTAGCCATTCAGTTGTAGTTGTAAAAATAAACTCAGTAATTATGTCTGTTTAACCTCGGAATTTGAATATTCAGTCACAATGGAAATAGAAGATAAACATAAATGCATAGACTTTAGGCATATATTGTTACTAAGTATAAACCTTGACTAATTGCTGATTGCTTCTTGTAAAGATTATAAAACTGAATGTTTGAAATAATGATAAACAAAAGTCTACTGGAAAAAATATGGTGAAAACGAAGGAAGCAAGTGACAATAGAACGAAAAAGAATTAGTCATAAAGTAGAAGCGAGACTTACAAGTTATAGCAATATGAAGAGGAATGAAACGAAATCTAATATCGAAAACTGATCTCAGTTAGACAACCAATGAAAACGATGGAGAGATAGACAGCTGTTTCGTCCAAGTATGAGTTCATACTTGCCGAGAATGAAACAGTTATTACCAATGACAATCGATAATCGTCACGCTGTATCGCAAATTGATAGGAGTGGGGATTCTATCGATTTGATGTTAGCCCAGTGGTGTAGTATATTAGAGGTTCAGCAACCTAAAGCCCCTCCGGCGAAATCTAGGATGTGCACTGCTGAGGAGTCTCATAGTACAACACAACTGCCTTTCAATGCTTCCTGGTTTACAATGGTACCCTATCGACATCAATTTATGACAGATTCAGTCATTAATAAACATAAAGAGCAAAATCGTAGGTCAATAACGAGCTAGTCAAATAAAGACATAGATAATAGGTTTACTTATCGATCAACATATAACAAACACATATGACAAAAAGAACATCCACTTCAAGATTGTTAGGCTTAGCCCAAACGCTAACGTCCTTGCCAGTATTCGATGGTTAATATTTGTAAGTCTAGTCAATTTACGTTAGAATATGAGAGATTAAATATCTAACTTGATGATTTTATTCAGAAATCCCATAAATATTCCCTGTAAATAAATCCCATACTAAAAAAGAAACATTGTTTGGTGTTTCACTGTTTTCAGTGGTTGTCTAATCAACATTCATTTTCGATAAGTCATTCAACAATCTGTTTAGCACTAAATCATTTTCAAAAAAGATAATTGAAATAATGATTTTCAGTTAACTTATTGAAAATCTTAAAGACCTAATTATTTAATTATAAATTCTTGAATGGTATCAGAATCAGTCAGTCAGTTACAACGTAGAACTTGGTACATGCGTACATCAGTTCAAGTTGCCATGCCTCAATTAGCAGATAAAGATTAAATTGTTGGACCAAATCCCAGAGTAGGGGAAGGTAGTAACAGAGTAAGTACTAATGGAAAGGCATAGAGATCAGAAATGAGATTTGAGATATAAAGTGATTCAGTAAAGAGAAAATTATGATAAGCTCAAAAATTAGAATTTGGAGCAAGACAAAGAGTGGATGCATCTGCGCCATTGCAAACGATTTTGAGCCATATCACCTAAAGTCTCTAGCCATTTGTTACGATCATCGTGTGAGCCCCAACCAGGTAGTCTACATCTATTAACATGGCTCAGCCCAATTGTCAACGACTTCATGGATTGGTGCCATGCTTTCGTTTGGCCACCCCTAGCTTTCTTCCAGCCTACTCCCATACCAGACAACATTGCTCGTCGAGGTAGACGGTGGTCAGGCATACGCAACACATGTCCTAACCACCTCAGCCGGTGAAGATTCACTACTTCATCAATAGCCTTACCGTATTTCCCTAGTACTCTATTCCTAACCCATGCATTGCTTACTCAGTTGTCCCAGCAAACACGAGCAGTGTTTCGGAGACATCTATGATCGAATACTAGGAGCCTACGAATATCCTCAATCCTTAAAGGCTATGTTTCACATACATAAAGTAAAACGGATCTGACTGCTGCACAGTAAACACGTCCTTTCGTCATTAAACGAATGTCTCGCCTATGCCACAAGTGACGCAGGTTGGCAAAAGCCGATCGGGTCTTATGTATACAGGCCGAGATTTCATCGGACACCAATGATATCAGAATACTTCTAACTTTCACATTAACAATAAACTAAACCACATACTAATTTCTTTATAATTCAATAAGTATTTTCTTCTTTCAATGCATACAATATACACATAGAATAGTATACATTGACATGAATTTATTCTACATAGACTATATACTACTTAAATAAGTTAAACTAAAATGAATCAATTAAGAGAAGTAAAAAAAAAAAGAAAAGAAGCTGATGAAAATAACCACAAAGAAAGAACAAAAAAAACGGAAGTGAAATTATTAGAAATAAAAAATGACACTAATTTAAAATCAAAACAAATTTTATGATTAAGTAGCTTTTTTATTGGTCTTCATGTTTTGTTGATGTTAACAAAAAAACAGAGAGAGAAAAAAGAATAATTAACATAGAAAAATTGAAAATTTATTATTAAAAAGTAATTAATTCTATGGTGTTATTCTTTGTTTGTTGTTTTCTTATTTTGTAATTTCCGGGATTTAATTAAATAAAAAGTGAAGAAGAAGACGAGAAACGAAAAGAATGTAGGTTGCTTTCATGTAGTTTTCTTATTCTATTCTAAACAATGTAAAAAATCTAAAGATTAAATCTTGTTGATTTCATCATTCATTATACAATGAACTTGAATTAACATGAATTATTGATATCATATTTTATAGTGAATATAACTGATTGATTAAGAAATTAGTGTGTAGTGGTATAGTGGTGATATCTTAAACAAATCAGATAGAGGAAAAGCTCAATGAAGTCATTTCAGTGTACAAATCCCCTAGTAAAGCATTAAATTTCTCTTCATCATTCGAAATGCTCACATACAGCTTTGTATTTATAATCTGTATAAGAGAAATTCTATGCAGATGGAAAAATGAACAGTGGACATTCAGGACTTGAAGGAGAATGATAGGTACGTGAATTTCCAAATGCAAACCTTGACTGTTATATGGATCCTAAATAGTAATTAAGGATATGTTGATACAATTTAGATCACCAATAAATGTCTTCTAAGTGGTATAATTGACTACGAATAAACAGACAAATATACTGACTGTCTTGAAGGGATCAGTTTGCGATAAATAAGACAATTGAATTACATGCCATTAGTTTGTAACTATTCATGTTATGTTTTCTCATTAACTCTGGTTTTTAATGAGAGTTTAACCAAAACCAGTTCACGAAATGGAACTTAAAATCCAAAAATATGCAAAATCCCCAATAATAATAGCACTTTGTATTATTATTATTAGTAGTAGTAGTAGTACTATCAGTGTTATTATTATTACTATTAATATTAATACTGCGTTATTATAAGTAATAAAACACATATCAAAGACCTTCTAAGAATACACTTAGTTATTATTCTATGTAAGTTGCCTATCTTTAATAATTTCTCGCTGTCTTGACAACTTTTTTTCTGTAATTTATTCCTTTTGAATAAACTCGATACTTATTCATTTGGTCACTTACACACAATCACATATACATATATAAGCAAGAACTGAGGAAAACGATATGACTTAAAGTGAAGTATCAAATATAAAAGAATAAAGATTCAGGATATAATTTACTTTCTTTTGATGTCATTCATATTTCTTTATAACTATTGTTAGAACTTTTATTAAAAAGTGATGAAACAAAGAACAAATTGTATTAAGAGAAAAAGAAAAGAGACCAATGTACTTGAACAGAAAATTCTAACATGCTTAATGACAATTAAGCCGAAAAAAGAACAATTAGCAGAGAAAAGGAAAAAAAAAGCAGAAACGGTAAAGCACACATACACAGTATAAAATAAAGTCAAACAATAATTCATTCATAGTTCGGTCAAATAAAACCAACCACATATTTAATAAGTCATGGACAACATAGAACTTGCCAAATATGCGCTGAGGGTCAAATTGCCATACCACATTCACAAGATCAATAACGTGATATAGTCAAACAGAAAAAAATTGACGTAACTATGTGCATGTAACTTGAGATCTAGAAAAAGATAAACAATGAATACATTGTGATTGATTCCGAACCAGGTCACCTAGTGTCTTCAATCACATGGCCTAGATTGCATGGTTCAAATCAAAAATTTTAGTTTGGTAATCTTAACTTTTTTCCATCTTATTTCAGTCAACAGCGAGGGATGACACAAGTGATGATTATGCGTTAGTCATGCACATCCCTAACACCTCAATCAATGGAGGTTTGCGCATTCACGACGATTTAAATCACTTCTGTATGTATTTATAGAATAACTAGTGATTAGCTAACGTATGTAAGGTTCGTTAGAAATAGTAGACAAAAAATCCTGACTGATGCAGATTTTAAGTCTTTCGATACTAAATAATAAAACATACCTGCAATCTAAATGGAATTGATGCTTAGATTCTATTCCACATCACCGAGTTTCACAGCCTAAGACCCGTTGGGAAATAGCTCACTAATAACGATCATAAGTTATGAAATTGGGTAATATAGAATCAAATCCAATAGAGAACACTAGTTCCATAGAAATTCCAGATAAGTTTTGTTAACAAGCGCCAAATTCCTAGAAACGTAATTCAAGCACGGCCTCCTTCTAACTATATCTAACCAATACACAATAAACAACATGGTTCACGTGATATTGGGTTACTTAGATTAATGGCAGGATTCCAACTTTATTGGTATGATTCGACCAGCGCTATTGAGGACTAAAGGATTATTAAATGACCAATATATATATATATATATATATATATATATATATATATATATATATATATCGTGATATTGAATCATACTACTGACAACACAGATAATAAGCAGAAAGACTAAAGAATTATGATGAAAAATAATAATAAGTAAGAGGTTAATGAGATTTGGAGAATATTTTTCAAGAGGGAAACAAAAATACTACTACTATCACTACTATCATTACAACCATTAATGCAAAAAGATACATAGAAAACAATAAGAGTGACAATAAATAAAAGCGAATTGACCTCAGAATGTAGTAAGAAGAAGTGAAGTGGTTATGAGGAGGTGATAGGATAAAACTCAATCACATACCCATATATATATATATATATATATATATATATATATATATATATATATATATATATAAAGCTAAAACCGATGATAATCCAGTAGAGAACAATTGATATGATTCTCTCATTATAAGAATGAACAATATGCTAATTTTGACCGATATCACCATCAATTACAAAAATATGCACGTAAAGAAAAGGGTAAATAAATGGAGAAAAAAATTAGGCAAAGAAAAAGTACTCACAAAGATTGAATTTTGTTAAGAAGTTTTTGTACTCTACATAAAAATAAAGTGTGCATTATGCACAGAGAATAAGATAATGCTAATGCTAATGCTAATAATAATAATAATAATAATAATAATAATAATAATAATAATAATAATAATAATAATAATAATAATAATAAAAAATACAATCAGAAACGCAGTAGGAGATCATGTCAAGCAAGAAAATAATAAGGTTAAAAGCAAATTAGCAAAAGAAAACATTATATAATACACGCAATCGATGTGTAAAAAAAGACGATTCAATTTCACCGGTTCAAAAACCCTGTATTAACCCATCAAACGACTATAACCGATATAGGCCAATACATTAGTAGACGTTAGTACAAGTAGCCATATCATAGTTAATCAGCCATGACAATGTATATGCATTAGTTCGTTATCATAACGTTTTAGCATATAGAGTTGAATGTTAGTGTGGGAGAATATTAACAACATTGATAATAAAAGTGACTGAATACAGAGAATGAGATATTCAAAGCAAATTAGTGATAAATGTATAAAGTGATTTTAAAATTAAGATTTAAAGAAAGTCAAAGAGTGAATTCACCTGGACAAATTCTGAGTAATGTCAGTAAGAGTCTCTAATCACTGGTTATGTAAACCGCGCAAACCCATAACCAAATAATCTGTATCTACCGAAACGACTAACACTAACAGTTAATAACTGTATAGTCTGGTTTGGCCATGCCTAGTTTTCTTCCATTCTACTTCTACGCCAAACACCATCGCACGAAATGCTAGACATGTCCTGACAACCTCAATCAAAATGATACACAACCGAATCACTAAATTGGTATTTTTTTCTTAGTAATTTATGCATGACAACAATATTGTGAGATATGTTTTTAAAAAAATTGATGATCTAGGCCTTGAAGCTTTCGCATATCATAACTCATGTTTTGCATCAATAAATTAAAACAGAGGTCTGCTGCCCAATATACTCGTTCTGTCGCTATGAGACGGATACCTTGCCTATGCCACAAGTGACGTAAATCGGTAAAAGCCAACAGAGCTTTCGCAATCCGTGCTGATATTTCGTTAGTCACCGATTCACTGAAACTGGTGAGACTTCCGAGATAAGTGAAATGGTCAATGCAATCAACCACTTTATCCCTAATGGTCAATCTACGTGGTAAAGTAATGTTATGCGTTTAGATGAGAATAAAAGCATCCAAAATATGCATTCACTGTTAATCAAGGCGTTCAGGAGATGTTGTCAGTATATTCCCTGCAGTGCAAAATATGAAGGAAATAATCCACTGCTTGAATATGAATGATGTATACGACAACGTATAAAAAGCATTTGTTCCAGTGATTTGGAATTTATGTCGATAGCAAACTTCAAAATAAACGACATATTCAATAATGTCCCACTAATGTTAACTTATCGGCAAATAAACAATTCGCATAATAGTAAAAAGCCATCATTTGTATCATAAATTAAACACTTCAAAAACATTATTTACCTAAACCGCAAGAGGTACTCGGTTTATGAAATGGCACTATTACATAAAAGATAGCAAAATATGACTGATATCCTTTAATTCATCACGACGCCTTAGACTGATTTTCGAGGTCATCTAACTCAACAGAATGTGAAGTCATCAAATACATCTCGGACAGAAATCAGTATCAGTCCGACTTTGGTTTCAACTATATAAACGAAATTCCCTGGATCCAAAATCTCGACGTTTTCATAAAAGAATGTATAATCGCCATTGTTTTGTCATACAAAAAACACAAGCTAACACTGTAATGATATAATAGGCTGTCACTGGTATTAATCAACAGGGTAATCACGGACATGAATTCGACTAGAAAAACGTCAACATTCTAAATAAAGGGTAGTGTAAAAAATCAAAGTCAGGTAATCTGGCAATGGACAGACACAACCATAAATTTAATTTGTTGACATATACGAAAAAATCATCAACTATATGATCAAAGATAATAAAAATGAACACAACAGCCAACAGGGGAAAATCACAACCAATCAAAACATATTCACTGAGATGAGTTGATTGGACGTTCATAGAATAACTTAAACGATCACTTCTAGGCGAACTCAGCCCTGATGATGGTGCCCTAAACGGTAATAAAAGCTTCGTGATTAAACCATCTAGCTAAAAAAAAGAACCCAACAACACAAAAAGAATGTTCCTAGATCACAAAAGTTTACGTTGAGTGTAACTTTAGTAAAACTCAGTCTTTAACAAAATACTTACTAATTTGCGATACATAGTGACCATCAGTCAATGTCATTTGTGATAACCGTCTTAATACCAACAAATCTGGACTTCACTAGTCACAACATTTTACTGAAACCTCGGAACAATAGAAACCTGATTATTATAGTTGAGTTGAGCTGGATTTGTAGCGAATAGTTAATTTTGACGTTTGTATTCGCACAGATTAATCTCATTTCGGTAACTGAAGGTTCTGGGTCAAATTTCCTGGTATAAATGAGGATGTGTTCTGCTAAGGAATCCCATATTGAGACAAAATAGCTGTCAAGTGCACTGATATCCAACCGAGATTAATTTGTGACAAACTGATTATAGTAGACAACACTAATAGTTCACTCCATTTTGTGTGAAGCACTATTCTAGGTGTCATATTGCACAGACATATTATTTGTGTCATACACAAATACACATCGAAAACATTAACAAGCACTGAATAATAACAATAACAAAATAAAGAAAAAAAAATCAACAACAAATTAACAAAACATACCTGGAATATAATCGAAATTTCTGATTCGAAGCAGATAAACTGGCTAATTGTAATTCAAAGTATCTAGAGAAGAAAATAAATGGGAAGACAATAATAAACACAACCTAGAAAATCACTTTAAACTATAATAATCAGCTCATTAGTGACCTACTTCAAGACTATCTGAGAGTTTTAGTGATAGGATGTGACTAGTAAAGTACAGATAAGATAAAAATCAGACAGTTACTACCGATCGCGTTGGAAGCTGGCTCAGTAACAATGTTAGATTTTCGTTCATCGTTAGACCTGAAAGACCTTTCTTCGATCGAAAGTGTGTATTACTGAGGAGTCTTAAACTAGAACAGAACCAATGTTGTCTGATTTTCAATGGTAAGAATACAAACAGTATATATATGCCTAGTTAAATTTTCTATTAGTTTAATAAAATAAACTAGAAAAAATTTAACTCATTTATCATAAGAACTTCTTTAAGTACATGATGCATTTTAATACAAATCAGATTGCTTGCGAATTTCAGGACTACCGATTGAGGAATGTTAGACCCAGAGTACTTGGAAGAAATAGTAAGTCAGTTAACAAGGTAATGAATTTTTATCGACCGAGGTGACTAGGATATAAGTTTTATACGCTCGATCACCACCTATATCGATGCGCAATCTTGACTGGTGTATGAGAAGGTTTTAAGAAAGGCGGCCAAACAATGATATGACACCAGTCCATGAAGTCATTGATTGTCATGTTAGCAGAAGCACACTACCTGGCTAACGTTGGCAAGATTTTCGCAACTGGTAGTTAAAGACTCTTGTTGATATGGATTAAAATTGGTTGCCATCGCACAAGTGTACTTACTTCATGTTTATTTTCTTCACTGAATTCACCTTTTCATTCCTTCTTTCTCTTTCCCTTTATATATATATATACATATATATATATATATATATATATATATATATATATATATATATATATATATATATATCAGTAATAGCAAATCACCAGGTGTAAACGACTTAACACTAGTTTCCATTTAATTAACGTGAAGAACTATTGGTCGCAAAACTGACAATATTGTATAGAAAAGTTTTTGAAACTAAATGTCGCATTATCTTAAATATTTATATCCATTTCGTTCCTTTAGAATTTTAAAGACAATGCCTACCAGTGGTCTGTGAATTCGATTCTCCAACTCAGTCAATCGATCACGTATAATATAGAATCACACACATATGTATATAGGTTCAAGTTGCTACACTACTTCATTTTAGCAACGTGAATACCAAAGTAGAATAATTAGTCATGATATCAGTGGTCATAAAAATGAATGGACATAGAAAATATGATTTAAACCTACGAGCTCAAAGATGAAAATAATAATTTCCAGGAAAACAACTTATGGTTTGTTAGAACAAGCAATCAAGTCATCAAAAATAACCCAGCGTTGAAAGCAAGAAATTGATCTCATATACAATATTCAGATTAATACTTTACGCTCCAGGAATAAAAATACTAGAATAGAATTATTTACTTTGATTAAGACAGTTTACAATTAACAGAAAATTTAAAGTAGAATGAATTTGTATATTCCCATTGATTTGTTATAGACTGAAGCAGGTCAGTCACTGTTGCTATATGTGCATCCTGTGCGAATCGCCTCGATATAGCGATTATTCAGAAATATCATTTAATTTGTATTGTGACTGGCAAGTGGAATCCAGGACGCGCGTTTCGTCCTATTTGGGACTCATCGGCTGGATGTACCTGCCTCCCAATGTTGATGTTCACAGTGGGATTCGAACTCAGTCCGGTTCGTGTCATACGCCACCGCGTACACCACTAGACTACTGAGTCCAGACAGTTTGCCATTATAGATCGATATAAAAGTTTGGAACCCACTAAAGCTAGACAATCATTAAATAGTTATTATTCTCTAGTTTATGATTTACTAATATTGCTTAACTGCGAAACTACTGCTGGATTGTAACAGAGACCTTCAAGTAAAGCAAAGTAGTACGATATCTATAAACAAGCAAATGGAAATGTCATAAGGTTCATATGAACAAAAATGTAATGAATCCGCAATAAAGTACAATCATTAACTATTGAATAAATAATAACTTTCTTACCAACTCCAGATCAGTGTATTTAACTTTGAACGATATTACACGAGCAAAGAAAAACTCAATTTAATTTTTCAAAACAAACACGCAGCCAACAAAGTGAAAGCGAAATTCCGTAAACAATAACCCATCTATATATTAATGTATAAGGCCTCTTAAGTCAATAGTCAGATTTCATACTTACTTGTTTAGCATTTATGACAGAAATGGTATTGTTAGGAAAACTAGGTTGGTGTTTTAGTAGTTGGTAGGAAACTTCACTTGAAGTAGGTTTCGTACTAGTTGGCAATCATCAACGATGTTGAAAGAACCCATGCTGTTTGTAGGATTCGAACTTGCATTACCTAGATTCGATATAAGACGACCACTAGTCACTTAATATAAAAAAATAGTGAATACTATGCCAAATCACTTATACTACTAACAACAGTGAGACTCGAGTGAAGAACTGTGATCAATGCTATGAACTACCCAAAAATAACAATCATTACAACTCAGTCACTATTGTAAACACCAGTGTTATAGAACAGCGGTTCGAATTCCATAGCGAATAACGATTCTATACAGAATACAGGTAAACTATGCTAACACCAGCGCCAATTAACACAACGCCTAGGCATAGATTACGCTGCCAACTACATAATTCTTTCTCAATTGTAATGTAATGAGGATCCCAATCAATTAGCTTAATGTTCTACTATACGAAATGGGTTGGAAATATTGTCTAAATAACAGTAACAGCTTCAAAAAAATTATTGTTTGTGCATTCAACCATCAGTTAACTTGTAAAGGACAATTCAGTGCACATCGAACCCAATTACTCTTAACCAGATATCGTAATTTTTTTCTTAACCATCAACGAAAAACTTAAACGACAAATTGGATTTTATGATAATATGCCAATAAAGTGGATAATTATTCCCATGAGAAAATCACGGCTATGAATAAATAACGAAGGTTTAACCATGAATACATTCAGCAATTAAGTGAATTATGACACCTTCCGATCTGCCTATTATTTATGGAGGGTAAAAATAACATTTTACAAGTGCTAAATTGCAAATAATATTCTATCACTGAAATGAATCAGTAAAACGGAAACAATTAAAGAGATTAATACACATTACGGTTATGAATCCGTGTAAATAACTACCAGACTCGATCTAAGTATAAGGGCAACTGACTATCAAATTCCTTAAACTGAAGTAGGTGAAGTAGGGTTTAAACCCACGATAAGGACGAAAGAACCAATGAGATATCGCTCTAGAAGATTTATTAATTTAAATTTTTGATGCAGATGGACACCATGGAGTGCCCAGGCCAAACAACTAGAAAGATAGAAGTATAAAGAAACAAAGAAGGAAAGTGTCCGTAACCGAGAATATAAGATCTAACAAGAGAATAATTCGGCGAATAAAACAAATAAAGGGGACTACATTCGGGCAATGCTTCTTGTTTTCTAAACAACACAGAAAAGTTATAGTAGGACCACCATTAGCTTCTATTTTGCAGCTATATGATAACGAATCAAGCCACTCACTTACAAGACCATTACAATCGCAACCCTCGAGTCGCAGTGGACCGATGGGGGTCAGTTGTAAACAGCTTTCATTTATACCATTTATACAAACTGATCTTTTCACTGATTTTTTCACCCAGTTTAAATGTTGTTACATAGTGAAAGAGATGGAATCCACTGCGATAATATTCTCAAACACACCAGAGGCAACGAAATCGACGTTATAAGATAGCTGAATTATCGTCATTGCAGCCGAACAAATATTGCCGAATGTCATCATTATTAATAGGGTGCTTCCACTGGGTGTGAGAAATTCAACGGAGAAGACGATAATCAAATACTGAGTGATCGAGCATTTTATGCTTGAGGTCAGGTTACGCAAGCATACAGCATGATTCCTTTCACCAATGAGTTCTAAACTCGATCTTTTACAGAGAGACTCATATTACGAAGGCTCCAAAAATGGGTCAATTCGGTACAAGGTGTTCAAGATTTCATTGTGTCACGTCACTACTGAACTTCACACAACCAGCTAAATACACGGAATTTTTACCAATTCAAATGAATCACTACAAACATTGAGAGTAAAAAGTCTTCTGCTAGTCCTGTATGGAAACATTTTACTTAAAAGGTGCAAAATACATGCCACACTTAAAGATATTAATTCCCAACTGACCAATCGCTGCTTAGTCCTTTTGCGGGCAACACAACACCAGAGTGAATATTATAAAAACACATGAATTATCTACTATACATCGTAATAAATTGCAAATAAAACTATTCTAAATATCAGTTTTCACAGAGTGACAAATGCAATTAGCACATTAAATATTATTGAATAACAATATCGAAGTTGAAAATAATGAAGGTTACTTGTACGACTTAGTGATGAAATAACTGAAAATCACAACACTCTATGAATACATGATTCTTTTAAATAATTAAGTGTATTAACAACACTCTAATGATAATTTCTATTAATATATTAAAAATATATACACGGTGAACAGCTTTCAATATTCAAAATTTGGTATACACATCGAAATATGAAAGATTAATAACACAACTAATTCTAGTGGTTTAGCTAACACAATTAAAATCCACTAAGCAATACATAAATAAAGAAGTAATGAATAGTCATTTAATTTATTAATATATATATATATATATATATATATATATATATATATATATATATATATATATACAATTATGTATATAGTACTGTTCTCATAGTGACAGAAAATAGTAATGACAACGATGATCATGTCTGTAACCAGTAAGTGATGATATAAAATTGTTTATAATATTTTTTGAGATAAGACAATGACAGTAAAACTTATTTCTGAAAGTATTTATACATTTATGTTTATTAAGGCATAGTAATCAGATATTCTTAGAACAATATTTCATCAATGGAATTAATTCAATTGGAACTGGGAATACAATTGTTGAACGTTTACCACTAGTGATATTATTTAGTGTATACAAATAACGTAATTGTAAAGCAATTGGACAGTTATTTATTTCTAATGCAGCAGCTTTCAATGATACTGATGCTTCTTTTTCACCTAGTGCTAAAATAATTTTCGCTTTTGCTTCACGTGTAGCTTCAGCTTCTGCAGCCATAGAACGTTGTAATTGTAATGGTAGGCGAACATCTTTAATCTCAACACGTTCAACTTTCATACCCCAAACATCTGTAGCTGAATCTAACGTCTCTTGCATTAATGCAGCAATATGCTCACGTTCTGTTAATAATGCACACATATCCACTGTACCTAATACATTCCGTAATGTTGTTTGAGCTAATAAACGTGTAGAGTAATTTGCATTTTTCACATTTACAACTGATAAAACTGGATCAAATATACGATAATAGACAACAGCTTCAACAGCTACAGTCACTGAATCTCGAGTCAATACATCCTGTGTTAATACATCAAATGTGAATGTACGCAAATCAACACGTTGAACAACATCTAAACACGGATTAATAAATAATAATCCTGGACCAGTTGGTCCATTCAATATTAAACGACCTAAACGAAATATCACTGCTCTCTCATAATGTCGTATAACACGTAGACAAAATAAAAATGAAAATGGTAAGGTAATTAATAGAAACAAATAGCTCATAAATATTAAAATACGTTCACAGTGTAGTACAATGAAATGATTCGTTACATCATTATAGTCTTGTGAATCAGGATAAGATGATGGCATATATGGAAATTGAATAGTCGGCCTATTATTCAGATCAGTTAATTTTGACAAAGATGTTTGTTGATAATGATGTGATTGTTGATTAACTTGCGATTTCTTCTCTACTACATTGATTGAGACATTTTTATTATCAGTATCATTGTTTAGTCGATGCATAACTGGCAATGCGAATTCAGTATTGACCTGTTGTTTTGTATTATTAACATTACTAAGACGTCTTGCAAAGAATATACGCCATTGTTTGGTAAATACTGCTGGAGTAGGCGCAATATTATATGGAAGTATATCAACAGGTTCCACAGTGAATTCGGTTTTTAGTGAAGATGAGTAATTTCCCGATGTTATTGTTGGATATAGATCTTTATTTAACATGATTTTTTATTAATAAATTTGCATAAAAGTAGAAAATTATTATTTAAGAATTACATTATGTACTATCATTTTTGACAGGAAAATTAGATTGATATTAACATTCAATAAAGAAGAAAAAAGAAATCAAGTGTATATTGTAACTTCAACTTTCATTATTATTTGAAATTTCTTTGGAATACAAACTAATCATGAATGAACTATGTAATAATGGATAGATAGACAAAAATACAAACATACAAAAATGAAAGTAACCTATCATTTCCTTTTATAAGAGATTACAAAAAACACCAATCAGATTTGAAGAATAATGTTCTACATTCCATGTGTTACATGCAAAATTTCATAGAATGAATAAATATGCTACTTAAAATGATTTTGATAGCATGGTTTAACACGTTTAGTACAATGCCAGAAACATCAAAAATAAGTATATTAAACATAGATTCAACTGAACTGTACATTTTTGATGAATATATTAATAACTACTGAACTCGGTAAACCAGTGGATAAAGCAGCAAGTCTTAATTCAGGTTCAGACATCCAAGGAAATCTTATACAAATTAAGAACTTGGAGTTCTAGACAACATAAGTCGGCTGAAAAGTGGATAAATTAAAAGCAGTTAATCGTATGTCCGACGGCGAATTTGTACTGCCGATTGTAATGAGGTGTAACGGCAATAAGGTGTTACTTTAAGATGACTAGCATTGCAGTGATGCTGCATCTTCACAACAAAAGGAAGAGAGTAAGAAAGGTTGATTTGAAAAACGCACATTTTATCTTAACATATGAATCTCCATCTTCGGAGGCAAACCTTTAAAGCATCAGAAATAACTCACAAAAGACACTATGATCGGTAACAAGTAATCGCTCATTAAATTTCGCAATCACTCAGAGCATCAAAGCCACACCGATATCAGTTTCCATTCGCGGTATCTTAAGAACCCATCCACAATGTAAGTGACTAGAAGTAATCACCGCCACCAAGAGTCTAACAGTACTCGGTTCCATACACATTGCAATAAAACCCCTTCTTTACCTTTTAATCTTTCTTCTATTTTCAAAACCAATCATCAACTTATCTCTTCGATTCCTTCCTCAGATCCCACCAATGCTGACGAATCTACGTAACCAGACGTTATCTAAAATGGGATGCAGATACATCTGGATGACGACGAAACTCGGTCCCTTGATTCCATTATTAGCTAAGATCCAACTTTAGTACAATACGTAGATTGCTAAATATAATGTGACGAACAATCAGGAGACCTAAATTACGCAAGTTTTAATATTTCGGACATTAATTAACTAGGGAAAGTTGTAAATTCCAAATGCATTTACAGCTTTTTTCATTAAAAAAATGGAACCACTACTGAAACTCTATTCGCATTTAGACGCATATTTCCAGCTTCATGTAGTTATAAATTCTACGTGGGATTTGATGACAACAAATTGTATTCCGACCATGGAACACTATCGTTAGGTAACTCGAAATTCAAGTCTTAATCAGGTACCAGTCTATAATATTAATATCCAGAATATTGGTTACTTGATTGACTTATTTGGATTCCATCTGTCTCGATGCCGTTTTGAACGCTTCCATTACGACAAACATGAAGAATAATTAAACAAGGATACACAAATTTCAGCTTATTAGGTGTATCATACTTTTTAAACTAACAGACTGACCTCTACATTAAATCCATCAGGTAGTTTATGCAAACAATGTACGCTGTTACCACACGATATGACGTAACATAAGGATAGGTATGAAAATAAAGTGGAGAAAAAAATGATTGATTAAGTTGAAAACCTGAGTATACTAGAATGGTCACTGATTAGTTGCTAAAGTAACACCTAGACCTGTATAATGATGATCCAAGTCTATTAATTAAGCTGCAAATTGTCCACTAGTCTCAGTGACTCGATATCTTACGCGATATGTTGTAATGGAATCTCGTTTGAGAGTTTGTGGGTAGGAAATCCTGAATCTAAATTTCATTATTAACTAACACTCATAATCAAGAAATACATGTAATTTTAAAAAGACCTGTATTTATACAACTAATCGTAGGTTATCAGGTACAATAATGAGTGCGAAAGATAAGATGGAGCGAAATAACTTATTTCTTAATTAGTTGTTCATCAAGGCTTTACAGAAATATATAAACAAATTCTTTATAATATTAGTAGTATTATATCAAACGAGTGTTATGTAATCATCTTAATTTTACATCATTCGCACACGTGTTTATAAAGATAATATAGTCAGTCAGTCAGTTACAACGTAGAACTTTGTACATGTGTACATCAATTCAAGTTGCCATGCCTCAATTAGCAGATAAAGATTAAATTGTCGGACCAAATCCCAAAGTAGGGGAGGTAGTAACAGAGTAAGTACTAACGGGAAGGCATAGAGATCATAGATAAGATTTGAGATAAAAAGTGATTCAGTAAAGAGAAAATTATAATAAGCTCAAAAATTAGAATTTGAAGGAAGACAAGGAGTGGATGCACCTGCGCCATTGCAATCGATTTTGAGCCATATCACCTAAAGTCTCTAACCATTTGTTACGATCATCGTGTGGGCCCCAACCAGGTAGTCTACATCTATTAACATGGCTCAGCCCAATTGTCAATGACTTCATGGATTGGTGCCATGTTTTCGTTTGGCCACCCCTAGCTTTCTTCCAGCCTACTCCTACACCAGACAACATTGCTCGTTTCGGTAGACGGTGGTCAGGCATACGCAACACATGTCCTAACCACCTCAGCCGGTGAAGATTCACTACTTCATCAATAGGCTTACCGCATTTACCTAGTACTCTATTCCTAACCCATGCATTGCTTACTCGGTTGTCCCAGCAAACACGAGCAATGTTTCGGAGACATCTATGATCGAATACTAGGAGCCTACGGATATCCTCTATCCTTAAAGGCCATGTTTTACATCCATAAAGTAAAACGGATCTGACTGCTGCACAGTAAACGTGTCCTTTCGTCATTAAACGAATGTCTCGCCTATGCCACAAGTGACGCGAATTGGCAAAAGCCGATCGGGCCTTATGTATACGGGCCGAGATTTCATCGGACACTAGACCGTTAGGATTGATGAGGCTCCCTAGATAAGTAAAACGGTTAACGCATTCAATAGCTTAACCCCGTATCACTGACTTTGGTGCCGAATTAAGCCAGTCCTGAAGTAACATTTTACATTTGGATGGGGAGAATCGCATCCCAAACATGCTTACGTCCAAGTTTAAGGTAGTCAAAAAATTCTGCATTTTATCAGCATCTTCACTCAGATAATATAGAATGATTAACTCAGTAATTAACAAAATATAACGTAACTATAAGGTAAAATATGTAGATGAACAGTTGATTGATAATATAATACGCAATCGCTATCTGACATATCACGGGATGACCTACTTGTTGACCTTGTTGACCTAGAATATGCAGATAACATAGTTCCATATGGTGGACTCATTTGCCTACCTTAAGCATCGATGCAAGCACGTATAAGACGCAATTCTCTCACCACACCAAATGTGAAATGATGCTTCAGGATTGGCTCGTATCGGCGTCAAGATTAGTGAAGTAGTTGAGCGTGTTGGCTTCATCACCAGTTCTGATGGTCTGGTGTCTGATGAAATCTCGGCACGGACTGTACCGACTTGCGTCACTTGTGACATAAGTGGGATATCCGTCTATCAATCATAGGATGAGTTTACTGTGTAGTAGTCCGATTCATTCAATATTATGGGTGTGAAATATGGCCAGCAAGGATAGAGGATATTCGTAGGTTAATAGTATTCGATTATAGATGTCTTCGAAGAATGACTAGCGTTTTCTAGGACCACCGAGTAAGCCATACTGGGGTTAGATATAAAGTACTAGGTAAAGATGGCCAGTCGGTCGACGAAGTAGTGAATCTACATCAGGTTAGGTGGCTAGGACATGTGTTACGTATGCCCGACCACCGACGACCTCGACGAGAAATGTTGCCTGGTGTAGGAGTAGGGTGAAGAAAGGCCACAAGCAGTCAAACCAAAACAGTCCATGAAGTCATTGACAATTAAACTGAGTCGTGTTAATAAGTGTAGACAACCTGGTTGAGGTCTGAATGACAGTCGTAACCAATCGTTAGAGACTCTAAATGACGTCGCTCGAAATCGTTCGCATGATGTAAGTACATCCATTATTTGTTCTTCCCCTAAATTCTAAGTTACTGAATCTATCATAACTTTTTGTACTGAATTATATTTTCTCAAATATTATCTTTGATCCTCTCTTTTGCTATTTATACTGTTGCTATCTCCACTACTCTTGGATTTGGTTCGACAATTTTATCTCTCTATGTTAATTGAGGCATGACGACTTGAAATTATGTACGCACGTATCAAGTTCTAAGTTGTGATTGACACGCGAATTGCAGAAATTTCTTCTGAAAATAAGTGTTTAAGTTATGGATGCGAAAACCAATAGCCATGAAATTGTCCTGAAAAAACGAATTCGTAAACCATATGATATGTTAGACGGAAGACAATAGACGAATTGAAGATTAGTACTCAAGTGTAATTGATGTCCCGTTTCGACACCATTCATAAAAATCGAACTTTTAATTAAGCAATTAAAAATAAATATTTCTTCGTTCAATCTTCCTTAAGGGTTCTTGCAAGGAATCCACGCCATACTGAGATGTATGTGAATTTCTCAACTAAGTCAGCTACGTGAAACGTAGAACCTAGTATATATGAGCATCGGTCCAAGTTGCTATACTCAATTGGCGCAGCAAGACCGATATACAAATGTAGTAGGAGTAAAAATGGCATTAGTGGTGGAAAAACGATTGAATACAGAGAATTTGGTTCTGAAATCAGGAATTCATTGGTAGGAAGAAAGATACAAAATAATTAAAAGCTAAGAATTTAGTAAAAGATAAAGAGTGAAGACACCTGAGATGCTTCAAATAGATTAATTAACGTATTTACACCTACATCGCATTCTGGTGCTCTCATTTTGGGATAACTTTTGCTATCTCCTCAACTCTTGTCCCGATTTGAGATCAATTTGGCAAAGTTAGTATTGTTGTAGAACATATAATCGACAGAATGAAATGGTATCACTGAAATCCAGACAACACTGGACAACTGTTTCATCCAAATATACAACTCCTCATTAATGCAACCTCTCGATTATATCATTTCATCCACTTAAAAAGGTCTATCTGACATGAAGAATATAACGGGAAACAATTGCAGGGTTGTCACCAACTGCGTTACTGAGACAACTAATAACGTCTTAAATTATCTAATTGCATAGTCACTAAGATCCGAAGCTAGAAGTCGTAACTGACTAAAAAATGGCAGTCCTTTATAAATATCTTGCACACCACGGTGCTACACTGCAAACGAACCACTTCTCTATTTTTCCTATTCAACTGCAATACCAATAAATACTGCTTAATGTGGAGGCCGCTAGGAAGATTTCCATGAAACTTATTCAAGTCACTGAAGCTTAGGTTTTAATATAGTCACTGAACACAGTGTGTTGCTACGAGGTAAGAGCAATTCATCGAAGATGATAATCAGGGTCACGGAACATCATCAACCCGAAAAAGTCAAGTTTTAATAAATGTTTTTTACCAATAACTTGTATAAATGACCTCATTTAGACGTAGAAGACAGAGTAAACGACTTTATCTTTCGCTAAAAACAGAGATGGATTTCATCTGTTATGCTACGTATTTGCTATAAAAGATGCTTTTGATGTAAATAAACATAGAATTACTTATTTTAGAAATAAAACAAAACAAAGTAAATTCATTTTGGCTGACAATCACTTTACTATTAATACAAATAAGCTATCAATCAAAGTTAGCAGCACTACAAATGAGAACTAATAATTTTATGAAAATGAATAATCATTATTTTCACATTTGTATTAATATTACCTAACATAATTTCAACATAAAAAAACGTCATTGTTAGGCGGTAAAGAAACCAAATTTACGAGTTTTTTTCAACCAGCTACTTAATTTTATTTCAGTAGCTAAAATAACGAATTTACATTTGACACCACACAATGACGACTTAATCGTTGAAATCCAGTTATTTCGTGCAAGTATGAAGCCCCTGGGCAGCGTGAATTCGTTTCCTAATGTGGATCGATCATAAGACCCAAGAGAATCAGGATGAACGCTGAGCCCTTAGTGGTCCAAGGGTTGTTATAACCAAGTCTAACTAGTTACAAAAACTAAGCTGATAATTATACTTATATTCAGTCCAGAACATTCACTGCATGTTTCATTCGTTTACTGTTTCATGGGAGATATTTAGATTGATTGTGTAAGCAAAATTAAATCTATTCGTCCTAAATATATATTTTTAACAAACGTAGGTTTAAAAAAAATGTAATTTCTCGTTCATAATGATCAACACACTGTGGCTACTTTTTGGTTTGGTGGTTAGGCTTGCATGCCCACACGAATTTTACTAAATAAAATGTTCCTTTCTTTAGGTTACACCATACAAGTTTGGTCGATTGGTGAGCAGCAATATACAAGAAAATAAAACAATGTCTAAGATACTACTGACTATACAGAGAAGTGATGCTGATTGGATTATACTCGAACAGACAGCATTTGTCCTAATACTGTCTTTCATAAAAAGTAAATTAAAGACATTTACCCTAAAAAGTCACACTTCATTTCATTCAACGGAATTCACCCTCTGGCAAAGTCCTTAACAAATACCTAGCTAGCACAACAATAACTACTGGCAAAACTATCGTATGTGACAGGTTTTGAGTAGTTATTCTTTGCGAACTGCGCTGAGTCATTAAGACTGATGTTAACCCATCTTCTTCAACAGGTACTTCAAGAAGAATAACTTCTTTACAGTGTAGGACTCAGGATGTGATAATCGCCCTCCTACCTCTAACATCACTCGAGGCCACCTCGTTCACGACCAAACGTATCCTCCTCCTTATGCTTCAAGCACTTCCACTTTACATCTCCCTCCTAACTTCCTCACATCACTTTTCCTATATATGCCGCTATTACTGATTATTCGAATTCTTAAAGTAAAATCTCAGGTTCCTGAAACCGCTGCTTCACAACTCTATTATACACGACTATTTATGATCAATAGACACTTCAGCAAGTATTACTTACTTACGTCCGTTACCCCTCATAGAGAGGCACAGGCCGCTCACTAGTATTCTCCATGGAACTCTGTCCTGAGCAATCATTTCCAGCTGGTTCCAGTTACTGTTCAACCTTTTGATGTTCACTTCCAATTCTCGACTCAGTGTGTTCTTTGGTCTTCCTCTTTTACGTTTCCCAGCGGGATTCCAAGTTAATGCTTGTCTTGTGATACTGTCTGATGACTTCCGCAATGTATGTCCTATCCATTTCCAACGTCTTTTCCTAATTTCCTCTTTGGCTGGAAGTTGGTTTGTTCTCTTCCAAAGTAGGCTGTTGCTGATGATTTCCGGCCAACGGACATTCAGTATCTTGCGTAGACAGTTGTTTATAAATACCTGTACCCTTTTGAGGATGTTTGCAGTAGTTCTCCACAATTTAGCTCCATACAGAAGAACTGTCTTGACGTCCGAATTGAAGAGTCTGACTTTGAGGTCGGTTGACAGTTGTTTGGAGTCCCATATGTTCTTCAACTGTAGGAATGCTCCCCTAACTTTGCCAATCCATGCCTTTACATCTGCATCGGATCCTCCTTGTTCATTGATGATGCTTCCCAGGTATGTAAAGGTATCCACTTCTTCCAGAGTTTCACCGTCAAGTTCAATTAGGTCCGTGCTCTCGGTGTTGAATTTGAGGATCTTGCTCTTTCCCTTATGTATGTTCAGGCCTATTGATGCTGAGGTTGCTGCTACTTTGGTTGTCTTCACTTGCATTTGCTGTTGTGTATGGGATAGAAGTGCTAGATCATCCGCGAAGTCCAGATCATCAAGTTGCATCCTACTTGTCCATTGAATTCCGTGCTTCCCCTCAAATGTAGAGGTTTTCATGATCCAGTCGACCACTAGGAGGAAGAGGAAGGGCGAGAGCAGACAGCCTTGTCTGACACCGGTTCTTACTGAGAATGCATTTGTCAGCTGTCCTCCATGCACAATTTTGCACTGTAGTCCGTCGTAAGAATTCTGGATGATGTTGACGAGTTTCTCTGGTATACCGTAGTGTCGAAGAAGTTTCCATAATGATCTCCTGTCTACGCTGTCAAACGCCTTCTCATAGTCGATGAAGTTGATGTACAATGACGAGTTCCATTCAATTGATTGTTCAACGATGATGCGTAGTGTTGCAATTTGGTCTGTGCATGACCGATCCTTACGGAAACCAGCCTGTTGATCTCGAAGTTGAGCATCCACTGAGTTTTTCATTCTGTTCAACAACACTCTGTTGAAGACTTTTCCTGGTACTGACAATAGTGTGATCCCTCTGCAGTTCTCACATTTGCTCAAATCTCCTTTCTTTGGTATCTTGATAAGGTATCCTTCTTTCCAGTCTGCCGGCACTTGTTCTTCCTCCCAGATCCTCTTAAATAAAACGTGGAGCACCCTGCCATTTTGCTCCTCCTTTCTTAAATTTTGCTCAGGGTCTCAGTGAAGATCCATTCCTTATAATAGTGACTCTTGTGGCCAAGAAACTCCTGACACGTTGAAGTTAGAGCTTCTTTGGTCCTTTCCAGATGTTTACCATAGTGGTTTCTTATTTTTTCAGTAGATCTTGTAAGGCTAGGAACATGTTGTTAAGAGCTATTTTGAATTCCTTGAGTTTGTCAGTATCTCTTCTAGGGTTACTGCCAATTCCAAGTCCGGGTAAAGGGGGAGGGTTATAAATGGGGCTAGCATTCCGATCCCCTAAACCACAAGCTTGCTAAAAAAAAATGCTAACGAGATTAAACAAACTAGAACCATAGAGCCTCATTGCGACTGATGTATGCTGTCTCCAAAACAGGCACACAGGACCCCAGTACAGTCATTCACTTGACTTCACCTAGCAATACGAAATTACAGTGCGATTTACTCGCCGTTCGATAAGTTCTCATGGTCTTGATGCCGTAGACATAGCTCTACGTTTGCAGGTAGGATAGGCACTTCTCGCATGGATCTTATAAATAGTCGTTTATGTATTGGCCATCTAAATGGTACAGTACGAACCGAAAAAAGCAGAGGAACACGCCGATATCTTTTAGTCATTTCTCCCTATGACCTCACTGAGTGCAGCACAGATGGATTAAAAGACGAGTTCCACACGAAGTTCTCTAGCCTCCTTCCGGAGATTTTAATGTTTAATTTGGTAGGTTAAATCACGCTGGAAAATATTTAGGTGGCTCACTCAGCACCCCAGTCAGACGAATGGATAATGGAAACTATCTGATGCAATTATGTTTAGACTGCTGTTTACTTTCAGCTAGCACAAACCTTAAACATAAGGAGAGCCATTGTTTAATACCAACACAACGATGGACATAAATAGAAAAGATTGGTTGAAACTATTGTTGCTGAGGTCCGTAGACGACTGTCCCTCCTTCTGAAGAACGTATTTGGACTCTGACCACGCCCTAATGAGAGCACGCATTTCCATGAGTTTTACTGGATGCACAATGATTACAACAGAAAAACCACTTGCATGTTAAGACCATAAGTAACCTGAAGCGAAGTAGAGCAGCAGGACAGGATAAGTTGACTCCAGATATGTTTAAGGATCGTGGTTCACTTTTAGTAGGTAGGTTGACTGATATATTAGCCAGTCTGGGAACTGAACATTATCCCATCTGACTGGCCTAATTTACTGATTGTTCAAGTTTACAAAAAGATACAAATCATACTGCGATAACCACAGAGGAATCAGTTTGACTAACATAGTATTTAAACTGTTAACCTCTGTCATCATTCAATATTTATCTGATGCCAGGGAAGTACGAACTCGGAAAAGCCAAGCTAGTTTCAGACCCGGAAGAAGACGCATTGATTCATTGAGTCAGATTCTATAACACAGACATACTTTTCAACGCCCGATAAAAGTGGTATCCTTCCACTTGCAGACAGCTGTCGACTTCGTAGATCAAGAAGTTATGTGGCAGTGTTTGTCATTAAAAGGGTAATTAAAAAGCACATAAACCCTATAAAATCTCTACTCACAGACGTTCTCTCAGAAGTCTCACTTTCATTTAACTCTTGAGGAGTCAGTCTCCTTCCAGGAAGCCCACCTGTCAGCATAGTTTATGCAGATGATATATTCCTATATGACGAAGACGCTGATAATACACAGTCTCTTGAACACCTTGGGTAAAAATCCAAGCATATTCGCGATTCACTTCTCTCGATGTAAATACAAATTTTTACTTCAGGACTGGTCTACATCATCACCTAGAGTGGTCGCTGGGTATGAAATAGTGAAGCGCGGTGATCACTTCACTTATCTCAAAAATCTCATCACCCCTAGTGAGTAGGTATCTACTGAAATCTCAGCACAGATTCAGAAAGCCTGCTTGATATTTACCAACTTACGTCACTTGTAGCGTGGGCGAGACATTCGCCTCTTAACGAGACTAAGTGTACTACGCAACAGTCATCAAAACGTAGCTCATGCAAATGAAAGATGTACTTTGGTTCTAAGTCTTTGACCATAGCAATCTTCGTAGTATCACCAGCATATCATAGAACGCCCAATATGTATTGCTGACGTTAAATAGAATACTGATGAAACGTGATAAGTCTATTGATGAGAACGCGAACCTTCATAGAATAAGATGATTGGGACAGGTGCTGTGAATTACCGACCACATCTTGTCTTGTCGCGCGATGTCGGCTGTGGTATGAGTACGGTGCAAAGATAGGGACGGTCAAGCCAAAAAACATGGCATTAGTTAGTGAAGTCATTGATTGTTGGTGTGATCCATGTTGGTAGTAGTAGACTATCTGGTTGGAGTCTGCGAGATAATCTCCATCAATGTCTAGAGACACTGGGTGACGAGGCTGAGAATCGATCACAACGACACAGGCGTGTTTTCATTATTTATCTTCATTTTGTTCTTAAATTTTATTGTCGTATACACCGTTACTGTATTCTTCCCTATTGTCGTATTATTCTTGTAAGTTTGATCTGGTCTTGTTAACGTGGTATAGTATCTTAAACCTTTGGGCATATATGCCAGGTTCTGTGTCGCTAATGTCTGCTGGGTTGTAGGCACAGTTACTGCGTAAGTATTAAGTACCACATGGTAGCTCTGTAATAAAAACTTAAGTCAATTTAGCTAAACTAATGTATCTTTCACTAGGTGTCGGCACATTTTTACTTAATACCTGTAAAAATCAAAAATAGTTACTTGTCCAGTTATCTTCAATTGCTACATATTCTTATGCTATTTAAGAACCTCCACATACCCCTATCGGCGAAGCATTTTATTATGCAATGTTTCGTGTTATTCTGTCTTAGCATTCAGTAACTGAGCATTGGTTAACTTTCTCTTTTAATCAGAAAACCTGCTTTATCACGAAGTCAGAAAATAGTTGGTTTAGGTAATATGCATTAACCAGACTGTATTTCGCACATTATAAATATGAATCCTTGTAACATCATAATATTAAGGGGAAGTTAATAATGTTAGCCATTATCAATGAGTACAATGGTGACATTGTTTTGAAGCCTTATGATATATATATATATATATATATATATATATATATATCAGTCGACTGTATATAACTAGTGTGGTATGGCAATTTGAAAGTGTAGGTACATATGCCAGGTTCTACGTTTAACGATGTCTGAATTTTGCAATGGTTAATTACTTATTTAAATGCAGTCTCAATTTTAATAGTCTCACATGCATTCATTATACAAAAGGTTAGTGGCAGAGCTATGAAATAATAGATACGATGGATGAAAAGATAAATGCACTAATGTACATAGACTCACTCCCTTAAAAGACGACGTTTATGCTGAAATACATTTGATCTTTGTGACGAAAGAACTCTATTTAACAATTCAACAGATCTGCCACTTTTTAAAGGCTTGACATTTTCTTTAGATAACTCCCATTCGAAATTGCCAGCTTCAGACCTAACGAACAGTAATAAATCAATCATGACTCAAATGCAATACAAATGTTTGAAATAGTCACAATGTAACCTACATTTACACAGATATACCTAGTTTTATGAAAACATTAAGCGTTGCATTTAAAACCACTGACCATAAATTACGACTATTGTCTAGACCACACGGATTGTGAATCTCGGCAGTTCATGAAGCTAGTTTAGCATCTAGGTTATGAGAAATGATAACGAGGAAATAATCTAGGTACTTATTTCGATACAATCATATCTACTATTTCTAGTCCGTATACAGAATTAAAACATCTGCAGCAGCTTGTGCTTACGAGAGAAATCTAATTACCTGAACATAAATCTAAAAGAATGATATAAGATAGTTTGACGAAATACGGACGACCATCGATAAGATTAATTTTACTTAGTCATAAAAACGAACCAAATCCATACATGTCAGCCAAAACACTGGTTAGAACTATAGACTTAACCTTATTAGCAGTCGTTATAGCAAATGTTTTTTAATAAGTACAAAAGGACCAAAAATACAAGGTGAAGTAATGAATATTTAGAATTCGAACACTCGCCGCATAAATTCATTTGCCAAGTTTATAATTGGTACAGTACTCAGTAACTGTAGCTTTAAAAATGCAGTGAGTACTATAGTTCTAAAATTATAGCTCTAAATATAATATCACGTGTATGCAGAGCTACAGCTCTAGTCAGTGAGAAACAGAAGTAAATTAATTTTAAAACTAACATCATCGTTTTTTAACAAAGTAATGTTAGCAAATAGGTTTTCTAAAATATACATAAACTAAAGTGCAAAATACATACATTGTTCGGCAATTACAAATCCCGCTCTTCAGCAATAAACCCCAATTAACGCGCCTCAGTCCCTTGACCTTCATTTGTAAAATAGTGTCATATCTTAAATTGTAATGAGTAGAATTAACATACGTTTTGTTTCTTGAGGTCTACTTCTGAGTGGTGGGAAAGTGTTTTTGAATATTATTAATACGGCACTTGCGGTAATATTAGTGGCCTAAAAGAGAAAATGATAAATCGTGTGTCAGGATTTAGAGGAACTAAAGTATTGTCCTCACACTGTGAACATCAACATTGCGATGCAGGTACATCCAGCCGATGAGTCCCAAATAGGACGAAACGCGCGTCCTGGATTCCGCTTGCCAGTCACAATACAAATTGAATGATATTGTCCTCAAAGTTGTATCTGTCAATCCATTTAGAATCGAAGTAAACATTAGACCCTAGTTTGCAATATTTTGCAGAAATTGACAACTCTATCTTTTTAGGCAACGAATGAAGTGCGCCCGGTCTATGACTAAGTTACGTTTGTCGTAAAACCAGAGTAACTTCTATCGATTGGATCGACTCTTACAAATGGAAATAAATCAGAAGACAATGCAGTATGGATTAAATGTTATATTCGATCGCAAATATAGCACCGATGGGATAGCAACGTCTAGGCTTGTAATCTAGAGAGTCAGATGCTTCCCACGGTGCGTCGTATCGTGATCTCGTTGTGATACATGACCGAGTGCCTTCATGTAATCGTGTCCGCTAAAACAAACATGGTTAGGATCAATTTTAAAAGCCTATCCAACTATTTATTTCGGGAATTATTTATCGCTACATGAGTTCAAAGTATGCTTATTGTAGCAACTAGAAATTACGGTGATTCGATCTGAAAACGTTAACATTTTTGAAAACGTAAGGAGCTTACTAAAATTCTGTATGAGTAAAAGTTTGTCAGAATGCCTAATGTTGTAAGTTATGTTGATTTATGCAAAAAATGTAACGACAACAGCCGTGTAAATAAACAGTATTCTTCTTGGAGTTTCTATTTGATTTTTACTTTGTAGAGGCAGCATCTATCCCTGTATATTCTAGTTCATTGTATATCTCACGCCAGTGTGCTTATTCAAGGTATGATTCAACGTATTGGGCGCCAATTACTATTTCTAAATATCTGTCTCATCGTTAACACAGTAAGACCTGAAATCTCCCTTTAAATCTTCGTTTCATCTGCTTACAGGTTTGTTTACGATTCTCGGGAACATAATTTTTCAACATTGATAAGAAGAATAGTCTAAAATTGGAACCTTTTTATACTGCGCCATTAATTTTAAATTAGCCGTGCAAAGCGAAGTCCGACTGCTTGGGATTCTTCACTAAGTCACTCAGTTTATTCAATAAACACCCACCAATACCCAGTGATAACGGCATCCGATAATAAATTCAGTGATTGATTTTTTCAAATGACTCACAGTAATGTGAAAACGCCATATACAAAGGATAATTGTCTCCTTGAAAGAAGATCCAGATATTCCATGAAGTAAATGGGCTAGTAATATGGGTTCTGCGTGAGAAAAACCGAGCTAGGATACTTTAACGAGGGAATTTTTAGTAATATTGTAATGAAAGCAATTATCAAGGATTTGTTTAATGACCCTTTTAATGTTAATGAAGTTGAACATTGGTTCCACTGAATGTTGTTTGGTTGTATTGAGTTCCATTGTTACAGCACGATTGAGCTAACATTTTGTTACAGTTGGAAGTACACCTCTAATTCCTTCTCATACTTTTAGCATATTCTTGGACTATTGTCATTGCTAATGTCATCGCTACTGTTATTATTGTTATTGTATAATGCGTAATTATGCATTCTTACGACATGAAGTCGGAGTAATAAACTGTTTTCTGTCGACTTGTTATTCCTTTGTGTTGTGGGGATAATAATCAAGGTCGATGCTTGATTTGTAAGAAGCACTTGGTCGTTAGAAGAAACACAGTATTTTGAACTCCAGTGACCATTAAATCATAGCAATTCATTTGGCTCATTTAACAGTATCTGAATAATGGCTCGTAATCATTGTCCCTTGGATCGATCGGTGATTGCCGGGAGAACTTTGAACGATAAAACTTGGCTTTTGCGCTGACCACGACGAATATGCCTGGGTCTTCTAAAGGGCGTGGGCTAATGATTGCCGGCTCGGTGAGTAATACTGATAATAATTATGTTGATGTTAATGCATGTACTGATGTAATTAATAACAGTGACGCTGATATATAACATAATTCTGTAGCTAACAAAGAAATATTACCGTTTAAGTTTCCTGAATTTCCGCCTAGAGTTTTCGATGACAACCTAGCTGATTATCCTGGCTTAGTAAAGGAACTTGCTATTATCTTATCTGACTCAAGTATTTCGGAAGAGATGGAGTTGAAATTTCTGACTAG
This sequence comes from Schistosoma japonicum, assembly GCA_025215515.1. Lineage (NCBI taxonomy): Eukaryota > Metazoa > Platyhelminthes > Trematoda > Strigeidida > Schistosomatidae > Schistosoma > Schistosoma japonicum. Next base: position 1,561,657 of record CM046061.1, read on the forward strand.
GCAGTGCACGGAAGCAACTGCCAGTGCTATTTACTGTTTTCAGCTTTTACCATCGGGAGGCTATGAGGAAGCCCGATGTATGCTTAAGTAGAGATTTAGTCAACCATTTGTTATAGCCAGCAAAGCATTTGATGGGGTAAGGGGTAATGGCTGACAATTAAAAAATAGTTTACAATAGACGGCATCGTCCTAAGACAACTTTTTGGTGCATAAAACGTCATGGTTTCTCTTGGTAAGACTCACAGCTTGAACTTGATTTCTCTGATTAAAATTATAGTTGAACGTCTTCCTATCAGGCTGCTTGAGAAATAGATGGATTTAAGTGCCCTCATAGAGGAAGAAGAAATGAAGCCGAATTTTTCAGATGTTCTCAGACTGGTGGAAAATAGCGTGAGTCAATCGGTGAGTTGATTTAGAAGATTAATAAAACCTACGTCTGAGTCAGAAGCGTCCGTTTTTCATCATCGATCGCTTGCGACTAAGGGCAGCGACGTAATAAAGGAAGACTCGTGTATTCTGTGTGCGAAAAGACACACGTTAGAAGAATGCGATCAGTTTTTTCACGACGTATACCGCAGCTGGTTTAGTCTGCAAGTAGGTCAGGTTTGTGCTATACGTGTTTGGGCACAAGACACATTAATGGATATTATCCTTTAGGGCTGTCAAAATACCCATATAGCAGAAAACATCACTGATTATTGCAAGAAATGCCTAGAGGAATCCTGAATAAGGCATTACTGATGATGGTTTATGTAATGAAAGGCCTTATGCGGATGCGTCTTCAGTTAGTCGAGGAATATGCACCACAATAATATCTATCTAAAGTATAGACACATGGAATTAAGTTGGCGGAAATTCTAAAGACGTTAATTTTGATCTTAATTCATATTCACCGAGTGATTCTACAACCTTGGTTGTCTTTGTCTTAGAAAACACTAAGGAATTGGATACATTTTCTTAAGTAGAATTTCTCGAGTTGGAATTGGTGTCAATAATCAAATGTGGTTTTCGCACAGGTAACCTTAATGAAAGTGCTGTGACTTGTTTGAAGGCCAATGCAATGTTGAGATCATGTCAAGAAAAAACTTTGTAAAATGCCTTATGTGGAGGTAACTAGATAAGAGTTATTTTGGAAATTAAGACTTTCAACTTTTCTATCGAACTAATCATACGAAGATTCTACATCGATCTTAGTTTACATTGGGTGTCCACAATAGGTTACAGTAACTCTGCGGTAAAGGACAATTGTACCAACCACACTTGTGGACACACAAGTTTCGTATACGATGCTGTGACAATGGTGTTACCTTAAAGGATGATTTTTTCGAAAATTTCATTTTTTATTGCATCTTCTAACCATCCAGGTATAAATGCTACACCGGTTTATGTTCCGTTAAAGAGTATTAATTGCATTAGTACTCTTTGCAGCATAGAGATTTGAGCTAGAACGTCACCGGCAATGAAATTAATGACTTGGCACAACGACACCTCACCTTCAGTGCTTGTTGATAATAGATGATGATAATAGATGCATGTATTTAGTTGATTATGATATACTTGAACTTATTAGAAACGATGTGGATTACATTTACCTGAGTCACTGTTGTCCTGATGTATTAAACAGAATACCCGAAAATATGATGAAAACTTTGTGGTGTCTGGTGTTGTCAAGATAAGGATCTAGCAATTCAATGTCCCAACGCATTCTCAAACCAGTCGTGTTTGCACCTAAATGTTCATTTGACGTTGTGATTTGAGTGTTTAGAATCCTGTGTGTCAAAAAATGAGCTAACTTGGGTACTATAGAATGTAACTCGGTCATGACTGTCCAAAAGTCATCGATATATTTGATTATCATACTCATTGTTCCCGACCTGCACTTCGACACCTGACATGATATGTATGGATGTTTGGAAATCGTGAAATGGTTTTCATGTTTTATATTGATGCATTTCATATTGATGACATGGACATTAAGAATAATGACGAGTGGTTTCTGCGAGCATTTTCATGTGCAGCATCATGACCAAAGAATATTTGATTTCCTTACTTGACGGAATTTATAGTGAGCGTAGATGATATAGAAAATTTAGATGTTTCATCTAAGGTGTAGTTAAAGTGCATGATAACTGTCTTACAGGCGTACTGCTGTAAGTCCTGGGAGATAACTGTCTGCACAACTTGCATTGAGTAGTAGGTGTTGAGTGAGTAAGTTTATTTTTACATTGGCATTCTTATCTATTGTCTAACCAGTGTTTTTAAGCATAACTCACTTCATATTACTCATGTAACGCTACCTAATGTGATATAACTCAAATTTGAAATGATGGATTTAATACTTGATTTATATACATATTGATAGATTGGGTTATTAAGTGTTATTTCCGTTATTATACTAGTCATATGAGTAACTCGTTTGTTTTAGTTCCTGTTGTTGCGTCTTTGAAACTATGTTATCTTATCAGTTAATTTCAGATATATGAAGACTAACACTTTTTACGCCGAAAAGGATGAAAGTTTATGTAGTCAGGCCATATATACTAATACATCTCAGTGAAGAATATGAAATGGGATGCCATTTTTGGGGAAAAATAAATGACCAATTTTCCAAGATCTTACATACTATGGCATAAACTGAGAGAACAAGCATACAATAGTAAATATATATCGCATGCTTGAATACTCACATGCCAGCTATACAACGTACCGAAGTACTACGAAATGAAACAAGTATGTCCATGGTCGGTGACTGAAACACATGTTGTTTGTTTATGTACGATTTGCGTACGTTTTAGTTTTATTTGTAGGCTCACCCCTCTTGATGAAGTTTTAATATACTTCTGAGTTATAAGCAACATATAACTTCTTATCTGCAATAACACATTGTTGGTCAGTACATTTTTCTGGCACCTATACGACTTATAGACGTCTACGTAAATAGTTACTGCTTGTGAAAATGTTATCCTAAATTATAAAACCAGTGTTGTAACCTTTCTTTCAACAACAATGTAAGTATCCTGACCTACTACCTTTGTCCCAAGTGCAAAATACCTTCTCAATCCGTCATATTGTTTCTTCCTTAATTATATTTCCTTAATATAAAGCGGTACACCTATCTATTAATGTTACTACCCAACACTACCAAATTATGAATGCTGCTGTAATATGTCTTTCTCGACAGTATTTGTACCAATGCAATAGACACCATTAAGACACATTTGTTAAATCTATGACAACAGTCATGTGCATTGTAATAGTCCCCTGCATCTCGAACAGTTCTAATTCCTGGTGCTGATTCTCTAACTGCTAACTTAGACTGACAGAAAAATCATCCTTTCTCAAAAAGAGCTTCATCCTACCGAAAATTGAGGAATAAAACTGCAAGTGGTCGGTTACACGTATCTCATTGCTAAGAACACAAATGTGTTTCTTCTAATAATCCATCATTTCACAAATATGTCACAATTTTTTAACGATTTAATGATATGCAGACAGTAGAGAATATCGAAATAAGTAATTTTTCAGTTGCTTAGGAGATTGTGATAGCATTTCGTTAAAGTCTAGTGAGCAGTGACTCAAATTTACATTTTCAAATCCGCATTTTCAAGGAATGCCTCCAGTTCGACGATGAAATTATACATTGTTGAATAGTATGAATTATTTAGTTGGAAATTATTTGCTTCTAAACCAGCCTTAGGACAAGAACTGGTGTTTGCAGTTCTTTATGAGTTTAGATTGTCTCTGCAGGTTATAGGGTTATTAAAAACCATTAAACAAAATGAACAAACAAACCTATGAAATGAAAAGTACTCATATAGTGAGTACAAGTAGAAAAAGAATATATATCGAGCACGGTTTTTATTCATGTTAGCACCATTGTAGCGGTAAATTATCCCCAAAATAAATAGTTGCATAGGCTCTCGACATTGATGCTGACCATGCTTTAGGCAACGACACTATAGTGTAAGGACTGACGTCCAACAGCTGCGCAACATCTCAAGCCATCGAAGGAACATTTACCAATGTCTGACGCATTGGGTTTTATCCTTTGGCAGGTACGTCTTAGGGTCCTCACGAACCCATTAGGAAGGAAGTGAGCTGTAGCGGTAAATAATCCCCAGAATAAATAGTTGCATGGGCTCTCGACACTGATGCTGACCATGTTTGTTTTAGCGGACAATACTAGTTGAAGGCGCGCGGTCACGCATCTTTACCAGATCAAGACTCGAACCACCGTGGGTAGCATCTCTCTCTAATTTACCAGCCTAGACATTGCTATCTCATTAAAGCTCTGTATAAGATTGAATATAATTTCTCTTCCAGCCTTCAGTGCCTTCTGATTCCTCATTGGTAAAAGTGGGTCCATTCGATAGTAGTGGCTTTGGTTATACAACAAGCGCAACTTGGTCATATACTCGAGTACACTTCATTGGTGAGCACGACGTGATCTAGACACGATCATTTACTGTGGGTTCGTTCCTTTTTATAGTTTTTAAGAGAGTATTATTGGTGGTTTTATTATTTTTACCGTACATATTTGTCACGGTATCTTTGTATTTGCATACATTACTATTTTTATGAGGTCAGACCAGACTTCTAAGCTAATTAGGATTAAAACCCCTACACCTTCAAGTTTTAAGCACATTTCTTTCTAGGCAGATAATGTAGAACCGGAATTTCGTGACCAATGTGTGACAGATCCACGTGTTCAATTTCTGGCGGTTGTAAGGTAACTTCCGCGTGAATTGAACAGGTACGTCACCTCTCCATTTTTTAGTCCCGACTGCCTAGAACCGTACGAACAGCTCAAACGAGGAGACTTTTCTGACAGACAACGTTTTGACGAAATGTTTCACACCATTGAGCTTGGTAGCGTTTCAGCGACCGAAATGTTATCGCGTATCAAAGAGGTAATTGGTCAAGGCACTTTTGATGAAGGTCCCTTCCGTCAACTCTTCCTATCAAAACTGCCGCAACAAGTGCAAGCAGTATTGGCAACATTTAATAACAACCCAGTAGACGAACTAGCTTCATCTGCTGATCGAATTCTGGAGATCACCAGAACTCGCTACAATGAGGTTTATTCCGTTACAGAAAAACCTCTTGAGACCGAAAACGAAATAACCAAATTGTGCCATACTATTTCCCGTTTTCTCGATCTACAGGAACAACTCCGACCAAGCAATTCTTGACGACGAAATGGAAATCCACATTGGTGTTGATACCACAGCACTAATGGCAAGGACTCAAAGAAGTGTAGAGACCCTTGTTGTTTCCCTAGCCACAAACCCACTGTTGATGCGTCAGGAAAATATTTCGTCGGCACGCATTAGAGGCAACCGTAGCCGGTGGAAACAGCCGCCTGTAACTCATTACTGATGTGATAACGAAGGTTCGCTACCTCATCGATACTGGCTCAATAGTCAGCGTTCTTCCTGCAACTTCATCTGATCGCCAACATGAAGCTGCATTTGATCTGCAGGCAACTGACGGAAAACAAATAGCCACGTATGGAAAAATATGTCTACTTGAACGTGGGGTTGCGAAAACCCATACACTGGATTTTCACTATTGCCGATGTGAAAATATCTATCATAGGCATAGATTTACTAAGCAACCACAAATTGCTTGTGGACCCTTGCAAAAAGAGACTAGTTGACGGCAACACAAAGCTGTACGTGCGTGGAACCACCGTTACTGTTTGTAGCCTATGTCCTCTTCGTTTTAAACATTTAATTAACCCTTATTTCAGCCAATACTTGATAGGTATCCGGACCTGAATAAGGCGACATCGAAGTTATCATGTGTATCCAGCAATGTTACACATCACATCACGACTACAGGTCAACCTGTATTCTCCAAAGTACACCGACTAGCATCCGAAAAAATTAAGGATCGCGAAGAACGAATTCGATCATATGATTGACCTGGTAATAAGGCGCTCATCCAGTAGCCCATGGTCGTCTCCATTACATATGGTTTCGAAGAAAGATAGCAATAATTGGCATCCCACCGGTAATTACCGACGTCTTAACGCACAAACTACGCCTGATCGTTACCCTTTAACTCACATCCACAACCTAACAGCCACATTGAAGAGAATGACAGTATTCTCCAAAATTGACCTAGTAAAGGCCTACAATCAAATACCGATGGCCGAAAATGACATACCGAAAACGGCTATTGTAACCAAATTCGGTCTTAACGAATCCCTCTGAATGCCCTTCGGCTTGAGGAATGCAGCACAAACGTTTCAACGTTTCATTGCCGACGTGTTCCGCAGGCTCGACTATGTCCATGCATATGTCGACGACTGCTTGATTGCAAGCCCAGACGAGGAATCACACATGAAAACATCTAGACACAACTTTTAGAAGACTCCAGCAATACGAAGTTACCATTAATATACAAAAATGCCAAATCGGAACAACCTCGTCAGACTTCCTGGGGCATACCATTGATGCTAATGGTATACAGCCTCAAAAACACAAGGTGACGGTTATTCTAGAGTATCCGGAACACACCACCATTAAGCAATTACGAGCTTTCAACGGGCTGGTAAGTTTCTACAGACGATTTATCCCCAACTGTGCATCTATTGTGAAACCAATAAAGGATCAGCTTCGTGGGAATAGAAAGGTGGTCACAATGGATTCAGAATCTAAAAAGCCTTTCTTGCAACTAAAGAGGCAATTGCCAATGTAACTACGCTGGCACACTACAATACTGAAGATTTCGTCAGCAATGCGGTCGACGCCTATGACTCAGCCATTGGCGCAGTTTTGCAACAATGGACTGGCCAAGCTTGGCAGCCTTTAGCATTCTTCTCAAAACGATTAAAACGACACTGAATCCAGATACAGCACTTTTGGACGTGAACTACTAGCCATGTACTGTGCTGTACGACATTTTCAACATTCCATCCAAGACCGGGAATGTGTAATATTCACCAACCGTAAACCACTGACGTTTTCGATGAAGTCATCTTCAGATATGTACTCTCCGCGAGAGTCACGTCATATTGACTATATCTCCCAATTCTCTGCGGACATACGACATATATCAGAAGCTAACAGTGTAGATGCTGACGCCTTATCGAGAATACATTCCTTGAATCATATCCAAGGAATCGACCTAATTAACTAGCTCGACTTCAAAGTGAAGATATTGATTTTCATCACGAGTTAGCAGCAACAACGCTTCAACTCCAAACTAAAACGATTAGGAAAGGTAAGAACACTTTAATTTGTGTAACTTCTACAGGAAGAGCCCGTTCAGTCGTCCCCAGGAGTTATCGAAGAGTCATCTTCGACATACTGCACAACCTTTCTCACTCTGGAATTCGTGCTACAAGTAAACTGATTACTGAGAGATTCTGCTGGCCAAACATGGATACGAAAATCAAAGAATGGGCGCGCACTTACATAGCCTGCCAAAAGAACAGAGTAATTCAACATAATAAATGCCCCCTAGGAACTTTCTCAACCCCTGACGCTTGATTCGATCACGTCCACCTTGATTTGGTAGGACCTTTACCAGAATCAAATGGATTTTCTTATCTTCTGACATGCATGGACCGATTCACACGCTGGCCAGAAGCGATTCCACTCAAAGACATCACAAGTAAAACGATTGCTCGCGCTTTCGTCGAACGATTGGTAGCCAACTTTGGTTGTCCATCCACAGTAACAACAGACCCTGGACGTCAGTTTGAATCTGGATTGTTCCACACTCTGACCAAATTTCATAGAACTACGCGTTTCAGGACGACCGTCTACCACCCACAATCTAACGGTTTGGTAGAAAGATTCCATCGACAACTGAAAGCATCACTTTCAGCTACAAACATCCCTCAGTGGATCGACGCCTTAACATTAGTTTTACTCGGGATTCGCAGCACAGTAAAAGAAGATGTTGGATGCAATGTCGCCGAATTAGTCTACTGAACGACTCTTCGACTACCAGGTGAGTTTGTGGGAACCGCTTCCACTTCGGCAAACCTGGATCTGAATTCTTACGTGAACCGGCTTACAAATGCTATGCGTTTAGTTAAGCCAGTTCAAACTCGACAACAATTGACAGACACCTTTATTTAACCTGCCTTAAAATATAGTACAAACGTTTTCGTACGTCGTGATGCCGTACGCCGACCTCTCGACGCAACTTACGAAGGGCCGTACAAGGTTCTTAAACGTGAAACAAAGTACTATACGATTGACAAGAATGGTCACGAGAATAAAGTCAGCATTGTGTCCATTCGATAGTAGTGGCTTTGATTATACAACAAGCGCAACTTGGTCATATACCCAAGTGCACTTCACCATGATACAATACAAATATTCAGTGTCCTAATAGTGTAAACTTTGTTGCGAATGATTTGGTTCTCAATTCATATATTTATATGTTATGAATGTCCTGACGTTGACACGTCGTAATCATATTTGCATGTATGCAAATCTATATCATTGTGATCATGCCTAGAAACTGGCATGCGCTCATGTACAAAAGGAAACTTGACAATAAAACTATTATTACTAGATACGTAAATTTAAATAATCAAAACCAAATATAAAATACATGTATTCTATCAATTATTGTTAGAACAGTAGACAGAAGAAAGTTTGTATTAACTCAGCTGACTTGTATTTAGAAGGCATTATTCCCCAGATCTTGTAAATGATCAATAAATAGTGGATGTGACATTTTGAGCAGATTGAAAACTATGTAGATTTGACTGGAAATGAAGACATCTTAAACAGTAGGCCAACTGACTCCTGCTTATGTTTGTATGTGCACTATGATAGGGAAATGGTATCAATCCTACATTAAGACACTAGGCACTCGATTGAGAATAATTAGTGTTGCGAATACATGTACTTGATAGAGAGAGCATCAAAACGCCACAGGAAGTGTGGAGAGCGGCAAGCAGAAGTCAAGGTTACAGAATTATCATTTTCAATGGTAGAAATATGTATCCGGATGCATTCCTATCAAAAATTAGTATATCCATAATGTTAATAGACTTCTACAAGATTTAGTGTTTCCCAATTGTTCTACAAACCTTTAATCAGATAACATTTTAAATGAAATAGATTCAATTTAATCAATCTAGCAGTCATGATACAAATATGGAAGCCACAACTATGAAGTAACAATGGCATACATTGTTCAAATGACTGTGAGCATGGCAGAAAAATATTTCGCTTAACAGTCTTCTATCGCCATTATTTTAATCGACGCATGTCCAGTCATGATACGTGCTCCTCGAGTGACTTGCAAAACTGAACCTTCAAACTGACTTCGTGTTCCTTTCTTTGAACAAACCCGATAGCAAATTTTATTTTAAAAAGTGAAAATGTTGAACCTACATTTATTTACTGTATATAAGAACAAATAACACAATTGTAAATTACGTGAATATTTCTACCATCAATCTGGTTAGAAGTGTACTTCAAAATTAGTAATGCAAAATTGGGTCTGAAGATATTTCGAATATAACTGAAATACAATAAAATGTTGTAGCAGACTACAACACCTATCAGCAGAACTAACAGACAATGACAGTAACTTGTTTTTGCCGTTCTGTAAATGGGGTAAAAATTTACATAGTCAGAGGTGCAGTTCGAAATGAGTGTTTCTCATCGACAGTAATCAAGAATATGCAACCGAATAGTCTTCACAGTGTATTGGATTATATACCGATATGTAACAAAACAAATATATGGAGAAGATAGACTTATCGGGTATTTCTGTATATGAAGATTTCATGAACGCAGTTGAAAATGCTTAACAGTAATGGAAACGATAGTCCAAAAATGTAGACATTGATTATGAATATGAAATCTCTATTGAATCTTCAAGTGAAAATTGCGCTGCATTTTACAAAATGAGTGGAGCTATGTTCAACAATCTACCGGAAATCGATGAGAACCGAGTTACCGAACTCGTTAAAGCAATCCACACACAACACAAATAATAACTAATGTAATGATAGATATTAAACGATAAGATGGTGAACATCATTTGTTTTATGTAAATTGTCTCAGTTAGCTTATTGTCATAACCCTCAAAAATGTTGGGTATTATGTGATTACTCATAAACTGCACTACGACGTTTCTGTTGTTGGAATCGATTTCACTTCATTCATAAATATTTAATGTGAAATGGACAATAATATGCCATTGTGTTAGTGTAAAGTTGTTACTAAAGTAAATCAATATCTTCACTAATTTATCTCTACCCAATTGTATTGATTTCATGTGTAGTTCATAATTATGCTGGTTATAATTAGTGAATGCAACGACCAAATCGCCTACACACACACAAACACACACACTAACAAATAATCTTCTCAATATGAAAATCATCACATCACACCGACACCATAATGATGCCTCTAAGAACTAGGAAAAGTGCATCTAATTAGCTGCTTAAATTTATGAAACACTAACACACTAGTATAATTGACTTCGATAATCCACGTTGTACTTGGATTGAAATAGCTGGACCTGTGAATTGAGAACTCTGCAATAAACGCTTGTAATACTAGTTACCTGAAGCATCACAATGACAGTGTCGTTCACAGTAGGTAGAATGCGGCAAAAAGAAATAAAAAGATATTACTGTAGTTTGTAGAAAAGACAAGCTACGACAAAATACGAATTTAGAGAAGTGCAGGTGTTGATGAAACACTAAATAATTCTGATTAACAAACCTAGTTACCAGAACTTCCAATGTTTGAAACTACTTCACTACATAACCAATGTCTGCATTATTCCCGCATATAAATTGACGTCACCCGTGATTATTATATAAGAACCTGATAAAATAAATTAGACAGGAGTATGTATTGAACCAATTAAATACAACAGCGCACCACATTTCAAGCACTTCAGCAAATAGTAATCAAATGGGGAAATCACACATTGAACGGGTAAACGACAAAGAACGACAGAGACATAATGAAGAACTCACGAAGACCAAGAGAATACACAACTCAGAAACCTCTTTCGTATCAGGTGAATATTTCAATCTGATTTTATGATGCTCATGCCTATAATCTCTTGAAGCTTTCCGTGCACACGTTACACTCTGTTACTTTAACTAAGTCATTTTCACTTGATTTATCATGAAATGTAACGAACAACTTACAAATTGTGGCGCATCATGTACTCATAATACTACTACTACAAATTAGACCCAACGGTTTAACACAATAAAAGAAGCCCATATTAAATCGAAAACTGTCTGTTAATGGCTGCTTAGTTCTTACTCAATAGAGAATGACCTACCAACTGCATACATTCGACGAAACGAGCTTAGCAATGTTTGTATATTACCAAGATGAATATTGCCTGCTGTTTTGTGAGATATTATTCATAAATGTGGTGAAATATCATACTGTGATAAACTGTAGAGGTCCACATAATCCCTAGAACATATCAAATATTGAATTGAATATTTATTTGTGTGTATGTTCAAGTTGTGACTGAACTCACTACTTCTGGTCTCTTCAGATGTTGAGTGTTTTTAAGATCATTTATGTTACAAAATACATTCCTGTCTAATTCTTCGTGTCAAATTCTATATTTTATGGCATCTACTCAATCGTAAATATGAGTGAAGTGAACTGATATGCGACAATTGCATCTACAGTGAATTTATATCTAGCTGGACATAATTTGACTACGATCCAATATTTGTAGTTCCCATAGAAAACGTCGTATGTGGTTTTCTGGTCATTCAACTATCGTCATTTCCAAAATAACCCTATCAACACACAGGTAGAAAGTAACGACGACAACTCTGTCAACAAACAAATCGACACCAAATTCTATGGTCTAAATCGGTGTATGGTCATATAATTCACTGACATTATTAATTCGAGTGTTACGGATCAAAATTCACTTAATTCACATCACGAATAAGCCAAGACGATTGAGTTGATTCTGCTCAACACTGTGATCAAAATAAAGTAACAAACGTTTCCGCTGAATTAGCTAACATACATCGACTGGAATCGACGAGGCTCATGACAACATTCATCATGATTACAATTAACAGTCCCAGTCTCAACATCAACAAAACACCCAAAACACATTAACAACAGTGATCTCATATGAATATGATATTTATATTTTGAAGCAAGTTACAGGAAATCAAAAAAAAAACAACCAACATTGTCTAACTAAAATGTGATTTAAATAAACAATCCAGTTTGATAATCGAATCAGTTGAAAATGTAGTCAATTTACTGGTGAAAACCATGAATAACACGATCACTTCTTGCGAGCCTCAAATTTGTTGAAAACATTTTCGATTTCTGAATTTACACTTGGTATTGGTTCCACAACCACTGGAGGCACCACAATTTTATGTTGATTAGAGGATGCTGGAAGTAAACATACAAATAGTGTAAAGAAACAAACACTAGAAATGGTCTATTCAATCCAACTCATTCAATAACTGTAAAATGGTGATGATAGTCAACAATCACAACACCAACTCACAATGTTTCGTCAAATTACAAAATCACTTACAATGTGGTTTCTCATGTTCACTAATTGGTCTTATACTTGTCACAGCCAACAACAGCAGCAGTAACAACAACAATAACATTGGTAAGTTGCAAAGTGCCACCTGAATTCAAGTAGATATCAATCATTCTCAACTTACCTTCATCATACAGCCCTAATCAAATGTGATAATGAAGTGTGATACACTGATCCACCATATTTATGCTCAACACGTTAATATGATTCTCATGTCCTCATCACTTACCTTACAAGTTGCTTTGAGAACAACATTGTGAATATTGAATGTGAAATTCTCACATTTGTAGTGCATCAACAACACCAACTTCATCTTAAAATGTGGTGATGTACAAATGGTGCATACAACTGTTTCATATGTTTCATATTTAGATTTTCACAAGCACACACACCCTCCACCCCACCATCCTTACTCCACTTCACACAACACCCACCTAGTATAAATTTCACATACACTTCTTCGTCAATAACCACTTGAAACTACAATTCTTCTTCTAAGTACTCTATTGATGCTTACTTCATAGTCACGACAACAATAAACAACAACTAGCAACTTTAAGTATCGATTCGATTTCTTCAACGATTTGAATGACTGGATAGACTGAAATTCACGTCACTCTGATGGTGACTGAGAATTTTCATTTGAGTAGTTAATGTGTGTTTCTATGCAAAAAGGAAACAAGTTTACATAATTAAATCGTGTATGTCGACATGTAATGATAAAACGTAGATATTTTCATGCATATCACTAAACAACGTTTAAATGATTGTTACTATGAGAATGGACGAAAAGTGTAATGATCAAAGACAGGAAACTAATCTCGACTAGATGATGTTTCACAGTTTCAAATTATATTCATTAAACATGTAATACTGGTTGATTTAATGACTGTTTCCATAGGTCTTTCTATATCCTGCGATTTGTAAACTAACAATAAGAGTACATTACTGGTTCCATGGGTTAACCCTAACCCTATAAGCTGTGTTTTCACAGTTTTATCATTCATTCCAGGAAATATATGACCACGTCGTCAACAACGCTCACTGTACTGTTGCACATCAATGATGACTGAGACTTTCTACTTGCTTTGGACTTTGTTGCCGTTTCTCGTGCACTCACCGTTAATAATTCGATCAAGTATCTTCCGGAATATCAGTCACCACTCACACTAACTCTACACAATTCATAGGTTTCCTATCCTGATGAACTCAACAATGCTGTTGTTGGCTGTGACAAGTATAAGACCAATTAGTTAACGTGCAAAACCACATTGTGAGTGATTTTGTAATCTGACGAAACATTGTGAGTTGGTATTGTAATTGTTGACTAACATCAACATTTTACAGTTATTGAATGAGTTGGATTAAATAGATCATTACCACTAGTCATTTCCTCACATGGTTATGTGTTTTTTGTTTTATAAAGTTAAAAATGTGACAAGTGCTGCGATGATTCGAGTTGGTGCGATATTAAAGAGAAATATCATCACTGAAGGAAAATAGGTGTCATTAGTCAAAAGGAGTCTACGTATAATTGTGCAAAATACGTGGACATTACAATCAATTTTATCTGATATTCAGTAATCCATATCATATTCATTATGATTATTCTGACATTGTTGTTGTTGACTAGAATAAAATGTTGGCAATTGAGTTTGTATTTTCTATCAAACATCGTAAATTGATTGAATTTCTTGCCAATTAGGTGAGGTGTATTTGTGGGAGGGCAGTGAAAGGGGAGGATTTTGTAGTTCATCTCATTTGTCGTGTTCTTATCCACTATGCATACATTAATTGACATCCACTTTAGAAAGAATCTTTAACGCCGTTGACAGACTACATCTTCAACACGAATACATTCACACATTGCAACATGATTCGACACGATTCAATCCATAATCATATCAAGTTCCATTCCTGTTCATTAGATTATCTGTAAACATCAACATAATTCACATGTGTATTTTATGGTTATTAATGAAATATGTCCTTGTCTACCGAGATGTATACTTATTCCATTCAATTGCACATTCATATTAGTGGTTAATCAAGATATGCTGATGTATATCATTGTGTTCAAGGAGGGTGAGTATTTTCGACAGATTGACGAAGTTGTAATGTGTAGTTTTTTGAGACCATTGTTAAGTGATTTGCTTATGGCAAAAGTGTATATTTCACCAGAGATTCAATAGGATAGACGCGTCTTTACAGGCAAAATGTTGATGATATCCCAGTTATTTGTGAGAAAATCGATTATTCAAATAGTTTACTATGTAAACTGAATACTATCATAAACCACATACGTTTATCCTGTGAGATGGAGAATAACAACTAACTTCCTTATCTAGATATATTAATAAGACTGTAGAAAGGAGAATAACTCTATCAACCGTTTATCTGACAAAATATCTACATGGATAGAGCAGTATATCAGCCTTCATAGTTATTGTTCGAGACAATATATGTAATGCTTAGTAAAAGGCTTATTGAATGTGATCAGTCGTATTCGGACAGAAAGATATTATTGAAGCAAATGCAAATCTTTTGACATGATTGCTAATGTCGAACTGATATCCGAAAACGTTAATCAATCGATGGAATGGTGGCAGTATGGTGCAACCTACTGTAGTTTTCTAACACACAAAATATCAGTCTATATCACCTTATCGACCTGAATTAATGTAAATAAACTTGTGTTGAAACAAAAGATTGATTCAATTGTTAATAGGACGTGATATTCAACCAAGGTATTTGTAATTGACAAGTCTGGGGTATTGATTATCAACGAAGGTAAACAACTTGGAAACGAATGCGGGTGACACTAAACTTTATCGGTGAGCTTGAGAGAGCCAGTGAGAATCAAGGTAATTCTTCAAGATCATACTATTTGTCTAGTTGAAAATGCTAAAATTGGATCGGTTGATTGGAATTTTTCATGAGGATGTTATTATTACTAATCTGCAAGTTGTCGGATTCATTAGTTAGAGTTGATTTGTGATTGTGGACTGAATATGGCTCAAACGTCAACTACAAATGTGCTAGTTGGAGTCACTTTTCGTTGTAATGGTTGCTGGCGAAAGAAATCAAATTAGAACAGGCAGTTTCTTTAGCCAGGCTAGACTGACACAATTTGGCAAACCTGCATATTAGTCGTATTGTGGGTTATGCAGTTGCCTGTTAATCTAGCAGCGTCCCTTACAAACGTAAGTGGAGTATCATCAGTGCAATTGTATCAGAACTGTAGAGATATATTCTCAGAAATGGTGTTACGTTTAAATCTGTCTCTAGGAGGCGTTAAAAAATCGTTGACATAGACGAAACAAGTATTAGGAAGAGAAAATATAATATAGGATGATCTGTAAAAGTTGAATGGGTAAGTACTCATTACTCTAATATTACTGGTAGGTTCTTGGTATTTATGACCGAACATTAGAAAACGGTCATTTTCAGTATGTTCCAGATCGAAATTCAAGGACTCTGATACCAATAATCCAGTTTTATGTTCTACCAGGATCAACAATTTATGCTGACGACTGGAGAGCTTATCGGCATTCTCGTAGACTTGGATATGTTCACCATGTCGTAGTTCACGAAAGACATTTTGTGGATCCAAATACAAGTGTTCATTCACAAAACATAGAAGGATACTTGTCCCGCTGAAAGAAGTTTCTTAGACCTTATAAAGGTTCTAGAAACAACATGATATGGAGTTATTTGGATGAGTTTCTATATCGCTCATATTATGAACTCAAACTCAATGAACTCGTTTCCAACCTTCGAAAATTCATAAGGCATGTGAAAGCAATGTATCCTGTGTGGTTTCTGAAAGTTTCAATTGTTTTTCATAATAAATAATAATTTTATCTACCACTGCATTTTCATTAGTTAAAAGGTGTTTCAAGGTCATTGATTGTTGTGTAACTTCGTCAGTAATATTTAGTTTCACCAGTATGCATCATGTACCGGAAATCGAATTCATACGTAAATTGCTCTAGAAATCAATGAACTCGATTGGCAATATAAAAGAACAGTATAAACAAGTTTCATCGACTATTGCTAAGTGCTCATTTTATACACATCACATAATTGATATCAAATCATCATTTGTGATGTTGTATAAGAGGTTTATAGGACCTAATCGGAGGTCTATTGAAGTCTTGGTTATACGAAAGTTCAAACACCAACCCCCCCTACACACACACATACACACTTGCATTTTCAACAACAATTTGTACATTCACTCAACCAATACTAGCAGACAGTGGTTTAAATTTAAGTTGGATTGTGACTGACAAGCTAAATCCAGGATGCACGTGTCGTCCTATTCGTGACTTATCAGATAAATGTACCTGCATCTGTATTTTAATGTTCACACTGTGATTCAAACTCAGTCTGCTTTGCGTAAAACGCCACCGCGTTCACCACTAGGCTACTATTTCCACAAATGTGATTTATACTTGTAAACGACTGAATGAAATAATAGAGTTCAAAGAGCTATTGAGGACAGATTGGATCTAACTCCAATGTTAACCATTCGTAACTTCCAGTTGCATAGTAATTGGTCTGATTCACAAGTGATTGAATCACATAATCAAATTCTAACGACACCCATCAATCAATCTCCTGTTAACATCATCAGTCAATCGACTAACCACTATTTCACTTTACCGCAATTATCACAACCCAATATCACACTACCAATTTTAGATATCTTCAAGTAACAACATTCAATCAATTGACTTACCTTACATCTGATATTGAACATTCACATTTGTTGTTCATGACACAGATCGACTCCAACAATGAATACATTGATGAATGTGAAATTAACACTCAATGAAGTAGTTACCGACACCACACTGATCACTTGTTTAAATCACCATACAAACAATACTCATTGAAGTCAGGTCAAGTAATATCATATCACTCTTCACCATTCAACATCTCCATTCAACACTAATCATATATAGGTACACTCAACATTAATAAACACACTTAAAACAATCACAATGTACAAGTGCTCAGCATCAAGTGTGAAGTGGTCACAATTCAATTGATAAGACAATCACTCCATCTCAGATGAACAGTATAAAACAGTAATACTCTCATGTGTTTATAGTGATTATCTCACTCCAGATATCTCATTTGCTTAGATATAATTCACTGGTGTTGTTTCATCAATGAGAATGGTGAGTTTGAGTGTTCTTTGAATTGATCTATTTTGTGGGTATAGGTCTGTCAAATCGCACTGTTGTTATCAGTTGTGATGATTGTTTCATTTGATGCATCAGTGAGTGGTGAGTTCAATTTGACGAAAGACGATGTCGGTCCATTTTTATTGGGTGTAGGTGAGTTATTTAACCTGATTCATTGATCCGTTGACTTGTATATTTCAACTTAATATCATGTTGATGAATTGATTTGTGTTTGGAGGTTTATACTGCTTAATGTGGTTATGTGATTTGTTTTGTAGCAATGGGAGAAGCATCCTCTGATGAATCGTCACCAGTTGAAACTAGAGGCAGTAAAAAGAAGAAGAAAAACAAGAAGAATGGCAATAAATCATCGAACGATTCAAAAGAAAAGAATAAAGCTAATGCTGCTACGTTTCCAAGGACAACTTATTCCAGTTAAACCTTCTTTAGTATGCTAAATGAATAAATTATTGTTTATTATACTAATAATGACTTTTCTCGCCTTTTTTCTGTTTACAATTTATAATCATATTAATGTGTTAGTGATCATTTAGGATTTTATCTCTATTTTCCATATGATATAACTTGTTGGTTGTATTGAATACAAGTGGCATAATGTAGGTGAGTGTATGTATTGAACAACATTATGATTAAATCATCATTGCGTAATATCATCTAGTGTATATCAAGCTGATTTGGTTACTGAGTAGTGTTGACAGCATGCGTATGAATTACTTTGCTAGTTACAATTGAAATTCAGTGTGAACATCAACAATTGGTTAAAGGCACATCCATCCACAAACTCCCAAATAAGACACATCGCCTGTCTTCATTAACGCTTACCAGTCACAGTACAACTTATATAATGCATATGACTTAACGCTATATCGAAGCAATTCGCTAAGGAAGCACGTACAGCAAGAGAGAATGACCATCTACAGTAAGGAACAAATTAAAGAGGAAATATAAATTCATCTCAATTACATCTGTGTAGTAAATGTTAGAATATCGAATAGTGACTAGCAAAAGAGACCAGACAATAATCTAGAAGACACAAAACACAGGTGAAGGTAATGTGTATTTTGGAAATCAATAAAGGCAAACATTATTGTACACACAATAACACCACTGTTTCATACAAACACCACATCCAATACAGCTTAAATGAATGTCTCGGATTTTGTAGATCATTCTGCGATTCTGACAGAGATTCAATTCATTTGTATCTAATTGTTCATTGAGAACAGTCTTCTCATTTTCTAGAAAACATTCATCAATTTGTGAATTGTCACTAGAAATTGGAATGGACTCACTTGTGTACTGGAAGTGTATTTGGTCCACATGACGATTATACACGTTAAGGTCACCAGCATCTAGTATACGTGCCATCAGCCTGGTCATTTTCCTCAGCACAATTTTAGTGGAAGGTTACAATTCGTTTCCACGATAATAAGTAGTCCGTACTAAGTTTAAGCACTTCATATTTCACCATAGACTTCTTATTTTCGATGGTTTTGTTGGGTTTACCTAAATTGAGGCATGTTTAACATTTCTGTATTGTAGAAGAAATGTATCCAAACCCCTTTACAATTCACTGAATGTTTCAGCAGGAATAGAGTTAATGGTAGCTTTACTTGTTTGACGAGATGTTTTGTTTTTCCATTAGAGCATGGATGTCTAGAGACTGTGAACATATGCCTATAACCTATTCCTTTCAACCAGATGTTAACTGACCACTGGAAGATGTAGACAATTGTCGATTACTAATACCAATGATACACCTTCATGGTTAAATAATTTCTTCAATGATTTTATCGTAAAATCTTCATTTGGTGAGGTCATAAAAAATACCTACCCACACCCTGACCAATTTGAATATGAGTCAACGACAACTAGTGAATAATATTTGCTGAAGAACAGACCACTATAATTTGCATGAATTCTCTGTCAAGCTTCAGTCGATGATGGCCATGGAGTCCACTTTAAAGCATGGTTGTCTTTATTTATGACAACTGTCACATTTACTTGCTCTACGACAGATGTCTGCATTCATCTCTGGTCACTATCATGTCAATCTCAGCAAGGATTTTATTTCCTCAATATTCAAATGTCTACTATGTAAATCGTCAAGTACAACTTCGTGCAATGAATGTGGGGTAATAACACAATCATTTAAACACAAAATCTCATCTAGAGTAGTATATAGCTCATTTTATCAGGCAAAATACATAGGAAGTCTGCATTTCAAATTAATATTGCACTCTTTTTGTATAGCTGATGTTACGCATACAGAATGTTTACGTGTTTCTGGAGTTACTGAGTGATTTACTGGTAAAGGTTGCACTAACAAGCAATCTGAAGAATCATCGGCCTTTTCTTGCAACGACTGCCGTGATATACAATCCATTTATTGATTACATTTAGCGCTCTGGTGTTGAATAATATCGTCATGAGCACTCAGAGCAATATTTCAACATTGAATCATAGCATCTGAGGAACATGCTAACGATCCTTTTGAATGGAAAATAAACTTAACGTTTCATGATTTATAGTAATAATGAGTTTCTTCACGGAAAGATATTTATGAAGGCATATAACAGCTCAAAAGACAGCTGACGTCTCATTCGGAGATTGAGAATAAGCATTCTCTTAGCAGTAAGTTTCCATCAATCACAGATTACTGGTCTACATTTATGCTCTAAAACTATATAAACACCAACAGTGATGCATCAGTAGTAGGATTCGAATGTGTGCAAGAAATTCCTGAAACTAAATTACTTTGCAATAATTCCAAAAGATTTTTCAAGCAATCTTCTTGTTTATCACTCTACGTAAATAAATCTGACAATAGAAGTTGTAACAGATCATTAGGCTGATACGAAAAATCGAGAAAAAAATGTGAATGGTGTTGTTGAGCACCTGTTACATAATGGAGTTCTGTAATGTTCCTCGATGATGGCACACTGATATATGGAGTTAACCGCTTTGCATTTGATCTGAACTCATTACCATCAACTGAGTTTTGCGACACTAAAAATTAGACACATTGATGAAACATTCTTTACGGATTTACAGCAATATTCTTCTCAAGCAGATGACGCCATAAGTCCGTTAGTCGTTTATCATGAGTCGTTCTATCACGACCATGAATAATAAGATCATCTGTACAAACTTCCTCATCTTCCAGATCACCAACAAAACCATTGGAAAATGTTTGGAAAACAACTAACACCAAATGGAAGATAGTTTTATTTGAAAAAAACAAACGGAATCTTAATTGTTGTGAACAGTGATGAAGCTCCATCTATGGGGATTCGAAGATAGGCATCTTTCAGATCAACTTAAGAGTATATTTTAGTACCATGAAGGCGATTAGGAATGTTTACAGTCTCAACAGTGGTGAATTATTGTTTTAAGAAATGTGAATTTAAATTCAATCTGCAGTCACCACATATCCTAGGAGTTTCATTATCAGATTTTAAGTGGGCAGCAATCGCAGTACCCCATGCAGAGCATGAATCAGGCCTATTAATCCCTTATCATACAAACCATTTAGTGTCTTTGATGAAAAACTTCGTTTAGACAATAACCAATAATTTGCATTCTTAAGAATATGGGATAACTCGGAGTATACAGTTGTATAGACTGAATTTTACTACCACCTACACATTCAGAACATGTGAAAGTCAAATATTTTAGTAATTGATCAGGAGTATCTTTGGAGGTGAACGGTGACAGTACCACTTTCAACAGTTTCAGTTTTCTTAAACAAAGTATTATTGGTCTAGTTTCACTGACCGAAAACACACAAGACATGTATTTAGAATCTCTATCCGGAAAATGTAGAGTACAGTACCCACGAATAGGAAGCTTTTGTCCAGTAATGTCTGATATAGTAACATCAATGTGTTGCATAATAGTATTCGCGTGTAGTAAATTCAAATCATCGACAGAAATGATGAATTCCGTGTCAATTATGAAATCATGGAAAGTAGCGTTAGACAGTTATAGTCGGTTTCAGTGCACCAGATATATGATCAAGTTACGTTCGTCGTATAACCAGATCCACTTTTTATTACTAAATCTACAAACACGAACAAGAACATATCAGAAGGCAGTGAGGGATGCAGGAGTAGTTGATTGTGAGTAGAGCGTCAATGAGATAGCAACGTCAAGCCTAGCTCACTAGAGTGAAAGAGTTGCTACCCACGTCGCGTCATGTCGTGTTCTCGTGATAAAACGTAACCGACCTACTTCAAACTAGTCGTGTGTGACTAAACAAACACTGTAAGCATCAACGTCGAGAGCCTATACAGCTAATTAATTAGGGCATTATTTACATCTACACGTTTATAAATGTAGAAGACACTGTTTGATGCTGTAGGCTAATGGAAGATCTAATGTTTTTCAAAAGCCTTATTACGTGAATTCGTGTCAGATCACATATTACAGAGTGATGTGAAATGAAACGCCGACCGACATACTAATTTTGAATGCCCAATCTCCACACAATTAGAACATTTAGCATTTCGAATTGGACATGATTTACGTGAATGAAGAGAATCACAGGACATAGGATTACCAAGCCGCAACTCACCTTCATCTCATGCATTTACACTTTATTATTATCAGCATATTTTTGTGAACTAAAATCATTCTCAATACATCGGATCTGAGTGCGACAAGGATTGCCTAATTGGTTTGTACGACAAATGAATGTATCAGAATTATTCATAGACAATAAATCCACCTGATTAACAGTCTCATAATTATTGCACACATTCAGATTTTCTGAAATGAACACTGTGGAAGTTGGATGAGTTCTCATTGTAGATGTGGTGTGTTAAAACTAGCTATTAGACGATCTCTCAACTGAACACAAAATTATTCATCGAAAATTGCATTCAGCAGCTTGCCTTTGTAAATCAAGCATAAACTCACGGAATGTATGGTGGTATGTGCGATTAATTTTATAAAATCGCGCTCTTTTTCTCGTCTTAGAGTTTGTAGATTGCACATGGGGAGGCAACAGATGTTTGAGTTTTGTTTAAGACACTGAAATAGGCTTATGATGGAACGCCAAATTTTTCAGTAGATGATAAGCATCATCAACAATGAATGTAAGAGAATGAGCTGTGATGTTATCGTATTTAACACTACCTTGATGAACAAACCAGATTCCAAAACGCGCCATGTACCCCTCAATGAACTCAGCATTGGAATTTACATCAGGAGGACAAAGTCGATGCTTCAGCGAGACGCCAATGAAATATATTTGAGAATGTTGAATAGTAACTAGCGGAACAGATCAGGCAATAATCAAGAAGATGCAGAACATATGTGAATGTAATGTGTATTTTAAAACTCAAAAAGTGCACACACAATTGTGAAATACCACTACTGTATCATATAAACACCACAATATGCGATTGTTGCACAAGTGTGTCTAGACACAGTAGAATATTGATGAACGTTGCAGGCTTTTGTGACGACTAATCTTAATCCTTCAGATATGATGAATTTGTAGAGGAATGTTGGAAGACGGCAGCATCACACCTTATGTGAAATGACCTTAGTAACCATCCTGTTCTTACATTTAGGTTAGTCACACTAAATATTCCGCACGTTTGTGTGTTTATTTGACTGTGTCTGATACTCGAAAGTCTGTCAATGTAGAAAAGTGAATGAGTACTGCAACAATCTTCAAATTCATTCATTCATTCTTTCGCATATCATTGAATATGACTCTTCATACAGTATAATACGTGTTGATCATTGTTGTTATACAATTACTAGACAATCGGTAACCGGAACTACGTTAGTTGACATGAAATTGAACATCATCGACATTAATCAGTGAACTATCGTTAATACGACCAAATATAGGAAGGTGATAGATACTGATTAGACTACTGAATTGTGGAGATCATTCAGTTGACTAAAATCATTCTGCATCGTTCGTGGTCATGAAATATGTTGACTCAATTGTGATTGGTATTAGCATAGACACCTGTAGATGCCGCTGCACATAACACATGATTTCCGACCAAACGGATTGGATGTAGCATGTATGATGTGGAATTTCGAATGAGTATCCCAGAGATATCAATATGCTGTTGGTGTGATTTGGTCGTCTCTTCAGTAAACGGATTATGTATTAATATATATGCGAATGTGTGTGTGTTGTATTACTGTCTATATGATATTCCGTCTTCATTATGATGATTACTGTGCTCTGATTCAATTCTCTAATTATCACATTCATCTTCCTTACACTTAACAATTTCCACCCTATAATTATTCGTTATAAGCACCGAAATGGAGTACACATTGATCCTTGTGAACCGACACTGGATGCTATTCATTCAAAGGCAACCTAGTGTGAATATAAAGTCGTCGAATCAATGTCGACTGAATGAACACCTTTCATTGTGTACAAATTAATAATCAACGTGAAATGAGATATGATTTTTAAATGCAGTTGTTTCTATGCAACGTATTTCGTCGAACTCAGTGACAAACACAATCGATACTTGTTTGAGGAATCAGTTTAGTCATCTTCTGATGGTTGTTCAATGGTTGCTAAGCAATAATATTTCATCTGTTTTAGTATGAGTAGAATTGATCATGTTGTGTCATGGCTAGTAATCTTGGTTATTGCATGTCGAATAATCTGACTATTAGTGTTAAAGTGTTGTAGTTATTCATTACTGTAGGAAGTGTGACTCGTATCAACAATTTTGATGTGAGAGTTTCTCCTTACTGTTTCCTAATATCATTGGATTAGTCGGAGTCACGTTTATGGTGGTTAATGTACCAGTAATGTTGATCATAATAATGACAACAACAGTATGTCGTCGACTGGTGTTTGTCATTTCTGTCTCACATGGAAGATTGATCATATTTTAATGAGTTAGTTGACTGAAGTGTATGAATGATGAGGTATAGAGGAACCAATCAATACGGAATCGATTGCTATTACCACATTGAGGTGAATACAAAGGCGATTGGACATCTTCTACAATACCTACCATTCGTCATTGATATTCTTTTGGTAATCATTATTCCTACTGTTGTGTTCAATAACTTTAACATCAAAATGACACAATTTGTCACCACTTACACTACTAATCAAATGTTTGCTTTTCATAATTCATATGTCCACAATGTGACTACAGTTTGAGAGAGAATGAACGCATTGAAATATGCGATAATTTCGCGTGAATGGTTAATTTTCAATCACTGCTATAAATACTGTATAGTCGACTGCCCTACTTCAATTACATAATGGGTTGCATATATATATCAGTATTAATTATGTTTTGAGATATTATTGTTACCTTGAAAGATTCATGTATGTACATATTGATTGTGATAGATATGATAGTATAATGATTATTGACAAAGTTGAAAATGCCCAGTGTACTGAGCGTATAGCATAAATAGACTTTATAACATTCACTAACTGTCTGGACATAGTAGCCTAGTGGTGAACGCTGTGACGTTTGACACGAAGCGGACTGAGTTCGAATCCCAATGTGAACATCAATATTTGGATGCAGGTACATTCAGCCGATGAGTCCCAAATAGGACGAAACGCGCGTCCTGGATTCCACTTGCCAATCACAATCCAACTTAAATATAAGCCCTGTTGTTTCAGAAAGTTAGGATGTCAATAATTACCATTCACATTTACTGTTATTAGTGATTTATTGACAGTTTCCTTGATTAAGACATGCAAATATTATTCTGATTATTGTGAAACCCTTCGATATTCTCAGATGATATAAAGAAGTTGACCTTAATGAAGCACCAACTGAATAGAAGGAGGCAGTGGATAGTTTTTTCGTCCAGGCTGCACTTGTTTAGCTGAGTTCTACCAATAGCCTTGTGATCATCAAAACTAATGCTTTGGAAAATACATTCACATTGATCAATATCGTCTTCGAAGATATAAATTCAACAAAACATATGTCTATTACAAGCACTTGTCGCAATTCCAGGAAATTTCAAAGGACATTGAAGCATTTATTCGATTCATATGATCATTATGTCAAACCTTCTAAACATTATATACATAAGATTAAGGACATTCAGATCAGCAACTATAAATGTATGGTATACTTCGATGCCATGGTATTATTTGCTTCCTCTGAAGTGAGGCTGGCAAACAAACGATATTCCTTCTTCTCTGCAATTATCCGAAATTTCCATAACACAAAACTTCAAACTCAGTGCCTGTTGGAGCTCATCGAAATGCATTTAACAGCATTTTTATAGCTTGATAATAGAATATTCAGACAAACGAAAGGAACTATAATTACGTCACCAATATCTGGACTTGTTGCAGAAGGGGTTTTGTAAGAAGTAAAATTTTCAGTATTACCAAAAGTCAAAGCAAAAATGTGAATTTGTTATAAAGGAGACACCTGTGTGATCACTAAATCGAATAGGTTGAAAAATACCTTCAATTTGATCAATGCTGTCTCTGAAGACATCGAGTTAGCATTAAGAAAAGAGTCTTATGGCAACTAGCATCCTCGGAATTGTTGATCATCAAAACCAATGCAGGAAAACTAGAGACTAAAGTGTACTGGAAATCGATCCATACTTACCAAAGTTATAATTACATAAGCAGCAATTTAAAAATTTAACTGTGTGCAAACTGTATTCTGAAGGGCGAAAATACATTGTGTAATACGTTAATAACACTGAAGAATAAATTAAGCTACTTGATGACCATCTTCCATGAGGACGGTTACCCATGCAACTTCGTCAAGAAATATTTCTCAAGAACACGAACGAACACACATTCAATAATTGAAACCAAAAAACAGATCATCATACTATGTGTGAAATTCATATCAAAAATTACAACCAGATTATTGAGGCTGTTAGAGATGAATGTCGCTGATAGTTCACCAAGTTCACCATAACCAGTGCTATCTCAACCGAAGGACAAGATAACAGAATAATATAATGGAAACAGTATGATTCTCAAGGTGAATTGCACCATCTGCGACATACAATGCACGCCACAAAGAAACCGATATCTTCCTCTCGTTGGTCCATTGCACCTTGCATCATGTAATCATGTGACGCTTGAAATAAGCTTCTTTTATTGCAAATATATATGTTTTATTTGAGTTCTGGTCATTCACATGGTCAGGCTTCTTCCACTTATTAGCTGGATTGGAGTGTAGAGGATTAACTCAGGTCTACCTGCATTTGTGATACTTTTTGAATGTTTGTTCACTTGTAACGAGGTGTTCGTTTAAGATTCTACCCTACCATAGACAGTCCCATGTTAGGATGAAACAGATATCTACTAGAGTTTAATTGTTTTAATTAGTACTCAACTAATAGTAATCTGTGACAAATTCACATATTCCAACTTAATTTAATCACCACCAAAAACCACGCCATTTCTGTTTTCAGTGCATATTTCTTACTTCTTCATATGTTTCTCATGAATCTACTTCTACAAATTTCGTATATCAATAAATACTACTGTGTTTCGTGCTAATGAATTAATTGAAAAAGAGATCTTGTTCCTGAAATGTTTGTTTAAAATACTTCATGTTAACTTTTAAGTCGTAGGATGTCATATTACCTCATTCTACCCAGTCGTTGAATACTACACTCACTGTTGTTTTGTCACCGTTTGTACTACCCCGATTATTAAACCTATTGAATTTACGCTTAATTTTTAACTTCTCAATGCGATCAATAACAAAATGAAGGCATAGTGATTTATGTTGGTTTATTGCAATAGAATTACAATTAATCGTAATGCTTATTTTCCATTCGTGATCACTTCGTAGATATCCCTCACAATGTCCTTCACTTTTGTAAATCTTTTCTCTACTGTCGATTGGCTTTTATCATAGAATTTGGCTACCTCTGAAATTCATTAAAAGAAAAAAGACAATACATAACGAGAAATTACTCAATATACCAATTTCAATACCGTCAATATTGTATCCAACTAGAAGGTTAATATGATGTGAACTACGGCCGATCACAATCTGCAGTGACAGTTTTCTTGACAGGAACCAGTACCGACAAATGTAGACACCAAAGCCTTACGTCTACTTCATTATTCCTAGACCACTCAGCCTAGTTAAAGGAAACAAGACAACTCACTCAGCAATTAACCAGTCATATTATATCTCGGTTTACATACACACAAACCCTGACTACACAGCAGATTAATAGGTAGAATGTCATTTATTCAAAAGAAAGACAATAATGACTAGGAAGTAAGGGAACCGATACATAATTGACAAGTTATTATTGCTAAGTATAGAATAATATGACAACAGTTAGTAAGTCTACGAAGTGTGGGAGGGGATTAAGACCAGAGTAACATAATAATAATGCAAATAAAATGATAATCGATTGACATGCACTCGAAATGAGTGAAATAATCTTCTGAATGACAGTTGAGACAGTTAGTTTTCTTATTGATTTGCCCGATATAACAATAGTGTAAGTACTCACATTTCAATGAATACTTTTTATTCAACGTAATGAAGTATGTACATGATTGTATAAACGACATTATCAATAATATCAATAGATGTCAACTGAATGAAAACATGTCGTCTACTTCGTTGCTGTTTCTCAATAGATCACCAAAATTTTCACTTAACACTTTTCTATGGATTATTAGTTTATAATTCAAGATAACAAAACCATAAGTAGCTTTATACGACAAATTAAATGATGTAGAGTGTGAAATTGATTTCACTGAATGAATTACAAGTAAAGAAATTCACGAATGATCATGTGTTAACAGTGTAGACAGATAAAACAACATGATGTTGTTAAACATTCAAATGATGAAATCGTCAATGAAGGTAATAATTACTGTGAAATAAAAATTAATGAAGTAAGTGAATTCATCATGATGACGAATAGGATAAACTTGTAGAGGTTGTGGTAACCTACCTGTCACACGTTCGTTTACATAATAATCTATGTACTGTATATTACTTTAATGGTATGAGCACTTAATATTAGACTAGAGTGTACTATTAAACTTTAGCGTGTTTTGCAAATCGTAACTCTGGGTTAAAATATACATACACATAAACGCGTTAAACCTAACGGGGATATTATCATAACGAGATCACAACAAACTAACAAGTGTGTCTGTAAAATATGATATATTCAGTAAATAGGAAACTAACGACTATAATGTCAAAGAGTTTATTGTATTCAAAACCCATAAGCGAATGTGCCGTATGCACGGAAAGGCATTGAACTTAAGAGAAATAAGTAATAGCAAAGAATATAGGAAATAAATGTTAATAGATAAAATACAGTTTATATGTTGATTGATGATATCAAACTGATAAACAAAGAACAAAATAACGATACAAATATGACTAACAAAATAAAAATACAGTTAAAAAACAAACTAGTTAACAAACCTGCACCCAGCAGAAACGGAAGGATATCATCTTTCGTCAAATTGAACTCACCACTCACTGATGCATCAAATGAAACAATCATCACGACTGATAACAACAGTGTGATGTGACAGACCTATACTCACAAAATAGATCAATTCAATGAACACTCAAACTCACCATTCTCATTGATGAAACAACACCAGTGAATTATATCTAAGCAAATGAGATAACTGGGGTGAGAGAATCACTATAAACTCATGAGAGTATTGCTGTTTTATACTGTTCATCTGAGATGGAGTGATTGTCTTATCAATTGAATTGTGACCACTTCACACTTGATGCTGAGCACTTGTACATTGTGATTGTTTTAAGTGTGTTTATTAATGTTGAGTGTACATATATATGATTAGTGTTGAATGGAGATGTTGAATAATGAAGAGTGATATGATATTACTTGACCTGACTTCAATGAGTATTGTTTGTATGGTGATTAAAACAAGTGATCAGTGTGGTGTCGGTAACTACTTCACTGAGTGTTAATTTCACATTCATCAATGTATTCATTGTTGGAGTCGATCTGTGTCATGAACAACAAATGTGAATGTTCAATATCAGATGTAAGGTAAGTCAATTGATTGAATGTTGTTACTTGAGGATATCTAAAATTGGTAGTGTGATATTGGGTTGTGATAATTGCGGTAAAGTGAAATAGTGGTTAGTCGATTGACTGATGATGTTAACAGGAGATTGATTGATGGGTGTCGTTAGAATTTGATTATATGATTCGATCACTTGTGAATCGGACCAATTACTATGCAACTGGAACTTATGAGTGGTTAACGTTGGAGTTAGATCCAATCCGTCCTCAATAACTCTTAGAGCTCTATTATTTCATTCAGTCGTTTACAAACATTAATCACATTTGTGGAAATAGTAGCCTAGTGGTAAACGCGGTGGCGTTTCGCGCAAAGCAGACTGAGTTTGAATCACAGTGTGAACATTAAAATACAGATGCAGGTACGTTTATCTGATAAGTCACAAACAGGACGACACGTGCATCCTGGATTCAGTTTGTCAGTCACAATCCAACTTAAATGTAAACCACTGTCTGCTAGTATTGGTTGAGTGAATGTACAAATTGTTTTTGATGATACAGGTGTGTCTGTTTGTGTGTGTCTGTGGGGGGGGGGAGGCGGTTGGAGGTTGAACTTCCATATAACCAAGACTTCAATAGACTTCCGATTAGGTCCTATAAACCTCTTATACAACATCACAAATAATGATTTGATATCAATTATGTGATGTGTATAAACTAAGCACTTAACAATAGACGATGAAGCTTGTTTATCTTGTTCTTTTATATTGCCAATCGAGTTCATTGATTTGTGTAGCCGTTCACATAAGAATTCGATTTCCCTTACAGAAACTGCCTGTTAGAATTAGATTTCTTTCGCCAGCAAGCATTACAACGAAAAGTGACTCCAACTAGCACATTTGTAGTTGCCGTTTGAGCAATATTCAGTCTACAATCACAAATTAACTCTAAACTAATAAATCCGACAACTTGTAGATTAGTAACAATAAAATCCTCATGGAAAAAAATTCCAATCAACCGATCCAATTTTAGCATTTTCAACTAGACAAATAGTATGATCTTGAAGAATTGCCTTGTTTCTCACTGGCTCTCTCAAGCTCACCGATAAAGTTTAGTGTCACCCGCATTCGTTTCCAAGTTGTTCACCTTCGTTGATAATCAATACCCCAGACTTGTCAATTACAAATACCTTGGTTGAATATCACGTCCTATTAACAATTGAATCAATCTTTTGTTTCAACACAAGTTTATTTACATTACTTCAGATCGGTATGGTGATGTAGACTGATATTTTGCGTGTTAAAAAACTACAGTAGGTTACACCATACTGCCACCATTCCATCGATTAATTAACGTTTTCGGATATCAGTTCGACATTAACATTTATGTCAAAAGATTTGCATTTGCTTCTATAATATCTTTCTGTCCGAATACGACTGATCACATTCAATAAGCCTTTCACTAAGGCTTACATATATTGTCTCGAACAATAACTATGAAGGCTGATATACTGCTCTATCCATGTAGATATTTTGTCAGAAAAACGGTTGATAGAGTTATTTTCCGTTCTATAGTCTTATTAATATATCTAGATAAGGAAGTTGGTTGTTATTCTCCATCTCACAGGATAAACTTATGTGGTTTATGATAGTATTGAGTTTACATAGTAAACTATTTGCATAATCGATTTTCTCACAATTAACTGGGATATCGTCAACATTGCGCCTGTAAAGACGAGTCTATCCTATTGAATCTCTGGTGAAATATACACTTGTGCCATAAGCAAATCACTTAACAATGGTCTCAAAGAACTACACATTACAACTTCGACAATTTGTCGAAAATACTAACCCTCCTTGAACACAATGATATACATCAGCATATTTTGATTAACCACTAATATGAATGTGCAATTGAATGGAATAAGTATACATCTCGGTAGACAAGGACATATTTCATTCATAACCATGAAATACACATGTGAATTATGTTGATGTTTACAGATAATCTAATGAACAGGAATGGAACTTGATATGATTATGGATTGAATCGTGTCGAATCATGTTGCAATATGTAAATGTATTCGTGTTGAAGATGTAGTCTGTCAACGGCGTTAAAGATTCTTTCTAAAGTGGATGTCATTTAATGTATGCATAGTGGATAAAAACACGACAAATGAGATGAACTACAAAATCCTCCCCTCCACTGCCCTCCCACAAATACACCTCACCTAATTGGCAAGAAATTCAATCAATTTACGATGTTTGATAGAAAATACAAACTCAATTGCCAACATTTTATTCTAGTCAACAACAACAATGTCAGAATAATCATAATGAATATGATATGGATTACTGAATATCAGATAAAATTGATTGTAATGTCCACGTATTTTGCACAATTATACGTAGACTCCTTTTGACTAATGACACCTATTTTCCTTCAGTGATGATATTTCTCTTTAATATCGCACCAACTCGAATCATCGCAGCACTTGTCACATTTTTAACTTTATAAAACAAAAAACACATAACCATGTGAGGAAATGACTAGTGGTAATGATCTATTTAATCCAACTCATTCAATAACTGTAAAATGTTGATGTTAGTCAACAATTACAATACCAACTCACAATGTTTCGTCAAATTACAAAATCATTTACAATGTGGTTTTGCACGTTCACTAATTGGTCTTATACTTGTCACAGCCAACAACAGCATTGTTGAGTTCATCAGGATTGGAAGCCTATGAATTGTGTAGAGTTGGTGTGAGTGGTGACTGATATTCCGGAAGATACTTGATCGAATTATTAACGGTGAGTGCACGAGAAACGGCAACAAAGTCCAAAGCAAGTAGAAAGTCTCAGTCATCATTGATGTGCAACAGTACAGTGAGTGTTGTTGACGACGTGGTCATATATTTTCTGCAATGAATGATAAAACTGTGAAAACACAGCTTATAGGGTTAGGGTTAACCCATGGAACCAGTAATGTACTCTTATTGTTAGTTTACAAATCGCAGGATATGGAAAGACCTATGGAAACAGTCAATAAGTCAACCAGTATTACATGTTTAATGAATATAATTCAAAACTGTGAAACATCATCTAGTCGAGATTAGTTTCCTGTCTTTGATCATTACACTTTTCGTCCATTCTCATAGTAACAATCATTTAAACGTTGTTTAGTGATATGCATGAAAATATCTACGCTTTATCATTACATGTCGACATACACGATTTAATTATGTAAACTTGTTTCCTTTTTGCATAGAAACACACATTCACTACTCAAATGAAAATTCTCAGTCACCATCAGAGTGACGTGAATTTCAGTCTATCCAGTCATTCAGATCATTGAAGAAATCGAATCGATACATAAAGTAGTTAGTTGTTGTTTATTGTTGTCGTGACTATGAAGTAAGCATCAATAGAGTACTTAGAAGAAGAATTGTAGTTTCAAGTGGTTATTGACGAAGAAGTGTATGTGAAATTTATACTAGGTGGGTGTTGTGTGAAGAGGAGTAAGGATGGTGGGGTGGAGGGTGTGTGTGCTTGTGAAAATCTAAATATGAAACATTAACAGTTGTATGCACCATTTGTACATCACCACATTTTAAGATGAAGTTGGTGTTGTTGATGCACTACAAATGTGAGAATTTCACATTCAATATTCACAATGTTGTTCTCAAAGCAACTTGTAAGGTGAGTGATGAGGACATGAGAATCATATTAACGTGTTGAGCATAAATATGGTGGATCAGTGTATCACACTTCATTATCACATTTGATTAGGGCTGTATGATGAAGGTAAGTTGAGAATGAATGATGTCTACTTGAATTCAGGTGGCACTTTGCAACTTATCAATGTTATTGTTGTTGTTACTGCTGCTGTTGTTGGCTGTGACAAGTATAAGACCAATTAGTGAACATGAGAAACCACATTGTAAGTGATTTTGTAATTTGACGAAACATTGTGAGTTGGTGTTGTGATTGTTGACTAACATCACCATTTTACAGTTATTGAATGAGTTGGATTGAATAGACCATTTCTAGTGTTTGTTTCTTTACACTATTTGTATGTTTACTTCCAGCATCCTTTAATCAACATAAAATTGTGGTGCCTCCAGTGGTTGTGGAACCAATACCAAGTGTAAATTCAGAAATCGAAAATGTTTTCAACAAATTTGAGGCTCGCAAGAAGTGATCGTGTTATTCATGATTTTCACCAGTAAATGGACTGTATTTTCAACTGATTTGATTATCATATTGGATTGTTTATTTAAATTAGTTATTAGTTAGACAATGTTGGTTGTTTTTTTTTTTGATTTCCTGTAACTTGCTTCAAAATATAAATATCATATTCATTTGAGATCACTGTTGTTATTGTGTTTTGGGTGTTGTGTTTATGTTGAGACTGGGAATGGTAATTGAAATCATTATGAATGTTGTCATGAGCCCCGTTGATTCCAGTCGATGTATGTTAGCTAATTTAGCGCAAACTTTTGTTTCTTTATCTAGATCACAGTATTGAGCAGAATCAACTCAATCGTCTTGGCTTATTTGTGATGTGAATTAAGTGAATTTTGATCCGTAACACTCGAATTAATAATGTCAGTGAATTATATGACCATACACCGATTTAGACCATAGAATTTGGTGTCGATTTGTTTGTTGACAGAGTTGTCGTCGTTACTTTCTACCTGTGTGTTGATAGGGTTATTTTGGAAATGACGATAGTTGAATGACCAGAAAACCACATACGACGTTTTCTATGGGAACTACAGATGTTGGATCGTAGTCAAATTATGTCCAGCTAGATATAAGTTCACTGTAGATGCAATTGTCGCATATCAGTTCAATTCACGCGTATTTACGATTGAGTAGATGCCATAAAATATAGAATTTGACACGAAGAATTAGACAGGAATGTATTTTGTAACATAAATGATCTTAAAAACACTCAACATCTGAAGAGACCAGAAGTAGTGAGTTCAGTCACAACTTGAACATACACACAAATAAATATTCAATTCAATGTTTGATATGTTCTAGGGATTATGTGGACCTCTACAGTTTATCACAGTATGATATTTCACCACATTTATGAATAATATCTCACAAAACAGCAGGCAATATTCATCTTGGTAATATACAAATATTGCTAAGCTCGTTTCGTCGAATGTATGCAGTTGGTAGGTCATTCTCTATTGAGTAAGAACTAAGCAGCCATTAACAGACTGTTTTCGTTTTAATATGGACGCCTTTTAATGTGTTAAACCGTTGGGTCTAATTTGTAGTAGTAGTATTATGAGTACATGATGCGCCACAATTTGTAAGTTGTTCGTTACATTTCATGATAAATCAAGTGAAAATGTTTTAGTTAAAGTAACAGGGTGTAACGTGTGCACGGAAAGCTTCAAGAGATAATAGGCATGAACATCATAAAATCAGATTGAAATATTCACCTGATACGAAAGAGGTTTCTGAGTTGTGTATTCTCTTGGTCTTCGTGAGTTCTTCATTATGTCTTTGTCGTTCTCTGTCGTTTACCCGTTCAATGTGTGATTTCCCCATTTGATTACTATTTGCTGAAGTGCTTGAAATGTGGTTATGACAATAAGTTAACTGAGACAATTTACATAAAACAAATGATGTTCACCATCTTATCGTTTAATATCTATCATTACATTAGTTATTATTTGTGTTGTGTGTGGATTGTTTTAACGAGTTCGGTAACTCGGTTCTCATCGATTTCCGGTAGATTGTTGAACATAGTTCCACTCATTTTGTAAAATGCAGCGCAATTTTCACTTGAAGATTCAATAGAGATTTCATATTCACAATCAATGTCTACATTTTTGGACTATCGTTTTCATTACTGTGAAACATTTTGAACTGCATTCATGAAATCTTCATATACAGAAATACCCGATAGGTCTATCTTCTCCATATATTTGTTTTGTTACATATCGGTATATAATCCAATACACTGTGAAGACTATTCGGTTGCATATTCCTGATTACTGTCGATGAGAAACACTCATTTCGAACTGCACCTCTGACTATGTAAATTTCTACCTCATTTACAGAATGTCAACACCAAGTTACTGTCATTGTCTGTTAGTTCTGCTGACAGGGGTTGTAGTCTGCTACAACATTTTATTGTATTTCAGTTATATTCGAAATGTCTTCAGACCCAATATTGCATTACTACTTTTGAAGTACACTTCTAACCAGATTGATGGTAGAAATATTGATGTAATTTACAATTGTGTTATTCGTTCTTACATACAGTAAATAAATGTAGGTTCAACATTTCCATTTTTAAAAATAAAATTTGCTTTCGGGTTTGTTCAAAGAAAGGAACACGAATTCAGTTTGAAGGTTCAGTTTTTCAAGTCACTCGAGGAGCACGTATCATGACTGGACATGCCTTGATTAAAATAATGGCGATAGAAGACTGTTAAGGAAAATACTTTTCTGCAGTGCTCACAGTCATTTGAACAATGTATGCGATTGTTACTTCATAGTTGTGGCTTCCATATTTGTATCATGACTACTAGATTGATTAAATTGAATCTATTTCATTTAAAATGTTATCTGATTAAAGGTTTGTAGAACAATTGAGAAACACTAAATCTTGTAGAAGTCTATTAACATTATGGATATACTAATTTTTTATAGGAATGCATCCGGATACATATTTCTACCATTGAAAATGATAATTCTGTAACCTTGACTTCTGCTTGCCGCTCTCCACACTTGCTGTGGTGTTTTGATGCTCTCTCTATCAAGTACATGTATTCGCCACACTAATTATTCTCAATCGAGTGCCCAGTGTTTTAATGTAGGATTGATACCATTTCCCCATCATAGTGCACATAGTGACATAAGCAGGAATCAGTTGGCCTACTGTTTTAGATGTCTTCATTTCTAGTCTAATCTACATAGTTCTCAACCTGCTCGAGATGTCACATCCATTGTTTATTGATTATTTACAAGATCTGGGGAATAATGCCTTCTAAATACAAGTCAACTGAGTTAATACATACTTTCTTCTGTCTACTGTTCTAACAATAATTGATAGAATACATGTATTTTATATTTGGTTTTGATTATTTAAATTTACGTATCTAGTAATAATAGTTTTATTGTCAAGTTTCCTTTTGTACATGAGCGCATGCCAGTTTCTAGGCATGATCACAATGATATAGGTTTGCATACATGCAAATATGATTACGACGTCTCAACGTCAGGACATTCATAACATATAAATATATGAATTGAGAACCAAATCATTTACAACAAAGTTTATACTATCAGAACACTAAATATTTGTATTGTATCATGGTGAAGTGTACTCGGGTATACGACCAAGTTGCGCTTGTCGTATAACCAAAGCCACTTCTATCGAATGGACCCACTCTTACAAGTGAGAAATTAGAAGACACTGAAGGCTGGAAGAGAAATTATATTTGATCTTATACAGAGCTTTAATGAGATAGCAACGTCTAGGCTGGCAAACTAGAGAGAGATGCTACCCACGGTGTTTCGAGTCGTGATCTGGTGAAGATGCGTGACCGCGCGCCTTCAACTAGTAGTGTCCGCTAAAACAAACATGGTCAGCATCAATGTTGAGAGCCTATGTAACTATTTATTTGGAGGATTATTTACCGTTACAATGGTGCTAACATGAATAAGAACCGTGCTCGATATATATATACTTTTTTTACTTGTACTCACTATATGAGTACTTTTCATTTCATAAGTTTGTTTGTCCATTTAGTTGAGTGATTTTTAAAAAACCTATAACCTGCAGCGACAATCTAAACTCATAAAGAACTACACACACTAGTTCTTGTCTTAAGGCTGGTTCACAAGTAAATAATTTCTAACTAAATAACTCATACTATTCAACAATGTATAATTTCATCGTCGAACAGGAGTCATTCCTTGAAAATGCGGATTTGAAAATGTAAATGTGAGTCACTGCTCACTAGACGTTAACGAAATGCTATCACAATCTCTTAAAGAACTGAGAAATTACTTATTTCGATATTCTCTACTGTCTGTATATCATTAAATCGTTAAAAATTGTGACATATTTGTGAAATGATGGATTATTAGAAGAAACACAATTGTGTTCTTAGCAATCAGATATGTTTAACCGACCACTTGCAGTTTTATTCCTCAATTTTCGGTAGGATGAAGCTCTTTTTGAGAAAGGATGATTTTTCTGTCAGTCTAAGTTAGCAATTAGAGAATCAGCACCAAGAATTAGAACTGTTCCAGATGCAGGGGACTATTACGATGCACATGACTGTTGTCATAGATTTAACAAATGTGTCTTAATGGTGTCTATTGCATTGGTACAAACACTGTCGAGAAAGACATATTACAGCAGCATTCATAATTTGGCAGTGTTGGGTAGTAACATTAATAGATATGTGTACCACTTTATATTAAGGAAATATAATTAAGGAAGAAACACTATGACGGATTGAGAAGGTATTTTACACTTGGGACAGAGGTACTAGGTCAGGATACTTACATTGTTGTTGAAAGAAAGGTTACAACACTGGTTTTATAATTTAAGAGAACATTTTCACAAGCAGTAACTATTTACTTAGACGTCTATAAGTCGTATAGGTGCCAGAAAAATGTACTTACTAACAAAGTGTTATTGCACATAAGAATTCGTTTGTTGATCTTAACTGCGGAGTATATACAAACATTGTCAAGAGTATAAAGAAGTAGTTGAAAAATTGTTTGTTGTCCAAATAAACGTGTTTTGGAGAAGTGTTATCAAATCGTAGGAATGAGTTTTGTGCCTAACCTTATAGGATTTTCTAGATCTTTGACCCTATTCGGAATATTCAAAAGGTTATTATTGGCACTAAGACAGTTTATATTATGCAACTTTTTAGACTGAACAGATATTTTAAAGTCAATTTTCTATTAAATTCTCTGCTTCATTAACAAGTAATGTTTGCCGTCATGAAAACTTTCCACTGTCTATTTTTTTTTAAATTATTCGAAGGTGTACCACCGAAAACTTATCACTAGATAATGTCCCCCGATTGGACTAACAACTTCTTTCACAAAACTCTCTTATAGAAAGGTGAATAATAGGGATGATACAAGCATTAACTGTCTGCGACTATATTTTCATGATAGTTTGTTTATAGTGTCAAATAACTATTATTGCTATGCCATTTTCATGCTCTACGTTGGAGACGTTTCTCATGTATGTTTCTCCTTCTTCTTGATTTTTAAAAAAAAATTTGCTTTATGATAATTTTTCTACTTGCCACTTGAATAAGGTTGATTATTTGCATGTATTTGTTAATCTCACTTGTATAACTGACTTATTAATGAAATCTAGAGGAAGTTAAACTAATAACAGTTGACTGGCTGACTAGAATATTCCCTCTTTCGGTAAAACTTGTAATGTACACTTCATGCAAGATAGTGGTCCTTTTTAATTTGTTCGTACAGAAATGTAATGGGATCAGAATCGAAAATATTTAAATTCATGAGCTGTAGCTCTAAAACCGGTAACCTTTTGATAAACCTGGACTATTATTGGAGTCATTGATTTTGGGTTGCATTTTGGGTAGAAGACTAGATAGCGCGCCTGTATAAGAATAATGGAGTACCATGGACCCCTCAGCATGCATTGGATTTGAACGCTTTGATAGCTTTACCAGTATTTTTAAGCTATATTTTGCAGTACCTCATTTAGTCCTATATATGCAGTTTATACTAATGTCCAGTGTTCGAATTATGCCTGTATTTGTAATGAATCTTTCACTGGGAAGTCTTTAAATAAATTTCAATTCATCACAAGTTGTTTCACTGTGCAGTGATAAATAAAAACTTTAGTCTCGAAATTTTTTAATGGATTTTGGTGTTTAAATGCTTCGGTTTTGAAATGTGGATATGATCGTGAGAGCTCTATATTCCCGAGTTTGTAGGCAGGTTTTCTGTTGGCATCTCGCTCGTCCTAGTAAAGAATGCATTTATTTCAGAGTGCAAAAGTCATTTAGGGTATACGATACATTTTGTTTCACATAGCACCGCCATAATTTTAGTGTTGGTGTAAAGAGGTAGTGCTTATTAGACT
The DNA here is from genome assembly GCA_025215515.1 of Schistosoma japonicum. Classification (NCBI taxonomy): domain Eukaryota; kingdom Metazoa; phylum Platyhelminthes; class Trematoda; order Strigeidida; family Schistosomatidae; genus Schistosoma; species Schistosoma japonicum. Next base: position 1,601,546 of record CM046061.1, read on the forward strand.
TCAACTCACAATGGTCATGTATAAGATTAAACTCCAACATTGAAAATTCTGGTTACTAGGTGTGTTGAGTGGTATTATTGAGTGTTTTATCCACACCTGCACTTCATACAATACTTATTTCCTCTTGGTTTGTCTTTTCTACAAACTACAGCAAAAATCTTCAGCCCTTTTGTTCCAAATCCACCTACTCGGTGCGTCAATGATATTACGATGCTTCTATTAAATAAAACTGCAAACGTTTGAACTAATGTTGTTGTTGTGAACACATGAGAACCGGCGTAAATCCAGAAGTTATTATAAGTTTTTTGACCATCTCTATAGTCCACGAGCTCTGTGGGTATGTGTTGCTTATCTACCTCACTTTTTTAATAATGATCTACATTTAACATTTGCTGACGAAAGTCGAAAGTTGATTATAGACAAATAATTTAAACTTCTATAATTCTGGTCAATAACATCTACCTACAATTCATGAATTGAGAATATTCGAGGCTTAGCCATACAGTAGTTTTCCAATAGAGATTTGCTTATTCAATTACATATATTGATACATTATAGCTCAAAAGATATGGATGTACAATTAGAATATGAACAGTTTTGAAAATAATAATAAAGATTCACTTCCCATTTCACTTATTACACCTTTGCGATTCGAGCAATCAAAATGTTAACAAAACTACAACACTGATTCACCGAAAACCCCCTTTCTATATGTTTAATGTAGTTGTTCTTTAGTTTGCATTGTTATCATACTATACAAAGAATTTGATTTGTGTTTGTAAACAATTAAATGACAAGATTGGATTGTTCTATTCTATAAGAGTGTTTGCCTCAACTTCCAAAGATGTTCATTCACGAATTGAAGTTGGATAGTAATGAGTCCAATTAACAAGTGATCAAATCACATAATCAAATTCTAACAACACCCATCAATCAATCTCCTGTTAACATCATCAGTCAATCGACTAACCACTATTTCACTTTACCGCAATTATCACAATCCAATATCACACTACCAATTTTAGATATCTTCAAGAACAACATTCAATCAATTGACTTACCTTACATCTGATATTGAACATTCACATTTGTTGTTCATGACACAGATCGACTCCAACAATGAATACATTGATGAATGTGAAATTAACACTCAGTGAAGTAGTTACCAACACCACACTGATCACTTGTTTTAATCACCATACAAACAATACTCATTGAAGTCAGGTCAAGTAATATCATATCACTCTTCACCATTCAACATCTCCATTCAACACTAATCATATATATGTACACTCAACATTAATAAACACACTTAAAACAATCACGATGCACAAGTGCTCAGCATCAAGTGTGAAGTGGTCACAATTCAATTGATAAGACAATCACTCCATCTCAGATGAACAGTATAAAACAGCAATACTGTCATGAGTTTATAGTGATTCTCTCACTCCAGATATCTTAATCATTTAGACATAATTCACTGGTGTTGTTTCATCAATGAGAATGGTGAGTTTCAATGTTTTTTGAATTGATCTATTTTGTGGGTATAGGTCTGTCAAATCGCACTGTTGTTATCAGTCGTGATGATTGTTTCATTTGATGCATCAGTGAGTGGTGAGTTCAATCTGACGAAAGACGATGTCGGTCCATTTTTATTGGGTGTAGGTGAGTTATTTAACCTGATTCATTGATCCGTTGACTTGTATATTTCAACTAAATATCATGTTGATGAATTGATTTGTGTTTGGACGTTTATATCGCTTAATTGTGATTATGTGATTTGTTATGTAGCAATGGGAGAAGCATCCTCTAATGGGTCATCACCAGTTGAAACTAGAAACATTAAGAAAAAGAAAAAGACTAGTGCTAATAATATGTCTTCGAAAGATTCAATGAAAATGAATATGGCTGATGTTGCTAAGATGATAATGTCCTCTTACCTCAAACAAACTACCTCGAGTGTGCTAAATTAATAAATTATTACTAATAACAATAATCTCTTTTTCTATCTTAGTGTACTTTGCTAATTTGAGTATCAGTATGGTATTAATGGCAAGTGAAATTGTCTGTTGCTTCTCAGATGGTATGACTAGTTGGTAGGATTATGGGTGAGTGTGTGCATTGAACAGCTTAATGACGACATCACCATGACGTAATATCAATAAGTGTATATCATGCTGATTTAGTTACTAAGTTGTGTAGGCAATGCGCATGTAAATTACTCAGCAAATTATATTTGTGTTGATCATAGTCAATGATTCACATTCCACAGTATTTATATGCAAGTGGATAATGTGTATTTCAAGTGTGAATTGATTGAAACGGCTGCAAATAATCTTTAAGATATGATGAATTTGTAGACGAAAGTTGGACGACGGCATGCATCACACCTTATGTGAAATGACCTTAGTAACCATCCTGTTGTAAAATTTAAGTTAGTCACACTAAATATTCCGCACGTTTGTGTGCGTATTTGACTGTGTCTGATACTCGAAAGTCTGTCAATGTAGAAAAGTGAATGAGTACTGCAACAATCTTCAAATTCATTCATTCATTTGCATATCATTGAATATGACTCTTCATACAGTATAATACATGTTGATCGTTGTGGTTATACAATTACTAGACAATCGGTAACCGGAACTACGTTAGTTGACATGAAATTGAACATCATCGACATTAATCAGTGAACTATCGTTAATACGACCAAATATAGGAAGGTGATAGATACTGATTAGACTACTGAATTGTAGAGATCATTCAGTTGACTAAAATCATTCTGCATCGTTCGTGGTCATGAAATATGTTGACTCAATTGTGATTGGAATTAGCATAGACACCTGTAGATGCTGCTGCACATAACACATGATTTCCGACCAAACGGATTGGATGTAGCATGTATGATGTGGAATTTCGAATGAGTATCCCAGAGATATCAATATGCTGTTGGTGTGATTTGGTCGTCTCTTCAGTAAACGGATTATGTATTAATATATATGCGAATGTGTGTGTGTTGTATTACTGTCTATATGATATTCCGTCTTCATTATGATGATTACTGTGCTCTGATTCAATTCTCTAATTATCACATTCATCTTCCTTACACTTAACAATTTCGACCCTATAATTATTCGTTATAAGCACCGAAATGAAGTACACATTGATCCTTGTGAACCGACACTGATTGATATTCATTCAAAGGCAACCTAGTGTGAATATAAAGTCGTCAAATCAATGTCGACTGAATGAACACGCTTCATTGTGTACAAATTAATAATCAACGTGAAATGAGATATGATTTTTAAATGCAGTTGTTTCTATGCAACGTATTTCGTCGAACTCAGTGACAAACACAATTGATACTTGTTTGAGGTATCAGTTTAGTCATCTTCTGATGGTTGTTCAATGGTTGCTAAGCAATAATATTTCATCTGTTTTAGTATGAATAGAATTGATCATGTTGTGTCATGGCTAGTAATCTTGGTTATTGCATGTCGAATAATCTGACTATTAGTGTTAAAGTGTTGTAGTTATTCATTACTGTAGGAAGTGTGACTCGTATCAACAATTTTGATGTGAGAGTTTCTCCTTACTGTTTCCTAATATCATTGGATTAGTCGGAGTTACGTTTATGGTGGTTGATGTACCAGTAATGTTGATCATAATAATGACAACAACAGTATGTCGTCGACTGGTGTTTGTCATTTCTGTCTCACATGTAAGATTGATCATATATTAATGAGTTAGTTGACTGAAGTGTATGAATGATGTGGTGTAAAGCAACCAATCAATACGGCATCGATTGCTATTACCACATTGAGGTGAATACAAAGGCGATTGCCCATCTTCTACAATACCTACTCTTATTTGGTTCACTAAAAAAGAATGAAAACCTACCAGAATTGTGTTATACAAAACTAATTCATTTCTTTTGTTCGTGAGTAGTGTATCTTCATCTCATTGGTCCATTACACCTTGCATCATGTAATCATGTGACGCTTGAAAGAGCATTCTGTTATTGCAAATATGTGTATCATTTGAGTTCTGGTTATTCACATGCTCAGGCTTCTTCCACTTGTTAGCTGGATTGGAGTGTCGAGGATTAACTAAGGTCAACTTGCATTTGTGATACTGTTTGAATGTTTGTTCACTTGTCACAAGGTGTTACTTTAAGATGCTACCCTACCATGGACAGTCCCATGTTAGGATGAAACTGATATCTACTAGAGTTTAATTGTTTTTAATAGTACTCTAATTTTACTAATATATATATTAATCGACTACCATTATTTAAAATATATCTTTCCGTTGTGTTGTAAATGGTAAGCGAAATTTAGGAGGAGTGTTTCGTCCTATTAGGAATTCGCTGGGTAGATGTACATGCATCAAAATATCAATGTTGACACAGGAATTCGACTCAGTCCGTTTCGTGCAAAACTCCACAACATTCATTAACAGTCTACTGTGTTTAGATAGTCACACTTGTGCAACAATCGCATATTGTGGTGTTTATATGAAACAATAGTGGTATTTCACAATTGTGTGTGCACTTTTTGAGTTTTAAAATACACATCACATTCACATGTGTTCTGCATCTTCTTGATTATTGCCTGATCCTTTCCGCTAGTTACTATTCAACTTTTCAAATATATTTCATTGGCGTCTCGCTGAAGCATCGACTTGTCCTCCTGATGTAAATTCCTGTGCTGAGTTCATTGAGGGGTACATGGCGCGTTTTGGAATCTGGTGTGTTCATCAAGGTAGTGTTAAATACGATAACATCACAGCTCATTCTCTTACATTCATTGTTGATGATGCTTATCATCTACTGAAAAATTTGGCGTTCCATCATACGCCTATTTCAGTGTCTTAAACAAAACTCAAACATCTGTTGCCTCCACATATGCAATCTACAATCTCTGAGACGAGAGAAAGAGCGTGATTTTATAAAATTAATCGCACACATCACCATACATTCCGTGAGTTTATGCTTGATTTACAAAGGCAAGCTGCTGAATGCCATTTTTCGATGAACAATTTGGTGTTCAGTTGAAAGATTGTCTAATAGCTGGTGTTAACACACCACATCTAGAATGAGAACTCATCCAACTTCCACAGTGTTCATTTCAGAAAGTCTGAGATGTGTGCATTAATCATGAGACTGTTAATCAGGTGGATTTATTGTCTATGAATAATTCTGATACATTCATTTGTCGTACAAACCACTTAGGCAATCGTGGTCGCACTCAGATCCGATGTATTGAGAATGATTTTAGTTCACAAAAATGTGCTGATAATAATAAAGTTTAAATGCATGAGATGAAGGTGAGTTGCGGCTTGGTAATCCTATGTCCTGTGATTCTCTTCATTCACGTAAATCATGTCCAATTCGAAATGCTAAATGTTCTTATTGTGTGGAGATTGGGCATTCAAAATTAGTATGTCGGTCGGCAATTCATTTCACATCACTCTGTAATATGTGATCTGACACGAATTCACGTAATAAGGCTTTTGAAAAACATTAGATCTTTCATTTGCCTACAGCATCAAACAGTGTCTTCTACATTTATAAACGTGTAGATGTAAATAATGCCCTAATTAATTAGCTGTATAGGCTCTCGACGTTGATGCTGACAGTGTTTGTTTAGTGAGACACGACTAGTTTGAACTAGGTCGGTTACGTTTAATTGCGAAAACACGACATGACGCGACGTGGGTAGCAACTCTTTCACTCTAGTGAGCAAGGCTTGACGTTGCTATCTCATTGACGCTCGACTCACAATCAACTACTCCTGCATCCCTCACTGCCTTCTGATATGTTCTTGTTCGTGTTTGTAGATTTAGTAATTAAAAGTGAATCTGGTTATACGACGAACGTAACTTGATCATATACCTGGTGCACTAAAAACGACTAAAACTGTCTAACGCTACTATCCATGATTTCATAATTGACACTGAATGTACAGAATTTATCATTTCTGTTGATGATTTGAATTTACAACATGCGAATACTATTATGCAACCCATTGATGTTATTATATCAGACATTACTGGACGAAAGCTTCCTATTCGTGGGTACTGTACTCTACATTTACCGGATAGAGATTCTAAATACATGTCTTGTGATTTTCTTGTCAGTGAAACTAGACCAACAAAACTTTGTTTAAGAAAACTGAAACTGTTAAAGAGTAGGACTGTCACCGTTAACCTTCGAAGATACTTCTCATAAATAACTCAAATATTTGACTTTCACATGTTTTGAATGCGAAGGTTATCTATGATTGACGAAGATTTACTGCTAAAGAGAATGGTATTTCTCAATCTTCGAATGAGACGTCAGCTGTCTTTTGTGCTGCTAAATGCCTTTATAAATATTATTCTGGTAGAAAATATTTCGTCAAACTTTTAAAGCTACCATCAACTCGAATCCTGCTGAAACGTTCAGTGAATTGTAAAGGGGTTTGAATACATTTTTTCTACAATACAGAAATGTTAAGCATGACTCAATTAAGGAAAACCCAACAAAACCATCGAAAATAAGAAGTCTATGGTGAAATATGAAGTGCTTACACTTAATATGGACTACTTATTATCGTGGAAATGAATTGTGACCCTCCACTAAAATTGTGCTGGGAAAAATTTGCAGGCTGATGGCACCATTACTAGATGCTGGTGACCTTAACGTGTATAATTGTCATGTGGACCAAATACACTTCCAGTACACAAGTGACTCTGTTCCAATTTCTAGTGACAGTTCACAAATTGATGAGTGTTTTCTAGAAAATGAGAAAACTGTTCTCAATGAACAATTAGATACAAATGAAGTGAATCTCTGTCAGAATCGCAGAATGATCTACTAAATCCGAGACATTCATTTAAGCTGTATTGAATGTGATGTTTGTATGAAACAGTGGTGTTATTGTGTGTACAATAATGTTTGCCTTTATTGATTTCCAAAATACACATTACCTTCACCTGTGTTCTGTGTCTTCTAGATTATTGTCTGGTCTGTTTCGCTAGTCACTATTCAAAATTCTAACATATACTACACAGATGTAATTGGGATGAATTTATATTTCCTCTTTAATTTGTTCCTTACTGTAGATGGTCATTCTCTCTTGCTGTACGTGCTTCCTTAGCGAATTGCTTCGATATAGCGTTAAGTCATATGCATTATATAAGTTGTACTGTGATTGGTAAGCCTTAATGAAGACAGGCGATGTGTCTTATTTGGGAGTTTGTGAATGGATGTACCTTTAACCAATTGTTGATGTTCACACTGAATTTCAATTGTAACTAGCAAAGTAATTCATATTCATGCTGTCAACACTACTCAGTAACCAAATCAGCTTGATATACACTAGATGATATTACGCAATGGTGATATAATCATAAGGCTCTTCAATACATACACTCACCTACATTATGCCACTTGTATTCAATACAACCAACTAGTTATATCATATGGAAAATAGAGATAAAATCCTAAATGATCACTAACACATTAATATGATTATAAATTGTAAACAGAAAAAAGGCGAGAAAAGTCATCAATAGTATAATAAACAATAATTTATTAATTTAGCATACTAAAGAAGGTTTAAGTGGGATAAGATACCCTTGGAAACTTAGCAGCATTAAATTTTTTATTTCCTTTTGAAGCTTTCGATGATTTATTGTCATTTTTCGTATTTTTCTCCTCATTTCTATTGCTTCTAGTTTCAACTGGTGACGATTCATCAGAGGATGCTTCTCCCATTACTACAAAACGAATTATATAATCACATTAAGCGATATAAACATTCAAATACAAATCAATTCATCAACATAATATTTAGTTGATTCATACAAGTTAACAGATCAATGAATCAGGTTAAATAACTCACCTACACCCAATAAAAATGGACCGACATCGTCTTTCGTCAAATTGAACTCACCACTCACTGATGCGTCAAATGAAACAATCATCACAACTGATAACAACAGTGCCATGTGACAGACCTATACCCACAAAATAGATCAATTCAAAAAACATTGAAACTCACCATTCTCATTGATGAAACAACACCAGTGAATTATGTCTAAATGATTAAGATATCTGGAGTGAGAGAATCACTATAAACTCATGACAGTATTGCTGTTTTATACTGTTCATCTGAGATGGAGTGATTGTCTTATCAATTGAATTGTGACCACTTCACACTTGATGCTGAGCACTTGTATATTGTGATTGTTTTAAGTGTGTTTATTAATGTTGAGTGTACATATATATGATAAGTGTTGAATGCAGATGTTGAATAATGAAGAGTGATATGATGTTACTTGACCTGACTTCAATGAGTATTGTTTGTATGGTGATTAAAACAAGTGATCAGTGTGGTGTTGGTAACTACTTCACTGAGTGTTAATTTCACATTCATCAATGTATTCATTGTTGGAGTCGATCTGTGTCATGAACAACAAATGTGAATGCTCAATATCAGATGTAAGGTAAGTCAATTGATTGAATGTTGTTACTTGAGGATATCTAAAATTGTTAGTGTGATATTGGGTTGTGATAATTGCGGTAAAGTGAACTAGTGGTTAGTCGATTGACTGATGATGTTAACAGGAGATTGATTGATGGGTGTCGTTAGAATTTGATTATGTCATTCGATCACTTGTGAATCGGACTAATTTCAATGCAACTGTAAGTTATGAATGTCTAACATTGGAGTTAGATCCAATCTGTCGTCAATAACTCTCAGAGCTCTATTATTTCATTCAGTCGTTTACAAGTGTAAATCACATTTGTGGAATTAGTAGCCTGGTGGTGAACGCGGTTGCGTTTCGCGCAAAGCAGACTGAGTTCGAATCACAGTGTGAACATTAAAATACAGATGCAGGTACGTTTATCTGATAAGTCACGAATAGGACGACACGTGCATCCTGGATTTAGCTTGTCAGTCACAATCCAACTTAAATTTAAACCACTGTCTGCTAGTATTGGTTGAGTGAATGTAAAATTTGTTGTTGAAGATACAAGTGTGTATGTGTGTGCGGGGGGGGGAGGCAGTTGGAGGTTGAACTTCCATTTAACCAAGACTTCCATGGACTTCCGATTAGGTCCTATAAACCTCTTTTATAACATCACAAATAATGATTTGATATCAATTATGTGATGTGTATAAACTGAGCACTTAACAATAGTCGATGAAACTTGTTTATACTGTTCTTTTATATTGCCAATCGAGTTCATTGATTTCTAGAGCAATTTACGTATGAATTTGATTTCCGGTACATGATGCATACGGGTGAAACTAAATATTTTTGACGAACTTACACAACAATCAATTACATTGAAACACCTTTAAACTAATGAAAATGCAGTGGTAGATAAAATCATTATTTATTATGAAAAACAATTGAAACTTTCAAAAATTACACAGGATACATTGCTTTCACATGCCTTATGAATTTTCGAAGGTTGGAAACGAGTTCATTGAGTTTGAGTTCATAATATGAGCGATATAGAAACTCATTCAAATAACTCCATATCATGTTGTTTCTAGAACCTTTATAATGTCTAAGAAACTTCTTTCAGCGTGACCAGTATCCTTCAATGTTTTGTGTATGAACACTTGTATTTGGATCCACAAAATGTCTTTCGCGAACTACGACATGGTGAAGATATTCAAGTCTACGAGAATGCCGATATGCTCTCCAGTCGTCAGCATAAATTGTTGATCTTGGTAGAACATAAAACTGGATTATTGGTATGAGAGTCCTTGGATTTCGATCTGGAACATACTGAAAATGACCGTTTTCTAATGTTCGGTCATAAATAACAAGAACCTACCAGTAATATTAGAGTAATTAGTACTTACCCATTCAACTTTTACAGATCATCCTATATTATATTTTCTCTTCCTATTACTTGTTTCGTCTATGTCAACGATTTTTTAACGCCTCCTAGAGACAGATTGAAACGTAACACCATTTCTGAGAATATGTCTCTACAGTGCTGATACCATTGCACTGATGATACTTCGCTTACGTTTATAAGGGACTCTGCTAGTGTAACAGGCAACTGCATAACCCACAATACGACTAACAGGCAGGTTTGCCTAATTGCGTCAGTCTACCTGGTTAAAGAAGCTACCTGTTCTAATTTGATTTCTTTCGCCAGCAACCATTACAACGATAAGTGACTCCAACTAGCATATCTGTAGTTGACGTTTGAGCCATATTTAGTCCACAATCACAAATCAACTCTAAACTAATAAATCCGACAACTTGTAGATTAGTAATAATAACATCCTCATGAAAAATTCCAATCAACCGATCCAATTTTAGCACTTTCAACTAGACAAATAGTATGATCTCGTCAAACTTTTAAAGCTACCATTAACTCTATTCCTGCTGAAACATTCAGTGAATTGTAAAGGGGTTTGGATACATTTCTTCTACAATAAGGAATTGTTAAGCATGCTTTAATTAAGGAAAACCCAACAAAACCATCGAAAATAAGAAGTCTATGGTGAAATATGAAGTGCTTAAATTTAGAACGGACTACTTATTATCGTGGAAATGAATTGTGACCTTCCACTAAAATTGTGCTGAGGAAAATGACCAGGCTGATGGCACGTATACTGGATGCTGGTGACCTTAACGTGTATAATTGTCATGTGGACCAAATACAATTCCAGTACGCAAGTGAGTCCGTTCCAATTTCTAGTGACAGTTCACAAATTGATGAATGTTTTCTAGAAAATGAGAAAACTGTTCTCAATGAACAATTAGATACAAATGAAGTGAATCTCTGTCAGAATCGCAGAATGATCTACAAAATCCGAGTTATTCATTTAAGCTGTATTGGATGTGGTGTTTGTGTGAAACAGTGGTGGTATTGTGTGTACAATAATGTTTGCCTTTATTGATTTCCAAAATACACATTACCTTCACCTGTGTTCTGTGTCTTCTAGATTATTGTCTGGTCTGTTTCGCTAGTCACTATTCAAAATTCTAACATATACTACACAGATGTAATTGGGATGAATTTATATTTCCTCTTTAATTTGTTCCTTACTGTAGATGGTCATTCTCTCTTGCTGTACGTGCTTCCTTAGCGAATTGCTTCGATATAGCGTTAAGTCATATGCATTATATAAGTTGTACTGTGATTGGTAAGCCTTAATGAAGACAGGCGATGTGTCTTATTTGGGAGTTTGTGAATGGATGTACCTTTAACCAATTGTTGATGTTCACACTGAATTTCGCTAGTTACTTTTCAAAATTTTGCGATGTATTACAGAGTACTGTGCTATTATTTATTTAGTTCATTTTAATATAATTCATGGTTGACAACAGTCATATTGTTTTATGAACGATTTATGATGGTCTATAGTGTTATATGGGATGAAATTTCGGGTGATTGACTGAATTCCAATTAGGTGTGCCTAGTCGATATTTGTGCGTCTGCCTTATTTCCACTAAGTTTCAAGCCGGGAGAAGAAGAACCCAACTCGATAGACCAACCAGACAGAATCAACCTGGATTTTAATTCTCCCATTATGTTTAAACAAAATCAGACCCCACAGTGAATCAATTAGGAAATTAATATTAATGCAGAACTAAGAAAATTATTGTAGTGAATAGGAATAACTTAAACACAACTAATTATCTGTAGTCCATTATAAGTGACAATATAATAATAGCGATTATGCTAAAACAGAGGATAAGTTAAGTGGAACGTGTAGTGACAACGTTTGCATGTTTTATTTCTATGCGATAACAACAAATATCAAATTGACTATTCTCTCTGTGTAGGCATCGAACTGTTGTTAGTATTTTACACATTGTTTAGTTGTTGCCTCACTTTTCATATGGAACACATTGATTTTACTGATAACAATTTTTAACTCTCGACCTCAGGTTCAATAATTGCTAAATGAATAAATATTCCGTCTACTCTTCGTTCTGACTTCTAATATACATCGATTGTGTTCGTATTTTGTTGTTGTTAGTCAATAGAATAACGAAGATATAGTCATTGGAATATTATCGAATCACAACCTTCATTCAATAGTGACATGCATGTACTATTGACAGTCCACTCAACTAAAAATATAACAATAATAGAAATGTAATGTTTATACTATTCACGACCAGAATACATGAATTCGTTCTCTGAAACACAGTTCTGGAAGCTTTTCACTCTTCTTTAATGGTACGATATAACATGTAGGTATATGATATTCACATGAGACAATCTATTCACACTTCCAATATTGTCTGAGTTGTAATTTATTAGATAATAGACGAGTAATTAGATAATGTACTTACCTCATTAAAATAAAAATAGATCTATTGTATTCGTAATAATGTCATCTATAATGTACCAAAAGATTATTAATACTCATGAGAATCAGCTAACACTGCAGAACCTATCGATTTGCAAAATAATCACTCATTTTGTCGAAATTTTGTGTTTATAGAAAATACTAGTAGTCGTACATGCTTAAAATAGCCTTCAATCAATCTATTTCTTTCAGTAATTGTCTTTATATTGTAGGGTAGTGCTTCCAAGATTATGAGGCACATTTCCATGAACTAATGTCGATTATCTATATCACAACTTTGGGATTAACAGAGACTGGACATTAACATTTTTAACGATGCCATAGACAAAATATTAATGAACTGTTTATACTCACCTCCTTCTCTAACGTCGATTTTTGATCTACCTGGATGTTTTCAAATCGTCCAACGAACAGACAAATTTTACACTTAGTTTTTTGACTCCGTCTACAAATGTAAATCACGATGAATTGCAAAGTAACAAAATACCTCCGTTTCGAATTCCTCTAATGATTAATGGTTTTGTCCATATAATGACATGGGTTCATTTCAATTAGTCGTGAATGATGTTACTGTTAAAGTTTATCTTTTTTTCAAAAAGCTTGGTACAAAGGAACAAAATGAATGCCTAGATTTCACTCCGTGGAAACATCTTTATGATGTCTCATTCAATAGCTCGCGATTTCAAATAATTGGTGAACTAAGTTTATGTTTAATATCTGGTACCAGTGCTTCTAAGTGTCAAGTTTGCTGTTTAATATTTATTCAACACGTGCCAAAAAAATCATTTTCAAGTGAAATCAGACAGTCTAATTCTTCCTTGGTTCTACAGCAGACCGGAAGAATATAAAACTGGTGTTTCGTTACAACCAACTGTCTTACTTCCAGGAAATCTAATCTATAACTTATCAAGGGAAATTTCAAATGATATTAACGTGTTTAGTGAATTCATATGATTAGTTTATCAAATCTTTCACACAATCATTAGAAAAGAATCAAGATATTCGGATCAGTAACGACGAATTGATGGCATTGTTTGATGCCACGGCATTATTAAACAAGGGTCAACAACAATCAATCAAACTCAAAGTCTATAGAACAATCTGATAGTCACCTGTATACAAAATCTTACAGCTCAGTTTAATAGAATTTCACTCCTATGAAGTCGTATAGAATTACAATCAAAGCTCATTAATTATGCCACCCAGCTTAGAGAAACTGACTTATCCAAAGTGCTGGATAGACAGTTGATAATGTGAGAGATATACAATCAGCTGAATAGTTACTGACCAGTTATATATTTGCTATTTATTCGTGAATCACTGTCATCTAAAAATATGGAAGTGTACATCAGAGTTCGTTGTATTTCTAATAACATTTGAAAATAAACTTACAGATGATTACTAATAAATATGAGTAACTCCATTATCTTAGACTGGATACAGTGCAGGTGGAGAGTAGGTTGAAATTTTCCCACTTGATGATCGTAAAAGTATGACAATATATTTTTAAATTGAACTTGACTGATTGTTATACGTTATTAACCTTTATGTCCTTACCCTATGCTGTTTAATTTTGCTTGAGCTCATGTGCCACGTTGTATTTAGATTAGTTTTAGGTGACTAAGTTAGATGTAAAGCCAGTATCTGCTGTCTCAATTGGACTCCTCATATGGCTTTTTTGATCTCTGTCATTCTGTGACTCGACGCTGAGTGCATTAAATTACATTGGTACTGGACATTACAGTAAACAATTTAAAATAACTTCCGACTTTCAGATTGTTCGTGTTTTACGCTTATATTACCCCTTAATTTGGCTGATAGCTTTCATCAACAAATATTTCACTACACAGATTTCCCTTAACTCTCATGATTACGATGTACCTTATGGTTGGAGGCAAATCGTAATATACTCCTATCTAATATCCTAGCAACTACATTTTGTACGCTATAAATGTTATTGTCATCGATGATCTTATTTCTGCTAAGTTTGTCTATATTTTTGAAAGAGTTGACCGTTTTGTATCATTATAATCATATCTGGCATCAATTGTGCATAGAATTTCAGAATATATAATAACAACAATAATAATAATTTAGGGATATTAGCATAAACTAGGTGGTTGATCAAATGAACTGCAGTCTTGAATTCGCAGATCTCTTCTTAACACCTAAATTTCTTTCTTTTCTATTCCTAACATCTAATTGAAATAAGCACTAAACAATCCATCTACTAGTCATGCTTAATTTCTCATGCCTCCACAACATAAACTCTCATGGAAAATCCATACAAACAATGACAATTTGAGTTTACATAACAGTTTTAGCGTAACCACGTAGTAATCGATAAAACTCAACATTTTTTAGATTGTATTTTTTTCTACGGCATTCACACGCTAAACATGTGATTGAACTCGATTTATGGGTTTGTGTACATTCGATTCAAATATAGCTTTTTATTTACTCATCATTAGTAACTTTGAGTAAACAATAACGATTTTTAGTCTAAACGTCGATAGGACACGTAGCGTGGATAATCCATACTTAACTTTTCCATCATAAATCACTAATAAAATCCTGCAGAAGTTCGCCACCTTTAAAACTATGCAACATCTCAGTTTAAAATTCTTATTGTATTAACAATGCAAAATTCATTAAATAAATTGTATTGTATCTAGACTGATGCTTTAGGATTCGATACTTTCTTAATGAATGAAACGTCAGTAGAGCTATATTGTAGTCAAAGACCAATCTAATTTGAGATTCATTTTCAAAGGTGCGCTCTTCAAATCGTGTTTTTGGTGCTATGACGCATGCTTTGCAGTTTTGATGAATCGGTAATAGTAACGTAATTCTAAGAAAAATTATTGATGCCGAGAACACTGTTTTGCAGTTGCGGAAAGAAAATGAATAGAGTGAGATGCGAAGAGAGATGTGACAATCGTATTTTTCAATGTCCGTAGTACAATTGTAAATATCAATTTGAACGGTTTCTCTTTTCAGCAAACCGACAGCGACATTGAAGTAAATAATGTACTTAATAGTGTGTTGGATAAAAGAAATACCTAACTCTATGTAATATTGCCGAAGTGACATCGATACAACGGTAAGAGTTTTGTAGAAACAGAGGCTGAAAAATGATGCTTAGAAGCACTGTGTTAAAAGGCGGAGTCCGCTAAGTTGTAGAGACTGACAAATAAACAATTAGCCATAATAGGCCTGTTTGAAGGGAATAAATAAGTTTATTTAATATTAAAGCCTTTGCTTGTTTTTATAACTCGGGATAGAACCCAGGGTGGGTCCGATATTTTAGAGCATACCTTCTAGAAAAATGACCACTTTACTATCGATAAACAGATGATATGTTTTGCTCGGCACATCAATAAATATAGAAGACCGGGAGTCAGACAAGTGCCTTGCATTTCACGCGTTAAAACATGTCATAATCCATCAACTCCACACTGTGAATCCACAATTAGAAGTATATACGGGTAACGTCGAATCAATATACAGCAGGCTGAGAAAGTAGATAAGGTTGAATTACAAATCGTGGAAAATGATGTTATATGTTCATATGGATGGGTTCCATTATCATTTCTTCGTCAAATATGAGAAAACCGAATCACTAAATAACTTCGAAAAGTTCATTAATTATGCAAATTTGGCATAATCTCTTTGAATTGTGATGTTTTTATACCTTGTTATTAATACAAGATTGTGGTTAAGATATGCTGTTCTTTAGTGCCTAAGTTACCTCAAGGCAATTTTAAGATTTATTTAATCCTATCACTATGGTATTTAAACTAAACTAAAGACGCTATATTTTGCAAATGTTTTTCTTTTATTTTAGGCATATAATAGGATTTTTATATTTGCACGTTATTAATGCGTGTTGTGGCAATATTGTTTGTATGTATTATTGATATGGTTGTACTACTGGCGAGCTGTACTTTATCGTGGGTGCTTATAGTCATTCTCGATGAAGTCTTTTGTGCTAATCGCTTGCATAAATATTTATTTCTCGTTACAAAATTAGACACTGTATGATTCTACGTTCTTGGCATCATTGTTAACCGAAGTCATAGCAAAGTCGTCATCCATCCGTCGTCATGTCTAGCATTTTCAAATTGTTCACTGTTGAATAAATGTAAACATGAAAGGTTTTGTTTCAAGTGTTTGGTATGAATATCAACTCTCATGCATAAAAGTATCGTTGGAGAACAATCAAGGACAGTCTTTTCAGTGGGTCTATCAATAAATATTATATTTGATTATGCTGTTAAGGTTCAGATTATCTCCTAGGAAATGTCAGCACTTAAATTATGCACCTCTTTATGTTAGCGTGTTTAATACATGATTAAACTTCTTCGCTCTAAAGGTTTGTTAAAAACTATTCGCGTGTTGAACTCAGTTGGTTCAAAATACATCTGGCATACCTATTTCTTATATAACTCACATTTTATCACATGTATGTATATTTGAAGTCAAAGTGTTATAAGCGACACTAAGAACTCCCTGGAAAATTATATATTCCAACTTTCATTCCTATAAGAAGCCGTATACGTAGTTTCTTTCTCGTTTCACAGTAGCATATTTTGAAAATGTATTAGTGAAAAATTTTAATTTATGAAAAATGGTCTACATTGTGAGGTCTCTTATGTACAGGCTGACATAGAGACGTTATTTTCGAGCTTGTAAACCTTATTTACTCAATAGATTCTTATCACATACGCTTGCAATACATATTTGGCCAATATTATTAAAATGTGTGATTAATAATATGAGGGAGTTCCAAAATATCTCTCAGAAAAGTCTACGAAGGTTCAGGTACTCCAGGAAACGTTTCATCCAATCGAAATTGAATAGAACCTTTGCAGAAACATCTGAAAAATACACAATGTTGCGCTTCTATTCTGATTCGACTGTTGGTCCTACCGCTATTCTGTTTAATAGGGTTCTCGAACTCTTTGGAAACTCAAGGTCATTTGTAATTTTATAAATACCCCCAATTGTCCGCACAGAATGAATCGTTCATCTCGTGTGTAAAGCCACTTTTCCGTGTTCAAGTCACACTATAGAAGTGTCATGAGATTGCACAAAGCAGATTGTGTTGAGTAGATCCAGAAAACCCCTTGGAACAAGTTCAGAATGGCGTAAAACTCAATAGAGAACATTGTGTTTAATCAGCACGCAGATAGTTTTTCACCAGAAAAGTCTAAACAATGAGATGTCACGTGATAAATCACTGATTGGACAGTTATCTTACTACTACTGTGTTTAGTATGATATAGAAATATCTAGAAGCCTAAAGGACAATTATAATACTATAAATACCCTAGTTTCTGTACATAATTGAAACCTCGCATTATTTTGCGGTATTTCTTGTCTTTTCTCTCGTGTTCACGTTGAAGTGTAGTTTTAGCCTGGGGGTCAAATCAAGCGGTCAACCTAGACGAAATAATAATTAACGATAGAGGTTTCGCGGTCGATAAAAGAATCCAGACCATGCGTCACAACAAATTGGCGACGGGAATTTCGGAAAATTACAAAAAAATCATAATGAATATTACTTTGGTACAACTAGAAGCTTATATGAACCTGCAAGAAAAGCGGTTTAAAGTCTCAATTAAAAATTATAGAAACCCTGATGCAGAAAATGCTCCTGAATAAACAAAACTCCACTTCTAGTGAACTTCAGCTATCACATAACGAATCAGTCATGAATTCTATCCATAAATTTTATTTCGATGGTGCAGCTGGTGTTACTTTTGTCTCATGGTTCAAGAAATTTGAAGATATGTTTTGTATCGATCTTTGTAGACTGAATGATGCTTCAAAAGTTAAAGTACACCTAAGAAAACTTAAGACGAATGAACACGAACACTACAGCAATTTCATTCTACCAAAAAAACCCACGAGACTATAGTTTTGATGAAACAGTTTAAACCCTGTCTCAAATCTTTGGAGAACAGTCATCTTTATTTAACATACGTAACCAATGCTTGAAGGTTATAAAAGAACCAGGAGATGACTGGGTGTAACAGGCAGGTATCGTGAGTCCAGAATGTGAGAGGTTTTTACTGATTGGATTTTAAGCAAGGTTATTGTTTCACGGGATGGGGTGTCCAACGCTATGTTCAAACCTCCTTCTTTATTTAGGCTTGGGACCAGCAGCCACCTTTAAGTCTCTACAGACGAAGTTTACGTATCAATGCTTCCATAATGTTTTTATGAGTTTATATAACTTAGCCTTTACCTACGAACAACGGCTATTTATTGCGACTAGACGCAGGAGCCTGTTTTCTTGAAAATTATTCCCCACTACCGATCAACTGAACTATTTGTTTTACTACTTTTATTTTGTCTTAATTGAAGGTGAAGGTCCTTTAATGAGGGCTTCTAAATTGAGGCGCTTACCTAGTGTTTCTAGTATTCGTGAAGTATTCATGGTTTTCTAAACCAGTTTTAACATAAGCGACGCCTACTTTTACATATGGATTTTTGTACTCCTGACAGAAAAGTGTCAAATCACAATTTACGTGCTTACGTTAAAAACACCTCGAATAAACTGCCAGGATACATCCCGCCTCTTATTCGAGGTCTTAGCTTAGAAGATTCTATGAAATGTACGCCATTTTCTACTCCAAAGCACAGGTCGCATCCATCGCGTGTGAGGGTTAATCACGGATTCACTGATGCCGTAAGTCCTCTGTGTTTATGTAACAGTCAGAAACCTAATTATGACTTCAAGTTTCCTGTACATATTTTGGTTTTGAGTGTTGGTTACATAGAAGTTAAGAGTTGGAGTGGCAAATAGTTAGTATCATTTTATTTTTTTCTCAGTGCCTTCATAACTCAGATAGGACCCTATTGGCGAATAGTGTGCTGCCATACAAATATTAGGAAATTACTAGGAACATTGTACGCGGAGTTGCGTGATGATTCTCTTCATGACCCTTGCTACTACGAAAAGAAAGGATATTAGGCGAAAGTTTAGCGCTTTCATTACACTCCTTTACATAGGGGTGTGACGACGCCTTTCGTCCACTCAGAGGATAGCTTGTCCTCAGCTAAAGAGCAGCTTTTACCAACTTCGTAGCTATCGATTTTATTCAATTGGGATTCGTTTATGGTGATCATATATCGTCATCAATCCTATGTTAGTCGTTAGTTTGAATTAATGAAACAACGTTTGTCACACTGGAAGATGCGATAAACATAATGTCACTTCCAGTTTTTTGTGAAGCAGTTTCAATACTAAGTTATTAAAGACGCTATTGACAAATCTTTAAATAAACCTTTTTGAATCAATTATTACAACTTGCAATACTCAAACCTAAGCATCCGTACTTTATGATGGGTTGTCCTGACACCTCCCGTGGCCCCCGTTTACCGGTATTCGTAAGTAGGACTCATACTTGTCTGACCATAAGCTAACGTCATAAGTAATCGAAGTAACACACGGAAGAAGTAATTTGGATGGATAGTTACTTTTACTATCTTACCAGGTATTACCTGATTATAATTCGTTCTTTAATTGCGAAACATTAGGGACTTGGAATTTATTCTAAAACAATGATACATGAGATGTTTTTTAATCTTCTGACAACTCTATCTCTCTGCTTCACAACAATAGTTTCGAATGTGATTCTCATCATATAAATCCAAATAGGTCTTTCAGCACTGGTCTCCATCTATGACTATTCCGTCCATAGACAATATAATAGTCTATCACGAGTGCTTCGCATATTTCGCAAGCTTAATCAGACCTAGTGTGTTAGCTACTGATGACACCTCGACCTGTCAGAAGGTAGATTTGCTTTTATCATCGTATCACAGATGGCTAATGCGAAACATCTTCCTGTAAGTTAAATGGTTATTGTATTGCTCAGTAATTGGCTTTTTATCACTATATGTCTCTGAAAACAGTTTGAACGAATAGAAAACTGCAAGTACGTAGGATTCTTTTAGCAAATATTCAGGTGTGCTGACACTAACCAGTAAGCAGCCCTAAAGTTAAGTCTAGTTTAGTAGGTAGAATAGATATGTTAGTCAATCAGTCTAAAAAACATTTGGGTTGGATGGAACATTTTGCATATCTCTAACCACCGCTTACACTGGTTTTCATTGCTAGCTGATATAGGGAAAGTTTGAATGAAACTTTGGGGCTACTAGCTTAAAACATCGGTCTCTACTGTTATTGACTGCTTAATTTAGCTGTATTGGAAAGTACACACTACCTTGTTGGGATCTGTGTAACCATATTCACTGAAAATATATAATACACTTAGTAAAGCTCTCGTTGTGTCTATACCTTTCATATTTGTATTTGCGTTTAATCGGGATCTTAACTTTTAACTATAAGGTAACACAGTCACCATCGACAACATCAGATATCTGAAAAACTCATTAGTTTGCTTATTAACTCTGTTCTGTCCTTATTCTTTGCTATTATTCCTTATGAATTTTTAAATTGAACTGGTAAAATCCACATTTCTTTATCTGTATTTATGAATGACTATTCGTCGTGTTTTATTTTAACATCTGTGGTTAATACAGATATACTGTGTAATTTGAATGTTATTATCTTACCACATTCACTAGTCAATAAAAATATCCTACTTGGTGATGTCACTGCGTGATTACTAGCCAAAAATGAGCAAATGGGAGCTTTGTTTGAGTCACATGAACTGATGGAACTACTGTTTTGTATGATCATCCTTTAACTTACAGCTGCGTACATATTTGTAGTTATGATTGTTGCTCATTTTCCTGGTTGTTGTTAATAATGATGAACGTCAAAAGTGAATTTCGTTAGTTTCCAAAAATGAAAGCCGATCTATTCGATATTGTCGCATAATCTGTTTATAAATGAACTCAAATGTCCTCTTTTAACTAAGAGTTAATATTAATAATTAGTTTTTGATTTCCTTGTCTGTAGAAAAGTGACAATTTGGTGATTACTCATTGATCGGTTGAATCTAAATGGATGACATAGTTTCATACTGTTGTTACTGGGTTGTAGACCGTCGTGCTCAACACTTTAGGGAACAGTTTAACTGGTCTCTAACTGTCCACCGTTCAGCTACTACCCTGAAGCTACTTGAGCTAGAAATTGGCACGTGACGCTTGAAAAGGCTATAATGAATTTGAAGCAAGGTAAAGCAACAGGATCTGATGGGCTAACACCAAATCGTAGTCTATCAAGCTTGAGTAGGTAGATTGACTAATATATTAGCCAGTCTAGGAACTAAACCTGACCGTAGCTGATGACCCAACTGAGCTATATTGGCTGGAACGCATGTTCCTCTAGGTCCTACCATGCCAAGCGGGTCTGTTGGAGAACGATGAAACTAAACGCAGCAACCTAAAATCTCAGGGCGAAGTCTTACTGCTGACTGCAGCGAGGTGTGACAGCAGTAAGGTGTTTCCCTCGGATAACCAGCGTCTGCATTGATGCTGCCTTCTTAACGGAAGAAATGGGGTTAGAAAGGGTCGGCCCTGAAAATGTCACACTTCACCTTACTCCATGGATTTCCGTCTCTGGCAGTAAGGCCTTCTAAAGAACAGAGCTATCATTTACAAACTCCTCATAACAAAGTCGTGCATGATCGGTTTTAAGCAGTTGTCCCTTGGGCTCTGCGATTGCGCTCCCAGGTCACTATGACCAATATTAACCCAGTTTCCTTTCCAGGTACCTCAAGAAATAATATCCTCCAATGGTGTGGGCAACCAGGAAGTGAAAGTCATCCTTATACCCCTAACAGCAAACGAGATCATCTTGTTCGAGGTCAAATCCGACCATCAACTTTTAATTACTCTCTTATCACCATGCTTAATCCTTCTAACATAATTTTATCACCTCACGTCTCTAATGCTGATGATCTAATTTCTAGACATAGTTATTGCGTAAGTGTTAAGTACCACATGGTAGCTCTGTAATCAAAACTTAAGTCAATTTAGCTAAACTAAAGTATCCTTTACTAGGCGTCGACACAATTGGACTTCATACCTGTCAAAATCAAAAATAGTTACTTGTCCAGTTATCTTCAATTGCTACATATTCTTATTCTATTTCAGCACCTCCTCATACCCCTATCGGCGAAGCATTTTATTATGCATAGTTTCGTGTTACTCTGTCTTGGGATTAAGCTGCTGAACATTGATCAACTTACTCTTCTAATCAGACAAACTGCTTTATCATGAAGTCAGAGAATAGTTGGTCTAGGTAATATGCATTAACCAGAATGTATTTCTCCGATTATAATTATGAATCCGTGTATCATCATAATGCTAAGAGAAAGTTAATAATGCCAAATACTATCGATGGGTGTATATATATATATATATATATATATATATATATCGACTGTGTATCGATTGCATTCAGGTCCTAGGACATAGACAGTCTTATCAAGTTCATCATTAGTGATGGTTCTTGACTTGATAGTAGTATTCCAAAATTGCCCAAATCTTATGAAGGCTCTCTAATCGAACACAAGTTATTCGTATCAGTACTTATTATTATCATCAGAACTTCCAACCTCAAGTCAACCACTTTCCAATATCTTCGAAGTCTCGTCGTCCATAGTAGGTTAGTTTCTAATAAAATTTCGGCACATTTCAGAAATTCGTCTGGGTCTTGCCAACTTACCTTACATATGGCGTTGGCTTAGCTGCTAGTTATGCTACCCTGTTACTCGTCATTTTGTGCAGATATAAGCTGACTGTTGCACATTGTATTTATCCTTTGGTTGTGAAATGTATATTTCGCCTACACTATAAATGATGTAGGTTGATACAAATCATAATTTCATCAAATTAGTATAATATAGGTGTATCTCATAATGTAGTACAGAAATCTACTCAATATGTCTTCATTACACCTACCTTCCTATCTTTCTATTGCTCCTAACTGACGGTAAAACAGATACACTACAATTGCAATATTTTATTTATTATGCACAAAACGTTTTTTTCGTTCCCACATTCCATACTTGCTAGACGAGGTAAAGTGAGTGATCATGGTAAGATCCCGTGTGTTTTGCAAACAGCATACATCTACGACACAAGATTTTAAAATCTTAGCCAAACAGACCTCCTGCTCAAATTTGAGAGCTGTTTTCAGTATACTCAAGACAGTGTTCCATGAAGTCAGCGATCTCGAGTGTTTTTAGGCGTATTAAGGTGATAATCATTCCCTGGTTGCTCACATCGTGAAACGGTTTTTTTACTCTAGGGGTCTGTAAATCGAATTGGCTTATGGTTAGTTTTAATGGCTTAAGAGCTTAACCATAGTACCTACGAGACAACTGCATGAAGCTAGTGACACATTACCTTTTTTACAAATGGCTTTTGGTGTGTCTGTTGCATGCTTGTTAAGGACCTACCCCAATATACGAAATCCGTGGAGTCAGGTGGGGTGTCTACATTTACGGCCGACCTTTTCTGACCTCTCCCTTTATGTGAAGGCAGCATCTTTGTCATGCTAGTTGTTTGAGGGTAACACCTTACCACTGTCACACCGTACAGTCTGGAACTCGACTTTGCCCTATAATCTTAGGTTGGCCGCTCTTAGTTTTATCGCCCTTTAACTGACTTGTCTAGGATGTTAGACCTTGAAGAACGATTGTTCAAGCCAGTATAACCCCCTTAGCTCATCTCATTAACCAAGTCTGACCATCACGTCACAATATTTCCATTTTTCAGGACATATGTTAGTAGTGCTATTAGATTTTGAACACTTTACAGTTGGTTATGTTAACGAATCAGCTTAAGTCATGTAATGAATTCTTTTCTTCTTTTCATTAATATATCTTACTAATCATTAGTTAATCGAGAAAACATGTTCGTGTTAACTGTCTCTTTTTAACAATTAACAATTAATCTTTTACCTTGTTAATATTATTTAACCTTATTATCTATTTCAGTATGAAATCTGACCTGTTACAAGGTTTGGAATTATTCTGAAACTTATGATCATATTTACTTTATTTCAGGTTTATTGATATGTGATTTTCTACCACTTCTGAGCACATTTCCATTTGATCATACTATTGCTACAGTGCAACATAGTAACTACATATACATATATTTTCTCTCCTATTTACGTTATTGTGTGCTTGTATTTATTGATAGTATACCGCCTTGCGCCTTATGATGACCACGTACTGCCCTTTTCATTCGGGGAGCAATTTCTTTGTGTCTACTGCACCCCCTGTTATTCTCTTCCATATTTCACCAGATCTCCCACTGAGAAGGGTTTTTGCTGTTTCCCTCGATGCCGTTATGATCTCAACGCCTGTTCTTTGTTACTGCTCGTTGTCGCTCTTCCTTCCATTTACAACTTGAACTGATATGCACACTCACCAAGTTCTACGTTGTAAGTGATTGACGGTTCAACTTTAATCAAATATATATGAGCTTCGTATTCTCCTAATCACAAAATAACGGCTTAGTCATGAAATATTTTCCACTGATAATCAATGTGAGTTAGCTGTTAATTGAAAGGAATTAGGGTGCTTCAACTTCTCAATGACATTATCTATCTTCATGTTTTGTGAATTATTACGTTCCCTTTAACTGTCATTTCAAATATCATCACTTTTTGTTCTTAGAGTTCACTGGATTCCATCTTCTCACAGCCAACTGTTTCAAATCAAAAAGGAATAACAAATATATCGAATGACAAATCAAATCGGAGTAAATCTTCAACTGTTCCAAACGTCATAAGAATTGCACGTAAGAGTTATGATACACTAGATGTTGGCACAAATCGTTATGAAAAACATTTAAAAGCTGATGCCGAATTAATTGCTGTAAGTTTGTCAGTCGTCACTGGCTTTTATTCTATTCCATTTTTGATAAGATCTTAAGTCACTGATTTACATTATCTGTAGAAACTTAGTGATAAAGAAAAGATGGACCGACAGATGCCAGTCCTACACAGCTATCTTTCATTCTACAGCGCGATGTCATAAACTGATCACCTTTCTGCCTCATCCATCCAATCTCAGAGTTGATAGACAATCCACAATATAGAAGCCTCTGGGATGACATTTGTAAAACATGACTAAGCCATCAAAGCCTGTGTCTCAAGATGGTGACAGCAATTCAGTTGTCATCGCTGTTCTTCGACCAAATCTAAGCATTACGAACATGATGTTCTAACCGAATATCAGCAATTCTTCGGAGACAGTGGTAATCAAATGCAGAGAGACTCCGAGCAGCCTTAGCTCAAAGAGTTCAGGTCTCTCATGCATAGAGCAAAACTGCCCTCGCCGAAGCGTCGTAAACTCGAACCCTTCCCTCCAGACTTACATCATGATGGCATCAAAGATGAGTCAGTTCGGCTTGAGCATATCCAGCTTTCATTATGCGTAGATTGACCTTATCTGATACATCACCACCAGCACATATTAATACACTAACCCTCCGAACACTTCTAGAGACTCGCGACAAAGAGTGAGAGCAAGTACACACTCCTGCCTGTCTTTCAGAAGTACTTTGAATTTTGAAGGTACGAAGTATGTGACTTCCTACGGATACTAATTGCCAACTGACTAAGTGCGATTTTGGTAATGACTTGTGTTATTGCACAGTAAGATAATATCATCCGCTTACTCACTGTCGGAAAGTTTTTATTTAGGTTATAACTCCACACCACCAACAAACACTTTCTTCAGAGCTGTTTTTAGAATATCGTCGATGAAGAGAAATGGTGAAATCTGTCAACCCTAGACATTTCTGCTGTTTGTTTGGAAAAATGGAGAAAGGTTGTTGTATGCCCTCACTTATCGTGAAGTATTTGTGTACAGAGCATTCAAGATGTTAATAAACTTTTCAGAGACAATCTTCTTCAACAGACAAATTTCAGTACGCACACAGAAGGCCTGTTCAATTTCCGTTAACGCACTCACCTAATCAAGGACAACGTAAAACCCGGCACATGTGCTCCACCTCTGGTCCAGATGAAGTCACTGTCGACTTAGTTTAGGTCCTTACGTGGCGTGGATTGCAATCGGTTGGGCTATGGGTAATGCATTGACTCTTCATCTCGATTCGAAGTATTGAAATTACTTCATTCTTTGTGTTTTACAATCACATTCGTTTTATAAAATAGTACATTTTCCATATTAGTTAGTTGTAAGTAGTTGATAAGTAACCTCTGACTTAGGTTTCGGGCTAGTTATTTTTAGTTATTTAGAGATATTTGAGATCTCAAGAACGCTGGTGCTTCTTGTTACATGTAAATCCACGTCTCACTGTTTCATATTGTGTAACGTTACCGAGCTACAAAATATATTTATATTGGTTGTTGTGTAGGTACGAATGTTAGGTTTGTCTAGTCCTTCTGACTGAATTCTGCACACGGTGCAAAGTTTCTTCGTCTAATGTTCAAATTTCAGGTTGATTGACAGTATTCGGGTAATATTAATGACTAAAGTGTATATCTGCACATGTATGTGCATCGTAGAGCCTGGCACTTATGTGCATCTGTCTGAATTTCCACACCTTATTAACACAACAAGGTAAATGGTAGTAACAAAAGTGTAGACATATAGAGTATGATAAAGGGATAAAGAATTAATTTACGCAAAAAAAGTATAAAATAATTTTAAGCTCGTGATTTGGAAAAGGAAAATAGTGGATGCACCTGCATCACTGTGACTGGTTCCGAACCATGTCACCTATCGTCTCTAATCATTGATTGCGATAATCGCACAGATCCCAACCAAGTACCCTGCATCTTCCAACTCAGCTTAGATCAATAGTCAATAACTTCATATAGTGATTCCATGTTCTAGTTTGACCATCCCCAGCTTTTTCCATCCTTTACTTCGAGGTAATCAGTGGTTGGGCATGCATCGTAATACATGTCTTAATTACATCATTCAATGACGATTTCTAACCTTGTCAACTGATTTGCCATCTTTCTTGAATACCATGCACCCAATCTTCTCATTACGAACACAGTAATTTCAACAAATCCGATCGTTGTTTCGAAGACATCAATAATTAAATACCAATATTCTACGGGTGTCTTCTACTCTTAATGGCTATGTTACACGCCCAAATGGTAAAGCATAACCACTGTTGCGCAGTATGCTTGTCCTTTAACTGGTGGATGGACGTCTTACCTACGCTATAGGTGATGTATGTTGGCGAACATCAAATGAGGTTTTCGAATGAGTGCCGAAATTTCGTCTAGCACCAACTTATCAAGGCTGATCAGATTTCTGAGATAAGTGAAGTGGTCGTGGCGTTCAACAACTTCACTTTCTGTCTTTAATTCGCGCCTTGATGCAGGCAATTTCTTAAGCAACAATTCTTATCTAAAGGAAGGGGGAAGAGAAGAAATAGATCTGTTTCATGCTTGCAATATTGCTGAATGTTATCAGTAGAACGCATTTTATCAGCGTACCCACGAAACTATGGCGATATTAGTCAACACTCAATAAGCAATATATATTCACTGTTTAGTTTTATGCTCTCCATTGAAACGGTTATTTTCACTGCAATACTTTCCACTCTTTTTAATTTCTCTTTGTATGCTAAAGTAAGCTGCAAGAACTTAGACCATTGGACATTTATACCAGGTATTACGCTGTATGCTATTAACTGACTAATTTATAGATCCCCTCTAAATATTGACGACAGTAACGTTGCTATAGCAATCTAAATACTTGTCCGGCAGTCAGTTAGTATTGTCCACGAGGGTTCTCATCTCTCTCCCTTTCAATATATATATATATATATATATATATATATATATATATATATTGGTGTATATATTGCTTTGATAATGACTCTTTTTATATAGTTGTATGGTTATAGTACATGTTCATACACTTTACGATGAACGACATACTTTCTCACGGAATGTCCAGTCAGCTTGTGAACAGTCTGGCTTCGAATGCTCTTAGAGGTGTGAGGATTCCGGTTTCCCACACCTTAAATAACTTCTTGAGGCTGATCGCATACTGTCTTTTTCTGAGAAGTTTTCTGTGTATTATCTCCTTACTTTGAAGTATGTACTATCGGAAGCGAAAATCTACTGGACAATTTGAAGCATGTTGCTTTTACAGTTAGCGTTTTCTATCTCCGCTCCATTAGTGAAATGCATCATCTCTTCAAATGCTGTTTATTTGATTGCGGTTTACTTTCGATCTTACAACTCTGCATGGCGTAGTAGAACTGAAGGAAACAAGTAATCTGACAAATATATCTCACTTGATTCATCACAATATACAATCCCGACCACCACATTAATGGGGCACCTATAGTTAGAAATCGAACTATGTAAACCAAAATAAATGAGGTTCGATTTATAGATTTATAATCCAATCGTTTATTGTTGAAAGTTTTAAGTATCTAATTCTATTGTTTAAACGTGTACATTGACTTGTTTCTTTCTAATATTTGCAGCAACAGATCACTTTAATTGAATTGGAATATTTTCAAGCAATTGAAGCAGATGTAAGTATGGATACTACATTTCAATGGAGTGATTAATAACTTGTGTATATATTAGTATTATTATGTTTGTTTTTGTAAATTCGTGATAATTTTATGAATCAAGTTATATTGTAAGGGAAGCAATGAGGTTTATATCATAAACAATAAAACCATACTCTCTTATATGTGGTTTATTCGTCGTTCACATTATTGATAGACTCTACAATATTCTCACATTAATATAACCTTCAATCATTATACGAAAAGGAAATTCGAATAAGTTATATATACCCTATTATGATGTGAACGTTATTTAACTCATTGTAAATTGAATTGAGATAGTTATTTTTGTGGATATTGAAAATCTAGTTGATTGAATATGTCACAGATTAATGTTGGTGGGGTACCATTGAAAATCAGGGAACACTGGGTAGCTGTTCTGCTCTAATGTGGGATTCCTCAGCAGTGCGCACCCGTCAGCTTGGAACCCCTGGTGCGGAATCTGTAATACGCACAGCTGAGGAGTTCCATACTAGAACGAAACAGGTGTTCAGTGCGCCCTGGTTTTCAGTTGTACTCTACCAACATCAGTCTGTGACATATTCAATCATTGTAATAATCAAAATACACTAGTGCACTTTAGCAAAATTTCTTTTATCTCATTTGGTGGTACATAACTAGGACATTGTCATTAGTAGATCAGTCAGTCAGTCATAGAGAACGTAGAACTTGGCACGGTTGTTTATAAATCCAAGCCTCCATACTACATTATCACGACAAGATTGGATTCGCATGTTTAACACTGCAATAAAATAGAACGATTAAAGCAAAGGTGTATGGGGAAGAATAACGGAACTTAGTAAAAATTATGTAATAAATTAATTGTTAGTAATTTATCCATATTAAATGATGTAGCGATAATTATTGATTTCAAAGGAGAGAATAGAGATTACTGAATCTTCAAATTTTCCTGTTATGAGTTCAGGAAAAAGCTGTTATTACTAATGCGTATGACCGATTAGTTGATGTGGCCTAGTGCACATGACGTTACAATAGCAAACGCCAATGAGAGTGCTTAATCGATTCCTGTGTGTCTGCCTGACGCCTTGGTCGGAATATGAATGACACAAGACAGTGAATTAATCAAGCAAAGCCTATTATATTTTAAGTATTTCTTTAAATATACATAAACTAGATCATGCTACCAGTCAGTTTAAAACTTAACATCAATGTAAAACAAGGGAGACAGTGGTAGTGAATTGTAGTAACTTGAACCTAATCAGTTAACTGCAGATCATAAGTGGGAGATAATACACTGATAGTTAATGTGCTAAACAGGAGGATAGGTCACAATGGGACATTATGATACGAAATAAAATGTTTACTTTACACATAACTAAGCAACTAAAATAGTCTTCTGAAACATTTCTGATCGTTATTCTTCTTCAATCAGCCAACATAATACCCTCGTTGTCTCATCTTTTTGAAATAGTATATAGTTCTTTTCTTGCTGAATTTAATCAATTTATAGTTTACTTATTAAAGCGTTCGATTTTCAACTAGTAGTTATGCTGACGGTTTAGGTATTACTTCACATATTTCGATTCGGTTAGCTGGGTAGTAGCTTAAAGCTGAGTTCACTATTTGTTACTTGATAAGTAAACTTACCTCGCTTACGTTTATAGGTTTCTCTATGCGCTAAATAATTAGTTGTATAATTTTGAGAAATAAAATAAGAAAAGAATTTATAATGAAAAAAATCTTTCAAGAGAACAGGATAAATGTATACTAGGTGATACGTTCCTGTTTTCAGTCAGTCAGTTACAACGTAGAACTCGGTACATGCGTACGTCAGTCCAAGTTTCCATGCCTCAATTAGCAGATAGAGATTAAATTGTCGGACCAAATCCCAGAGTAGAGGAGGTAATAAAAATGTAAGTACTAATGGAAAGGTATAGAGATCGGAGATAAAATTTGAGAAAATATGATTCAGTAAAGAGAACATTATGATATGCTCAAAAAACTTAGAATTTGAAAGAAGACAAGGAGTGGATACACCTGCGCCATTGCCAACGATTTTGAACCATATCACCTAAAGTCTCTAACCATTTGTTACGATCATCGTGTGGGTCCCAACCATGTAGTCTGCATCTATTAACATGACTCAGCCCAATTGTCAATGACTTCATGGATTGGTGCCATGTTTTGGTTTGGCCACCCCTAGCTTTCTTCCAGTCTACTCCCACACCAGACAACATTGCTCGTTTCGGTAGACGGTGGTCAGGTATACGTAACACATATCCTAACCACCTCAGCTGGTGAAGATTCGCTACTTCATCAATGGACTTACTGTATTTACCTAGTACTCTATTCCTAACCCACGGATTGCTTACTCGGTGGTGTCAGCAAACACGAGTAAAGCTTCTATGACGTCGATGATCAAACACTAGAAGCCTACGAATATCCTCTATTCTTAATGACCATGTTTCACATCCATGAAGTAAAACGCATCTAACTGCTGCTCAGTAATCGCGTCCTTTCGTCAGTAAACGAATGTCTCGCATACGCCACAAGTAATGCGAATTGGCAAAAACCAATCGGACCTTATGTATACGAGCCGAGATTTCATCAGATACCAGATCGTCAGGAATGATGAGGCTCCTAAGATAGATGAAGCCGTTAACACATTCAACTGCCTCGCTCCCTATCACTTACTTCGGTGCCAGTCCTGAAGCAGTACTTTGACAGACAGATACAACACAGAACTTCGTACGTACGTACATTAGTTCAGGTTGCCACACCACATCAGCACAGAGACGCAACGGTCAGTTCAAATCCAAGAGTGATAGCGATAGTAGAAGTATTAGCAGTAATGCAGAAAATTAGGGAGCGAAGATATGATTCGAAAAGTATAATTCAGTGAGATAAATTTTAAAGGAGAAAGATAGAGAATTCAGAAGGTTAGATTTTGAGAGAACACAAAGAGTGGATGCACCTGCGCCATTGCAAACGATTCTGAGCCATGTCGTTCAAGGTCTCTAACCATTGGTGACTTTCGTCTCGCGGACCCCAACCACGCAGCCTACATCTACCAACATGACTTAGTCCACTTGTCAGTGACTTCATGGATTGGTGCCATGTTTTGGTTTGGCCGCCCCTAGCTTTCTTCCAACCTATTCCTACGCCGCAAAAAATAGCTCGTCGAGGCAGACGGTAGTTAGACATGCGTAACACATGTTCCAACCACCTCAACTGATGAAGTTTCAATACTTCATCTATTGATTTGCCATCCTTTCCTAGAACCCGTTTCCTAACGACAGCATTGCTCACTCGGTTGTCCCACGATACTCGAGCAATGCTTCGGAGACACCTATGATCGAAGACCAGTAACCTACGAATGTCCTCTACTCTTAACGGCCATGTTTCGCTCCCGTATAGTAGGACAGAGCGAACTGCTTCACGGTACACTCGTCCTTTGGTTAACAAGCGGATATCTCGCCTGCGCCATAAGTGACGCAACTTGGCAAAGGCCAATCGAGCTTTCTGTATCCGTGCTGAGACTTCGTCAGTCACCAGGCCATCAGCACTGATGAGACGCCCCAGATACGTGAAGCGGTCTACACGCTCGACTACTTCACTCCCTATCACTAGTTCAGGTGCCGATGCAACCCAATCCTGAAGCAACATTTTGCATTTCGAGGGGGAAAACCGCTTTCCGAACATGCTTGCATTGTTGCTCAGGGTAGTCAGAAGACTGCATTTTGTCAGCGTCTTCACCGAATAGGACTATGTCATCAGCATACTCTAAGTCAGTAAGCGAGGCTCCTGGTAGAAAGTCAACTCCTGAAAAGTCAGACGAAGACATGGTTATATCGAGGAGCATGTCTGTGACAAAATTAAACAAGAATGGGGAAAGTGGACATCCCTGACAGACACCACTTGAAGTGAGGAATTCCGATGACAGTTCGCCATAAGCTCTCACTCGACCTGTAGTTTTAGAGTAGAGAGCTTGTATAAGGTTAATGTACTTCTTTGGTACACCTTTCAATGACAGACACTGCCAAAGAACCTCACGATCAACAGAGTCGAATGCCGCCTTTAGGTCCAGGAAGACAATTATTGTAGGACGCTTAAATGTGTGTCTGTGTTCCAGGACCTGTCGCAGTGTGAAGATGTGGTCTATACAGCCACGTCCAGGTCTGAATCCAGCCTGATTTTCTCTAGTCTGCTCTTCACGAGCTCTAGTTAGGCGTCTAAGTATAATCGAGGCTAATAATTTAGAAACTATATTAGTCAGACTGATTCCCCTGTGATTGTCACAAGAAGACTTTTGTCCTTTCTTATAAATTGGGACAATCAGGGATTGAGACCAGTCAGATGGTATTACGCCCAGTTCCCAGATTCTACCTAAGATTTCAGTCAATCTAGCTGCTAAAACTGGACCACCATCCTTAAACATTTCAGGGGTAAGCCCATCAGGACCTGCTGCTCTACCTCGCTTCAGATTTCCTATAGCCTTCTCAACTTCATAAAGACTAGGAGGAGTTGAGTCGATTTGCCATTCAGGATGACTGGGGATCGTGGGCAACCGAAGTGTGGCTGAAGGCCAGTTGAACTGATCCCTAGTGTTCTGCCCATCGGTCCAATCTCTTGGACTGAGAATGAATTATAATCCCATCCTTTTCCGAGAAAGTCTCACTGACATTCGGATCCCTAATACCAGTTTCCTTGATAAGTCGAAAAAGTTGCCTACTGTTGCCTATCGCCGCTGCCTTTTCCATCGTTTTTGCTTTCGCCACCCACCACTGTTCACGGTCGTTGCGTAGGCTTTTTATCAGCCTGCGCTTAAGCTCACTTCGCTCTTCATCATGTTCAGAGCCAGGTGGGATGAGTTTACGAGCATCCATCAGTTCGGTGGATGCTACTGAAATCCACGGCTTCATCCTACCCTTATGATTTACCTTACTAGCAGATATCGCTGCTGTTTCCACAGCCTTTTTGATATCATTCCAACCTGCTTCCGGATGGCAATCGCTTACATGGTCGCCTAACTGTTTTTCTAGTTGTTTCTTAAATATATTTTTAGCTTTGTTATCATTAAGTAAAACCCTAAGAGGCTTCATTGCAATGTCTTTCCTACGTCCAGTAAGCCTCAAACAAATACGCGCTCGCACTAAAGCATGGTCTGAATCTAAACATGTGCCCCAGAACGAGCGACAGTCCTCTATCGAACCCCTCCATCGGTGGCTGATGGCGATGTGATCTAGTTGGTTCCAACGTTGAGACGATTTTGGGGGCCGCTAGGTCAAAAGATGTTTTACCTTATGCCTAAAGTTAGTATTCACTAGAAACAGGCGGTTATCTGAGCATAGTTGCAACAGACGATCGCCATTATCTGTTCTGTGAGCCGCGATACCATAACATCCACCCAAGTGTCTCTCATTTTCACTTAGTTTACCTACTTGAGCATTAAGGTCACCAGCCATTATAACTATATCAGATCGCCTAGCTGTTTGGAGGAGGTCCATAAGCTTGCTGTAGAACTCATCTTTCACCTCGTCTGAACTGCAGTCAGTGGGGGCATAGGCAGATACGACAAAGAGGCAACGACGAGTGTCCCTATCTTTCCGAGTCCTAACTGTCCCGTTCAGTCGGACGGCGCACAACCGACTATCTACAGGGATCCAGTCTAGGAGAGCTAGTTCTGCCCTACGACTCAATGCTATACCTACACCAGCGAGACCCCGGGAAGCAGCATCCGGGCTACCGGATACACGAAGAGTAAATCGGGCTGCTTCTTTGTTTTGATACGGTGAAATCAGGTTTATGATTTTACTAGGATCCTGTATGCGCGTTTCCGAGACGCAGCATACATCGATTGAGTGAGATTCTAAAGTCTTAGCTAAGGAAGCCTGTTGCCCTATTTGACTTAATGTCCGTGCATTAAAAGCTCCAATATATAGTCTAGAACGACGTTTCAAGAGACCAGGAATGACTTTTTGTGAACTCGCATCGTTTGCATTAGCGGTGCAGTAAGATAAAGGAATGTGAGTAGAGTTAGTCGGTGAGATAAGAGAGATATTATGGGGTATAGAAAGGATTTGATTTTGACCAATTTGGACTCTCGTGCTTTTGCGGGTATGAGGGCGGTTGTCACTTCCCGGCTGCCCACACCGTGGAAGGGTGTTTCTTGAGGAACCTGAAAAAGAAGGCAGATTAGTGTCAGTCTTAGAGACCTGAGAGCGTGACCGCAGAGCCCAAGGGACAACTGCTTGAGGCCTGTCACGCACGGCCTTTTTATGAAAAGTTTTTTGGGTATTAGCTCCGCACTTAAAAGCCCTTAGTGGGCACCCATACCGCCGGAGACGGAAATCCATGAGGT
This sequence comes from Schistosoma japonicum, assembly GCA_025215515.1. Taxonomy (NCBI): domain Eukaryota; kingdom Metazoa; phylum Platyhelminthes; class Trematoda; order Strigeidida; family Schistosomatidae; genus Schistosoma; species Schistosoma japonicum. The sequence goes on from CM046061.1 coordinate 1,636,724, forward strand.
AGGGTGAGGTGTGACATTTTTAGGGCCGACCTTTTCTAACCCCTCCTTCCTTGTGAGAAGGCAGCATCGCTGCAGATGCTGGTTTTCCGAGGGAAACACCTTACTGCTGTCACACCTCGCTGCAGTCAGCAGTACGACTTCGCCCCCAGACCTTGAGTAGCTGCCTTTAGTCTCATCGTTCTCCAATCGACCTGCCTGGCATGGTAGAACCTACAGAAACATATGTTCCAGCCAGTATAGCTCGGTTGGGTCATCACGATAGGCAAGCCCGACCACCACGACAAGGTAGCAGCTACGGTCGGGGAAGCAGTACTTTGCATTTGGATGAGTAAAAATCGCATCCCAAACATGCTTGCATTCATTTTTAAGGTAGTAAGAAGATTCTGCATTTTATCAGCATCTTCACACAATAGAACTATATCATCTGTATATTCTAAGTCAGTAAGCTTATCTTCTGGAAGGATATCAACCCCAGAGTGATCAGAAGATGACAATGTCAACTCTAAAAGTATGTCAGTGATAAAATTGAAGAAAGCGGACAACCCTGACGAACATCACTAGAAGTGATCAATTTCGACGACAATCTGCCATAAGCTCTGATTCGACATGTAGTTTTCAAGTAGAGAGCTTGTGTAAGGTTAATGTACGTCTTCGGTACGCCTTTCAGTGAAAGACATTCCCACATAACCTTATGATCAATAGAGTCAAACGTCACCTTAAGGTCAAGAAATACAGCTATTGTTGGGCGTCTGAAAGTTTGCTAATGTTCTAGAACCTGCCAAAGTATGAATATATGGTCTATTCAACCGCGTCCAAGTCTGAAACCACCTTGGTTTTCTCGAGTTCGCTCTTCACAAGCTTTAGTTAGACGCCAGAGTATTATTGAAGCTAATATTTTTGACAGTATATTTGTTGAGCTGATTCCTCAGTAATTGTCACACGAGGACTTCTGTCCTTTCTTATAGATTGGGATGATTAGTGTTTGAGACCAATCAGATGGGATTACGTCTAGTTCCCAGATTCTAGCCAAGACCTCAGTCAATATTGCTGCTAAAACTGGGCCTCTGTCTTTAAATATCTCAGGGATTAATCCATCAGGCCCTGCTGCTTTCCCTCGCTTTAAGTTCCTATAGCCTTCTCAACCTCACTAAAACTTAGGGGACTAATATTAATTTGCCATTCAGATTGTTTGGGGATGGTGGGCAACAAGAATGACGCCGAGAGCCAGTTGAACTGTTCCTTAAAGTGTTCTGCCTGTCGGTCTGATCTTGTGGATTGACAGTGAATAGTGGAACCATCTTTTTCGGAGATAGTTTCACTAACAGTCGGGTTTCTGATACCCATTTCCTTGATAGGTCTGAACAGTTACCTACTGTTACCTATTACCGCTGCTTTTTCCATCTCTTTAGCTTTCACCACCCACCACTGCTCCCTATCATTACGTAAGCTTATAACCAGCTTGTGTTTAAGTTGCCTTTTCTCCTCATTATATTCAGAACCAGACGGGATGTGTTTCCGAGCATCTACTAGTTCAATAGATGCAGCTGAAATCCACTGAGTTTCCTTAACCTTTTGGTTTAGTTTACTATTAGACATTACTGCTGTTTCAACAGGTTTTGGGATATCATTTCAAGGTAACTCAGGATGAGTACAGTTTACGCAGTTGACTAGTTGTTCCTGAAATGTATTCTTGACTTTTTCATCGTTAAGTTGAACTCTGAGGGGGATCCTTGTCGTGGATCTTTTACGTCCAGTGAGGCGCAGACTAATACGCGCTCGTACTAAAGCACGATCCGAGTCTAAACATGTACTCCGAAATGAGCTGCAGTCTTCTATCGAGCCTTTCCAACGGTGGCTGATAGCAATGTGGTCTATTCGAGTCCAGCGTTGAGTTGATTGTGGAGGCCGCCATGTCAACTGATGTCTTTGCTTATGCCTAAAGTTAGTGTTTGCTAGAAATAGACAGTCATCTGAACATAGTTGTTGTAAACGGTCGCCATTGTCTGTTCGTTGAGCCTCAACACCATAGGATCCACCTAGGTGCCTTTCGGTTTTGTTTAGTCTACCTACTTGAGCATAAAAATCATCAGCCACTATCAGTACCTCAGTGCGCTTATCTTTTCGAAGAAGGTCGGAAAGCTTTCTGTAAAATTCAACTTTTACTTCAGCTGAGCTGCAGTCAATGAGAGCATAGGCAGATACAACAGAGACAACGGCGTGTGTCCCAATCTTTTCGAGTCCTTACCGTTCCATTTAGACGGACAGCGCACAAGCGACTGTCTATTGGAATCCAGTCAAGGAGAGTGTGCTCAGCTTTTGAACTTAGTGCTATACCTACACCAGCAAGGCCTCGAGTGGTAGCAGTAGGGTCTTCGGAAACACGAAGGGTGAACCGAGTCGGTTCCTTATTTTCACAAGGTGAGGTCAAGCAAATGACTGTACTTGGATCCTGTATACGCGTTTCAGAGATGCAGCAGACATCAATGGAGCGGGATTCTAGAGTCATAGCAAAGGAAGCCTGTTGTTCTATTTTGCATAAGGTTCGAAGATTAAAAGCTCCGATATATAGTTTAGTGCGAGATTTCAGGAGATCAGGAATAACGTTTCGTGAACTCAAATCATTAGCATTAGAGGCGCGAGGTAATAAAATTATGCTAGAAGGATTAAGCATGGTGATAAGAGAGTAATTAAAAGTTGATGGTCGGATTTGACCTCGAACAAGATGATCTCGTTTGCTGTTAGGGGTATAAGGATGACTTTCACTTCCTGGTTGCCCACACCATTGGAGGATATTATTTCTTGAGGTACCTGGAAAGGAAACTGGGTTAATATTGGTCACAGTGACCTGGGAGCGCAATCGCAGAGCTCGAGGGACAACTGCTTAAAACCGATCATGCACGACTTTGTTATGAGGAGTTTTGTAAATGATAGCTCTGTTCTTTAGAAGGCCGTACTGCCAGAGACGGAAATCCATGGAGTAAGGTGAAGTGTGACATTTTCAGGGCCGACCCTTTCTAACCCCATTTCTTCCGTTAAGGAGGCAGCATCAATGCAGACGCTGGTTATCCGAGGAAAACACCTTACTGCTGTCACACCTCGCTGCAGTCAGCAGTATGACTTCGCCCTGAGATTTTAGGTTGCTGCGTTTAGTCTCATCGTTCTCCAACAGACCGGCTTGTCACGGTAGGACCTTGAGGAACATGCGTTCTAGCCAATATAGCTCAGTTTGGTCATCACGATAGGCAAGCCTGTCCACCACATCAAGGTAGCAGCTACAGTCGAGCGTTCCTGATTTAAGTATAAGCAAGTGAGAATTCCTTCTGCTTAGGAACCTCATCGTGTTATTATGAATAGTTTAATTTAAGGCAATAGCCACCCAGCTGCACCATCTGTAGGACTTAAATCAAATGGTTAGGGGGGTAGTGGGCGGATATTGGGCATTTTACTAATTCTTGACGGGACACTAAACAATTATTCATCTCTAGTATGGTACTCTTTAATAGCGTGTACCCATGCTCCCCCCCTGGGGATCGAATCCAGGGCTCTTATGTCGAACTGGATAACTGAGCCTGTTTCTAATCTTTGACCATGGCGGAGATGTGGCAGTTGCCCATCATTGACAGTTGATGATATCGCACGATATATTGTAAATCGATTGAAGTTAGAAATGTCAACTATTTGACGCTTCCTCAAAGCTGGAGTGATCTAAGAGTTCAGTGTTCGCCACCAAATCTGAAGGTTGTACTCGACCCTAACTTAAGACATTAGTGCACACTTTGCAGGGTTCCATATATAGAATAGTTATTCTCGACTTCATCGGTTCTCTGACCTAAGTCACTTCGTGATATTGAATCCAAATCCACTTGTCCACACCACCCTAAATACTTTCCCTCCTGATGCTGAACAAACATTGGAAGTTTATACCTACTACATTACGTATAGACCAAATTGTTTTTTCTTACTAAGTTATGTTGTTAGTTTAAATTAATCGTTGGTAAATCACCAACTGCGATCATTACAGTTGAAGTCTTTGCCTTTATTACATTCGTGTTGGCGTTTATTGTACAACTCAACATACAATTACTTTGTATGTAGTTTGTTTATTTTCAGTGTTTTCAAAAGTGAAGTGAAACCAGAGGAATATATTTATTGCATAATTATTGTAAATCAGTAATTTGGTGCATTGACACATAGTACAAATTGATAATTTTAATAAGTGATGTAAAGGACATGTTACTCATATTGATTCTTATGATAATATCTTCTTCTCTAAACTGTATAGGTTAATTAGAAAGCTCTCTTTGTCATTCTGAATGTTTAAAGTAATCTTACTGTGAAAAGTAATTTGAAAAAATGAGTTCTACTTTACAGGCGTTAATAAATTTTCACGTACAAACTGAATTTGGCAATTTACATTCATTAATCACTTAGTAATGACCAATGTCACGTTTGTCTTGTCCTGATTTAATTCTATCGGTTAAGTCTCAATATGGCCACTGGTTCAACTGACTTGCCATCTAATACACTTCATTTTAATATAAGGTGGTAGAAGGTATTACGCAAGAAATCCTGATCCTAGGTATCTTGCTGGTTGGCACTTGTCAGCATGATGCACCTGTATCTTGAAAGAATTGTTTCCTTATGGAATTAACATTCATAATAATCTATCCACTTCAACTGCACTCAAAGAAGCAAACCCTGTCACCTTCACATACCAGGAAGGTCGATAGTTTACGCTAGTACAGATCCATGGTTTCGGATTTTTACTTATAGGGTCAGTTAATGATTCTTCCGCAGGTTCACTTACGGAAACCTTGTTACGACTTTTACTTCCTCTAAATATTAAAGTTAGGTCGTCTTCTCGATATCAATCGAGCAGCGGTCAAGCCACTACAACGACACCTATCCAACGACCTCACTAAACCATTCAATCGGTATTAGCGACTTGCGGTGTGTACAAAGGTCAGGGACGTAATCAGCGCAAGCTTATGACTTGCACTTAGCAGGAATTCCTCGTTCAAGGGGAATAATTACAAGCCCCGGTCCCAGTCACGAAGATGAAGAAACAGTTTGCCCAACCATTTCTGGCCAGATTTCCAGCGCCGCCATTGTAACGCACGTGTGACCCCGGACATCTAAAGGCATCACAGACATTTTTTAAAATCCAAATGCACTTAACAAAAGTGAAGGCCTTTCTATCCACCCAACATGGACTTTCTATCCAATCTATCACAACTAAAGTACATCAAATTTCATTCACGTCAACATACATACAATTATATTTCCACATATTCACATAATTTCCTTTCACATCACACTAACATATGCATGCATACATGTCTCACTTCAAACCACCTTGACCCAAACGACTTGACATGACACGATCAAAACTCGCATTTTTATTGTATGAACTTATTTTGATTCTGATTTGTTCCGTTGTATTGTTTAATCCTGTGTTAATTCAATTCGGTTATTCATTTCTCTGAAGAAGCGACTTGCACTATGTCGCGAAACGTCAGACATTTTAATTTCTACTCATTGGAATTTTATAAATGCATATATCACTTATTTTATGGAATTAGAACCTGTTTCTGCCTCCATTCCGACCGACGTCCTGTAGAATTATAATCAGTAAATAGTGGTCAGTATCATATTTTCTAGTCCAGAATAACGTGATGTCCGTCTCTTCATCAGAATAAAGTAAAACAATATCAGAGGCATCAATTTAAGTAGAATAAACAAAATTCACTTCAGTTTTCTTCTAAATTATAAACAATGTTTAATTTTACAAGCTACAAATGTAATTCATAAATTACATCAAAATGTCGTCTGTGAGTAATCAATCTATGCAACGTTAGTATGAATATACGATACCATATTCATGTATTGGAATTCAAATAAATTTACATTTCGATCTTATGCAACAAATAAATCCTAGATTTCAAATATGGTTTCAGAAAGTCGATTAAGTTTGATGGAGGATGTGTAGATTAGAAAATTAACATTTTTCGCATTTGGTTGATGTAGAAATCTTCGTAATCATGCTAAAATATGATGTTTTGCACTCACAAACAAAGTCCTAGTATCTCTATACTTCAACAGAACATTTGGTGTTCAAAGATAGTAATTGTATTTTTTGTCGACCTTTGTATTATCAACGGAGTATGCTTTTTCTGTCTTATAACAACGAGATTAATGATCATATTGTTTGACTTTCATTAAATCGATCTCTCGTTTGGGTCTCGTTTAACGTACTTTGATTTAAACAACAGGGTAGTATCACTAATCTTTTTATATGGATAAGTTGGCTTACATTTGAATTCATAATTCAATACGTTGTAAATGATTTACATTATGTGGTATGATATCAATCTAGTCATTCATATAGAAATCACTAACAATGGATTAATGGTATCATTTAAAAATAACTACATATATAGAGTTGAGGTAATTAAATTGTAAACAGTATTGAGAGATTTCATTTCAAGTAGTTAAAACTAAACCCAAATGGATTAAATAAATAAAGAGAATGAAAACATTTATAATAATGCGACTAATTCACAGTCATTTGGAATTATGGTTCATTAATTATGTTGTTCAAATTATGATAAGCAAGTGTCGAATTGGAAATCTCTACCAACTAATTTTATTCGAATAGCCGATTAGTTAGTTAGTTACAACGTAGAACTCGGTACATGCGTACGTCAGTCCAAGTTCCCATGCCTCAATTAGCAGATAGAGATTAAATTGTCGGACCAAATCCCAGAGTAGAGGAGGTAATAAAAATGTAAGTACTAATGGAAAGGTATAGAGATCGGAGATAAAATTTGAGAAAATATGATTCAGTAAAGAGAAAATTATGATATGCTCAAAAAACTTAGAATTTGAAAGAAGACAAGGAGTGGATACACCTGCGCCATTGCCAACGATTTTGAACCATATCACCTAAAGTCTCTAACCATTTGTTACGATCATCACGTGGGTCCCAACCATGTAGTCTGGATTTATTAACATGACTCAGCCCAATTGTCAATGACTTCATGGATTGGTGCCATGTTTTGGTTTGGCGACCCCTAGCTTTCTTCCAGTCTACTCCCACACCAGACAACATTGCTCGTTTCGGTAGACGGTGGTCAGGTATACGTAACACATATCCTAACCACCTCAGCTGGTGAAGATTCGCTACTTCATCAATAGACTTACTGTATTTACCTAGTACTCTATTCCTAACCCACGGATTGCTTACTTGGTGGTGTCAGCAAACACGAGTAAAGCTTCTATGACATCGATGATCAAATACTAGAAGCCTACGAATATCCTCTATCCTTAATGGCCAGTAGACAAGTACGCGAATCTATTTTTAATAAACTAATCACGTGCATTATATCGCAATAATATTTCTTTATTCAGCATATTCTCAATGTACAGTCACTTTTTTTGTTTCGTTTTAGGAATTTTATACCTTAAAATGGAATAGTAAAGAGAAACTACAATATGCTCCAAATATTGTCGCCTCAACAAGATGGTTTAATCAAGTGAGTTCTTTTTATTTCAACGGATCATGTTAAGATTGTATAATTCAACTCAGTATTATTTAGTTTGTTACAAATGTACATCAATATTCTATGCACTACACAATTTGTAAAATAATATTGTGAAGAAGTAAAAAATGAGGAAGGTGGTCATAATTGTAAAGATGAAGTTAAATGGGAATAAGAAGAATGCATGGGCGTTATGTTTTAATATAAAAATCGATTTGTTTCTTTTCTGAGCCATATGTGATAATGCTTAATGTGACTAAGTGACACCTCTCAGCCAAGGAGTCGTGGTTGGCCATTAGGAGACAATCCTACACAGCTTTCATACCACAGCGCTATTTATTGAATTGACCATCTCCGATTTACCTATCGTCCCAGAGTCGGCAGATAGTCCACTATATAGAAGGGGGTTAAGATTCGTTCTACAACAGTAGGATTTCATCAAGTTTTTAAAAGTTAGTGTCCACTTGATTGACGTGAAGAGATTTGACCAGCTGCTGTTTAGTTAGAAATTGTTTATGCCTCATAAGATTTGAATGGATGTCTTCAAAAATATCTGTTTATATTGGTGACATTTTAAAACAAACGGTTTAAAGAACTGATGTAAGAGCAAAGTGGTAATTAAGTCTTAATTAAACTGATGAATTAAAGGTATGACATTTAAGAGGAATAGTTCAATAGAAAGTAGAATCAATGTAATCATTAATCATAGACGTATAATGTAACTAACGTGTAAATGGTATATCCAAGGATATGATCTTAATGAAAGTATCATAACTTGATAATTCATGAAGACAGTGTTGGATTACTAGTCACTAGCTGTAGCATGACAAAATTGAGTAGACGTCAATTTCTTATTAGCATGATAATTAATTTACCTACAAGTAAGAGACCCTTATTAATTCAAAGTATATAACAGGTTCATTTTTCTACTTAATTATATTAGCGTTTAATGTTACTTCTAGAAGGAGACTAGTAACAAATACGGTTCATGTGAATAAATGAAATTAGAAGTCGTAAATTGAAATTCCTATCAGTCCTATTACAATACTAGGAAAATGAATAGCATTTGTCAAATTATTATGACATTAGGAATTATCTGAGCATGAAATATGCTACTTCCATGTTACGTGTATCTAGTTCCTAATTATTATGATGGTAATGTGATTATTTGTACTATACGTTATGTACGCAGAATGTGGTGATTTAATACAGTACCAGCATTACAATATTCTTTGTAATGTATAATTGGTTTTGGTATAATAAAGATGATTATCACAATATAACTCTAATTTATTCCAGATGGTCATCCCTAGGTGGTTTTAGACATTTGCCCATATAAATGATATTTCTTTACAATTGAAATAAATATTTTAATGTGATGTCACGAATCGACCTTAAACAACTAAAGGGTTCCGTATTAAGATGAAATAGTTGTCCAGGGTTTCCTGGATGTCAGTGGTTGTCTAAGTGAAGCCAATTCGTGATATCAAATTAACATTCAACAATCTCTATAATAGCTAATTGCAATCAGCATCAACTCACTAGGGACTAACTTCTGAAGGCGATTTCTTGAGTCCTAGTGAGAAAACGTGACCAGTGAAGTTTGTCTATGCCAGGTGTAAGGCGGTTGCCCACTCTTGACAGTGAATGTCTCGCAATTATTTTGCGAATTGACTGAGTTAGAAGTACCAATCGTTGGACACCGGCCCAATAGCCTTACGGCTAACTGCTCGTCCTGAAGATCTTGGGCTCGATTCCTTGGTGGCATCATTGATGTATACTGACGAAGAGTCCCCTACCAGGACGAATGAGTTATGTAGTACTTCCTGGTTTTTTATGGTTGTCTAATCCAACCAATTCATTATATCAAATTAAAGTCCAACAATCTTCACAATACCCAATTTAGACGGAAATAAACCTCTTATGTTTAGGAAGAAATATTGGAGATCCTGATCATCATGCCCATGAGATATCACGCTCCATCAAGTGAAATTGTATGGTTCCATACTTTTCCAGTGTCGCTGACGCTGTAGGCATTATAGTGAATAAATTATTTGTTTTATATTCAATCTATGTGGTGACTTCAATCTTGTTTTGAATCATATACCACCAACCACACTAAACGCTCCTATATCAAGGATCATTAAATGTTTGACGAAACTAAACTCGTCGGTAGTGAACCTCATCATCCGTGAATTATTGTTATAGACTGAGGAGTTGCATTTGTCGTTGTTCTGAATACTATCACGAAGGATAGTCCAGTATCTACATGAAATGTGTATTTTGACTTCAACTTGATTATCAAAAGCCAAGATTTCTATAAATTTCTCATGCCTCATGTAATGTGTCTCAATATTTTTCACAACAGATATATCTATTTCTTATATATTATTGCAACTTAAATGAGAAATTTGTCACTGTTCTGGTTCTCATAAACACACTTCTTTTTTTTCTTTTTGACACAAGTTTTGTAACTGCTGGTTCTCTATCACTGAAATTTTTTAATCTTTTACTCGTTTGTTCGTCATGTATGATGATATTTCATTCTTCTTATTATTATTTTTATTATTGCACAACATCTATTTAGATTATATTCTGGGTCCAAAAGGATATATTAAATGAGAAGAATTTGTCAAAGCGAACAGAAATACTATCACATTTTATACGAATAGCAAAAGTTAGTTTATGCATACTGTTTTGTTTATTCATTTATTTTTAAACACTTATTTTCGCTATACTAAGTTATTTTTGTTCATTGAATAGGTATATATGTTATTATTTAGCAGTCGGTGTGATTTCCAAGTGGCTAGGCAACTGAATTTTAACCATTAAGTTCAAAGATTTTAATCTTGCTTCATCTGTTTAGGTTTAAATAACCAGTTAGTTTAACCGGATCTCGCACATCAAGTGTAACTCAACGATGGGTGCACGTTGCTGTACTCTAAATGATTTGCATGGTCTGTAGACTCAATATACAGCTTTACTCAGAAGTTGGAAGTAGTATACAAATTCGTCATCACAGTTGATTAAATGCTTTTTGTATTATTCACTAAACCATTCACCGTAACTGCTCCCCTGACGTACATGGTGATCTGGCTTGTCTACTATGGTGACCTAATCAGTCTAAATTGGTTCGAACACTTGTCCTTTTAGATCTTAGTATACCATACAGGTGAGTTTGCGAGTGTCATGATGTAAGGCAACAAACCTCAGGTTTGAAGACGAAATCGTATTGCTGATTATATAACGACAGGAACGTATTTCTTTTAGTCAATCAGCATTGTATCAATTTTATTTCTTCATAATACAAGGGCCGCGGGGTAGGAAAGTCGATCCTACAATGCTCACCTTGTGTTATCTCACAAATTTTCATCTCCGATTACAGCTTATTATAAAAGGCCGTATGTCACCAACCTCAAGCAGATATCCCTTAGACATTGTAGTCACGATTCTAGATCATCATCATCACCTCTAACCTGGTTTCTTTTTCATGTACCTAAAGAAGAAAAACTCTTCAATTAAAGAGAATGGTGATTGTTCTCATACTCCTGGTAGCTCTCCAGATTGAATTATTCGCATAAGATTGTTATCTCTGTAATAGTTTCAGCTTTAAAAAATTGAGGCGAAATGAAACTAGTGTATTATACATTGTGTGATATATATAAAGAGGAATTTAGCTGTTACATTTTGGGCGTAATCCCATTTCTATAGATTCAGTAGTTCTTTTAACACGAACACTACTAATCAGTTTCAATATTTTGCATTTTATTGTGTAAAACAAATTATAGAGTGTATAATACATTTGTATATTATGAGAATGGATGTGTCTGTGTGTGTGTTATTTGTTGAATAAATAAAGTTAGATATGCATGTTAAAATGTTTGTTTAATTATTTATTTACTTGACAAACGTAGTGATACATATTCTTTGTTTTTTATTCTGTAAATACGTTTGATTGTGTACTTTTAACTTGACAGTTGAATTCACTGTCAATACTTTAAGCCAACTTGAATGGTTTACATGTCTAATAATAGTCATTTTACTATACCATTGAACTATGCTTATAAACTGAACAATCCCTATGAATATCTCGTTCGTATAATATTGATATGTTGATTAATGAATAAATTTGGAAAGAATTACTAGAGTTCCATCGGACACCTGTAATCGGAGTAAGACGTTTAGCCATTTCGGAAGTGAGATACATGATAACTATGTTACAAGATCATCATCGCGTAATTTTTAGAATTCATTGAAGTTATGAGTATAGGTTATTGAGTTTCTATTCAATGGTCTAAAATTGGCTCATTCACCCTGATTCCTAAAAGTTTCCAGTTTTATTCTAGATAAGTGCTACTTGTTGAGTATTATTTTATTCTTGGAGACTAGCTACCGTGGCTACAAATCTAATAGAGCGCATTCTCACAATTTATGAAGCTAGCTTGTTTCAGAATTGTATATCCCACAACTTATTAGTCAGGACCTTATCACTAAACAAATAACTATGAGTTTTCGATTAAAATACCTTTTATTGATCATCTGTTACCTATTTTCAACGAAGTAAGATAAAGCCTCATAAATTAACAGGTGATTTCAGAAATTTTCATTTTTTGGATATAACGACTTATTTACAGATGAGTACAACATACAAAGCGATTAAGGGTATTCAAATTTGTTGGGCGTGAGCCTAATATTGCTAATTACAATCCTAGAGATTGTGCAATATATCATAAATTGAATAAAGTTAGAAATATCAACTATAAGATGCCGGTTTGATAATCTAAAGGTTAAGTACTCATTGCGAAACCTGAATATCTTGAATCTGATCCATGGTTACAACGTGGATATGCATTGTCAACAAATTACATTTTAGTTCCTGGCTTTCAATGAATATCTGACTCAGGTCACTCTGCGATACGGAATTTAAAAACATATATATATATATTTAATTTACTAATGTTGTAACTGTTAACGTCATACAGGGACTTACATTAGTTTGTTTTATTTCATGCAGAAATTAGTCGACATTAATAATTTTTCATCAGCAATGGCTGTTGTATCCGCTCTAAATGTACAATGTATTTATCGATTAAGTGCTACATGGTCTAATTTGTGTTCACGTGATCGTCATACATTTCGTAAACTAGCTGATTTATTCTCTCAAGAACAAAATTATCTTAACCTTCGTTCTGCTGTAGATAATGCACGTCTTCCATGTATACCATATTTAGGTAAGCCTTAATTTTCTTTGGTGATTTCGATAGTTTATTATTTATGAAATGCTTTTTTTGATGTAATCTGATACTTTCCGGCGCAATGCATTTCAAATCTTGCACTAGAATCAATCCAAATCTATATATAAGCTCCTTGATGCCATAAGCAGATGTCTACCATGGATATTTTTTTTATTTTTGCTGTCTTACATGTATTAGCTAAGTTGTTTGAAGTTGGGATTTCAATACTGATCTACTGAGCTATGTATTCATGTTTGCATTTACTGTGACATAGGAGTCTTTTTGTTCTTCTATGCTCGGATTCAGAAAGCTCACTTGGCTTATGCCAACCCTCATCGCTCCTCAACGAAAGGTTGAGTAAACTGTACAGCGGTCTCCTCTCTTTTAACTTGTGAATGCGAAACATGAATTGTGAAAATAAATATGCGTAGGCTCCAGGTCTTTGATCGTAAACATCGCCCGTGTATTATAGAATGACTAAGTAAACAATATTGATATCAGAAACAGTACTAAAAAAGGATGGCAAATCAGTTGAAGAGGGTGCAAACCATCAACTGAGATGGTCAGGTCAGATTTCGCCCCTTCTCAACCACCGCCGACTTTGTCATACGACGTTAACTGTTATTGGAGGATGAAAAAAGCTACAGATGACCAAACCAGAACATGATATCAGTTTTTGACTGTTGGTCTGAGCCATTCTGGTAGGTACAGACTATCTGGTTGGAGTATGCGCGACGAACGCTACCAGTAGCTAGTGACGCTGGATGACATGGCTCTTAATCACTTACAGTGGTGCCAGTGTATTCACTGTTTTTTTGTAGACCGTGAGTTCCGTTATTTTTTCGTACATGAGTTTATTTCATTCCTTCCTGATGAATTTCAATGTCATCCTAATCTTGTTAGTTCACATAGGAACTTGAACTTATGCTCACATGTGCCAGGTTTTAAATTGCTAATGAGTGACTGTCTATTGTTGGATGTTATTTGATGTTCTGAATGGTATAATTTTATACTTGCAATTTATAAACAACGAGATGTCATTTGATAATTGTTGATCTAAATTTTTAATTGTTAAGTCAGTGCATCAAATCAAGGGGATGTAGTACAATGGTTACCTGTATCCAAATAGGACTAGTTCTTCGTTTATTTCCACAGAATCTTGGAGCTCATATAATCCATTAGTCTTGGGTTGTGTTTCCAGCTTGTAGGTGAACCTTCTGTATCTACCAGCTCTATCTAAACTCTTGACATTCACTATTGGTTATCCATGACTGACTAATGATTTATCAACTTTCACAATTGTAGATAAATCCACTTTACTATGAATGTACTCACTTCCTGAAATTGCATTCAATGTAGTAGTGTTTAAACTTTTGATCCCACTGATTAAAATTTAGGTAATTATACCATTAAACTGGTTACTTGACAATCAAGTGCATTCAGTCGATAATTCCTAGACTAGATGAAATGCATATCCTAAATTCCACTGTTACCGACATCTCAACTTTTCTAAAATAAGTATGTGAAACGAGTCATCAACTTAACTGACCAACACATTAGCCTTCGTGGCATCATGTTTCTGGTGTTTTCGTCCTAGTCTAAGCATTAATTTTGGGATTTAGATATATTTAATCGATACAAGTCACAAACTACATGGAATATGTCTCCTATATTTTACAATCAGCTACAATTCAACTTTCTTAGATATTTGTTAAATGTCGCGTCGTCGTAAAAACTGTTACATTTTCTAGTTGTTTTACTATTATCAAATTTGATTTTTCAATCAATTTTGTATGTAACTGTGACAATGACCTATATTCCTGTCTATTCTCTTGTCGTTTGTATATTAGAATGTTGTTTGTTATCTATAGGTACGTAAACATTCCATCACATATGCATATGTTTAATGCGTAAAGCGTAAATTGTATAAAGGTTGTTGTGTTATTTTTTTTTCATTATTTTCTGCTGTTCACAGTCTATTTGCATACTTCATACATAATATTACATAGATGTATGCAGAGTTTTCTCCTGATAGTAACTATCAACAAAGGTACCTTAAATGCATGCATACAAATGATAAGTGTGTAGAAATTTGGGTTAGTTGTGGGATCTTCAAGATATAGCGTTGGATTATCTTCTCATTTAATCGATAATCTGGTTTGTTTATTATGACTATTCATTCTGCAATAGCGACTTCGAATGGCGAATTCACTTGTGAGGAGAAGGTTTTCTTCATCTAGGTTTATATTCTTGCATCAGTAATACCATATTTATATTCATCTTCCTCTATAATGAATAAGTAATCTAGTCAATAAAACATCTGATTTGACTTCTTGCTTTCAGCTACGAACTCCATCTGATCTACTTCAGTTAACCTAACTGTGTATTATCATTAGTGTTTACAAAAATTGTGAGTTACATCTTGGTCATGGTTTCAGCTCCACACGATGCGGTTTCGTACATTTGTTGTCGTGCGTGGCCTACTGTTGCCCACTTCGACTTTGTATCAACCCTCTGCTGTCTTCCTGATATTTAATTGAATACTGAGTAACGACTAATATAAGGCTTATATAGTCTTTTAGGATGCCAAATGAATCCTTTCGGTCAGGTCGAAATGTGACCACTTGTCAGAATAGTTCGATGTCGCGTGAATTATGTTGTTGATGTTTGGTGGTTTTGGAGTAGTCGACAGAAAAACTTCAGCATATGTTTTATGTTATTTTGTCCAACATTTTAATGTTCATCTTAATTTATATTGGCGTCTACATCATGAATCAAATTAATTGGACAACGAACAAAAATTAACCAATTAACTGTCTTTACCAAGTGATTAGCTGATTCATATGAGTTGATAACTATTACTAAAATTAAAAGTAGGTTAAATTTTAGTGATAGTTGCATATGACTGAACCGAAGAATGTCAGGATAAAATGGTGTAATAATGCGACATTTATGGTTCAGTCTATTATCTGCTAAAACGATGGCTAAAGTGAGCAATGGTACGGATTTGTATTGGATGCTAATCAATTTATGATGGATACCGTTAGCTTCGATTAGATGTACACATAAGTTATGAAGTGAATTGAGTGGGATGTAATGAATTACTTGGATATCTGCGTTTATATCTATTGTATATCCAGTGTTTTGTGAATCATTAAAAAAAATATTTATCTTACTCATCTTTGCTTATCCCATACTCAATCGGATAAGATGATTGTTTTGAAAGTTGATGACGATCTTCCTTGATCATTTACATCGTGTAGATGCAGATGTTGGTTCAACCTTGAAATTTCATGAATAAGTTATATTTTCCAAAATTACTTCAAGTGGTGTCCATCAAGGATGTCCACTTTCCCCATTCTTGTTTAATTTTGTCATAGACATGCTTCTAGATATAACCATGTCTTCGTCTGACTTTTCAGGAATTGACTTACTACCTGAAGCCTCGCTTACTGACTTAGAGTATGCTGGTGACATAGTCCTATTTGGTGAAGACGCTGACAGAATGCAGAGTCTTCTGACTACCCTGAGCAACAATGCAAGCATGTTCGGGATGTGGTTTTCCCCCTCGAAATGCAAAATGTTGCTTCAGGATTGGGTTGCATCGGCACCTGAACTAGTGATAGGGAGTGAAGTAGTCGAGAGTGTAGACCGCTTCATGTATCTGGGGAGTCTCATCAGTTCCGATGGCCTGGTGACTGACGAAATCTCAGCACGGATACAAAAAGCTCGATTGGCTCTTGCCAAGTTGCGTCACTTATGGCGCAGGCGAGATATCCACTTGCTAACCAAAGGACGAGTGTACCGTGCAGCAGTTCGCTCTGTCCTACTATACGGGAGCGAAACATGGCCGTTAAGAGTAGAGGACATTCATAGGTTACTGGTCTTTGACCATAGGTGTCTTCGAAGCATTGCTCGTGTATCGTGGGACAACCGAGTGAGCAATGCTGCCGTTAGGAAACGGGTTCTAGGAAAGGAGGGCAAATCAATAGATGAGGTATTGAAACTTCATCAGTTGAGGTGGTTGGGACATGTGTTACGCATGTCTAACTACCGACTGCCTCGACGAGCTATGTTATGCGGCGTAGGAATAGGTTGCAAGAAAGCTAGGGGCGGCCAAACCAAAACATGGCAGAAATCGATGAAGTCACTGACAAGTGGACTAAGTCATGTTGGTAGATGTAGGCTGCGTGGTTGGGGTCCGCAAGACGAAAGTCACCAATGGTTAGAGACCTTGAACGACATGGCTCAGAATCGTTCGCAATGGCGCAGGTGCATCCACTCTTTGTGTTCTCTCAAAATCTAACCTTCTGAATTCTCTATCTTTCTCCTTTCAAATTTATCTTACTGAATTATACTTTTCGAATCATATTTTCGCTCCCTAATTTTCTGCATTACTGCTAATACTTCTACTATCGCTATCACTCTTGGATTTGAACTGACAGTTGCGTCTCTGTACTTATGTGGTATGGCAACCTGAACTGATGTACGTACGTACGAAGTTCTGCGTTGTATCTGTCTGTCCAAAATTATTAATTCAACTACATGAAGCATAGTTGTATTTAGTCATTCATATTAATTTTATTGTTTCTTTTTGTAGAACTCTTGTTAATTCCATTTTACTTACCACTAAAAATCTGTTACTTAGTATTATAGTATCTTTCAAAAGTATTATTACTAAAAGCAACTCGTGTAAATTCATTAAAAAAAAATCAATTCATATAGTTCTGAGTCAATTTTCGTTCTTGTAATTTTCCTGAAAAAAATATATTTGTGTTTTCTCCTTGTATTTTTTCTTGATTTTGTTGTTGTTGTTGTTGTCTTTTTTCAAAGGTATTTTTCTATGTGATTTAACTTATATTGATGTGGCCGCTTCATCTATCGCCATGTCTACTCATCATCGTGAACATAGTACATGGGATAATCAAGGGAAACAAGATCGAATTAATAATATTTTACGAATTATTGCAAAATTTCAACAATCTAACTATTGTAAGTGATAACATAGATGTATATTTCTCACTGTGAGTATACTTTTTTTTCAGCTTTATATACTTGGTTCCGTTTATTAATTTAAGGAGAGTAATAATAAAGAATTGGACAGAATAAAATAATTTCATTTTATTTTGTCAGGTTCTCATCAGCTACGTACAACCTATAACATTTCATAATCAAAATTTTGATATGATTAGATTCTCTGAACTGGATAGTCTAATTGTTGAGCTTTCATTGTCATTCTGGACGAATTCACCGGCTCAAAGTTCTTGCCTAAACATTTTCTCTACTATCTCATAAAATTTTAACACAAAATTAACATACTTTTCAAATGTTACTGATTAATGGTCACAAAAATACGTAGAGACATGGGAGAGTAAAAGATCTAAGTAAAGATGATCTAATTCAAAAAATATAATCCATATAAATATAATGTATAAGTGAAAATTCTGAAAGCATTATGTTACTATCATATCGTTAAGGAATTACGTAATAGAAAGAGAACACCAATTGAAATGAATTACGAGCAGTAGATAAAACATGAGACCAATTAATGAAAAACAACAAAAGTATGAAATCACAAGTAATAAAGTGATGGAATCAGTAAAAAGATCTATAGTATGATGTAATAAATGAGACCTTACCGAAGAAAACATGGGGAAAATTGAAGACAATCATTGCTATAAGGTAATTAAAACACTATCATGGTAAAATGAGGAGTTAATGGTCTCAGACCAGGAATCAATGAATTTAATAACGGATGCCATGCTTAGTTGTGTCTAGTTCATTTTCCTGCTATCATACTACACTAGTCATTGTCCAGCATTGAGGTTACCGGTAGTTGATCATATGTTGTATTAAATATGTAAACCTACCCAGTCCATGAATATCCACAATTTTATTAACTGACTTTATTTCTCCTGTTGTTAAAGGTATGCTGAATATTATTAAAACCATACTTATTATTCTAAATAATGAAGGTTTTTTTTTCTCATATTTAACTCTTATTAGCTTTTGTTCGAAATGAATTCATAGCCAGCTACTTGGAAGCACAACGTTACATAGAAGAACTCCAACGATTTATTGAAGATGCGAATTATAAACTTTCTATTCAGTTAGAACCATTACCACCTCCACCAGATCCTTCATTTTCGACTGTCCCACCAAATTACTCATTTCTGAATAATAATAATACAAATAATAATAATGGTAACAATTATGTATTGAAACCTGTGCCAATTCATAATTGTTCAGCAAATGTATCTTCAAACTGTGATACAACAACAACATCGTTGTCTTCTGGTAAGACTACTTCTTCACTTTCACCATTATCCTGTAAAACACCGACTGTCAATAGTAATAATAATATAAGTGTAAAACATACCAATAAAGATATTGCAGACCACTCTTCGCCAAATTCAACACCGAATCAACGTAAAAAGCAATCTAAATCTATTTCACCATTATGTGACTTGATTGCACCACCAGCTATACCTCCTCCCCCACCACATGTTAAGCGTACACATTTTCAGGAAGATATGTCAATACAATTAGGTCATCATCATTTAAATACAGAATTCTTTGCTGGGAATTCGGTTCAACGACCCCGCAAACGACCAACCCATCGAAGACTAGGTAGTTGGGCAGGTGAGTTTATTGTTTTAATATGTGCTTATCTTTTTAGAAATTTCGTGTCTAGTGTAATGTAGAACATGATAATGTTTTAGGGTGTTTTAAGAATGGTCCTTATACAACAAATATAGATTGATACCTTCCCCCATTAAAGTGCTCGATCCTAATTGGACAGTGATAATATTCGTTTATATCCTGTAAGCCGAACATTCCCGTCTTCAACTTTTGTTTAGACTGTTTACATCAGTTGCACAACTATTGAAAAAGAGGAAGAATTGTATATCACCTTCTATTCCTATGGACTCCGCAACAGTTGACTGTGATTGAGTATGTCTGAGGAGTCCTATACTAGAATAAAACAGCTACTTCATACCTCCTTTTCACAATGGTTGTCTTACTGAGATCGTTTTGTGGTATGAGACTTCAATCTTTTTTTTGTCATTCTTCATTAACAAACTTTGATAATTAATGAGTGTTAACTTCTTCATCGACTTTTACCTTCAGTTATTACAAAATGTTATTAGATTCGAATCTATTGTATTCAAAGTGAATTTTGAAAATGGGAAGTGAGTGAGGTGGGCGAATATAGTTTCCAGAAGTATTTTAACCTTAATTAATTAATTAATTATGTATAAATCCACTTAATTCGAACATTCAGCCATTCAATGGTGAATAATCTTGAACCTGGCGTTTAGGTGCATTAGTCCCAGTTACTACACATCATGAACACAAAATGATGAATATCAAGGTGGAACATGTCTTACTAACGGTAACTATTAAAAAAATGAGCATATAGAATGTGAATCCAAAAGAAAGTAATAGTTTGTCTATAGGTCATTACCAAATAATCGTACAGTTGTGAATCTAAGGAGAAGATAAATTGTAAATCCACGTGTTCTAATTTAATGGATTCTTAGTCATAATGTCGCTAAACACTTATCATGGTTATCTCACGGATCTCAGCCACTTAGTCAATTATTTTGCATAAATAATACATATACCAATCACCTCACTTAAGGAAAATCCACAATTTCATCAACTGATTTGACACATTTTCCTAGTACTTCAACACTGCGAATTCAATAGTCTCATGTTACACGAACAATACTTCTAAGACCTGATTAAATACTATAATTTTTTGATCGTCTTCCGTTTTTAAACTTAAGTTGGACAACGCCGTTTGTGTCTTTTGATAACATCAAACAATAAAGCAATTATATTCGAGATTCGTTTCTACCCCATCGAAATTCATATTGTTGTTTCTACCTCAACACCTGACCTAAAGATGAACAGTGGAATAGGTGAGTGCGTTGACTACCTCACTTATCTCGATGAGTGGTCAACCTTCATACGTTAGTGTTTGACGAAGTCTCGACACGCATTCGAAATTCTTGATTAATTTTCGACAACTTACGTCACCTATGAACTGGGCGAGATATCCGTCCGCCAGTCAACGACGAGTATACTACGCAACAATCTGTTCTGTCTCAATGTATGCATGTGAAATGTGCCTATTAGAAGTAGATAACATTCATAGTTTATTGACGTTTAATCATCGATGTCCTCAAAACATCTATCAGACTTGTTGAAACCACGTGTAAGTAGAGATGAGATTAAGTGTAGAGTATTAAGGAAAGATGGTGAAGTGACAGTGATGTGATAGGGAATCCTCACCGATTGATGTAACTGGAGGATGTATTAACAACGTATGCCAAATCACCACTTACCTCAATTTGCATCGCTAAATGATCTTGGATAATGCTCAAAGAAAGTCAAGTATAACCAATTCGAAACATTGCTCCAAAAAGTCACTAACTATTGATTTGAGTCGTATTGATTGATGTTGACTACTTGATCGGTATCTACGTAACTGTCATTACCAATGTATTAACTTTTTGGACGTTATTATTCATAATCGGTCACAGTGATGCAGGTGCATTCACTCTGTGTCTTCCCTTAAATCATGAGCTTAAACTTGTTTTATCCTCTTGTTTCCACGAACTAAGTGTTTTTTCGGAATCATCTCTCTAATTTCTTTTACTGCCATTATTGTTACTGCTACTTTGATATTCATCTTTGTTTGCTAGTAAGGTGTGCTAACTATTATCTTGGCGCATATTTGGCAGATTATGTGTTGTCTGTTTGCACCCTAGTTATAGCTCACATCAACTGTTTTCTCAAATTGTATATTTATTCTTAGTCTTTCTTTTTGTCTTTGTTAGTATGATCATTTTAGCTCGTTTACTGTTTATTTTGTTAATATGACATTGTTTTTTCTAGATTCAGTCAGTCAGTCAGTTACAACGTAGAACTTGGTACATGCGTACATCAGTTCAAGTTGCCATGCCTCCATTAGCACATAAAGATTAAATTGTCGGACCAAATCCCAGAGTAGGGGAAGGTAGTAACAGAGTAAGTACTAATGGAAAGGCATAGAGACCAGAGATGAGATTTGAAATAAAAAGTGATTCAGTAAAGAGAAAATTATAATAAGCTCAGAAATTAGAATTTGGAGGAAGACAAGGAGTGGATGCACCTGCGCCATTTCAATCGATTTTGAGCCATATCACCTAAAGTCTCTAACCATTTGTTACGATCATCGTGTGGGCCCCAACCAGGTAGTCTACATCTATTAACATGGCTCAGCCCAATAGTCAATGACTTCATGGATTGGTGCCATGTTTTCGTTTGGCCACCCCTAGCTTTATTCCAGCCTACTCCTACAACAGACAGCATTGCTCGTCGAGGTAGACGGTGGTCAGGCATACGCAACACATGTCCTAACCACCTGAGCCGGTAAAGATTCACTACTTCATCAATAGACTTACCGTATTTACCTAGTACTCTATTCCTAACCCATGCATTGCTTACTCGGTTGTCCCAGCAAACACGAGCAATGTTTCGGAGACATCTATGATCGAATACTAGGATCCTACGAATATCCTCTATCCTTAAAGGCCATGTTTCACATCCATAGAGTAAAACTGCTGCACAGTAAACGCGTCCTTACGTCATTAAACGAATGTCTCACCTACGCCACAAGTGACGCAGGTTGGCAAAAGCCGATCGGGCCTTATGTATACAGGCCGAGATTTCATCGGACACTAGACCGTTAGGACTGATGAGGCTCCCTAGATAAGTAAAACGATCAACACATTCAATTGTTTCACTCCCTATCACTAACTTTGGTGCCGAATGAGGCCAGTCCTGAAGTAACATTTTACATTTGGATGGGGAGAATCGCATCCCAAACATGCTTACGTTCAAGTTTAAGGTGGTCAAAAAATTCTGCATTTTATCAGCATCTTCACTCAGTAGAACTATATCATCGGCATATTCTAAGTCAGTAAGTTTATCTCCTGGAAAGAGGTCAACCTCAGAGAAATCAGACGATGACATTGTTAACTCTAAAAGTATATCAATAATAAAATTAAATAAAAATGGAGATAGCGGACAACCTTGACGAACACCACTAGAAGTGATCAATTCCGAAGACAATCTGCCATAAGCTCTAACACGACATGTGGTGTTCGAGTAGATTGGTATCACATATTCAGTTAGCGCACACGTTTTAATCATTTAAGGCTTCTGCATGTAGTTTGAAGTGGGGCCTAGATGTATTTAGGATATATGTTGATGTATTCAAATCGCTACCATTATTTTCACATGACGTTTATTTTAAAAAAATCTATTAACATGTCTTACTGTCACTTGTCTATAGTAGACGTGAACAGTTGATATGCCTTCGATACTATCATCATTTTTATCTAAAATAATTGAAAAGGTGGTTGGAAAAAAGCTAGGGGCAGCCAAACCAAGACATGGCACCAGTTCATGAAGTCACTGACAATTAAGCTAATCCATATTGATAGGTGCAGACTACCTGGTTGGGGTCTGCACGATAACCGTAACTGGTGGTTCGAGACTTTGAATGATATGATTAGAAATCGTTCGCAGTGGTGTAGGTGCATCTATTCTTTGTCTTCCCCAAATTCTAAGTTTCTGAATTTATCATAATTTCTTTTCTTTTTTCACTGATTTCTATTTTCTTAAATCTTATCTTCGATTCCTAATCCTCTCCATTACTACCAGTGCTGTTACTACCTTCATTACTCTGGAATTCGATCCGACAAATTTATCACTATCTGTTAATTGAAACATGGCAACTTGAACTGATGTAAATGTGTACCATGTTCTACGTTATAACTGGCTGAATTGATGATTAAATATTAATTCTTACTCTGTATATTACAATAGATACTTAAGTGTATTTGATTTCAAATTAATAAAATCTGCTTTATTATTCTTTCTTTTTTTCATAAAGGAGTTGGACTGTTGTCTTGTGATAATTATTTAACACCATCTGTTGAAAAATGTGTTCATCATGCAAAACAAATTGTTGACAAAGTATGTTTCTATGCATTTTCTTTTCTTTTTTTATATTCTACTGTTGAGTTGTTTTCATTCTACCTCTGAATTAATAAGAACACTGATCTTTGACTTCCTTTTGCTATCAGGTCTTGATAGATATTTTCTAAGCAAAATGATCTATTTACAAAATTATTATCCTTTCAAACATCTCCAAAATCCTCCTTTAGGTATTTGACCATAGGAATCTTCGTAGCATTTCTCGTATATCATGGAACAGTAGAATAAGTAATATGGAGGTTAAACAAGAGTTTCTTGGGAAATATGGCAAATCAATCGAAAAGGCCATTAACCTTCATCGACTGAGTTGGTTGGGACATGTGTTACGCATACTTGACTATCGTTTGCCTCGTCGCGCGATGTTGGCTAGGGTTGAAGTAGGATGAACGAAGGGTAGGGGCGGCTAAACCAAAACATGGCATCAGTCCATGAAACCGTTGACTGTTGATCTAAACCACGCTGGTAGATGCAGATTACCTGGTCGGCGTCCGCGTAATAGTCGCAATAAATGGCTTGAAACACTTGGAGACATGGCTCAGAATCGGTCACAGTGGCATAAATGTATTTGTTAGCACGAAACGTGTCTGATTAAAGCATGCTTTAACATGCTCACGAAGCTGTGTTGTGATTGGTCCATTATTAGCTAACTAGAGCTAACGATCAATCGGAAAGTTCCTAGAATATTCTATACCATTGTTTATATAAACCCTAGTGTAATCATTTGCTTTGCTTTGGCATTTTGCCTCCTGCTGTTATTTTCTCAATACATCTTGCTACCTGTTCTTCTATTGTTCTGATTTTGGATCAAGTCGCTGTCGTTGTCGAACCGAAGAATACTAAGCGGGATTAGCACATAATATTACTGGGACTAATAGAGATAACAGTAGGACAACTTAACAGTATTCACTCTTTACCTTCATCCAATATCTGAAATTCTATTATTCTTGTCTGCACACGTTTACTTTACTCTCCCTTCTTGTATTCTGTTGTTGTGTTACGTCTGTAACTTTAATCTCGTAGTGCTGATGTCGTATGAAAACTTGAACCTATGGACATATGTGCCCGGTTCTACGTTGTTGATGAATGATGAATGAATGAAAATCCTCCTTTTGAGTTATTGGCATTCTGCATCATGTATGACAGTTTTTAGTAAAAATTATACGTTGATTGTGTACTTTAATTTCAGATTTTACTAGTTTATGGTTAGAACTAACTATTTTATCTACCAGTACTTTAATATAATGTAGATTTTTAGGCATATTCTATAGAATAATTTAATAAACAATCACTAACTCACAAGTAATTGTATTAGATGTTACAATAATGTTCCAATCCTTTCTGTTTATCGAACCATACAAACTCATTGCCATGAATTTCTCGATTCTGTATAATATCAGTACGTAATTTGAAGGATACTCAGTCGACGTAAGTGGCGATTGGGTATACGTTGTTAATACATCCTCCAGTTACATCAATCGGTGAGGATTCCCAATCACATCACTGTCACTTCACCATCTTTCCTTAATACTCTACACTTAATCTCATCTCTACTTACACGTGGTTTCAACAAGTCTGATAGTTGTTTTCAGGACATCGATGATTAAACGTCAATAAACTATGAATGTTATTTACTTCTAATAGGCACATTTCACATGCATACATTGAGACAGAACAGATTGTTGCGTAGTATACTCGTCGTTGACTGGCGGACGGATATCTCGCCCAGTTCATAGGTGACGTAAGTTGTCGAAAATTAAACAAGAATTTCGAATGCGTGTCGAGACTTCATCAAACACTAACGTATGAAGGTTGACCACTCATCGAGATAAGTGAGGTAGTCAACGCACTCACCTATTCCACTGTCCATCTTTAGGTCAGGTGTTGAGGTAGAAATATCAATATGAATTTCGATGGGGTAGAAACGTATCTCGAATATAATTGCTTTATTGTCTGACGTTATTGAATGACTGCACTTCTTCAGGTTCTCAGCAAACAAGACTGTTTCGCCTATTCTGTATCGATCTGTTGAACTTTTAATCTGAGATTGGTTTTTGAAAATTTTTAATAGTGAAGCATCATTTTTGTTTTAAATATTTTCATGAATTTAAGAAACGGAGGGGTGTAGGAATAATCATAGATTCATCCCTTGAAGCTGATGATAGTGATGACAAATTTTCTGCCGACTGTTTTTTGTCTTATTATGTTCAAGTGCATAGTCTCTTTGCAATTCATTTTCTTTTGACATCTACTTTTTACTGACAAATTCTTTCTTTTTGTTTTTCCGTTTTTTCGAGTCGAACACTACGCTTAATTTAATTACTGCTACTTTTCTTGTACTTCAATATTTCTACGTCATTTAATCTGGTGAAGAGTAGATATTTGACCAATATATTTATACCGTGATCAGGAATCATCCTTGTTTTCTTGAATTTGTAATGCGTCGTACATCAGATTTTTGTAGAGTTTAATATTCTATCTAATATGTTAATGATTTTCTTTTGGTTACCATATGGTATTGGTGTTTTCTTGAAAACGAAACTGTTATCGATTGATACAATTAATGCCCGTAAACAACTATGCTAAACTATTTTATCTCTGTTTTTGATTCCTTGTAAGTTCACACGAATTCAGAGTATTCAAATGGCAAAACGTCGAGATACCATTTAAAGTTTATTTATGTTGAATATTAATATTCACTGCAAAATGTGTATATTTCTTTCATTTTTTACAGAGTGAAAGTAAGCAAAAGTCTACTTTATCTACTCATTTGTCAACTACTTCAGTAACCAGTAGTAGCAGTAGTAGTCATCCTTTATTTCGATCGCCTAATCTTAATAGAAATTCGAAATCGTCTGTTAATAATCTGTAAGTTACCGGTGTATTCTTTTTATTAGAAAGGGCATGTATGTATATTCGTTCTTGTTTCGGGCTGTTGCAGTATGTATTTATCTCATCCACAATCAAGCCCATTGACTTCAGTATTTGTAGAGAACGCTGAAACCTTAGGCAACTGGACTTGTATCTAATAGCTAGCATTTCTAATTTCAGTTAATTCACAATTTACTTTACTCGACTTCATCCAATCCCGTTGATGGTAGGTGCCATATGCTCGACATAATTGAACTCGATTGGTTACATCTCACCAAAATCACCTATTGAAGTTAGTCACTGTAATTAGTACATATTAATTATCATTGGGTAATGGAAACTGGTGAGATTGAGTAATATATTGCAAAGTAGCTGAAATTAAAAGTATCAATCACTTAATGCTGTCTCATTAGTTTGAAGACTAAACATCTTGAGCTTAGTCCTTTATGTGATCATGAGTGCACACTGACGGATAGTCTCATATTGGGACAAGACAGCTGTCCAAAGCTTCCTGGTTCTCAATGAATGCCTTGCCCATGTTATTCGTAATATGAAATTCATTAACCTTAATAGCAGCTGATAATAACATTTTATTTTTGACCTAATTTTTTTCACCGTGCTTTTCCCCGTACCTATTTTTCATGCATATCTCTTCCCTAAGGTTTACTTACGAGTAGTATGACTGAATTAATAAGAGCACAACTATGTAGTCATCTCGTATTTATAATATTTGGTTAATAATGTTATCGTTTGATTATAAACACCTTAATTGACCTACCTACTTGTTTATCAATCTGAAGTCACTTATTTTTGAAGAAAAATATTTGTTGTACTACGGATTCTGTCATTTTCTGTATTTTGTCTGCATTATGAACGAATTTATAATATACATATTATGCACTATGCTGGTGTTAGTGCCAAATTACTCATACTTATTCTCGATCACAACCGTACTGAATGGTGCAGACTACCTGGTTAGTGGAGGTAAAAGGTGCGCGCAAAAATTATTATCAGTGGTTGTGTGACTTTTTAATTCATAATAATTTACGTTGGCGCGGGAGCACTGCTTGTCTTCTTCTAGATCTTAAGCTCCATTCAATTATTCCTCCTTCCATACCTTTCTGAACGGTGTTGTGTTATTTATCATGTTAGTTGGATGTTGTCGTACTAATGTAATATAGTAAATTGATCTAATACATACGCATGCTAGACTCACTCACATTTAGTATTTAACGATGATGATTACTTTAGATTATTTACTGTTTTTGATATTGATTGAATCACTGAAGGCCATTAAAAGGAATGGTCACTGCATTTTATACTTGTTGGCAATCATTAATAAAATATTTTAACCGTCTCTTTTCAAACCAGAGTTCACATTCTTTAAATATTTATTATTGATGTCGCTAGAGAAGAAAGTGATTTTCCATTCCTTTTGCTTTGGAACAACAATAACATACTATCACCATTAGATTGCGACTCTGCGTAGTCTATAATGCTTTAGTACCTCTGTGAAGTATGAATGCCCTAGAATTCGATTTTATGCATAATTATGTCAATAGTTGGAGAGATTCTGAGAAGTTTGAAACTATGGCTAGGAAGTTGTTCAGTGGTATTCCAGTTCGTGATGAAATAATTACCTTTAATTTGAACAGTTCTCATAAACCATAAAACTTATTTACGTAATTGACAATCATAACTGAATTTATGTTTGTTTGGTTATTTCTTCTCTTCAGTGATTCTACGAAACAATATTTATCCAATCTAAACAATGCAGTCGTCAATAAACCATCCCCTGGAGTGTCTCATAAGTATACGAATAATCGTAATTTTAATAGCAAACCTCTGAAACAGCTTTCAGTTCACGGTAATTTAACTTGTACGTTGGATGATCATCCATCATCACATCATTCTTCGTCTTTATCTTCACCTCATCTACCTTCATTTACTGACTGTTTAAATAATTCAGAAGGTAACAATAATAATCTACAGTCAATAAGAAGTGAACAGAAAAGTTCTTCAATCATTCCAACCCCTGTTCAATCGCCTCCATTATCCTCACCGACATCATTGCATAATTCTGCAATGGAACTCCAGTGTATGATGGCGTCAAAATTATCAATCAATCCAAAATATCAATCGTCTTATCTCCCTAATGATGTATATGATTTCAAAACAACTCCTGTTACACCATATCGTAGAATCAAAGAACATTCTGACTGTGACACAAGATTATCGTGTATGCCAATGCCGAATTTCGGACAAGAAAATCCTACTACTGACAATAGTACTAGTAGTAAGCATAAATCTTCATGTCCAATACTTATTACTGGTACATCGCCTAGAAATTTGATTAGTAGACCTTGTCAAAGAAAACGAAATGTTTTGCATAGTAATACTGCTACTACTGCTACTACTACTTCATCTGTGGATCGAAAAGTATCTACAAGACTTTAGCCTCCAAACTAAATCTGTTCTCTTTTTTGTAGTATGCCCACATACTACTTAACTAGCCCACTGTGACATACAGATTAATTTATGTAATTATGTCTCAACTTTGTTTTTTGTTTATGTATTTAAAGTGTTTTCTAGACTGTGTGTACATATTAACACCCACATATATTTGGCCTAAAATTGTTAATTGTATACAGTAAGTAAAAGAAGTCTATTACTTAATAGCTTTGTGTACTTGTGTGTGTTGTACTAAGCTCATTTAATTAATTCACCGAAATCACATCTATTTATTGCTACTTATGTGCACTTGTTAAAATTACCTTTCACTTATTTAACTGATGATTATTCATAACTTCGTCAATATTCATAGTTTGTTGCTACCAACATTTACGCTCATTTCTCCATTTACCGAGATAGCGATAACGGATTGTTATTTCAGCTAACGATTTTATATTTTTGGTCTGAAGCTATGCATAAGTATCTTTTTTGAAGATATGCAGAGTAACTTAACCTGATATTCTGAGTGAAAAATACAATTCTAGTAAAATTTAGTCTTTGAAATGATAGTCAACATCGGATTCAACACGTAATGAACTGTGAAAACGTTGCAGATAACCACAACATACAGTTTTCAAAATCTTAAATATATGTCGTAAAAATTTTATAATAATATTATGATTTTGTAAGTTCTACCAGGATGGATGCCAAGATAATCTTTACATTGAAGGCTGACATTCATCAAATAGTGTGAAATATTAGAATACCTGGTTACAATGAATAGTTGTTTTGTAGTAGTTGTGGAGACTTCAGTTGTATGTGCTTAAATAATCTTCATTGTATGACTTAAACTGAATGCCATTAAGGGTGTGGATCAAATGTTGTGTGCTTGCACAATGTTAATAAATGTCATATTAGAATGAAAAATTTGTCTAATACTTTCCCTCTTCTTTTCATCCAATGTTTCAGTTAAAAGTTAGCCAACATATAAAATACAATCGTTACTAAGGAATATGATGCTATAGTTACAGTGAATCCAATCATATTTTCACTCTTCACTTTCTAAATTGACTATTTTATTCAGTATTATTGTCATCAGTACTACTCAATGATTTAGTCAAAGTTGCCTAGAACGTTTTCACTGTTCATTAAGTGTGCACTTTTCGTTTATTCAATGAGTAGTTGTTATATAGTGTAGTATGATTTTCATTAAAGTATTCATTTCAGATATCTGAAATCATCTGGAAGTGTCTATTACAAACACGTGTTCAGTGTTGAATAACATAAAGTATTGAATGTAAAACACAAATATACTGAAATTTACATTATGAAATGAAATTTTTGTTGAGAATTACATTTCACTATTCAGTATTTACCCAATCATCTAATTTACTGAATACAACACATTTATTAAGTATTGAAAATGTTATGAATAACATCATTCAATAGAATTTAATATGAAATTCGGTTAAATGTACTTTTTGGGGAATGAAGCTTTCCTATGTAATACACATTTGCTATGTATATATTGCACTAAATTATGCACTACAGTGAATAATTCTTCCTTTGGTAACAATAATTGATTCACATATGTCTACTTGAATGTATCACTCTTTCATCTTAATCACGATCTTTTTCTTCATGCTAATTACTGCACATGATGTTTATCCATTATTGACGTTTCACTTAAAAACGACTGTGTCAGTTTCAATCCTGATGCATATTAATTCTTTCTGTTTTTGTTTTTTTTCAAATAGATGAAAAGATAACTAGACAAGTATTTCAAGATTCTTCATTCACTTTACCAACAACAACATCATTACAATCATCATTTATATCATCTCAAACAAATCAATGTTCATTCAGTAATTGTACACCGTTGGCGAATCGTACTGATTCAATGAATTGTCATTGTCGTCTTTCACAAACATTTCCACTTTTACTACCTACTTCGAAAATCCGATCATCATCATTACATTCACCTAAGTTATTGTTTCATCATAATCATTACCAGCATCAACCCTCTACGTATCTAACTCATTTAGCCTTAGCTGCTCTTGCAACTGTTCAAGTAATTATATCTGATAATGATTACCAACATACTAAAAACGATGAAAATATCAGTGTTGATCATTGTCATTACTCCTCTGTAACATCACCATTGAATTTTTCTCGTTCAAAGTCTTCTACAATTAATTCAGCCTTTCTAAACACGAAATTGACAAATAGATTAGAAGTGATTCGCGAAGTAAGTGATTGTTTTATGTTATCAATTTACTTTTTCATCTTTATTTTTTTGCAAATAAGTTTTAGTTTAATACTCTGTTACCTAATTCTTAACTTTTAGTCAATCAGCTGTGCAGAGGAGAAAGATTAGGAATGTATCACGTCTTCTTTATCTGTAGTATCTACCGAAGTCACTATACAACAAATGTAATCCCATCTGATTAGTGTCGATCACTAATCGTTTTAGCATACAATCATAGAGCAATTAATTTGATTAGCATATGATGTCTAAAATACTGGCTTCATTAGTGACCAGACGTTGAACATAGATTCGTAAACTACAAATCCAAGTGAACGAGGTTGGTTTGAAACTTGCTGGTAGTTGTATCGACCGCATATCCACTATTCATCAGGTCTTAAAATATAGGTATACTTTCCGGTGTCCGATAATGGTGATTTATTTCACTTTTAAACAATATTTGACTCTGTAGTCCGGAATGTTCTATGGCAGTGTCTATCATTGAAAGGCACATCTCATAAGTACGTAAATCTTGTGAAGGTTTTTTACTTGAACAGTATTAATGTAGTCAGAGTGTATGGCGAATCGTCAACTAAACTTGTCAATTGGTCAGTTATTAACAATCTAGAACATATCATATATGTGCATCAGCCTAAATTGCCACACTATATAAGCACACTATGATGAACGAAAAGTAATAGTAACACCAATTATCGTAAAAAAGACTAAACATAAGCAATGTAATTCGAGAAGAAGGAATTCATAGGAAGTAAAACATAAATAATATCAAACCTTAGAAATTAAGGGAACACAAATTGTTAGTGCGCCTGTACCATTGCATCCAATTCCGAATCATATCAACCAATGTCTCCAACCACTGATTACAGTAATATCATGGACCCCAACCACATAGTCTACATCTGCGAACAGTCAGCGATTTCACGCATCAATGCCATGTTTTGGTTCGTCCGCCCCTAGTTCTCTTTTACTTTACTCCTACACCAACCAACAACGTTTACTGAGGTACACTGCAATAAGGCATACGTAATAGTCTTTATGGACTCTGATTGCTTAATATTTTACCGACTTGGTCTCCACTGCTTCAGACAAGTGATGGTAAGTATCAGTTACTTTTACCTATTATTTCTTTTAGACAAAAACTAAAAGGTGAGATTCCTTAATGTAGGTTTTGTGGAGTTTGGTTTAACTTGAGGGTTGTATTCGTCACAGATTGATTTCAGTGGAGAATATATCATTATCTGGTAAGCTTGTGGTACATACTATTGTGGAACCCCACACGAGAACGGAACATCTGTCCAATATCCCTTGGCTTCTCTACTTTCTCGATCGAAATCAATCTATGCTGGATTGAATTTGTTTAGTGAGCTTATAATATATCTGTTATGTTAAGCGATTCAAGAAGAATAACTAACCTTCAGATCTATATTTTAGAAAACTATTTCAGTTGCTTTATTTGTGTGTAAAGTACTCATTGTTAAATTCCCCTGACCCTATCCTCCCATTTAACATATTAACTGTTGGTATATCATCTCTCATTTATAAACTACAGTTATTTGATTGCGTACAGGTTACTTTAATTCACTACCACCGTCTCCCTTGTTCTGTATTGATGTTAAGTTTTAAATTGGCTGTCAGCGTGGTCTGATTTATGTATGTATAAAGGAATGGTTGAAATATAATATGATTTATCGGGCTGATTCATCGGTTTGTTCTTCCTATGCCGGCCTGGGGTTAAATGGGCATCGGGCAGACACACAGGGACCAATTAGTGACTTTCATTGGCGCTTATTATTATAACTTCGTGGGCACAAGGTCACGTCAACTAACTGGTCGTACGTTCAATCATAACAGCTTTTTGGCGCCATAACGATATGATTGTTATTATTACTATTATCATGTTACTGTTTTTTTTATTGTCATTAGGGTCCTTTACTG
Organism: Schistosoma japonicum; assembly: GCA_025215515.1. Taxonomy (NCBI): domain Eukaryota; kingdom Metazoa; phylum Platyhelminthes; class Trematoda; order Strigeidida; family Schistosomatidae; genus Schistosoma; species Schistosoma japonicum. The sequence goes on from CM046061.1 coordinate 1,670,074, forward strand.
TGTTGTTCAACATCTTTGACTTCGTTTCAAAGTGCCAAATCACGTAATGTATCAATCAGTAAATCACTACAATCAACTCCATTCACAGACTATTCTAACATCCCACTTTCTCGAACTTTTGCAAACATTAATCCCTTGTCACCGAAACCATGTCACATACAGGAAAATTACTTTGAATCACCGACATATCCCAAAAAGTTAGATTTTCAAGCAGATATTAATCATAATCATCTACCTGATACAAATTCTTCACTGCCTACATTCGTTGATAACCCTTCAATTTCATATTCACAAGCGTCTTTACCTTCCGTGACAGTGGAGTCTACTACCTCACTATCATCTTTATCATCAGCACCATCCTCTTGCCATCATAGTCCTAATGATGATATTCATAAAGATGAACAGTCAGTACCTACGACGAGTGATAACCTATATCCTGAATATTTTTCCATCAATTGTAATTGTAAATATATGAAAAAATCTTTATTTTCAGGTGGATTTTATAAAAAGAAATTTAAGCATTATTGGGCTGTACTTCTAATTTCATATACTACTAATTTATCTAGTCAACATCAGTATACTTCATATTCACCTTCATTTGATAATCATGATGATGAATGTGCTTTTTTAGTCTTGTTTAAAACTCGTTCAAAACACTTTAAACAACTTCTTCCATGGTCTACTACATCTTCGATTTGGAATCAATCTAGAATACAGTTGTTAAACTCTCCGAATTATGTGAGTTTCTGTATATACAATCAAAGTTCGATTTTTTTTTCTTATAATTTAATTAATGGATTAAGCTTGAAATTAAGCAACCATTGGATATGTACTCCGCTTCCTTAATATAATGTCTATTCTTATTCTGTCACTACACCAGCCAGCATTATGTGTCAAGTTTGGCAGTGGTTGTCTATATGAAATACATGTCTTATACACCTCAATCGATGAAGATCAATAACTTTATCAGTCAGTCATTAATAACGTCGAACTTGGCATATATGCACATAGGTCCAAGATGTTACACTATATTTGCACGACCAAATCAAATTTGCAAAGATAACACGACAATAGAATACTATTCGGAAATAAAGTACAGGTATATCTGGAAGGATAATGGAACGTAAGACGTAGATGAAAATAAAGGGTGAATACATTTGCTCCACTCTAACAGATTCTGAGCCTTGTCAACCGGTGTCTCTAGCCATTGGTTGTAATTATCACGCCCACCCCAACCAAGTAATTTATATTTACTAACGTTGCTTAAATCAACAGTCAACGACTTCATAGACTGATGCCATGTTTTGCTTCGCCGCACCTATACTCCTTCCATCCTACTTCTATCCCAGTCAACATCGTTTGACGAGGTAGACAGTGATCAGGCATAGGCAACACATCCCGATTTTGTAAATCTTCATCGACTGATTTGTCACTTTTCTCTAGTACCTATGTCTAACGTGAGTATTGTTTACATGGTCATTCTATGATATGCTGACGATGGAAGACTTCTATGATCAGAGACCTACAGCCTGTGTATATCTTCTATTTCCATGGTGCATATTTCGCACCTATAGGTTAAAACAGAGGACTACCGCGCAGTACACTCTTCCTTTCTTTCAAAGACGAATATCTCCAAGTGGTGTAATTTGGTAAAAGCCAAGTGGGCTTTTGAACCTGCGTCGAAATTTCCCTGAACACCAGTCCACGAGAGTTCATGAATCCTCTAAGGTAACTAAAGTGGCCCGCTCTCTTAGTTACCTCACTCCGTATAAATCTAGGCGATAATGTAGACTAAAAGTGAAGGAAAGTTCCGCATTTCATATAGGAAAAGGGCATCCGAAACATGCTTGGAACGTTACTCACTGCGACCGGAAGACTGTATTTTGTCAGCGTCTAAGCCAAACACGACTACACCATCCGTATCTTGTAACTCAATAAGTGAGTATCATTTTTGGTTGTCAATCCTTGAAAAATTAGATTAAGTTTGTGTAATTCGTAGAACATTCATTATAAAATTAGATAAAACGTGGGTGGATAGGAGATAATTCATGCGAACATCTTGGTAGTGACACTTCTGACAGTTGGCTATAAACTCTGGATCGACAAGTAGTGTTCGATTAATGCTTCTTACTAAACAACACTTACAGGACCATTCGGTCTAGAAAGTTGTAGTGTTTTCAAGTTAATGGATACTACTACTGTTGGACGTCGGTATGTCTATATTCCGTAACTAAATGAACAGTGAATATTTGGTCACTGCGTTCGTATTCTAGTCTGACGCCAGGACAGCCTTCCTGAGTTTACAATTCACGAGCCTTAGTTATGTATCGGATAATTATAGAGGTTAATCATTTAATTTGGATTGTGACTGGCAAGTGAAACCCAGGACTCGCGTTTCGTCCTGTTTTGGACATGTCGGCTATATTTTAAAAACTGTTAATCAGTGATTCTTTTGTCGTTATTACAAGAGTATCAGTAGCATAAACAAATAGCTCTGTGGTCTTTCATCTAGTCAATGAGTCGTATTTTATGTTTATTAGGATACTAATAGAACACTTCCATCTCCTTGTACCATCAATCTGTAAATGGAATTAACGTAGATGACAAATCCATTACAAGGATGGGTAGTAGAGTTTTTGATATACATCGAAATGATACTCGAATCGTAAAGCACGATGAATGTTTCTCTTTATAGATTATACTCTTTTACAACTGACATTTCTTTTATTTTACATTTATTATACACTACATTGTATTTCTTTTATTTAGTATTCAGCTAATCGATGTAAAGTCTTACGCATAGAAGACACATGCTTTGATAGTCATCATTTACAACAGTTGAATAACAATTGTATCCATCCAACTGTATTGGTTTTAGATGTTCATTCAAACAAGGAAAAAGTGTATCGACTAATGCATCCAACTACACAATATTTAAGTATACATTCAATGATGTATTGTAAAAGTACAAATCAATTTGATGCTGGATTGAACTCCATTATCCAAGTAATTCTTTCATGCTTTACACAATAATGCTAATATACTGACTGAGTTGACTTCAGTAATTTGTTAGTTATTATTCATGATGAATGAATGATAACTGAAGATGATCATGTGTGAAATTGATACAAACTAGTTACTTTTTTTCTAGAATAAAATGTATTAAGACAATCTTTAATGAATAGTTGCCTACCTGTTGATGATTTACAATAAAGTATAGAAGAGAAATGACATAGTCGATATGGTCGATTTTTTTTTCTAGGGATAGTTGATAACTTTTAATCAGTTCAGCTAGTTAGTGATGAACAACATAATCTGGCATATATATGCATTGGTTTAAGTCTGCTTACTCTATCAACACGAGATGAAACTGACAAGAACAAACAAGTTAAAATAATTGTAATAGTAATGGTAGTTAGGAAAACATCAAGAATATAGTTTGTAAGAAATTTAAAGGTATAAACGAAGGAATATGGGATCTGGAGTGAAATAAAGAGTGCATCTACGTCATCGAAACCAAAATTGAGTTATGACAGTCAACATTAATCAATTGCTGAGTTTATTCCATAGATTGCAATGAAGTAGTTTGCGTTTATTGTAACACAGTTCATCATGAACTCATTCCGTATCTTGCTTTCGTAGCATCTAGTTTTCCAAATTATTCCTATTTTAGCCAACATTGCACATTTAAGTAATCATTGATTAAGCATATGTAATAAATATCTCCAACACTACAGTCAGCTAAAATCCTTAATCTTCTCAAATAGGTGAAATGCATTCCAAACCTGCAATCAAACCAAGTGTTTTAACTACTAGGACCAATAGTAGAATGAATTTGTATATTCCCATTGATTTGTTATAGACTGAAGCTGGTCAGTCACTGTTGCTATATGTGCATCCTGTGCGGATCGCCTCGATATAGCGATTATTCAGAAATATCATGTACGCGGTGGCGTATGACACGAACCGGACTGAGTTCGAATCCCACTGTGAACATCAACATTGGGATGCAGGTACATCCAGCCGATGAGTCCCAAATAGGACGAAACGCGCGTCCTGGATTCCACTTGCCAGTCACAATACAAATTAAATGATACTAGGACCAATATTCCAGCCAAATTGTTTTTCACTAATTCCACTATATATATAGTTTTTTCCCTAAGCACATGTTTCTGATATTCTGTCTTTTGTCATTTATTAATAAGGTTACAAACAATACGCATCGTTTACTGCTGCCTTCTTGGTCATGGACTACTAAAACTATTCGCCGATTTAGTCAAGTAATTAAACAGAAATTTACCACTACTTCAAAAACATTTGAAAGTAAATGTCATCCAACTATTCCATTATGTCAATATTCATCACCAAACAGATTATTACAATGGCTTCCATTACTTAGTGTTTTTCCTGTTACTTCAAAGTCAACATCTCCATATTCTTAAATATAAAACGTTTTTTTTTTCAATCTTTAAACAAAATCATCTCTTTCACAATTCTTCTCTACCTGTACTTTCTTTCTATTTTTTTTTTTTGTATAAAAACACGTATTTTACAGTGATCCACGAATACATATCCAATTGCTTTGTATAGTCTTTTTTTTTTCTTTGGTGCTTGATTCTTTTCATTTTCTTTGTACATGATTAACGCCATCATTACAATTGATTAGTTTAATGTATATAAAGAATGTAAAAAAAAAAAAAGACAAAACAAAACAAAATATCAAGAAAGTTATATTTCAATTGTTGTTTTAACAAAGCCTATTTATTTACATTGTATGTTGTTTTAATGAAAAAGTCACTTTTTGATGGTCTAAATGCTTCTGACATTGATGTAATCGAATCAAAATTGACACGTTCACGTATTTTCACTGATTTAATATTTTCTTCATGATTATTAACTAGAATAAGTTCAGCATTATTCTCATCTATTGTCTCAGACCATTGATATTTTTTACAGAATTGTATTAATTCATTTTCTTGTATATCCAAAAAATTCATTAATAATATTTTTGAAATACGTTGATATGTTTGTGAAATAATTTGTACAATAACTACAATACAATAGAAGTAAAATATAAATACTGTTAGTTAGACATTCTGTATACATACATATAATATTCATGAATTCTTAGATAAATTCAATTTATAAATGACAATCTCGGCAACACTCAATTACAACTAGTATCAATCAGCTCACTAGTGACTAACTCCTTGAGGTAATTCCTGGAGTTCTCGTAAGAGGGTGTGACCAGTGGAGCTCAACCGATGGGAATAGATGAGGTCGGGTAAACGTATCACAAATTGACTAAATTGGAAATATTAACCGTTGGGAGCCGACTTAGTGGTCTAGTGGCAAAGCGTTCACAGCGTAGCCAGAGGGTCCTGGGTTTGATCTCCAGTGGGATCGTGGATGCACACTGCTGAAGAGTCACGTGCTAGAACGAGACAGTTGTCTAGTGCTTCCAAGTGTTCAGTAATTGTCTAATTCAGACCAATTCATTATATCGATTTAACCAGTAATTAAGTAGAGCATTTCAATCACATTCACGATATGTAAGACTTTAGGCAATTGACTTCATATGCTTTCGCTACTCATCAAACTCTAATCCGACTAAAGTGCATACTTTAAAATTATCTCCGGTAGGTGTAACAACTTGCAGTTTATTGTCTCAATGACTGCTTCTATATTACACAATATCCGTTTCCATATTTCCAGGTTCTCTCCTAAACGCTTGGGAAATGTGTGGACTTCGATCAAGAGGTTTGGGCAGCCCATACACAATCATAACAATTGGTGATTATAAATAATTCGAATTATTTATTCAACTACTTAACCAACCCGTTTACTATTTATTCGGTTTCAGGTCGATGAACGGTCGACTTTTTAGATGTGGCTGTTAACGTCGAAATCTAGAAATATTTCTGTACGTGTTATCTAAATTGGTCTTTGTTACCACGAAACGAGCCTGATTAAAGCATGCTCAAAACATGCTCGCGAAGCTGTGTTATGATTGGTTCATTCTCAGCCAACCAGCGCCAACGAAAAATCAGGAAATTCCTGGAATACTCTATACAGATGTTTGTATGAACTCTGGTGTAATTATTCGCTTTTGCCTTCTGCTATTATTCTCTCAATACATCTTGCTACCTGCTCTACTCTTGTTCTGATTTGGGATCAAGCCACTGTCGTTACCGAAGCGTAGAATACTAAGCAGGATTAATACATAATATTACCGAGACTAATAGAGATAACACAACTAAACAGCCCCTTCAACGTCCGTACTCAGATGAAAATCGGATAGCAGATAAGTTTCTCTACGCTATTGGAGAATCTTAACACTGATGTTTGTTGTTTCGGAGAAATGTGTTCCGGACCCTAGTAATTTACTCCAAGTTCGTCTTCCATTTGTCGATTTGAAGTTTCACATGTGTTTGTTTACAGACTCTATAGCATCAGTCCCCAGTTTCGCTAGAGCCGGTATCGCACTAAGCACCAGGTCAGAGGCGCTATTGTGCTGTTATATCAGGTCTCATCAAAATAAAAAACTAGCACTGAAAACGGTGTCCTTTCGTAATCTCTGCATACGTACAAACAGATTCCAGTCCAAATGCAAGTAAGTATGACTTTTACTATTAGCTGAATAATCTCATGAAAGCGCATTCGATGTGTTGAAGTGATAACTGGGGCTTTGAATGCACAGGTCATGGATACAAGCGCGGAGAGTTGCCTAGGTATCCTCCTGGATATAAAATGACTACTTTATTGTCAGCTACCACTGGCATGGTTGTACTCGTGACTGATGTTGATTTCGAAGTACCTGTTTGAATAGTGATCATAGTTTGGTCTAAGCCACGTTTATCTGGGGTCTCAGTTTTCAGAAAATGTATTATCCTAAGCGGATTGACACTAATAAGTTGGTTGTTTCTTCTGTTGTAACCATATATTAATTATCTGTTAGTTCACCAACCTTGGATGAGGATTGGCTGCGTTTGCATGAAACCATAAAAATAGTGAGCCGTGTCTTCCAGGGCTTTGTGAAGCATCTAGTTTACAAGCGCTGGGTCTCTGCAGGTTCATAACAATTCCGTAATGGATATTGTTTTACTCTGATTACTTATGCGATCGATAACATGCTTAGACTCTTTACGTCAGAAAACTGCAAAGTATACATGAAGACTGAAGAACCTGATAGTCAGAGTTAGGTAAAGAATTCGAAGCAATGTGATGTTTCGCCTTAATGGAATGAATTTTTTTTGCATGTATTTCTAACCAAATCGTTTTTCCTACTTCGCAATTTTCTCGTTCTATTATTAGATTCTTCCACTTCTTATTTTCCACAATATATTGTTTTTAATTCTGTGCCGCATATACTTAGCTGCACGTCCGACCAAATTTTGTGTTAAAATGAAGATAATTAGTATGGTCTTTAACAAGATGGTAAACAAAGAAAGAGTATTAATGGTGCCGACTGTCGTGAAGTAAGAATAGATTATACTAGAAACTATTCGAGATTTGTACTACATCCGAAAATGACGTAATGATTACCTAGAAGCGATAGTTAAGGGTCTAGATTCTAGGTAGCTTCTAGAATTCAAAAACAATACAAATACAATGCTAAGTAAATGCCTACAATTAAACCTCATGAATGAACCTGAGAAGTGCAACATGTATTCGTGGGAATTGCTTTGAAGTATGATACAATCATACGTAAATGTTTCAGATTACGTATTTTCACTCGTAAAGATGACTAATACATTGTGCCAAATCTAACGTTGATTGATATCCTTGAAGATTGAAGAAAACGATTAAACAAAGTGTATCTCGTTAGTTAATCTAACTAACATTATAACGATTCCAGCGTGGTTCGGTCAACTACGATCTTCCTGAACATCAGGCCAAGCTAGGAAGTGAGGGTAAGATTTTGCAGCCTATTAATTCGAGCAAGCTGTGGGGGATTAAAATTTTGAATAGAATTTTTCCCAGAGAAGACTAAAAACTTAAAATGTTAGTCGAAACATCAAAACATAGGTAAGAATAAGTTAATCAATATCATATTGACCCGGACGTGGTTGTATAGACCAAATATTCACACTTAGACAGGTTCTGGAACATAGGCACACTTTCAGACGCCCAACAATAGCTGTATTCCTTGACCTTAAGGCGGCGTTTGACTCTATTGATCGTAAGGTTATGTGGCAATGTCTGTCATTGAAAGGTGTACCGGAGAAGTACATTAACCTTATACAAGCTCTCTACTCGAACACCACATGTCGTGTTAGAGCTTATGGCAGATTGTCTTCGGAATTGACCACTTCTAGTGGTGTTCGTCAGGGTTGTCCGCTATCTCCATTTTTATTTAATTTTATCATTGACATACTTTTAGAGTTAACATTGTCATCGTCTGATTTCCCTGGGGTTGACCTCTTTCCAGGAGATAAACTTACTGACTTAGAATATGCCGATGATACAGTTCTACTGAGTGAAGATGCTGATAAAATGCAGAATTTTTTGACCACCTTAAACATGAATGTAAGCATGTTTGGGATGCGATTCTCCCCATCCAAATGTAAAATGTTACTTCAGGACTGGCTTAATTCGGCACCAAAGTTAGTGATAGGGCGTGAAACTATTGAATGCGTTAACCGCTTTACTTATCTAGGGAGCCTCATCAGTCCTAACGGTCTGGTGTCCGATGAAATCTCGGCACGTATACATAAGGCCCGATCGGCTTTTGCCAACCTGCGTCACTTGTGGCGCAGGCGAGATATTCGTTTAATGACGAAAGGACGCGTTTACTGTGCAGCAGTCAGGTCCGTTTTACTTTATGGATGTGAAACATGGCCTTTAAGGATAGAGGATATCCGTAGGCTCCTAGTATTCGATCATAGATGTCTCCGAAACATTGCTCGTGTTTGCTGGGACAACCGGGTAAGCAATGCATGGGTTAGGAATAGAGTACTAGGGAAATACGGTAAGTCTATTGATGAAGTAGTGAATCTTTACCGGCTCAGGTGGTTAGGATATGTGTTGCGTATGCCTGACCACCGTCTACCTCGACGAGCAATGTTGTCTGGTGTAGGAGTAGGCTGGAAGAAAGCTAGGGGTCGCCAAACGAAAACATGGCACCAATCCATGAAGTCATTGACGATTGGACTGAGCCATGTTAATAGATGTAGACTACCTGGTTGGGGCCCACACGATGATCGTAACAAATGGTTAGAGACTTTAGGTGATATGGCTCAAAATCGATTGCAATGGCGCAGGTGCATCCACTCCTTGTCTTCCTCCAAATTCTAATTTTTGAGCTTATTATAATTTTCTCTTTACTGAATCACTTTTTATCTCAAATCTTATCTATGATCTCTATGCCTTCCCGTTAGTACTTACTCTGTTACTACCTCCCCTACTTTGGGATTTGGTCCGACAATTTTATCTTTATCTGCTAATTGAGGCATGGCAACTTGAACTGATGTACGCATGTACAAAGTTCTATGTTGTAACTGACTGACTGACTGATATTAAAAGGCGTAAGAGAAGTCCACTGGGACCCAGTCTAGTGGATTATATCGAATAGAAGCCATAATAAAGGGAGAATTCCTACTGTTCATGATTTATAGTATGATTAGCCACATTGAAATCCCAATCAACGACGAGTGTATGTAGCCAGCTTTAGACCAAGCTTGTGTTGCTATTCAGCTTCAAGTAAATGTGTGAAAGGATCTTGAACGATGTGATTGATTGCCCACAAATATTCCTCTACATACGACGACGAACCATACATCGAAAATGTAGCGCAATATTGATTTCAGAGAAAAATCATATATTAAAGCGGAATGGGAGAACGTGTTCAATTAAAATTCATGTAGAAACACTAAGGAATAATCCTGAATTGTTTAAAAAAATTACACAAAATCGGATGGAATTTATTTACTACTGACCAACACTTGCTTAGAATAAAAACATTGAGTTTACCATGCCACATTTTTTACAAATTCTCAACCCCAGTAATGATACATTTCAAAAATGGACTGAGCCACAGATTATGATGACCATGCAACTTCTGCTGAATGAGTAAAACCCTACATATCAGAAAATGATTACCACAAGCTACTAAATACTAGTAAGCGACAAGTAAAATTCTTTGCTCTAAGTGAATACTCATAAACAATAAGTGTGAAGTAAATAAATACAATAGTAACAGATTAGTAAATTCATGGCACAGGAGTTACATCTGAGAAAAAGCATATAGTGGCAAGAAAAATATTAACCCATATTTTTGAGAAAATATGTGGAAACCACGGGACTTTGAACAGTGCAGTACTTACATTTGCACACGGACTCTCGGAATCCAGAAATGGCAGAGACCAGTTTAGGGTTTTCCTTAACTTTCATCTAAACGAAATGTACTGTAATGTGACGAAACAAACCCAGAACTCAGTAAAACGACAGGTTTCCAGGAGAAATCCCAGTTGCACAACGTGCAAAAGTGGCTCTTTGCTGAGCTAACTTTAATAATTTACATCAAGCACTTACATGTTCTAAGTGAATCAAGTATTTGCACAATGTAAAATCCCAATGGTTCATACTTACAATTGCTTTCAACAGCACTAACTTCGCGCATTCAGCGTTAAAACGTTCCGGATTAAACTGATATCTGTATAAGAAGGACTTGTCACAAAAAATAAGAAGCTACAGTCTAAGTAGAGCGAGATTCGCTTCAAAATCATACTCATTATTAGTGATTTGCCATGTAAGGTGTTCTTCAAGTGTTGGTATATGCCCAGGGTTATAGCTAGTGAACTTTGAGATAAATATAATTTTTTACCTTTCTATTCCTTGCAGCTTTTCTTTTATAATTGCCTTGCGATCCATAACGTGAGCTGCAGAAACCGCGCTTACTAGCGTTTCGTACTTAGTCAAAATTGTAGCATGCTACCCAATATCCAATATATTCGTGATGCAATAGTTCAATTTCACAACACCCTCTAAATGAAACTTGTGGCTCATATTGTTTGCAAGCAAGAAGCGTAATTCGCAGGAAGGTGAGTTTTTAAAAGCCATAAACTATCACATCGCTGGACAGTCGGTTAGTCGTACAATACAAGTAAACAAGAGCTAAGGCAAATTCATGAATAAAGGAAAGATAAAAATGGGCAATGATATATAAATTGACGCTGAAGAGTGTGGCTGATAAAAGCGTATGTGGTGCGAAAAAACGTTTGGTAAACTAAACTATTTGCTGCTACAAGAAGACGACAGATCTTTGAGAGTGCCTACGTAGTCGTCTAATTCTACATCCCTTAAAATTTGTTAGTGAACTGGTTGGGATTGCGTCAGCGAAAAGCACTTTTCACACAAAACAGAAATTTCAGTTTCGCTAAGTGCTACCTCATCTGGATGTTTACTCCTTGATGTATGTAACCACTCTGTGAACAGCAGTGTTTAGGTAAAATCTCTATGGTCACTTCGTCGGCTTGATTCAATGGTGTGGATGTTTTCGCTTATGCCTCTAAGTTACAAGTGCACATTAAAATATATCCAAAGAAGTGGGAGAAATTTACTTCTTTGGTTCACATTCGAACCTTACTAGAAACGTATATCATCGCTATATCTACATCACATAAGTGACTCAAAAGTGATCCCAAATACCCATTGTTATCCACATGAAATATCCCTGGTTAATTTCTATGAATCCAAGCAGCGACTAAATAAATACATATGGACTTAAAGGAAGATTTAAACATGATGAGGACATTTCAAGTTAGTTAAATGTCCACAACGCTCAATAAGACCAGCTTCATATAAACTCTCTCTCGTCTTTCATGAACTTCCCTCTCAGCGAACCCTACACTGCATACCCATTGCAAGATGGTGACCACTCCTCCATAATTTGCTCACACATCAACATAAGAAGAGCTGCAATCCTGGATTTCCGAAATTGTAAAGTCACGACAGTACATCTATCTAGTATGATGGATTCCTACAAACCTTGACTGTTAGTGAAATTGTCGATGGAGAACTACACGTTGGTAACTTTCGGCTATTCTGTAATGACAAATCTGAATCACGTAGGAGCAGAGGGGTCCTTCACTTATCCCTCTTATTTAGTATCTGTTACATTTTATATTTGGATCTTAACCATCACGACATAACGCAGTGTGGTGTAAACGTAGTCGTGGTTATCGACCAGCCGGGGACCTTCCAAAGCCTCAGGTTCTCAGAATAAGGCAACTGATTAGAATTTTACTCGTTCACAGCTGCTGAATAACTCCAGTGACTCTCTTCATCCTAAGTAGCAATATCAAGTTAACAAACAAATTTAAATACCCATATAGTGGTGGTAAACTACACAACAGTGCAGCTACGTGAACTTACTAAGAGGGCTTCATGTAAACGCTTAGCGATTAGATTCCATATATCGAGTTAATAGACTCGAATCTCGAAATCAGAAACACTTAGGCTGATTGGAATCAGCGACTAATAGCTTATTATTTTTGAAGCTGTGATTTTCTGTCTCCCACTGGAACATGGGGCACGTAAGGACTTACATAAAACTAAGTACTATGGGATTTGAGCACACACGCTGAACACGCTCTGTCCGACTGAAGACGATATCGTCGGTGTAGATGAGACTAGGCTTCAAATTTAAAGACGCTCTCCTTCAATCTATTTATCCTTGCAGGCAAACAAAATAAGTTACTCCCGATCAAATCGACCAACATATTTTTCTAAAAGGTAAACATTCTATATATGGCTAGTGTCATAAAGTAATTTTTAAACACAATACTTACTGACATAGACGCTTTATTATGAATGCCGTTTCACCATGTAAACCAATTTTAATTACTGTATATTTACACTCATTTGATGGAACCTAAAACAGTTCACAATACTGATTGTAAATAAGTTATATGTAATTAAAATAAAATAAATAAAGATGGACCCCTTTTAACTAGGCGCTTTAGAGTGCTACTTATTTTGATTATTTTAATAAGTGGTTTCATTCTTCGAGTAAATTTTGTTTGTTGAACCTAAAGCAGTGTAGAATATAAGCTAGTACACAATCGTTATCACGAAAAACCCCAATTAGTCCATGTAGCTAATGATTGTCTATGAGCTTCTTATTCATGAATGTCGTTTATTGAGTAGAGCAAACACCAGGCAGACAAAAGTAAACTCCCAGTTAGATTTTAAGCATTATTTTGTTCACTTAGCTGAGGTTTAGTCTATTTTAAATTAGCTACAAACGATTTATTTTTGGGTAAGTGTTGTGAAGAAACCATTTTAAGTTTAATCACAAAAGTATATGCATACAACAGTTAAAATGGTCTACTAAGTGGAACAAAATTCAGAATAAAATGGCGGTATCCACTAGTAAACACGTGATGAGGAAAATGTTAAAAAAACATTTGAGCATAAATACAATTTGAATGAGTTGAGTTGATAAATGGCATTTCCATTGTAAATGAAAGGTCATTCTGTGGTGTCAATAAAATTATGGCTGGTTGTGCACGTGATGATGGAAGATAGTAAAACTAGAATAAAGTACAAATATGTCCAAATAAATGTATGTCACTTAAATGCAGAGTTGGTACTCCATAATATCGTTCACCACCGTACTATAACATATGTACGGAGCAAATTTTGATCTTATGTAGCTTTTTGTTCCTACTATACGGGAGCGAAACATGGCCATTAGGAGTAGACGACATTCGTAGGTTACTGGTCTTCGATCATAGGTGTCTCCGAAGCATTGCTCGTGTATCGTGAGACAACCGAGTGAGCAATGCTGTCGTTAGAAAACGGGTTCTAGGAAAGGAGGGCAAACCAATAGATGAGGTATTGAAACTTCATCAGTTAAGGTGGTTGGGACATGTGTTACGCATGTCTAACTACCGACTGCCTCGACGAGCTATGTTTTGCGGCGTATGAATAGGTTGGAAGAAAGCTAGAGGCGGCCAAACCAAAACATGGCAGAAATCGATGAAGTCACTGACAAGTGGACTAAGTCATGTTGATAGATGTAGGCTGCGTGGTTGGGGTCCGCGAGACGAAAGTCACCAATGGTTAGAGACCTTGAACGACATGGCTCAGAATCGTTTGGAATGGCGCAGGTGCATCCACTCTTTGTGTTCTCTCAAAATCTAACCTTCTGAATTCTCTATCTTTCTCCTTTAAAATTTATCTCACTGAATTATACTTTTCGAATCATATCTTTGCTCCCTAATCTACTGTATTACTGCTAATACTTCTACTATCGCTATCACTCTTGGATTTGAACTGACAGTTGCGTCTCTGTGCTGATGCGGTATGGCAACCTGAACTGATGTACGTACGTACGAAGTTCTGCGTTGTATCTATCTATCTTTCGTTGAAAAATAATCGACTTATGTTTTGAAACACAGAGATATGTGGTGTGCCTTAAGCTTAGCGAATGCGTGTTGACCCATAGCTTCTCAGCGTTCATATATTTAGGTAGTCTGTGTATATGCAAAGATCTAAAAAGTCGTTGTAATGTATATTTCCAATTCATATTTATTGGATTCGTAAATCCTTTATGTTCTATCAATTATATATGCTATGCGGAAATAATTTTTCGTGGTCACAGTGACACAATAGTAAGGTACGAGTATATTCATAAAGCCACTAACGAAGATGTGATAGATATATCTTCGAACTAAGAAGCCGACAATGCAAAGCACACAGAGCGTAGGAGGTTCGATAAATTAATAATAAGTTAATAACATGTCTCAAGGAGAAAATACATAGTATAAAGGTTGCACGGGGCTACCACGTTCTTTATAAGTGAAATCTACTTCTGTTTCCTTTACAGCAATCTTGCCATTCAAGAACTTTGAATAACCGTGTATATGCATAGTAATCTACGTATAATCAGGGCTTACCTTAGCTAGAATTCATGCTTTACCAATTCAGCATTCTCGACGCCTCCCATACTCTACACTTACTACAGGATTTCAACTTCCCTCACCTCATTAAATTTTATAGTAACGTTCAGGTCCTAGAATCCAAAATGCTCGAAATCAATGGGCCATCGCATTTCAAACGACCTAGAAGAAATGGACCGATGGTAAAATCGCTATAGCCGAATTGTAGCTTGATCATTTCTTACTATTCGGTAATTACAGGTTCGACTGGTTAGAGAGGGAGAAGGCTATATGTGTCCTTTTTTCCTAGTACTTACGAAGTCATTTCTCCCAGACATACTGCGTGATGAAATGAGGGAAGGTCGGGACCTCTGCTTAGTTGGGTTTATGTTTATACACCATCGAAATTAGGATCCCTTGAACAGACAGTTTTTCCGGACAATACTTGATGCTCTTCAATAAAATATTACTAAAATGCTGTTAATGAGTGATCTCAATGTGCCTGCAGCCTTTCTCACTAACTTACAGTTAAAAATTAGATTTCTTCATTAGATATCTTTTCGTTTATCATGAATTACGTGACAACACGACTCAATGCACTCGCTAAATGGGTGGGGCTTAAATTTAGATGCCTCCGGATTATATTTCATTTTCACTAATCAGGAAACTCCTGATTTGAACTTGAAATACTAAGCCGACTGAGTAATGGCGGCCGTACCTTACCCCTGTTTCAACTTCCCTTATCTTTTGACGAAACTCACCGTACGTAAGGGTTAACATAATGAGAACTGAAATAGTATTAGGACAGACCTGGCAAATATACTCTGACCGAGCAAGGAAAACCACATTCACGTGAAGGAAATATGATATCGAATTAACGACATACTCATCCCGTCCCTTGACCGTTCTACTCCTCTCGTAATATATCTTGGTTTACTTCCTGGTCAAAGTTTAGCAACTGCGAAATCATCAAGAGCGAGTGCAGCCTAAAACTTAGGGCGACTCTCCAGTGATTTTTTAGGTTCGATATCTTGTAGGGCTCTACACAACAAATGCATCATCAAAACCTTATAGGATAGGCACACTACCATAGTGCCCTGGTGAGATTTGTGGAAAGTAATGATAAGTCACATGAGGAAAAGGAACAACTTGACTCTTTGTTTGTTGGATTGGGGTTTGATGATGGTGCACACACCTCCCCTTCATTCTAATCTACTAGTAAAAAATTACGGTTTAGCTTTTCATTACATATTGTCACGACACCAATTGTCAGCCACCTTACCGTCCTCTACGTCAACCTGAGTGTTGTGAAATTAAGGCTACTTATTAACAAAAAAATACCAAAGTGTCCGAATTCACAAAAATCTCCCAGCTTACAAGGACCATGTTTCAAAGTCCCTAGGAAGTTTGCTAGATAATCTTTTTTCCCATCTCTTCAACTGCTCTTTGACTGTGAACAAGTTACCCTTTCCCCTTGATCAAAAAGCTGGTGTGGTCACATTCTGTATATAAACTGGAGCAACAAAGCTGAAGCTTCCAACAACTGTTCGATTTCTTTTCTCTGAGCATAGGCGACGTAAAAAAAATCACTAAAGATTGTTTCCATAACCACTTTCTTTGTAATTTCCTGCTGCCTGTGACTTAAAACATCCTCCTTTTACTCTGGTCCTGCAACGCTATCTTTCGACAGCGTTTAATTGTTGAATTCTGTCCGCAGAGTACAACTAACCTGTACATGTTTCCCTCCTAGGTTTTTTCGACAATGTAGGTCAGTAAATTATTTGCAGAAATTCACAAGCGGTGTGTATTGGTATCATTTAAACAGAACACTAAGGAGCTAGCAAAAAATGTCGACTAACCTTTTTACGTTCAAGACGAGCAAATCAACGAACTTTTTAACTGAACAAATTGTGTTGATACCTTTCGCCTAAGCTTTCGTCTTCATTTTTTTCCTTCCAATTGTCTTTCAATTGAACTCTAGTCTCTCTCTGAATATGTTTTACGATGGTAATGATGTTACTTGTTCTGATGGGGTAATCTAGTTGTTTGCCACTCATTAGATGAAACGGAAACTCAAGTTTATTAGATAGTGATGTCCTCGGAGTTAACGGGTCCCGGAAGGAGTAAAATATAGAACAAGATAGCATTCAAGTCACAGCTTAAAATACGGAATACTAGAATTATTCCGTCTGTCATTCCGCTGTAAGACAAAAGAGATAAGTCTGAACGATTTTGTCACTAATCGCATGGAAGGCTGCAAAATCCCGCTACTTACCTAGTTATCATTCGGTAATCCAGTTCAAGATTAATCGCACCTCTAAATAGATATGGACTAACTGCTTGAATACAATATTCTCGATGAAATATCATGTAGTTAGGATAAAGAATGTTAAATATATTTATACTAAATCACTTGAAAGCTCTACGAAGTGACCACAACTTATGGAGCCCCATGGCTGAAGCTACGTTGCAATGTTTAAACATCTTCAGATTATTGCTTATGATGAAACCTAAATCCATTTGTTCTGTAACTAATATCGGAGGGGTTTTATTCATCCTGTGGTGAGTGTTATTCTCGCGTCTAATTTACAATAGTACACTTTTAACAAAGTTTGTTTCCCAGCGTCTGTATTTGAACCACTCAGCTAAACGGATTAGATCATTAAAAAAACAAAATTCATCTATGTCTCTGAGTATTACTCTTCAAAGTTTGATGTCATCAACAAACAGCAGTGAGGAAGATTCAAGGCGGTTCGGCAACTCACTGACATATAACAAAATAATAAAAGACTCAAATCTGTAACTTGAGGTTCCTTGCTGATTGATGATCAGTCACACTGGTTTTAACTAATACTGCAAGAGAAATCCTCAATCCCAACTTGCGTTCTTCCTGTTATGTCAAAATGAGAGTTTGTGGGGAGATCCTACATGATACACTTCATCAAAAGCTTTGCTGAGGTACGTGAATATTTTATTGACAGGTGGCCGCTTGTTGTGCTCAGCCACCCACTCCTCCCTTACAATGAAGAGGCTTGTTAAGCAGCGCCGACCGTGTCTAATTCGTGTTGTTCTGTTAATTTGTTGGGCTATCGACCTCCGCATTTTGATGCAGCTGATTTAGAATGACGCACTCTTAGACATTAATACAGTCCGATTCGTGACATAAAATTGACACTAAACAATATTTACAACACTGACACTTTGTAGTAATACACGATTTATCTCTCATCACTCTTTAAAAGACACCTACTACAGCATTCTACAAGTCACTTGGGAGTTGAGCTCTGGAAAGGAACATATTGCGCAACTCTGTCAGAGGTTCTGAAATGATGTCACTCTAGCGACGACAGTGATTGTGAATGTAGGCCCTCGGGACCTGGTGACTGGCCTGGTTTTAGGATCCACCTGATAGTTTTCTCAATAAAGGGCAAAGAAAACATGGTTAGTATACCAGCACAAAGGTCAGATGAACTAAAGATACTGATATACTTCGAATAGACTATGCTGGAATACATTGTTAAATACATTAATTTCTTTGAGTTTGAATATAAGTAATCGACTGAAAGCCCCCACGGTAACCAAAACATGGCAAGACACCTATTTCATAACCAGATATTTCATACATACCACTCTCAAATGCTTCTGAAGTAAGTGACTTCAAGTACGTGGTCTATGATGTATATTATTACTCCCCCCTCCTTTGCGACTACGAACTATTACGGTTCTAACACAGATACAACCTAGGAAGTGTGGCATACAATTCACATCTGACATGCGCCAGGTTTCTGTGCGAGCAACTACATCGGGTTTAATTTCCGTTACTAAGAGATACAATGGAGATAACTTACTCATTAGGTTCCGGATGTTAGTAAAAAATAAATTCAAAGTATCATAGTTATTAACTGCTCCACTTACGAAGATCACTGGAGGACTGGCTACCTGAACTCTAACACCCAAAAGACGTGAAATTTCAGGACCATTACTCCGTTTTGCAAAACTGTTTTTGCTTAATAAGAGCTTCTGGCTTCCGAATATAATCATAGAGCGACCATTGAAACAGGAAATGGTTCACTCACGGACTTTGTGAGCATTTATTCAACGTTACCTTTCATTCGTCTTTTTTGTCCAGAACCATTTTCACCACCCATCTAACTTACGATTCACCATGAACTCACTTACCGAATCTAGTGGCTTTCCTAAAATGGACTCTCTGTACTGTGTAAGGTAACAAGTGTCAAATATCCAATTCAACTAACTATAGGTTATCATTATGACGTTTGGAAGGCTTTAGGTCTTTCGACTCCTTTCGATCTCATGTTATTAGACTATAAGAGGATTGGACGTCCTTGACGTTCGTGGTAACGCCCTTCTAGGGCTGCCTGAATTGTCTCCTTTTAATACGTTACCGAAACTTTTTCTACCCATGTTTTGTTCTTCACGCGTATCTATCCTAAAATATCATTACACCTTCCCTGCGAAGGACATCTTGTGACCACACACTCCTCTATCCTTATTCTTAGCTACAACTTAACTTCGTACGAGTGGTATTTTAATATTTGAAGTCGATTTTGACTTGTACTTTCTGCCTTTCGTCTTAGGCAGGTTTACTGTTGCACCTGTTTTACGTCAACCTCAGGAATCGCTGCTAAGGATTTAGTTAAGGTTAAGTCACCCACAGAAGCATTGATATAAGTAATGACACAGTGGATTCAATCACATTTCTCTCGGACCTTAACATTTTTACAATGTGTTCCCTACCTGTCTTTATAGGTGACATGGCGTCTAACAGCAGGTGGCTTGAGGCTTCACATGTATCTAGACTCTGTGAACACTGATGGGCAATATTGTAGGAAAAAAGTCTTGGTTATTCTTATTTTTAACTTTGTTTGACCTACTTCTCCTTTGTTTCATAAGCACTAACCAGTTCTCTACTCTCGCTAGACGCAGCTCTCAAGAAACGACAGTTTGCTAATTGTTAGGTCGAACCACAAAGAAGCGTAACAAACTTTCAGAACTGTGTTTGAGAACACTATTTCATTTATTCGAACTGTCTGTAATGTAAACATTTTGTTTTTCTATTATTGTTACGCTCCGCTTGCCCTATCCTCCCGTTTAGCATAATTATTGTTATTATATTGTCTCTTGTTATGGACTGCAGTCAATTAGTTGTGCACAAGTTGTTCCTATTCACTATCTCTATTCCCCTCGTTCTGTATTCATGTTAATTTTCTAACTGGGTTGCTGTGTGGTCTGAATTTATGTATATATATATAAATGCTTGAAATATAGACTCGATTCGATTCTGTCTGGCTGACCTATTGGCTCGCATTCTTCTTATTTCGGCTTGGGACTAAGTGGGCACAGGGCAGACGCGCAATAACCAACTAGGCACTAGCGATAGGCACTCGGCCAACCAACCCCCAATTTCTTACGACATAACACCAATCCTTCTAAAAAAAGGTGAAAAGTCTTGCAATATGTCGGATAACTGTATCCATATTCAGTCGTTCTAATAATTACGTTGCTTTCACGCGCGGTGAATAAAACAGAACATTACACGTCTTTACACGTTTCACAGTTCATTGTTTTCGTTAGCAAACTATACTAAGTGTATTCAAACTGAAGCAAATATCATTTATTTTGAGTTTTTGCCTTTACTCTTGTTTCAGCTTTTGTGTCTTTTAAGCATGAACAAAAAATGTGTTGAGATTATCTTGAGTAGTGTCGGGGATATATAATATCATAATTTAAAGCAATATAACTCCTAGCAGCCTTATGTAATGTCTCTCTCATTTACCACTAAGTTTGAAGTGACTTCCTACGCTACTGTTAACGTAATATTTGTATGTAAACCAGGATAGATAATACAATCAGATAAAATGAAAAATAATTATTAGAATCAACGGGGACGTTTCTTATTTTCTAATGGACTCATAAATGTAAACTTTTAATCAGTGTCACCTAATCCTGTCCAATTATTCTATTATAATTTGTCAACTGGCATAATACTTTTGTTCCCATTACACGAAACATTGAATCTTTTGTGTCATAGTTGTAAATATTGTATTGACAAATAAGCTTCCTTCACGTGATTACTTTGAAGCCTTTCCGAAGGCAATAATTCTTGCCAATCGCCTCTGTTTATAAAGCATGCTGGTTCTGAATCTAATGTCTATTAATATCATTATTACTGTTATTGCTAATATTGGAACGGAACAGTCAAAATGCTTAGAGTCTGTAATTTTTATACTTTGCAAGTCAGGCTCTGAAAAAGAAGAGTGCTCACCAATGCTCCACGGCATTTATATCAGTTAAAATTAAAATACTACGATGGGTCTAAGAAATCTCGCGGTGTATTGACCGAATTTTTATTGGTACGTTCCAAACAGCCTAGTATAAATACTGGAGACTGTTCTTATCTGCATCCCTATACTTGAAGGAAGTGTTTGATTTCGCGAACTGATAGGTATTATGACTATTTGACGTTTGACGGTATTCCAAAATGATACATCTGCCATGTGAAGGATCCATCTGTCATGTGAGTGCTTATAACTATAGATAATAAGGATTAATAACCTTCAGTATTGTTTGTTAGAACTACCTAGCTTCTTTATTTGTATTTAATTTCGTCGTAGGCGTCTCTTAGAGGTTTTCCTAAATTTCCGTCTTATTTCGCCTTACTAGTTTCCTTGTTAGCTGCAGTATGCTCTATCATGTTTGTCACTAAATTTTGTTTGTCTTTCTAATTATCTTTAGTCTAAATAACTTCCCAGTGATCCTTCAAAATGACAACAATGGCTGAATTTATACAACAATCTGAGATAAATGACGGGATACGTTTTTCCTGGAATGCTTGGCCTGTATCTCGATTAGAATCTGCCCAATGTGTTGTACCTATTGGATGTTTGTATACTCTGTTCAAAGAACGTTATGACTTCCCACCCATTAATTATGATCCAGTGTTCTGTACTCGATGTCGTGGTATTCTTAATCCATATTGTCCGGTACGAATTGTTTTGTTATATTGTTTTACTGGGTATCATTCATTTGTGATTAGCAATATTTGGTTATGAGTTCTAACACTCCTGCACTTATATCGGTTTAAGTGGTAAAGAAATATTTAACCTACTAACAGTATAAATGTCTGGTAGCATAGTTTATGGATATTTGTACCTGATTACCAAATCACAGCTACGCAAATTGTCATCACTATGTTACTACTGTTGTATGTGATTTATGGTTTGATTCATATATTATGAAGTATTTTCTAAATGGGATGGTGCTTTTCAGAGCTTAGTATTCAGAGGCTAATGTAAATAATAATTTCTTGGATGATGATTGCTTTATGAATTAGTGTTACTGAAGGCATTCGAGTAAAATCTCCGTATATGTTTTTTTTTTGTTATACTTCGACTGTGCTCCTATGATCTTAAAATCATCGATTTCACGAATTTGCCCAAGAATTATGCTATCTAGTTGTATGTTTATCCGGTTACCTGCATTTATATCCATAAAAAATTTAGCTCGCTTAATGTTATTTTAAGGGTCAAATCGTACAAATCTGACTGTGCATCATGTCAACTATGTAAAGGTCTGTTTACTCGATTATGCTATACATTTTGTGTGGAAGTTAGTAATACTACTGAGTTAGACGAAGTCAAACTAAGTAGAGCTGGATTAATGCCTATACCCAAATGTTGAGATCTGATTTCTATAACTAGCTGACCACCACACTCATATATTTATATTTTACTTCTTTATCATTTGGAAACCAAGTACTATATTCTTACAGATACAATTAAGGTAAGTTATTTTGTACTCTGATTGCCTTTCTTCATCCAGTTTATTTCATTTGTTTTTAGTTCGATCTTAGAACTCGCACATGGGCATGTTGTTTGTGTAATACACGTAATAATTTTCCACCTCAATATGCTGGAATGACTGAACAGAAATTACCTGCTGAATTAATGGCTCAATTTACTACACTTGAGTATACTATTCCGGTAAGTTCGTAACCTTAGCGACATTGCTAAGAATAGTTATTGAGTTGATTCAGAGTTATTTGTTATTGTTCATATTGCACAAAATCTGCATTCGCTTATTGTAAATGATTCTTTCTTATTCAGTTCATCCTAATTTAGTAAAAAAGGCATTTTAAACTTGATATTATTGTACATTTTTACTATGTTGAACTTACGTATTACTTACACGATGTTCGGCTCCGAATTTAAGCAGTCAATCGGTGGAAACGACTACCGAACACTGAAAATCGTCTGATATTCTAAATTACATGTTTCATATTATATGATAATATTATTGCTATCAATACCTTGTTCACCTAAGCTGCTGCAATAATAATATTTCAACTGAATTGAATGCGACGCATAATAGCATAACAGTGATCTCAAGCGCTACTTGTGGTATAAGGGTGGTCAACACTTTTCGGTTGTCCATATGGTGAAGAGATTCTTTGTTTTGAGATGTCTTTAAAGGAAACTGAATTTGATGAAGTTTTGGTGACTTGGGAGCGTGATCTCCGTGCCTAAGGGATAGCTGATTGAGGAAAGTCAAAAACAACATTTTTGTGAGTAGTTTCAGGTTTTTAGCTCCGTACCTGTAAAGAATTTATGATTAGAGACGGAAATTCGTAAAGCACATTGAGCTTGATATATTTAAGGCCGAACATCTTTAACGCCATCCTTCCATTACTAAACGGTAGCATCCCTGAAATTCTGGTTATCTAAGGAAATCACCTTGCTGCTCCTATACCTTAGTACAATTGATAGTATTACGTTGCTATTGAACCGTAGTTTTGCTACTTTTAGTCTTCTCCTCTTCAGCATAACTGGCTGACATAGTAGGACCTGAAGGAACAATTGCTTCAGCCAGTGTGAGCCGATTGGTTCATTACATTAGATAAACCTTATCACTACATCTAGGCAGCAGCCATGGCTGTGGTAATAGCACAGCACGTGATCATACTACTCGAAGTTAGTGGTTAAACTACTTGACACTGTTTGACTAGCATTTACGTCATACACTAGTAGGGCATTATCATCCGCATGCTCAACACTTTGATTGATCTTTCGGTAATTAATTCACATCACTAGTGTTTAGTGATCTAAGTTTTCAACTCTCGTTTTGGTTGGATGAAAAGCTACCTGGGTAAAAGCTATGTCCAACAACCGTCTGCCTCGATTCGTGATGTTGGCTGATAAAGGAGCAGAATGGAAGAGAGTTAGAGGCAGCCAAACTAAAATGTGGCATCAGTCCATGAAGTCACTGACTGCTGGTTTGAGTCGTTTTAATAGCCGCAGACTGCCTGGAAGGGGTCCTCGCGAATAACGTAATCAGTGGTTGAAAACGTTGGGTGACATAGCCCAGAATCGGTCACAATGACGCAGATGTATCCACTCATTGTCCTTCCTTAAATCATGAGTTTTAAATTATTTTATAACTTTCTTTCCACGCTCCCTGAACCATATTCTATATGTTTACACATTATTATTATTATTATTATTATTATTATTATTATTATTATTATTACTTATCTGATGTTAATCTTGCAGTACCATTGAGGTATGGGGACTTGAACCGATGCACATGTGCCAGGTCTTGTGTTGATCATACATACATACATACAAAAGCTACAGAGAAAAATATTTTCACCACAATGAAAATATGAGATGATAATTAAAAGCCTCAAATTATTCGTCGAAATTATTTTTAGAGGCAAAGAAAGTGTTGAAAATACTTTGACTAACCAACAATTTTGGATTCGTCCGGGAGATTTATGAGAAAAAAACGTATTATTTTGTCATTATCTAGATTGGAAAACTTTCCATTTTATAAATTTCAGCATGTTATCTGGATTTGGAAATCTCAAAATAACATATGATGGTTTTCTGCGCTGACTAACTAAAGCAACCTCCACATTTCTCGTTGTTTGTTTTTTGCCCGAAGTTCGAAAGTAGACAATTTCTGAAGACCACATGCCAGTATCTAAGTGTTCAAATGCGAGGCGCATCGATGGAGTTCAGAAAAATAACTAACCAGATCGAAGAAAGGAGGGTGATTGATCTAGATAGACATAGAAGGCAGAGAATGAATGCATCTATGTTGATTATCTAAACACTTGACACATAAATAACGTCTTAATTATTCTGTACTTTTAAAAAAAGAAAGTCAATGTGACATTGTGAAATTGACAACTTTTTTCTCTAATTTATAGTAAACACTTTATTTCTTCAATCCAAATGTGTAGAAACTTTAAATTTCTGATATTTTGTGGCTTTAATGTTAGTCGCTTCTTAAGACAATTAATAACTGAATCTAATTAGCATGAATTTAAGTAGTGGAACAGAGAAACAAATAAAATCAAACAGTGATTGTAAAACCAACCATATAGACAGGTCTGATCTTATAAACTCATGTTAATTTGATTCAGTTATTTATTCTCTGAAAAAGTAAATTAAATTGAAGCCACAAAACGTCAGAAATTTGAAGTTTCTTCACATTGGGATTGCTTAAGTCGATTATTTATTATAAATTAGAGAAAAATCTAATCAATCATCCAAACCAATGCTCAGTTTACTTCAAAGCATCAAGTCAAACGTTAGTTCCTAATTATTAAATAATCCCGTATAATTTATTATTTGTAATGACATCCATCTGTTTATCCATTTTTTTTTAGAAAGTTCAACCTGTTCCTCCAATTTTCATCTTTGTTATCGATACATGTATTGAAGAACCTGATTTCACTCAACTCAAAGTAGGTTAAAAGTATTTTCCTGAATTTGTTTTGTCCCACCTTCTCTGTATCTTCACTTAACGTTAACAGTTTAAATGAGATGAACTTAAGTACAACGTGATGAGATTCCCAAGGTAGTAATATCAAGTAGTAATAGAGATAAAAAGATTTGACATAGTGAATGTGATTTGAGAAGTAGATTTACTGCACAAAAAGTATGAAGTGATATTGAATCTTAAGATCCCAGAGTAGACAAATGATTGATAGAACTGCTACATTATGATCGATTGTTGAGCAATTTTACGTAGTGTCCATAACCATTTACTAAGGATGATTACCATTACCATTATTATAAAAACTCAATTTACTGACATTTCTACTTTTAAAATTCGTCTAAATGATGATAGTATGTGAAAAGTATGTCATGAACTTGTAACTTTAAAGAATATATCAAGATATTCACTTTACGACTTCCTATAATAACAGAGGTTGCTAAAATTTACACCTGTATATCAGCACATTAGGCAGCTTATGGCGATGTTGAATAACTTAATGTTAAGTCCGTTAGTGTGTGAATACCAACATTCGGATGCATGTACATCCATCTAAAAATATGCAAAATTTATCCAGCATTCCACTATTAGAAGCTGTCAGAAAATTTAAGATGGAAAGTAATCATAATTTTTTATTAAGCGTTACCGTCAAGCTTCATGACCTGTAGAATTGGTTTGATTTAATCATTCATATTCATATTTAATAAATGTTTATGCTTCGATTGTTTATTTGAACTTCCACTCCTTCATTTCTTCCTAGGAATCTATTCAATTATCATTGAGTTTCTTGCCATCATATGCCTTTGTTGGTTTAATTACTTTTGGAAAAATGGTACATATTCATGAATTGGAAGCAGGACCTATATCTAGATCATGGGTATTTAAAGGGACAAAGGATTATACAGGAAATCAAATTCAAGTAAGTAAAACAGTCTAATTATTCCTTTCTTCTTGATGGTATTTGGTTAATTTGGGAAGCATCCTTTTTATATCGTTTTTTGATAATTTTATGACTAATTTAATTCGAACCTGTGCCAAGTCCTTAGTGTTGAAAGAATGCTATAAACCAAGTTACATTTTTCATACTTCTGCTCTGAATATCAGTTAGCTCAATCAGACTAGATTCTAAAATAATATACTAGAGTGTTTTCGTATTTTTGAAAATATCTGTTACAGATTAATCTTTCATTAGGTAGCCCATTTATTGATTTGAAATATGCAGACGGTTCTATTCGGTAAAGACGCTGACAGTATTAAAGTCTCTTGGGCGCATTGAGTAGCAGCGGAAGCATATTAATGACGCATTTGGCTCTCTTAACTACAAAATGTTACTTCGCGACTAGTTTTCATCATTTTGTAGATTAGTCATAGAGAGTGAAGTAGTTTAATGCGTTGACTACTTCACTTATCTCAAAAGTCTCATCAAACAAGGTGAGTTGGAGTCTGACGAACTCTCAGCTCGGATCCGGAAAGCTCGCCTGGTTTTCGCCAACTCACGTCACTTGTGACATAGGTGATATATCCGTCTGGCAACATATGGACAATTATACTTTACAGCAGTCTACTTTTTTAACCGCCGGATGCGAAACATGGACAGTGAAATAGATATGTATAGGCTCCACGTATTCGATCATAGAAGTCTTCGAAGTACCGCCCGCATATCATAAAGTGACCGAATAAGCAATATAGATGTTAAGGAACGATAACAAATTAGTCGATGAGGTCAGTCAGTTACAACGTAGAACTTGGTACATGCGTACGTCAGTCCAAGTTCCCATGCCTCAATTAGCAGATAGAGATTAAATTGTCGGACCAAATCCCAGAGTAGAGGAGGTAATAAAAAAGTAAGTACTAATGGAAAGGTATAGAGATAGGAGATAAAATTTGGGAAAATATGATTCAGTAAAGAGAAAATTATGATAAGCTCAAAAAACTTAGAATTTGAAGGAAGACAAAGAGTGAATGCACCTGCACTATTGCGACCGATTTCGGGCCATTTCACCTAAAGTCTCTAACCATTTGTTACGATCATTACGCGGGCCCCAGCCATGCAGTCTGGATCTATTAACACGGATCAGCCTAATTGTCAATTACTTCATGGATTGTTACCATGTTTTCGTTTGGCCGCCCTTCGCTTTTTTCGAGCCTACTCCTACATCAGACAACATTGCTCGTCGAGGTAGACGGTGATCAGGCATACGTCCTAACCACCTCAGCTGGTGAAGATTTACTACTTCATCAATAGACCTACTGTATTTACCTAGTACTCTATTCCTAACCCATGTATCGCTTACTCGGTGGTCCCATCAATGACGAGCACTGCTTCAAAGACATCTATGATCAAATACTAGGGGATCCTACGAATATCCTCTATCCTTAAAGGCCATGTTTCACATCCACAAAGTAAAACAGATCTGACTGCTGCTCAGTAAACACGTCCTTTCGTCAGTAAACGGATGTCTCGCCTACACCACATGTGACGCGAATTGGCAAAAGCCGATCGGGCCTTATGTATACGAGCCGAGATTTCATTAGACACCAGATCGTCAGGATTGATGAGGCTCCCAAGATAAATGAAGCCGTTAACACATGCAATTGCTTCGCTCTCTATTAATAACTTCGGTGCCGAATTAAGCCAGTCCTGAAGCAGCGTTCTGCATTTGGGTGGGGAAAATCGCATCCCGAACGTGCTTACATTCATGTTTAAGGTAGTCGAAAGATTCTGCATTTTATCAGTATCTACACTCAAGTGTACTATGTCATCTGCATATTCTAACTCGACATGTGGTGTTCGAGTAGAGAGCTTGTATAAGGTTATTGTACTTCTTCGGTACGCTTTTCAATGACAGACATTGCCACATAACCTTACGATCAATAGAGTCAAACGCCACCTAAAGGCTAAGGAATACAGCTATTGTTGGGCGTCTGACAGCGCACTAATCTTCCAGAACCTGCCAAAGTGCGAATATTTGGTCTATACAACCTCGTCCAAGTCTGAAACCATCTTGGTTTTCTCGAGTTCGCTCTTCACAAGCTTTAGTTAGACGTCGAAGTATTATTGAAGCCAATATTTTTAACAGTATATTTATTGAGCTGATTCCTCGGTAATTGTCACACGAGGACTTCTGTCCTCTCTTATAAATTGGGACGATTAGTGTTTGAAACCAGTCAGATGGGATTACGTCCAGTTTCCAGATTCTAGCCAAGACCTCAGTTTGTATTACTGCTAAAACTGGGCCTCTATCTTTAAATATCTCAGGGATTAATCCATCAGGTCCTGCTGCTTTCCCTCGCTTTAAGTTCCTATAGCCTTCTCAACCTCACTAAAACTTAGGGGACTATTATTAATTTGCCATTCAGATTGTTTGGGGATGGTGGGCAACAAGAATGACGCCGAGAGCCAGTTGAACTGTTACCTAAAGTGTTCTGCCTGTCGGTCTGGTCTTGTGGATTGACAGTGAATAGTGGATCCATCTTTTTCTAAGATTGTTTCACTTACAGTGGAGTTCCTGATTCCCATTTCCTTGATAAGTCTAAACAGTTGCCTACTGTTACCTATTGCCGCTGCCTTTTCCATCTCTTCAGCTTTCACCACCCACCACTGCTCACAATCATTACGTAAGCTTATAACCAGCTTGTGTTTAAGTTGCCTACGTTCCTCATCATATTCAGAACCAGACGGGATGTGTTGTCGAGCATCTACCAGTTCAATAGATTCAGTTGAAATCCACCTTTTGGTTTAGTTTACTAGTAGACATTACTGCTGTTTCAACAGGTTTTTGGATATCATTCCAAGCTAACTTGAGATGGGTACAGTTTACGCAGTTGAATAATTGGTTTTCTAGTTGTTCTTGAAATGTATTCTTGACTTTCATCGTTAAGTTAAACTCTGAAGGGAATCCTTGTCGTGGATCTTTTACGTCCAGTGAGACGCAGACTAATACGCGCTCTTACTAAGGCATGATCTGAGTCTAAACATGTACTTCGAAATGAGCGGCAGTCTTCTATCGAGCCTTTCCAACGGTGGCTGATAGCAATGTGGTCTATTCGAGTCCAGCGTTGAGTTGATTGTGGAGGTCGCCATGTCAACTGATGTCTTTGCTTATGCCTAAAGTTAGTGTTTGCTAGAAATAGACAGTAATCTGAACATAGTTGTAGTAAACGGTCGCCATTGTATGTTCGTTGAGCCTCAACACCATATGATCCTCCTAGGTGCCTTTCAGTTTTGTTTAGTCTACCTACTTGGGCATTAAAATCACCAGCCACTATCAGTACCTTAGTGCGCTTATCTTTTCGAAGGAGGTCGGAAAGCTTTGTGTAAGATTAATCTTTTACTTCATCTGAGCTGCAATCAGTGGGAGCATAGGCAGAGACAACAAGGAGACAACGGCGTGTGTCCCTATCTTTTCGAGTCCTTACCGTTCCATTTAGACGGACTGTGCATAAGCAACTGTCTATTGGAATCTAGTCGAGGAGAGCCTGTTCAGCTTTTGAAGTGAGTGCTATACCTACACCAGCAAGGCCTCGAGCGGTAGCGGTGGGGTCTCCGGAAACACGAAAGGTGAACCGGGCTCGTTTCTTATTTTCATAATGTGAGGTCAAGAAAATGACTACTTTGATCATGTATGCACGTTTCAGAGCTTCGATATATATCTTAGTGAGAGGTTTCAGGAGACCAGGAATAACGTTTCGTGAACTCAAATAATTAGCATTAAAGGCGCGAGGTGATAAAATTATGTTAGAAGGATTAGGCATGGGGATGAGAGAGTTATTAGGAGTTGATGGTGGGATTTGACCTTAAACTAGATGATCTCGTGTTCTGTTAGAGGTATGAGGGCGATTGTTACTTCCTGGATGCCCACACCATGGAAGGATATTACTTCTTAAGGTACCTGGAAAAGAAACTGGGTTAGTATTGGTCATAGTGACCTGAGAGTGCGATTGCAGAGCCCAAGGGACAGCTGCTTGAGACCGATCACGCACGACTTTGTTATGAATCAGTCGTTGAAGTCACTAACTTCTGGTCTGAGCCACATTGGTAGATGTCGACTACCTGGTTGGGGTCCGCGTGACTGCCGTACCCAGTGGTTGGAGACTCTTGGTGACATGGCTCAGAATCGATCACAATGGCGTAGGTGTATACATTCTTTGTCTTCACGTACACCTTGAGACTAAAATTACTCTACCTTTCTTCCTACAAACTAATTTTTTTTCTCTCTCTCTCTCTCTACATATTATATCCTTATATGCAATCTTCCTTTTATATATTACTACCATTAAAGTAACTGATTCTATGAATTCGGTGATCATCTTGCTATGCTGTTGAGGTGTGGCAACTTGGACCGATGCACTTATGTGCCTGGTCCTACGTTGTATCTGTCTGTCTGTCTGACTTTGTTATGAGTAGTTTTTGAAGAGATAGCTCTGTTCTTTAGAAGGCCTTACTGCCGGAGACGGAAGTTCGTGGATTAAGGTGAGGTGTGACATTTTTAGCGTCGATCTTTTCTAACCCCATTCTTCCGGTAAGAAGGCAGCATCGCTGCAGATGCTGGTTATCCGAGGGAAACACCTTACTGCTATCACACCTCGTTGCAGTCAGCAGTACAACTTCGCCCTCATATTTTAGGTTGCTGCCTTTAGTCTTATCACTCTTTAACAGACCTACTTGGCATAGTAGGACCTAGAGGAACATGCATCTCAGCCAATATAGTTCAGTTGGATCATCACGATAAGCAAGCCCGTCCACCACGTCAAGGTAGCAGCTACGGTCGGGTTGTGAACCTACATCGACTAAGGTCTCTGCATTCGTCGTTCCCAACTACTGCCTACTTCCTTGTACGATTTGGCTAGCGTGGAAGTAGAGTGGCACGGAGCTACTGGCAGCCAAACCATAATATGGTATCGGTTTAGGAAATTTTTGACTATTAGTCTTAACCATATTGGTAGATTCAGACTACCTGATTTTTGCTTCGTGTAAATAGTCGTGATTAATGTCTGGAGATATTGAGTGACACTTCTCCCAATCGGTCACTGTGACTCAAGTGTACTGACTCTTTGTCTTGTAGATCTCAGTTTTCCTTATTCTTTCTTACACACCGTCGCTTCATTCCTTTCTGTTGAAATTATACTATTGTGCTAGTCTTGTAAATTTGATCTAGTATTACTAATATGGTATAGTAACCAGGATCTATGCGCATTTGTTCTGTGTTTTATGTTTTGTTTGACTGAATGACTGTCATCATTACAAATGATGACAAACTACACTTCACTTTCTTGATGGGACCAGAGTTATTATATTCCAGTTACCAACGAAATCGAAATACGCTTAGATGAAAAATGACATCATAGCGAGGTTCATTTTTACTCAGATTGAAATAAAATTAGTCAGTAATATATCCATTGTTAGATTTTGTTGGTTGATTCTAGTTTTATAAGCCATTTGTTGTGTAGTTTCAAGAACTCAGAATGACATTTGAATTAATATTGAATTTCAATATATTTTTGCCATAGTATACACAGATATCAATACTTCTTAATGATGTACTGCAACAAAGTGTTCGAATTGTTTTATTTTCTCAGCTGTCTAATTGCTCTTTTATTATGTTGTTAGTGTCTTTATAATAAGTTCAATGGATATCTAATGAATAATATAAAGATGGAACGGGTCAGTTATTAGTGAACAATAGTCAAACTTTCAGTGTGTGAGTAACTCAAGCAAACTGGTAGAAATGAACAATCGACTTGTTGTTTCATCGTAAATCGTAGTAGTTTCACGAAAGCTCTATTTCCGTAATACGTTTCTGTTGCTAAGTGAAGAAGTAATTACGTATAAGTGATACTGTAAATTTGAATGCTGAAATTATTTTAAAAGTGTTGGGATTCGACCGTCTGTCTTTAAAATTATAATATATCTATATTTGACAATCTGTTGGGAAGTTTCATGTATATATTTGTATCATTTATATTTCTGTGAAATATTTCTTGTATAGCTTATGTTAAGTGTTGGTCGTAGTTCAGTTATAACTTCTGGTCAACCCGCCGTATTCAATTCAAATCCTCCTCCAGGTTCCAAAGGTGTTTATGGATCTGAACAACAACAACAGCCTCAACAACAAATGGCTCAGTTACCATACAACAGGTAGGTTAATGTTCCTACATCATTTATATTAGTCAATTAGTCATGGACAATTTAGAACCTCAGTCCAAGTCATCAAACTACACTAGCACAGCAAGATAAATGCAAAAGTAGTAATAATATTAGTTGTAATTAAAAAGATTAGACATTTAAGAAGAATGAAGTGATCTGTAGAAAGATAGGTGTAAAGTAATTTCAAAGCTCATAATTTTAAGGAAGACGAAGAGTTAATCCAACTAGTGTGTTGCAGCGAATCCTGACTCTTATCATGCAGTTTCTCCAACAATCGGTTACAACAAATCGCGCTGACCACAACCAACTAGTCAACATCTTCTTACGTGATTCAGACTGAAAGTCAACGGTTTCGTCAACCGATGTTATTTATAATAACCTACAAGTAACTTTACTACTCGTCAAATGCTAATATTTTTTGAAATCTGTTTGAAAATTTCATCAGTTGAAAATGTTTTATAATGGAATTTGTATTGTACTAATTTTTCATTTAGAACTTTTTATATATCTACGTTATATAGTTTTATTTCAACTACACACAGTTATCATGCGCCAACTGGAATGTTAAATTATACTAGTACATAAGTTGTAAGAAAACATTACTTCTTTTTTAAGATTCTTGCTATTTTGTTACTTAAATGAATGCTAATCGGTACAAATCATTAATTAGTCAATCAATTAAATATTCCTTCATTACAGACTAATTACTTCCAATTTTCGGTAGCTTACATCGATGATGTTAGTATTCTCAATCAACTTCAATTACTAAGCAACTTTCTATTCATTGACACCTACCAGTGAAGACCAAATTGAAATTAGAGATTAAATATGCTTTTATCTGTACACAAAGTATAGGCTTGAATCCGTGGTTTGTATAGGCCTTCGTAGTACACAATTTTTTCAGATTTGTACTCCTTTTGAATCAGTTTGTATGACTTTATCAGTAATTTTGATGGATGATTCTGTTGATACAATGTAACCAGAAGCTACGCGGCATTCACACGTTGATAGACTCATTTAATCCTTTCGAAAACCAGGCAGGATGATGTTCGGAGATGAGTTTTGAAAGTGGTCGCTTTATGTATCTGATGCAACCTGCTTCACAACTGCAAGATTTATTTCCTCACTGATGTGGTCCACAGCGACAGCCTATCTTTGGCATATCCACGAATCAAATTGCAACTTGGAAGGACGTCACAAGGTTGACTGGAATTGAATTTTCTCAGTAGAGCTCACTAAGTCCGTTTTTACTAGCTAGGCAATCGTATCTCATTTGAATCCAATATTCATGAAGATTTTTTAGAACTGTAGTTACTCTTTCATGAAACAGTTTGGGTTTTACATTTATAGCAATAACACTTTTATAGAAACTCCTTCTGACAGGTACTTACTGTGGTTTATCTAACTCCTCATTTGGGTCGTCAGTGTAGATACTGTCTAGCCCTTGAAGATAGAGTCATTAAGATATATACTAATATGACACATATTTGCTTGTGATTTTAACTGAGTGCTCGAATCGAGGTATTTAACTGGAATATCGATTCTCCACTCTAGCGTATAAAAACCGAGAGTTCCAAACTCTGATCCACTTGCTAGTAAAATTATTTGAAGTTGACATAATTAATTATTCCACTTGGTTATTGGGATCTCTACGTACAGAAATTTACGATTCTGTGATCAAATAGTTGTAAGTCAAGTGCTCAGATCAGAAAGTTACAACTCGTGATTATAATCTACTTTTACTTATTTGTATAGAAATTTATACTGTTCCCTTCTTGTTTGTGTAGATTTATTCAACCAATGGAAAGATGTGATGCTGTAATAACTGATTTACTCACTGAATTGCAACCAGATCCTTGGCCTGTACCACAAGGGAAACGTCCTTTACGTTCAGTTGGTACAGCATTGAGTATTGCAATTGGTTTACTAGAAGCTGCTTATCCGAATACAGGAGCTAGAGTGATGTTATTTCTCGGTGGTCCATGTACTCAGGGTCCTGGTATGGTAGTCGATGATGATTTGAAAAATATTATACGCTCACATCATGATATGGAAAAAGATAATTGTAAATATATGAGGAGAGCAATGAAGGTATGTTTCCCTACTTCTTTTCACGTCTGTTTACTATTTTTTGTAGCTTCAACATACACTTATGCATTCATAATTCTAAGTGTGGTAATAGCTATTATGCACTTTGAACATATGTTAGTAATTTTTCATAGTCTGTCGTAACTGCTTCACCGTACTACAGTTTAAACTTTCTTAATCACTGATAGTTGACGGTTGTGAGTTCATGGCTGAAGTATTTGACTTCCAACCAATAAATTTAAGGTTAGAATGTCACTTTACATATATTACAATCTGTGCGGTCGCATTTTTCACCAGGTCTCACCTAAACCTGTACTGGGTAAATGAGTTATAATCGTTATTATTTTTTTTCATCGAAAGGATGGATAGTCAGTGAAATTGGTAAGATTATGTGTTTTTGTTTGAATGAAGTTCGATAAATTGATAGAGTCAAAAAATTGAAAGTAGTTTACGTTGATCAATAAGAAGGAAATAATGTTAGAACTGAGTATCTTAAAATATTTAAAGAAATGCCTCTTCGCTCTCGGGACAGCAGATTCATAAACCGATATGACAATACTACCTACACGTATCTTGTACTTTCGTGGCCCATGTTTCGTATCTATGGTATCTATATAGTAATGTAGAGCGGACAGTACACTCCTCTCTTTGTTATTAATATGGGCCTCTCTTCTGAGCCTCAGATGGTGCGACTAGGTATAGAAAACATTATGCAGTGAATGCAGCTCCGTGAAATTGTGACTGATTTTGAGTGATGTCATCCAATTTACTCAAACAACGTCAATTTATATAACCAGTTAACTGTTTTTACCTTTTGTCATTCAAGTAAAGAAGGTTAGCATGCTTTCTATCTCTAAAAACCTCTTTTACATTGTTTGGTCTAGCACTATGAAGGATTAGCTAATCGTGCTGCACAAAATCTTCATGTAGTAGATATATTCAGCTGTTCATTAGATCAAACTGGCTTACATGAATTACGTTATTTAACTAATTACACTGGTGGTCACATGATTATGGGTGACAGTTTTGCATCTAGTTTATTTCAACAGACCTATCGTCGTGTATTCACTAAAGATGCTTCTGGTTCGTTTTTAATGGGACTAGCTGGTCAAATGGAAGTGAAGGTAAATTTCATCAGATTTACGTATTTTGTTATGTCATTTATGTCTTATAAAGTGTTTTTGACGCAACTTTCTCACCACAACATATTTGAATTGTGTTCATTGACCCAGTCTAAAAAGTATTGAAGACACTATCATACATAAAAGCATAGATCTTGGAATGATCATTTCAGTGCTTTGTTGAATGGTTGCTTATATCACATAATATAAAGTGTGTTGGCACCGATTGAAGCTGCCAATTTAATGTGGTGGTCGGGATTCTTTATCATGATAAACCAATTTGACCAAAGTGACTGGAATTATCTTTTCTTTAGGTCCTATCGTAGCGGATAAGTTAGTTTAAAGCGGTAGAAGGTAAAGGGCAATTATCACTTCCTAATCTTCAGCACCGTAGAGGGGTCCTTCTCGAGATATCTGAAGAAGAAATCTGGTTAGGAGTGACCTGAGGGTGTGACTGCAGACCCTATGGTACACGTCGTGGAGGCTGACTAGACAGTACCTTTCCATGTGTTAAAAGACTTAATACAGGAGATGTAAATCCTTGGAGTAGAGTGAAGTATGTTATTTTTATTGCCGACCTTTTCTAGCACATCCTCGTTACTTCATGAGGAAACACCATCGTTCCAAGTAGAATATTTTTAAGGAAAACACCTTACTACTATGACACCACAGTACAACTTGGAGTACAACTCCCTCAGACGTAAGATTTTCCGCCTGGCACGGTAAGACTTAATGAAAACGAGTATTCTAACGGAATTAACGTGATTGTACCATCACGATAGTAAAGTTCGACCATCACTTCAAAGCAGTAATAGCGGCCAGGCCTTACTTAACTTACGATTCCTAATGGAGTTGGGTGTATCAGAAAGCATCTTTTAATTATCGCACCAATACATAACAACAAACCGTTATATTTCTAACCGTTAGTTCAAATTGTGTGCTGGGTTTTAGCTACTTAAATCATTCACAATAGTTATGAGAAGTTGTTGATTGATGTTCTTATTAATAATTTTTTCTGGAGCATGGTAACTCACATCAATTCAGTCCATCATGCAAAGTTCGATGCGAATGCTTTAACCATTAACTCTGATTCTTATTTCAGGCATAATCGGCTATTGACTTTTTATCACTAATTCTAGTACTAAGCAAAATTTTATCCACTGTTCGTAGTAAATCTGTCTTTTTAACTTTCTTCTTTTCGAATTCATCCAACTGTGTGTTTAGACATCAAAAGAACTAAAGGTATCCGGTTGTATCGGTCCATGTTTCTCTGCTAATGTTAAAATGCCTAATACTGGTGAACAAGAAGTTGGAATTGGTCGTACTTCTGTTTGGCGTTTAAATGGTTTCACTCCATCGACAACATTAGCCATTTATTTTGAAGTAGCTAATTCAAGTGGAGTACAAATACCTCCTGGTAGTAATGGTCGAGGTTATGTGCAATTTGTTACCCAATATCAGCGTGCTAATGGTCAACGAAAATTACGTGTTACCACTATATGTCGTAATTGGATTGATTCAACAACACAATTACCGCATATGATATGTGGATTTGATCAAGAAGCGGCTACTGTACTGATTGCACGAATGGCTATGTTCAAAGCTGAAACAACAGATAGCGTCGATGTACTACGGTAAATAGTTTTTATGTAACATTAGTGATATTAATTTTATTCACCTAACCAATGTTCTTTGATAAATGGTGCTTAAATAACTTTCCTTTCTTTCAACAATAATTTTACAAATGATTCATGAAAATCTTTCAAGTTAAAAATTTTTTGTAATTTTGTCCAATGAAAATTACACGTATACTTTTGAAATCTTTATGAATTATGTCAAAACTTTGATAGTCGGTCATGAAAAGCGTATAACTTAACATATATATGTGTTAGTAGGATGAATTTGTATATTCCCATTGATTTGTTATAGACTGAAGCTGGTCAGTCACTGTTGTTATATGTGCATCCTGAGCGGATTGCCTCGATATAGCGAATATTCACAAGTATTATTTAAGTTGGATTTTGACTGGCAAGTGGAATCCAGGACGCGCGTTTCGTCCTATTTGGGACTCATTGGCTGGATGTACCCACTGTGAACATCAACATTGGGATGCACGTACATCCAGCCGATGAATCCCAAATAGGACGAAACGCGCGTCCTGGATTCCACTTACCAGTCGCAATACAAATTAAATAATATATATGTGTTAGTTCAAGTCCTGATACCGCATTGGCACGATGAGATCAAATTAACAAAATTAATACCAGAATATAGTTCAACAAGAAATAATCAAAAGGGATATATGAGAGAATAATGGAATTCCAGATCTAGAGGATAAAATGCGGATACTGTTTCTCCACGGTAACGGCTTCTGAACCATAACGTTGCCAAATGTCTTCAACCACTGTTTGCAGTTATCGCACCTACTAAAACTATATCGTTTGCACCCATTAGCATGTTTGGGTTCAGTAGTCAAAGAGTTCATAAATTAACTCTGTTTTGGTTTATCTGCTCTTTCTTGTCTTCTATCCTATTCCGACAACAGCCAACACTTTGGTTGGGCATACGCGATAGATATATCGATGAAGACTGACAACTTCATGTAAAAGAATTTCGTGAAAAATAATAAAGTTTCTACGCCGTTGATCATACTAAGACAGTTAAGTAATTTGATGAATGCTTTGGCAAAAGACAATTTCTCTCAAAACTCTTTACATGTTTAAAATGAATTCCTTGCCATCAGACTGAAATTTTACTTAGGAAATAATGTAAATCATTTCCCAGTTTGTTAATGGATGATGCATCCTTTATGTTCACTGACCACCTTACTCTCAAATGTATGTTAGTCTCATTAAGTGGTATACATTTTGACGAGATCTGTACGACTGTGGTTAGCTTAATTTTCGATAAGCCATATCAATATTTTTTTATTGATCATACTGTCGATTACTTTCTAGACAAAAGTTTACCGGACAGTAATTCACTTTCTCACTGTACAATTGTCGAGAACAGTGGTTGAGGGTAATGAATGTGACATATATATAGTGTTTACAAGCATATTTCATTATTCTCTTACTTTTTTTTCTTACATCACAGATGGTTGGACAGGCAATTGATTAAATTATGTCATAAATTTGGCGATTATCGTAAAGATGATCCATCTTCATTTCGACTACCCTCGGAATTTTCATTTTATCCTCAATTCATGTTTCATATGCGACGCTCACAATTCTTACAGGTTTTCAACAATAGTCCAGATGAAACAGCTTATTATCGGTAAATAATGAATTATTCTTGTGTTTTATTTTTTCGGTGAGGTGAGGGAGTATCATAAAACTTGTGTTAATTTGATCTTCACTTTTATGTGTGATTGAGTAGCGGTGATGGTGGGGAGAGGAAGGCGTAGTTGTGAAACAAGAAAACATCAAACTGGTGGCTTTCTAATTCGATAAAAAATACTTGGAAGGAAAATACTCCCTCAGTAACTAACGTAATTCGTGTATTTCAACAGGTTTACATTGTAAATGCTTATTTCGGTGTAGGGGTGTGTTTTAACTGATAATTTTCAGCAAGTTGTTGAGCAGGCCAACCTCATAATTGTATCGGACATGAATGTCTTTGGTTTTTCAATGGAATTAATACAACAAAAAGAATAGATTACACTAAATAGTATGAATCTGACACGAATTGTATTGATTTTTTGTTTATTCTATTTATTACTCAATCTGGGGAATAACAAAATACAACGACAATAACTAGCAAATTAATTGAGGTGGTTTGTGGAGATCGGTGTCAAGTTTTAATTGATTGGATTCGTCACAAATTGATGTTGGCAGGATACCATTGTAAAACCAGGGAGCACTTGACAGCTGTTTCGTTCTAGTATGGAATTCCCCAGCAGTGCGCACCCTAAATTCCACCCTAGGAGTTTCAGGTTGGCTAATGCCTAACCGTTTGCACCACTTAGCCGGCGTCCAATAGAAATTCTACCATTCGTTCACGTAGATCAGTTTACGAGTTAATGAGTTTTGCTTAATAG
Organism: Schistosoma japonicum; assembly: GCA_025215515.1. Taxonomy (NCBI): domain Eukaryota; kingdom Metazoa; phylum Platyhelminthes; class Trematoda; order Strigeidida; family Schistosomatidae; genus Schistosoma; species Schistosoma japonicum. The sequence goes on from CM046061.1 coordinate 1,710,157, forward strand.
TTCCTCATATAGACATAGGCGATAAGATACATCAAAAAACAATTCACGTAATGTAGATGTATACTGTTGAACATGTTGAATGCATGCCGATGAACCTCTGCAATGGATTTCGAAGCATATTGTTTATGGCCTGTACAAAATAACTTAAATTATTCTGCGAATTCTAATCCTTTGGAGGCGCATTCAGGTTTTATCAATTAACTCCCATTTTGATGACTAACTGTAGCTGAGGCATGCATTGAAAATGAGGAACCAGTAGATATCTATTTCGTCACAAATTGACTGAGGTTAAATATTTGAACTCATGGATGATGACCTGCTTGTCTGAAGGTTAAGAACCCGCCTAGAAAACTGAAAGTCTTTGGTTCGGTTCCTGGTGAATTCGCGGATGCGCACTGTTGAGGAGTTTCGTAGTTATCTATTGATTTCTGGTTATTTATAGTCTTGTAACTTCAATCATTTTATTTTAGATTGATAAAATATAATGTAACTTTCTCGTTTACTTAATACAATCTCTGTTTCAAGTCATGTTTTAAATAAAGAAGATTGTTCCAATTCACTATTAATGATTCAACCGTCACTGACATCATTCAACTTGGATGGAAGTGAGGAACCAGTTCTATTGGATACTAGTAGTATACAACCTGAACGTGTTTTATTAATGGATAGCTTCTTCTTAATTCTTATCTATGAAGGAGATACAATTGCTAAATGGAAGAAAGCTGGTTATCTGGTTGGTTGCTTTTTGTTTGTTTCCTTTCTACGTCTATTTACTTAATTCAGTAGTTTTTTTTTTCATTTTGCTTCTACACTGGCTAGCATATTGCGTCAGTGTAGGCGATACTTGCTCATACTTTATACATGTTCCAACCATCCATGTCTTTAAAGATCCATAATCTTGTCATTCAACTTGCCAACTTTGTTTGGTATTTTGTGCTGAATCTCATCATTGGTTACTCATTCGTTCCACGATACTTAAGCGATGCCTCGAAGAGACCTTTGATCAAAGACTCGCAGCCTACACATGTTTTCAGACTGTATGTTCTACAGGTATAAGTTAGTGTAGAATAGACTTATGTTCACTGTACTGTTATTTTGTTTGGCAAACAGATATCTTGCCCATGCAGCAAGTGATGCAAGTTAGGAAGAGCCTAATTACTAATAGTTTTACTACTTTTCATCTTCCATGTAACTGATCGTAGTCGGAAACTCATTCTTCATTTTCAAACCTTAATATTTGGAGTGGCCCTCTTCATAATACACAACTGTTTATTGAGTTGATAAGTGACTACCGAAAAGTATTTCATTCATGTGTTGACTGATTATCACTGACTACTTACCTACCTATGTGATGTTTATCATCTTATGACTATTTGAATTCTATCAGTTTAAGTGACTCGATATCACATCTAATGTTCCGATATTAGGTGGCCAGATGTATACTGTACGAGAAACCTTGAACCTAGATTTTGTGCTTGGTAGCACTCATCAGTAACGTTTACCTGAAATTTTCAAAGAACTATTGACATTTATGCTTTGATCACGTAGCTTCACTGCTTGATCAAACCACGACTATTCTACCGTATGACTAAGATATTTGCATGTATTTATCACTAAAAATTAGTAGTAGTGGTAGCATACATTCTTATACTCATCTACTTTCTTGACACTTTTTGTAGAGTAAATGAATAAAACTAGTTCTCAAACTTAAGACTTGACGGTTGGAAGTTGAGTACACTTCTTGAAGCCATCTCTTCAAGATACTTTATAAAGTAGATTTATTGTGTGTATGATCAAAATGTTAGCTGCATCTCAGTAATTTTTATGGTTTACAATACTGATAATATAATATACACATAAATGCATACTGCTGGCATAGTTACTTAGTAGTAAGTGATTTGTTTAAAATGTATTTCACATATTTATCCGCATTTTTTTTTTAAAATTTCATCATAGGATATGCCAGAATATGCACATATTAAACAAATTCTTGATAAGCCAAGATTTGAAGCTCAAGAATTATTGAAAACACGTTTCCCAGTTTCACGTTATGTTGAAACAGAACATGATGGTAGTCAAGCAAGATTTTTATTGTCTAAAGTTAATCCATCATTAACACATCATACAATGTATTCATTTGGTCAGGTAATGTTCCGTTCTTGTTTCTATGTATTGAGGGATTTTTTTTTCGATAAGCCTATGTATATACACATATACTTTCCTAACCCGTATTATACTCGTCTCCACACCACTTCACTAACGTCTTATTTCGAAACACGACTCAGTTATTAAATCGTGAATTATATATTCAGATTTATGTTACACATTATTTTGTGCAATGATCTGAGAATACTGCTTAGATCGAAATTCGAGTTCGAACTCAATTCTACATATAATAAAAAGTCATGCACTTATAACCAGTGAATCGTCATAGTGACTTTGGTAAGAACTAACAAGTTGCTCCATAAAACCGTATTATTGAAATGTATTTGTATCCTCCCGTTAGTGTCACTAAATATAACTAAGATTAAATCGTGGCTGGCAAGTAAACTTCGAGACGGAGGCTTGTCCTATGTAGAATTTATCAGCCGTGTGTATTTCCCTCCGCATTTACGTTTACATCGTGAATTGGACTCAGTCCATTGTTGTCAAACGACTTCGCATTTTTCATTAAGCTACTACAGTTCACAAAATTACATATAAAGGAAGAGCATGCAGAACATATAACTGAATCTACCAGTCACATCAATATCAACTACTGCAAGGTAGATAAAATTATCGTTTGCTGAGGTTCTTTCGAAAATAATGACACCTTCCAGTAAGGAATGCACATCAATATAAGTAAGCATTAATTTAGACAAGTGTCTCTAACACAAACACTATAAAGTTAATATTACAATTAAATGAATTAGTGAATCTACTCAATTTTATCCTAATAAAGTTGAACATTCCTTAATCAAACTTGATGGTTGATAGATTTATTGTCATTTGTTCTCTGCTTTGAAAGTGTATCCTTATTCATTTACACTTTTATCGTTCATGAAGATGTAAAGCAATCGAATAATTGTCGTATTAAATTTCATTGCACGAGTTAATGTGTATATCTGAATGAATAAATAAAGTCATTTAATCCGTTAGTAGTACTAATGAGATCAATTTTATCTCATTACATAATTGACTTTTTGACGGTTTATGTATACATAAGTTGTCTTCATTGAAACACGGGCTTATATCCGATATACTATCACATAATCGAAATATAATTTCAGTTACACAGTCTACTTGATACATATAAATGGCTTAATAACCCTTATACTAGAGTACACTGAAAAGTTTTTTTTCCTCATTCTATAACTGGTATTTTGGTAAGTCATTTGAATGCTTTAAACACTTTGGATGAATTGAGTTGAGAGTGTTCGAACTGCAGTTCGAGTGGTATCCTTCAATATTTAAATTATCTGACAACACATTAAGATATTTAAAGCTTACAAGAAGTGTCTAACTAGGAATGTTCTTCATTCATATAACACTCATTTGGTAATTCGTATGTATATCTTTATGTACATAGTGTATCCTTTTATCAAACATTATTCGTTATATACATATTTTACTTATTGAATTTAGTGTCAAGTTGATGTAAGTTCTTTTATTTATTTAAAACAAAACAAAAGGGTTTTCGGTGTTTAAATGTGTACAACTTCTGAGTGCTTCTTACTATGCTTCTATGTTGACGTGTATTATTATTATTAATTAAGTGCTTTTGTTTCATTCACAAAAGGTAATGGATAGTGTGTGTTTAAATTAGTCAATTACTGTAGTATATATGTATCGCCATATTAATTGAAAGCTCTGCTTCATGTGTAAAATACTGTCTACCGATGGTTAAATACTTATTCGATTGATGTAATTACTGTTTACTAAACGTTTATCTTATCATTTATTAGTACAATATTAGTCCACTAATAACATCAGTCTCTTAGGAATGAACTTGTAAAATTATTAGAATACCTACTTAAACAGGTTTTGTTTTACAACTTGAAAACATTCAAAACGGAAGTCTAAGGTTTGTTCTGATTTGATTTTGAACTTATCAGGAATGTCCAACCATGACCTGACACATATCCCCCCCCCCTCAAACACACACGGTACGCATCATACGAATTATTGCGTCATTCGACGAGCATGATGTTCTTTAACCATTAAATTGGCCTACTTTTCGATTTCTGTTCAAACTGATTAATTTGGCGTTTGCCATTAAAAGGCAGAAATCGTGATAATAAATCCTCTATTCAACTTACCTGGCATTACTACACTGATTTCTGCTGGATTTTGTGTAAGCATCAACTGATACATGTGTATTCCCGTCGCATTTATTCTATGAACTTCTGTAACCAATGTTCAAATTTTTATTCATCATAGCTCATCTTTTAGACTATCATAACTTACTACCACTGATGCTTCGACATCTCTTCACTTTATGAACACAATAAGTAATTTCCCACTCAGTCTAATTGATTAGAACTGTGAAGAGAAATACTTTAAGAGGCAGTTTAACTGGATCCTAGTCATCTGTTATTCCCAAACAACCTAAGTAATAAGTCGGTACTTGTACCCAAATTCTTTGTGGCGTTGCAAAAGCCACATGTAATCGAAACTAAGGGAGATTAAGAGATCCTTAGGCTTAGTGATCTACTTTCAAATTTAGACACTAATTAGAGTCTAGAAATTGGATGTAATCCCATTAGTCGTTGATTGCCCCAATACATAAGTAGAAACAGAAACTCTCTTTTGCTAGCCGTAGGAAGAATCAGCTTGACCAAAATAGTGTTTATCCAAGGACTAAAGAAGCCTAGGCGGTTATCATGAATTTCTATGTCAATTTGAATTGACGAAAAAATACATATGCTAAATTTTATGTCCCGTTTGACTAGCTTGAACACAACTCAGTGTCGCCATATTCCGCCTTCTGTTAACATGTATTTGTCACCGCACAAAGTCAACTAAACGCTACAGTTTGATATACCACGATCAAGAAATCTGTCAGTCCTAACTATCACCAGTTTGCAATTTAAATTCTTTGCAATTTGTTTCTTATCCATTATTCTGTGTTTGCACCTTTGATTTTCATCTAAAGTATCTTGCTTCAGCACTCAAAATTAGAAAACGAGTGGAACTAAGCTTTCTATTGATGCTTAAGTCTGTTTTTATGCTTTTTGTATCATTTGCACTTGTTCCTTTTAAACAATTCCAATATGGAGTGCTTTGCACAGATTGCTGAAATACTGTAAACTAACTGTATATGTGAAGTAGTGTATGCTAACTTGTATCTTAGTAAATTACCTTAATATCAATGGATTCAAAGTCTTCAGAATGCAAATATGATTGTTGTGTGGCAGCTAGGCTACGTAATTTGTAACGATCAATTGAATAATACAATCTACAGTCGACTTCACAATTAAGAAATGATATTTTACGAATTATAAATAACTGTAATATCTTGTTTTGTATGTTATCTAACTAAAAACATCACTTATAGGAAAAGTGCCTCCTCTCCATCTGTCAAGAATTAGCCCAAGGCAGGGAGGACATACAAAATTATATTTTTAACTACTTTCTCATTTATCATGTGCTTATACATTGTGTGACTTTTTCGCTGTTTTTTTTTTGTTGACACTAATAACTCTGTATTTACAATTGTATGTTTGTGCTAAATTATTATTTTAGGATTCTGGTAGTGCAGTGTTAACTGATGATGTATCACTTCAAGGTTTTATGGAACATTTAAAGAAATTAGCTGTCTCTAGTTCTGCATAAATTAATTTCATTAAAAGAATCAATAATAATAATAATAATAATAGCACATTACTGACGACATCTAAAAAAAAAAATGAATAACAAATTCAACAATAATCAAATATCAATCATCTAATAAATATGATTATCTTTTTTTTTTTATTTCTTACAAATTTTGTTGTAACTTTTTAAGTAATATCTTCTAATTTAACTTGTTTTGTGAAAGATTGTGTTTTTTTTGTTTACCTTTACATTCATATTACAATAAGTTTACATTAGCGTTTTCTACTGAGTACACACACATATTAGTGTGTTAATGTATGCATGCCCTTCTTCTTCTTCTCCTCCTCGCTTAATCAGTTCATTTGTTTTATTTGTAAATGAATTATTTTATTTGTTTGTATTCAGTAGAACTTTCAATGTTATATAAATAATTTCTTTTTCAATGGCGCTGGTTTATGTGTTCGTGTATTTGAAATGAAATTCTTTCACAAATTTTAGTGTTATTCATGCTAATAATTCATAATGTAGAATATCTAGTAATGTAAATAATATTCTCAATCTATTTATTTTAATTTCATTATCTTGAAATAAGTTACACTAGATTAGATCATAATAAGTAACAACTTGCGTTCTTAATCATATCGGATAATGTTATATGTTACTTAATTGCATCATCTCTCTAGTGCATAATCCATTAGATTTGATTTTCTAACATAGTTATATGTCATTTTTTAATATTGTACCATAAAGTAACCATCCTGTTACTTATCCATCTAAACTCAAGGATCAATAAGAAGTATGGATACTAAAGCACGTTTATATGTGAGGATTTCATGCATTTTGTTGAAATATTGACTGAATATGTTGATGTCACTGGATGAGTAGTGTATACGCAGTTGTTGGTGAGATAAGTGAAATGTCAGCGCCATATATTATACACATCAAGTCATTGTCAATTGTAGTTTAGCCAATAGGTAAGGATCGCCTAGCTATGTGCATCAAAAACTTGTGATATAAATATATATAGAGTGTACGGATTTCGGTAATGAGAAAAATCAGTTACCAGTCCCTAAGTGAGACCATTGGTGGTCTTCACAACTGAATGTTATTTATACACTTGTACAAGATCAGTGTACGAAATAGCCATTAACAGCGTTTATACTATGACATGACTACTGAGCGACAACTCACAATGAAGTCCAACGTATCTGGGGAGTCTCATCAGTGCTGATGGCCTGGTGACTGACGAAATCTCAGCACGGATACAGAAAGCTCGATTGGCTTTTGCCAAGTTGCGTCACTTATGGCGCAGGCGAGATATCCGCTTGCTAACCAAAGGACGAGTGTACCGTGCAGTAGTTCGCTCTGTCCTACTATACGGTAGCGAAACATGGCCGTTAAGAGTAGAGGATATTCGTAGGTTACTGGTCTTCGATCATAGGTGTCTCCGAAGCATTGCTCGTGTATCATGGGACAACCGAGTGAGCAATGCTGTCGTTAGGAAACGGGTTCTAGGAAAGGATGGCAAACCAATAGATGAGGTATTGAAACTTCATCAGTTGAGGTGGTTGGGACATGTGTTACGCATGTCTAACTACCGACTGCCTCGACGTGCTATGTTTTGCGGTGTAGGAATAGGTTGGAAGAAAGCTAGGGGCGGCCAAACCAAAACATGGCAGATATTGATGAAGTCACTGACAAGTGGACTAAGTCATGTTGGTAGATGTAGGCTGCGTGGTTGGGGTCCGCGAGACGAAAGTCACCAATGGTTAGAGACCTTGAACGACATGGCTCAGAATCGTTCGCAATGGCGCAGGTGCATCCACTCTTTGTGTTCTCTCAAAATCTAACCTTCCGAATTCTCTATCTTTCTCCTTTCAAATCTATCTCACTGAATTATACTTTTCGAATCATATCTTCGCTCCCTAATTTTCTGCATTACTGCTAATACTTCTATTATCGTTATCACTCTTGGATTTGAACTGACAGTTGCGTCTCTGTGCTGATGTGGTATGGCAACCTGAACTGATGTACGTACGTACAAAGTTCTGCGTTGTATCTATCTATCTATCTATCCAACTTCCATAAATATGGCACAGCTTTGAGTTTTGGTACCTAGAAGTTGGATGACGAGAGTAATAGTCCATAACCGAAAACGAGCTAGCTATAATTATATTGTCCACAAGACATACCAGTTTAATAAGACTGGTCGCAGTTTGTTAAATCAATCATTTAGTTTTTCTAGTTCAGTAAGTCTTTATAAATCAGTAAATGAATTTGGATTCTATTTACAGTATAAATTGGTTGAAAAACAGAAATCGACCCTATGATGGGATATATTTCCATGTTCTGCATTAAAAATTCTGTTAAGGATCTTTTGCAACTTCCAAATGCTCCGGAAGACGTTCCAAACGATGCTACAATCATAAAATAAATGAGAGAAGATTACTGACATTTTTCAGAACAATAACCATGAAAATGAAAAGTAACCAACTGTTGATTGGCTGCACTCAAAAAGAACCTCAAAGTTAGGCAGTCACTTTTGATTCAGCCATAAAATATATCTGCTACATGAAACAGCAGTAAAAGTAAATACGATTTGTAACTGGTTTTGAGGATATGCGTCATGTAGTGACAAACACTATAGAACAGTTCTAAATAAGCTTATCAATCCCACATCAATACAGCACTAGGAAGTTAACTATCAGAAGAAAGGATTGACAGCAGAATGGTAATGTGAAGTACGGGAGATGATAACAAGAAACCAACTACAACAGAGTTGGTTCGTATTTCACCACAAGACAGCAAATAGTCCCAAGTTATACTAACTAGTCTCCCGAACAGTGATTTTCATCTACCCCAAGACATTTTAATTAACCTCAAATGCAGATTTACAAGAGGGTATGAAAAAAGGACACAGGTAAAACATGAGGACAAACTGATTAAATAAAGCGCTTACACCAGTAATCCACGATTAAAGACTACGTTAGTGCTGTCTTTAACGCCAGCTTCAATGAGCGTGAGCGTTGCGTTTGCAGCACCAAGTAAACTGTATTGAATTCAGGCGTACAGTAGTTAAGCCGTGAATAGGATCGTCAAATCTCACTGACTGAGATGTGTTAACCATCACTCAGTTAGTTTCAACGTGGAACTTGGTGCATGTATCAGTTCAAGTTGACACGCTTCAATTAGTAGACAAAGATGAAATAGACAAACCAAATTCCAAATTAGTGGAGGTAGTAACAGAGTTAGCATTAATAGAGGAGGTAAAAGCTACGGACAGGTGTGCTAACCATATCTAGTAACATCTAATGTCGATCCATTGCGTTGACTGTCGTATGTTAGGATATGTAGTATCAGTTTGGAAAATCAATAAGTGTCTTTTTGTGTTGCGTAGTGGACTATAATTGGGGTACATTAAATAACTGTAGTCTAAGGTTAAGAACTTCAAATCGGCTGTAGCAAATAAGGTAAGTTCGTTACCTATTTCCATCTAAATCTTGAGCATATTTTAACCTCCCTCATTTCCCAAGGATACCTACTATAAGGTTCTCTTAGTCTTTTTTTTACATATAACAATTACATTATCTGCACTTTGTTGACTGGATTGGCACATTCATCTAATTTATTGAGGTTTTTTGACAGGTATTAGGAACCTGCAGGTATCAGCAGTCATGGCTAGAGGGACACTTAACAAGGATGAAAACTAGAGGAAGATTAATTTTCATGGGTGGTCGAGGCAATAAAGATAAATCAGAACCGTTGCTGATGGGTTGCCACAAAACCTATGTACTAGGGATTTACATGATGAACTATTACTACCTATAGGCAGTCATTAGATAACAGCATACAAACTAGTATTTAGTTTTGATCGACTGAGAGAACTAAGGGCGATTTTCCAAAGCAACCATATAGTATTAACTTAAGAAGTGGGAATCCTTAGTTTCCGTAAATACATACTTCACGATACAGTGGTGTTTTATAACTGCTATACAATAAGTCCCCTGCATTTGGTAATGTAATATGGCACAGGAAACTGATTACATGCCATAAAGTAAGTTTATAAATGTTAAAATTCTTTAAAATAGACTACAATCATGATAGAAGAACATTATCAACAGAGCAACATCCAAAGTAAAGCAGGATTATAAATATCACAAACATTACTATCGCGTAAAATGCTATTGCCTTACGTAAAATCTATCACAAATAAAGACAATAATTTTCAATGCAAGCAGTAGACTTAATTCTACACTATTTACGAGTGTACGCAACAGCATACCATAATGCCGGAATATTCTAAACCGTATTCGCCTTACCTTCTCAACCTCCATAGCTACACCTTCAGGCAAATTTCGTTGAATATATTCGAGAAAAACATCAGCAGTACATCCTGTTATGTGGTCAACCTACATGGCATTTTAGCATTCAGGAATTACTTACTGTAAAGTATTTATAATGTGTACGGAACTCATATTGACGCTGCTTCTTCTTGAAAACAAACGGCGATCTATTCATGGACAATCGGAGAAACTTAGGCCGATTACGAGTTTCACTTGTCAACAATTTATTTTACAAAATTCACACTACCTCTTAAGAGTTAATGCTAGATTATCACAAACATGTTTGACAAACGTTTCATAACTCTTTAGTACCATCGGTTCATGACCCTTAACAGTAATTAACATTTTTTTGTACAACACATCGCGTTCAGGAACCTCTGTACCCTGTTGTTAATTTTAGACTTATAAAGAATTAGTTACTTCACGCATATAATCTGCTGAATTAAATACACCGACAGCTGATGCTAACAATCGTTGAGGAGAATGAAGCAAGCCATTTAAATGTAACGTGGGATAACCTTATGTTCCTAGAGTTTGGATTAAAATATTATCTTACATAAACTTCTAAGTAGCGCCATATCCATAAACACCGCTAATTTAGTCTTCATGGCATCACAAATAAAGTTGAGTCTAAAATGGTTTTGGCACATTATTATGATGGCTTTATAGATAACTCGTTCTACTGGTAAAAAAGATTTGTGATCAGTTTTCGAGCTTTCTTGAGGTGTTTTTTTATGTGATCAGTTCTTGATACAAAAATGGTCTGACATAATACGGCTTCATCTTTGCTCGGCAGAATTATCAAACTGTCGTCTTTCGAGTTCTGTGTCTAGGCGAAAGGGATGATTTCGGTTTTGAAGAGTACAATACAGTCACATCGCCTCCGAAATTGAGGCAAAAAGGTTAAACTGGGTGCGGGGTTTAAAAATAAAAGTATTATCTTTTAGTGCTCACACAGTTTAGATAAACTTCAAAACCGCTTTCTAAATATTAATTAGAAGGTTTCCACATGACGTTTTTAGGTAAGAGATTTCTTAGTTTTTTTTTATCATGGCCACAGTAAAGTGAACAATCATTTTTGTACAAGCTCTTCATATCCTAACAGAGTGCTTTCTTGAGTACAGTTTGGATTCGGACCTTATTAGTAATCCATCTAGCTGAAAAGGGTTACGGAGCATATAGTATATCAAGATCACATGCCAATGACCATCGTACAGAATGAGGAAGTATAATGCTTAACATCGAACTGTGTAGTGTCTGCATTTTTGTCAGACTACCCTTATGAGTACACTCATTTCGACACATTCTAATGTATTAGTACCTTTTTCAAGATAGGGAGACATGAATGAGTATCTTCAAGGTAAATTCTTATGTATGCACTGTAAACGTAAGTGGAAAGTTTTGGAGCAAAATTACCTGAATTTCAGGACGAAAGTCTCAACACGGAGAGGGCTTTATTGGGTGCGGAATGTTGATCGGAGGATACCTTAAGAGTGTGGTAGGGAGCAAGGCTGCGATTGTTTTATAAGAAAGATGGAGTATTACTGGACCTACTAAGTGTGTACGCAGAGAATGCATTACTATTATTCGCCGTTAACAGTTTACACTTATTGATATTAAGGAGTAGAAAGCTGTTGGAAGCTCAACCGTATATCATATTCATATTCTCGTGAAGAATCATGATATCTGGTGAACGGTGAATCTCCATGCATATCTTGATGTTGTCTATATATATAAGGGTTTGTGACTCTGAGGTGGCAAGAAGACCATTTATATGTAAAAAGAAGAGAAGGGGTCCGAGAATAAAACCTTGTATTATTTCACTAGTCATTGTAAAACAGATAGGCAGAACAAAGCAATTTTTATCTGTCAAAGATCTGTCACTTAGGTAGTTCTCTACCAATTAAAATAGACACCCATTGATATTCATTGATTAATATCTCACGCAAAGCATTTAATAATCTGCTCCATCGTAATATAAGGGCAGTACCCATGGGTTAGTTGTACTCTACGAACAGAATCCAATTATGACGACTAACCCTGTCCGAGAGTAAGGGGGGGTCGATTTCCTTGATGTCAAAGAGTATGAGATTTCAAGCTTAATTTATTGGTGGCAGTGAGGGAAGGCATGTCTAGGGAGATGCGAGGTTTTACAAAGGCTTTCAAGTTTGAGACTCATGATTAGATACTGATGAATTTCTGAAAGGTAGTAACTGAGAAGTTTGATGAGCTCATGGATCTACTATAAATGTTTTCGATACTTCCTTACGTTGTAGTAGTAGTAGTTTATTCTCAGGTAGCATTTTGTACATGAGAGCATACCACTTTACAGGCACGATCAGAATGATATAGATTGTTTTTAACAGGGAATATATAGAGAGTCATTTTTTATGAAAATCATGCTATATGAAGACATTAATTAATATTTATAAAGTCAACTATAACAAGGTCCAGAGTTTACAGTGCTAAGGAATTAGAGATGTGTTATGTACTGTAGAACACTTCCAGCATGCGTTCGCGCGTTTTTCGACTGTGATGCTGTAATCGCAGAAAATGGCTGTGGGTAAGCAGAATGGATCATAGAGACTATCCAGAAACGGGAAAAGACTGTGTATTTGATATTAGGTTAAAAGATCCAATTTATGTGGGTTGGTCTAGAACGGTGAGTTATTGATGCGTTAATTTCGTTCTTAACCATCGTTTGGAGTAAGTTGCTTAAAGAAGACCAATTCCATGGGAGAGCAGATCGCAAACTCGGGTTGGGCTTATCCCTTTTGAGGCCACTGATACCTCTAAAATTCGGAAATGGCGGACCTGACAGAAATGACTATGAATGAAGATTAACTAGCTTGGGGGGCGTCATTATGGACACAAGTGGGTGTGAGTGTGAATAGGCAGTTATGAACCCACAGTTTGGTAGCAGAAATAACCTATGGCAATTCGATCTAGCTCCATAGGGGAATTTAGAAGAACCTTTAATCACTTGTGTTTCTCTGAGCTGAACTTGCCTCACGCTGGAAACAGGAACTAGTAGCTAGATTTTTTCCATTTCAAATGAATCCTCACATGTGATGAATTAGGTGTCTGGAACATCAGACATTTCAACTTCAGGAGTGTTTTTCGGAAACCCCGTAGGCTCCGAAGGCCTTTCGCATCTTCCAGTTTACAGTAACTCTTTGTTTTGACTTCAGTTTCAACCATAACTTTTAAATGATTGTAGTCAGCAGTGACGGTATTTAATTCACCGCGTAGCTGTGAAAATCATCTCAATATATACCTGTACACGTTTATGAAGGCCAACCTCTAACGATCAAAGGCTTGTCCAGTCGATAGACTCGTCCAGATCTACTTATAATGCTACTTTATCATCTACTTAGTGAATGAACCACCGAACTTATATCATCCTCAAATCAGTGAATTGATGAATTCGTGATCATAGACAAGTCACTAGCTCAGAGCAAACGAGAAGTGGATTTATTGCCTCTAATGAAGATAATGCACTGTCTTTTTCAACACATTTCATAATATCATCGAAGAAGTCTGTGGTGATGTGATGTTAAACATATACCTTTTCAACATAATTTGCCTCTTTTATATGCTTACTTAATTATATATTCAAAGTCCCTCTACTTTTTGAATTCTTGAGGCTGATCGTACCCCGGACCATAAAACTAGATGCACTAAATTTGGACTGGACACTCTATGGAGGCCCAATTCAAGTGAAACTTGATTTTCTTAAACAAGATACTAAACAAATTAGCGTTTACATCGTCTGATACAATTCAGCTCGCGAAACATTCTTGTTATAACCTATGCAATTCGGCTTCCAAAATAAAAATGTCCGATTCCAAATCTACTCTTTACATAAATTGCTTTACAAATAAATTCTCAAGAATCTGAAACAGTTAACTTCAAGCCGTTCAGAAAACAGATTCACTTTTTTTATTCGTAAGATATGTTGGTAATTTCACTTCATTGAAAATGTTCATATCAACTATAGTTTTTTACTCCTTTAACTAAATAATAGGGGTTCTAAATGTGCGAGCACCAATCACCTGTCCTAGTCATATGCCAGTGTTCATCCATATTAATCCATTAATAAACAGAAGTGGTGTGTTGGGTCTTTCAATGCCCGCAAGAACACTAATTTTCGCCTATTTATTTCAAGATACCAGTGCTGCTGTTCTGTGTTGTATTTGCTTTCGGTTACTATCTGCTTCTCTTCTGCGCCTAAGTTCTAAGTACCCTTGACGTTATTCTGCATCTGGACCTGCTCAATGATCCATTCTGTTTACTCAGGCGTTTTTTGGAATCGCAAAGCCCTGGTTGAGCAGCGCGTGGTTCTTAGAAATATATACACCACGATGCAATGCAAATATTTGGTTCCCTAGTTTTGTAAACTTTGATGCCGTTGGCTTTGTTTTCAGTTCATTTGTGACAAATGTCCTAACAGTGAATTCCTTGTGTGTATGTAAACGCATGTCGTTCTGTTCATGCCTGTAAACTGGTATGCTCTCATGTACAAAATGATACTTAGGAATAAAATTTATTCTATATATTGTATGTTCTTGTATCAATATCTGCCTAACTAAATCAAAAGTACCCATGTACTTACATACGCTTTCTCAAACTTTCTGATTCCGTCAGCTGAAACCATGTTAGAGATGCAAATTTCCTTCAACTTTCTTCGTTTTCATTTTTACTCTTTCGGATATAATAATAAACAGGTAATAAAGCCACTATCACTACTGCTTATCAAATATTTTGGTTTTTACCGAAATTCTGGTCATTTCATTATTGTTATTCAAACATAGCCGTACCATCTTATTGATTGCATTTCTCGTGATACCCTTGAAGCGATTTTGAACACTCAACCTTTCTGTAGTTTCAGGCAAACTTATTGTTTCAACCGTCAGTGACTTTTGTTTGTCTGCCTTGATTCTTGTAATTGTCACAAACATTTTTATTTGACAACTTTTCTACTTACCAAGTGGTTCGGAGTTATCTTGACTACTACAAATTTTTATTTCAGTCTCCAGAACTACATGCAGTTCTGAAACTTACCAGTCTTGCTAAATCTTCTGTTTGAATAAATGTAGGAATAGGGTTATCATGAGCCCAGCTAGCTAACATGCTCCGATTGATTACGCATCCTAATTCCCATCGCATGATAAATGGAGTGTTGTAACTACTTGACATACGTAAAATACTCGTAAGCCTCACCACCCTATGTCCCGATTAGACTGGCCCCTCTAACCTTGGGGCTCAGGCCACTTGACTACTATGAAATCGGTTAGTAGTTAATAATTAGAAGAATCAGAAATATGAAAACATACATTGCATTGAGACAAACTTCATGACGCAGTATAGAGTCCTATTATCAGCATTGCACTATAGGATGCTAGCGCACCAGAGTATGTCGAGAGATAAATAAAGATTTTATGCAGGGTACTGACGATGTAAAAAGTCAGTCAAAAGCAGTGAAAAAAGATAGGAAAATAATTGATTATTTTAAACATTTTTAAATATGCTCTTAGAAAGTGATAAAAATCTCTCCACAGGTGACAGCCAAGTACAATTCGAAAACACGTGAGGATGTATAATCATGGTGCCATATTTATTATAGAAAACACTTGATTAACGAATGAATATATTAACAGTTAGTTTATGTGACTGACAAAGATATAAGTATATGACAAAGCCATATTCAAATATATGGTAACTATAACTAGCTCTCAGTTTCGTAACAAAGTAATACATTGTTATTGAGATTTAAACAGTTATATTTGTTTAAGATGCAATAATTATAATGGCATTCGTAAGTGTGCTGTGATTGATTTTAAGTAGTAAATCAGTGTTATTTGCAGACTTCTTCCCTGTGATATATATGTAACTGTTAGCTGACTATAAAAATAGTAAACTACCCACGAAAAAAGTAAATATTATTTCATGCTTTCGTTAGCTTGTTTTCAGGTAATGTGGTCTCACTGGTTGCAGGTGAATGGAAATACACTACGAAGAGTTTTACTCAAATAAAATCTTTATTTCAGTACCATTCAATCTTTCTTGTCAACAAAGAAATTCGTCAAAATCGAAGAGCCTTAACGTAAACCTGTAGCAACTAGTTGAAAGCTGAATTCGAACCTTGAGCCTACGCCATAACATTAACTTTCTTATTCTGCGTAGGGATTAAACTTCCTAGTATTTTGTATTGAATGTTGAAAAGCATTGTGTGCTTGAATGACTAGGATCGCGCTCCCGTGTCTTCTGCCCATGGTGATTAAATAAAGACCTATTCTTAATAATCTGGTTTCTTCTGTCAGACAGGACGAGACGTACCAATGCGTTACACTTGCGAGCCCTATATTTGACACAATATTTAATTTTTGTCATACGTATTACTATTTCTTTTCGTATTCAGTCGAAAAAATAAGCCTTCTGTTTTGTAGTAATTAAGATTGCGTATATACATATTTTAAACATAGTATTTCATTTTTAGCGCTAGCTACTACTAGTATACTCATCATTTTTTCGTTACTATTTTATTATTATATTGTTCATGTAACATTTCAGACTGAATCCAAACCAAAACCCTAGAAGATATGTCAGCGGTAGACATTAGCACCATTATGACTACGAAAGTACGACTCTCAGAATTCGATCGTAGTGACCTCGAGTTGTGGTTTGTTCAACTAGACCATAATTTCACAAGACACAATATCAAACCTGAAGGAGTTCACTATCAAGACTCATGGCAATCCTACATCTTTCAGTAGCCAAAGAAGTCCAAGACTTGATTTTAAGTCCACCATAACCATACACCACCCTGAGACGAGAAATAATGAATCGTCTATCATCATCAGATGGACAAGGAATCGAAAGGTATTTTCAAGGAAAAACATTGAACGATAGGTTACCGTCACAGTATCTGCGTCATCTCCAAGCTGTAGTGGGTGATAACAGAGTGGATGAAGTAGTCCAAAAACACGGATAAATACAAGCTCTCCTATGCAACATTCAACACTGAATGCACAAGATATTGACACCCGTTTATCTCATTCAGCACGTATTTCAGATAGAATGATGGAAAGAGGTCCCCCAATCATATCATGTATGATACATCACAGTTCAAAAGAGGAATCAGCAAGTGGACTGATCATAGCACAACTCATTTCGAGTGTTAAAAGCCTCATACAGGCTGTCGGCGAAATGCGAATAGGTTATTGAGACACGAGTAAGTCACAATAATGACGGAGATCTCAGTTACAGAACAGGTCACAAGGGTCCAGACAATGTGGACAACTTTGTTGAAATCGCTGGGAATTCAGTGTTTGATCGACCGAATGGAGCAAGCCATGCGTCTGGTCGAAACACACCAAAATATATAAGAAACGAATTACCCTCTCCAGGTTGCGACGACTGAAGAGGGTTGCCTGAACAGTAACTTGTTTCAAGTAAGAGACAGGAATTCAGGCTTGGACATTTTGAAGGATACTGGTGCTGCACTTAGTATCATTCATAAGAATGAAACCGAATTGAATCAAGAAACTTACTCAGTTACACTTCAAGCTGCCAATAAGACTAAAATCGCTATGTTTGGGCAGAAAACGTCGACACTAGATTTGGGGTTTAGAAGACAATTTCCTCAGGTTTTCACTGTAGCCGATCTAGATCTGGAAATATTAAGAATATTTTTCTTATAGAGATATGAATTTTTAGTTGACATGAAAAACGACGTTTGACATTAAAAGAAACTTAAAAACATAAAAAGGTAAATAAAGTCATATCACATTTCTAAATATAATACAAACTCCGCCAGTAACAACGGCAAAGTTCTAAGAAATATTCGAGGAATTCCCAAACCAAACATAACCAAACCCTCAACCTTTCAAAAGTAAGTTAAAAGTATGTCATGTAATGGAAAAGGATGGCGCATCTGTTTACGCCAAACCAAGAAGTTTGGCACCTGATAAGCCTGAAATAGCTTGAGCTGAATTGAATTATATGCTACAGTTGGGCATAATACGTCCATCTGATAGCCAATGAGCGTCTCCGTCGCATATGATCCCAGAGAAAAACAAAGGCAATTAGAGACCTTACTGTGATTACTAAGCCCTTAACCGTCGAACAGTAACAGAAAGGCATCCGGTACCACATATCCAAGACTCTAGGAATGAATTACAGGATGTAAAGGTATTTACTAAAATCGATTTAGTCACGGCATATCACGAAATTCCAGTAACTGAGGAAGATATTCCGAAGACAGCTATTACAACACCATTTTGGTCTAATTTACCTTTGTACGCACACCATTCGGTCTACGGTTTGCGGCACAAATATTCCAAGGTTTTATGAATAATCTATATCAAGATATTCCGTTCGCACAGGGGGGTAAATAAATGACTTATCAATTGCCAACCCAGACTCAAAATCACGTGAACAACATGTCAGAGCAATGTTGAAACAACTAAACGAAAATGGCATGAATATACACACAAGTAAATGTGTTTTCGGGTTAGAAACACCGGAATTCCTTGAACACACCATGAGTTTTGATGGAATTACACCAATAAAACAAGAGGTGGACACTATTGAACAATAACCCATATCAAGCCCCTAACACGACCTAGAAGTTTTATTGGTTTAATAAACTTTTATCGCTGATTCATACCCGGTTGTGCTCAACTAATACGACCATTGACAAATTCCCTTAAACGAAAACCAAAGGAATTCAAGCTAACCTCTTAGGCCGTCGAAGCTATTAACCAATTAAAGAATAGACTTGATCAAGCACCCACTTTAACGTATCCGAATTCTCACTACCCACTTGCTTTGATGGTAGGTGCTTCGGACAAAGCCGCAGGCGGCACTCTTAACCAACTAGGCATAAACGCCTGGAAATCGATCGCATTTTTTTTACCAAAACTCGCTCCAGCAGAGACGAGATATTCTACTGTCAGTCGGGAACTCCTCGCAATCTACCTAACCATCAAGCATTTCCGACACATGCTGGAAGTCAGGGAATTTAGAGCTTATACGGATTAAAGACCCTTAACCAATGCATTGAAAGCGAAAACCGATAAATACTCACCTCGAGAAGTCCGACACCTCGACTACATATCACAGTTCACTAGTAATATACGACACATATAAAATCAAGACAATCAGGCGGCAGACGCATTATCTCGATTAAAAATGAATATAATACAACAGTCAACAATAAATTTCGAGATTTTAAGAGACAGCCAGAAAACTTATCGGGAATCACAAAATCTACTGCCTGCTAAAAGCTCTAGTCTCAAACTAAAACAGCTCCTATCACGTATGGAAAGTGTTCTGCTTTACTGTGACACGACAAAGGCGGTGCCTTGGCGTTTTGTTCCCAAAAATATGCAACGATTAATATTCGATAACTTCCATTCGTTGACTCACCCTGAAGTGAAATCTTCGACTAAACTAATCAATGCGAGATACATGTGGCCAAATCTTCAGGAGAATGTACATAAATGAGTTATGGAGTATTCGGCGTCTCAACAATCATCAGTTAACCGACACAAAAATTTACCCATCGGAGTTTTTTCCAACCGGATGCACGTTTAGTACATGTACATATCGATTCAGTAGGCCATTTACCACGTTCAAATGGTTTACGTTTTTATTTACATGTATAGATAGGTTCATGAGGATTCCTACAGCCAATCTAATCACGGACATCACAGCCAAAACAGTGGCCATAGTTTTCATACAGGATTGGGTTACCATTTTTGCTACACCTATAACAATATCGACGGACAGAGAAGCTCAGTTCAAATTTGAACTTTTCAACAACGTAGCTAAACTGCTAGCCTTCACCAGAATACGCTGCATTGCATATCTTGATCAAGCAAATGGGATAGTGGAACGATTTTATCGTCAACTAAAGGCTGCTCTAATATTTCATTCAAACCCCAGTCAGTGGACAGAATTCCTACCATTAGTTATGTTGGGGATTCAAACAGCTATCAAAAACTGACTCACAATATTCAGCAGCAGAAATAATCTTTGCAACCACTCTTAGACTACCAGGTGAGTTTATTAACCCTCACACTGACAGTAAAACACTGGATTTAGGAACTAACGTAAACCAACTACGGGGACCAAGTGTCTAAGCTTAAGCCAATTAATACTCGTTAACAGTCACGAGCGACATTTTTACTTCAGGGTCTAAACAGCTGCTCGCACGTCTGTATAAGATATGACAATATAAGAGCACCACTAAGCTCTCCTTTCGAAGGTCAACTGAAAGTTATTTCAATACAACTTAATTATTTTGTGATACAGAACCAAGGGAACATCAACTCAGTAAGTACTGATAGGTTAAAACCGGCTTATCTAAATAATGAACCACCATACGTGTTGTTAGGTTGCTTGCACGACCGAACAACCACGGAATCAAGAAATCAAAACGTAAAGGGTTTAAAAGTAGCTGAAAGCGTTAGATAGGCACAACCGATAATTCAGGCAGGGATATCCACAGTTATGTTTTTAGCCTGAAATGCAATCACCTAAGTTCTGAAATCTCAAGTTTGTAAATACTTAATTAAAAAAAAATAAACTTGGTTTTCTATTGCATTTGCGTGCACCAGATATCTACACTATGTATATTTTTTTTCCAGGTTACCAAACCATTCACCAAACCGAACACTTACATATTAACGAATGCTCATCAATTATAATTGTACATTTTCTTTTGCACATTAACTTTTTATACAATAAAGTTGAGCATTTCTTTAGATGTGGTGAATTTTCATCAATATTTTTTGAAATAGATTCTTATTTCATTTTGACTTGGGGTTGACTCAAGAGGCAGGTCAGTAAACACCCGATAGCCGAACTGAGCATGAAAAAATCGTGTCTCACCAACATGGTGTTGGATAGCCCGCTTGCAATACTTTCTCAGATATTCTTGTTTCATTTTCTTACCCTCTGTTATTTTCCAAGCGCTTGTCGTCGTTAGGAAGTTATGATCATCAAGATACCAACCATCATTTGTGGGAGAATGCAAACGCTACGAGATTAGATAAAAAGTTCTTAAAGTAAACACCATCCATGTAATATAGTCAAATACTAAAAGACTGTTTACCATTGATCTATTGTCAGGTGCTGTACTAACTAGTAATTTTCTATTGAGCAACAGGGGCAGAACTGAGTTGATTTTATTTAATATGTTGATCGAACCGACGTTCCTACGAAAGCCGATCCTAGGAGGAAGCTGATGTAGTAACTTAGTTTGACCAGATGAGAGTTGAATTCAAACCTTGAGCATATGCCAAAACAATCAAGCTCAAGTATTCATTTACTTCCTTATTCTGCCTAGGAACTTTGTTTCCTATTACCTTATATTGAATGTTTAGAAGCACTGTGTGTTTGAATGACTGAAATAAATAAAGACCTATTCCCTAATAATCTGGTTTCTTCTGTCAAATAGGACGGGACGTACCAAGGCGTAAAAATCATACTGCTAATCGATCATATTATTTCTTCCTACCTCGTCAGAACTTCAACCTCGTCGACAACATCATTAACTATATATCTTGCTGCTCTTTCCTAGTTAAAAATGGTTGGCTGTTCATGTCCAGATACCTCGATGTTATGGTTATATGGTAGAGAGGTAAAGTCATGGAAAAAGTGACGTGATAAGGTATAAGTGGGAAGTTTTATTGAATGACAGGATTAGGTTGATGGCTATTAAAGTAGTTGGACGGTAGTAGTAGTGTCAATAATGGGTGGATAGCAAACACGTGAGTGATTGGTATAAATGAAATGACAAAGTAATTAGTAGGGACACTACAGAAACTAAATGGCTAAAGATGCAAGAAGAACAAACGAACTCAGGTTGAATTGGAGATGTTCCTTTTTATGGAACCCTCTGTTCAGATTTACTTTGAATTAGAAAATATATATGATGGGTACAGGCAAATAACCAGAGTTTATAAAACTCGTTTGTATAAAGTTGAATCGGTGATGGTTTAGTTTTCCTGAAAACATATCTGTCTATATTAAAAGTAGAATAGAGTAAATGTTTGATTTCTGAGAAAAAATAAATTATTTTTCCTGCTAGGGGGTTATTCTCATCACAAAGTAATTGTTGAAGATTTACTTGTGGGCTACAACTGTTTTGCTTGCATTGCTGTAAGATATGACGTGGTTAAAAAAATCAAAGCGACGGGTTAAACACAACCGACTGTTAATGAAACCATGTCGTGACTTTGATATTCGGCTTTGTGCTAGAAGGTGATCTGTAATGGCATTTTAATGATCTTCTACATGAGTCCTGAAAAGACGGGGATGACATTTATAGGCTTATAATTACCTGAACATGCTCTATCGATGGCTTTGTGTTTGGGGATGACGTAGCTGGTATTCCAGATGTTTGGTATTCTCCTGTGTCTAGGATCAAGGCTAACAATTTAGGGAGTAAAAGTAGCATGCTTTTGCCTCACCCTCTGCGAAATATTAAAACGGAGGAGGATATCAATTTATGAGCTTTTTGTAGACCTAAGGTTTTCGATATCTTCTGACATAAATTTATCTCTGAAAGGTACTTTCCATTTTCTTCCAAACTATTAATACTTATAATTATTCATCTTCAGTCATCACTCATAAAATAATTCACAATTTTGATGACCATTTGACCTTTTATTAATTTTCTTGGGTTTAGTAGTTGTCTAATAAACTTATTCACACTAAATTTAAGCTATAACTACGTATTGAACTCTTAACAGTTTTTTATTATTTCTTCCTTAATGTTATATAAATGTGTATACCACTTCACATTGACGTTTTATTCTGAATACTGCTTTGCCTTGTAAACTAATTTTAATTATTGTAAATGTATACTGATTTGATGAAACAAAAACGGTTTCTTCACAACGCTTATTATTAACAAGTTGTATGTGATCAAAATAAAATAAAATAAAAATAGTGTACACTTTAGAAGTACCATACGCATATTATTTGCTGCGAGTTTGGCATCATATTTATTGAACAGGTTGTAAAAAATTTTAAGCATCGCCCTGGGATTGTTGTATACCCTGCCGCCTCGAATCAGATAAGGGTTATCTGTTGGGGGTGTCCACACGCTTGCTCAGTAGTGTCATTAAACTGTTCAGCTCTTAGTTTCAGCTTTTCTAAACACATGTCATTCTAACGAGCACTAGAGTTTCCAAATCGATTGCAAAGATGGAAAATTATATGAAGATAAATAACAATTTGAAAGTCCTTAGTTTGGCTCAGCGTTTACGTAAGAGTAGTATAATTTATTTTTAGTGGGCATGTGTATAGTGTTTGGGGGTATGGCATCTAAACGTGATAATATTGTCTAGTAGAAAATACGTGGTAAATATTGTCATGAATCAGCGACAAAGAGGTTGTTCAAATCAAAGCATTTTACAAGTCTCACCAAAGGCTCTCACTCTGTATACTTAAAGCATCAAATTTCTGTGTCATGTTGGTACTGTATGTGTGCTGTGTTTGTTGAAAGAATAAGTAAGGAACAGAAAAATATTCTATGTTTGCTAGTAAACCGTTTTTTAACGATTTGTTTCGTGATGGGTATGATACTGTGGCAAAATATCAGATCTTGAATATTATTACCGCGTGTAGGTTGCGTGGCTTACTGATGCTATGCATCTTAATCTATAACGGAATGAATGTCATTGTAGCCCCCTTCCTGTCTCCCGGTTAATGTCTGATAAGTTAAAACCAACCACAATCACTTTATAATCAGCGTCTAAGGCTTAAACGTGCAAAACTGATTACAAGGTGCTGCGATTATTTCTGGTTGTAAACACAGTGCTCTGTTCATGCAATATTCAATTCTATAACTCCAAAATACTTGACCAAGGCTGAAAAAATGCAAATTTTGACCTAATAACAAATCAAAACCGGAAGATTTGACTCAACAGTTGGGATGGGATTATTCACTATAAACTTTACATAGCTTAGTATCAAGAAAAAGTCAGGCTGATTTGCAATAAACAGTTTAGCATAACTTACAATAATGATCCGGTGCCTTATTGTAAGAGTTCGCAATAATTCTGATACAGTTTGTTTGGTCCATTCAGATACGCAGTCATTTCCAAACTATAACTCTCGTAAAACAATCATATCACTGAAAGCTGTTTGGTTTGATCAAGTTCCATTGTAATCAGTTATTAGTTCTATAACAATTAAGCGAACGCTAGCATTATCGTTGGAATCAATGTTATAACAAGGTACATCCCTCGTTATGTTGGGTATTTTTTGTATTATTCTTGTCGGAGATGTTAGATCCCCAGAATTCTCTTAATAAACCTACTATTTTTGTGATTTCTTTGTGTAAATTTAAATTTCTCGCTTTCATACCGAAACGAGCTTTCCTCATCTTCAGTTTGCGTTTCCTACTTAATAGTACGCTAAATTCTCTTGGTTCTTTGTTTATTTCAGAAAGCTATTTGTGATACTTTCAAGGACGCTCTCTTTATTGTATATAGACACATCAGTTGAGCGCTTACTACTTGTCTGACATGCTGTTTGTAGAAATAATTGCTTCATGCTTACGTTGGAATTCCTACTCTAGGTCAAATGAGCTAGGGTATGAAGTAACAGCTTGGCTCAACCTGCTGTTGTGTCACTGGTTATACGTTCGTTAGCAGGAATCAAGGTATCATCTTAATTTGCAAACACTTGCAATCCTAAACTATATTTGTGTGTTCCTACGACAAAAGGCCGAAGTAATAAATAGTTTTATGAAAACTTGTTATTCCATTTGGGTTGAGTGGGTAATAATCAAGGTCGATTCTGTGTTAATTTTAGACATCTTTAACTTACCACTAGTGTTGTTAGCTTAAGGATCCTGGTTACATTAAGGAAAGAAATCAGGATCACAATCAGTAGTATTTATTTTTCTGAAATCGGAACCCCGCTGTTACATTGTATTTTTTTAACATTTAGTAACTGTGCCTTGCATATTGTTTGCATTGCAAAAACCAATCAGTGCCTGTTATTCCATTCGGAGTATACGCCGCCAGCCGGCATTCTCCAACCAACTCTGTCCTCAGCTTTACTTTCCGACTCTTCCCAAGTGCTCTTCATTCTATTCATATCTGCTTCCAATTCCCAAGTCGAGTGGAAATTGAACTAGTGTTCGTTGTTGTGTATCGAAGTATGCTCCTTTTATATTTGTGCTTGCTGAGGCCTACTGCTATTTGTAGAAGCTGCTACTACACTGCCCGCTTTCATCTACATTTTTTGCTGTGTAGGATAGAAAGGCTAAATCCACTGCAAAGTCCAAGTTATCTAGTTCCATCCACGTTATTCACTTTATTCCAAGATCGCCTTGAGACGTTTCAGTTTACATAATCCACTCAATCACCAGCAGAAGGAGGAAGGGCGAGAGTAAGCAGACTCGTCTGACACCGGTCTTTACTTCGAATGAATTAGTGAGCTGACCTGTATTCACGATTTTACAATATGGTCCGTTGTAAGAATTCCATGTGATGTTGACTATCTTTCGGGTACGCCACAATGTCGTAGAAGACTACATGATATTCTCCTATCCACGCTGTCAAATGCTTGCTCGCAGTCGACGAAGTTGATGCAAAGTGGTGAATTCAATTCAATTGATTGTTTAAACAATGAACCGTAGAGTAGTGGTTTGATCACTACATGATCGGTCTTTACAGAATCCGACCTGTTGATCTCGAATTCTTTCGTCGACTGTATATTTCATCCGATTCAACCACACTTTGTTGGAGACTTTTCCTGGTATTGAATGAAGAGCGATGTTCCTCTAGTTCTCGCAAATGCTAAGATCTTCTTCCTTTGGTATCTTGATTAGATATCCTTCTTTCCAGTCTGCTGGCACTTGTTCTTCCTCTCAAATCTTCCTGAAGATAATGTGGAGTATCTTTGCAGTTGCTTATATATCTGTCTTCAGTGTCTAGCTCAGTTGGTATGTTTTCTGACACTACTGACTTGCCACTCTTGATTTGACAGTCAGATGGTCATTGTGATTTTTTCAACTTTTGCTGAATTATTGATTATACGGAGATCCGTGGCCGCTGCTTTGATGACTGGTGTGTTCAGCGGAGCTTGCCGATTCGAAGTGTTCTACTCACCTGTTGTGTTGTTCATTCACTTCAGTGATTTGTTCACCAGCCTTGTTCTTGATTGGCCGTTCCAGTTTACTGAATTTGCATGTTAGTTTATTCGTTGTATCGTATAGGTGCCTGATGTTTCCTTCCCTTGCAGCTTTTTCCGCCATCATTCTTAGGTCCTCAATATATTTCCGTTCATCCGACCCGATGCTCCTTTCGCTTGTTGACTTCTGTGAATTCGGCCTGTGCCTTGGCATTATCTGTTCTTGTTCAGATGTTATTAATTGCTATCTTTTTGTTTCTCCTTTCTTGGATCTTGTCAAGAGTACCAACAGAAATCAATCCTTCATGGTGTTATTCCTTGCTACCCAGCTAGGTCATTATTATGATACAGCACAAAAGATCTGTAACCGAACTGCTAACATCAAGGCACGAGCGCCGACAAACCACCAAGTTCACACTATCTCATTACTACGGTAATTGGTAACGAACAGGCACGGTGGCGCACCATTTGGTGATGTCCGTTACATTAAGATGCCGGGTAACAGTTCTATATTCTTGATTCCAAGTAAATTCAGTTATTATCGCTTGATGTATTTATTTATAGAAACAGTTACCAATCAATCTTCAAAGTGTTCTCTAATTAAGCTAAGACACCCTAGGTCAGGTAAAGCATTACTTTTAAGTGTGAAGTTGAGTTTTGCAGATGTGCCATGCTTGTATTTATGGGATAACCAATCTTTACAGCTCTTTGAGATCCAGAGAATAGATGAAAAATGTCGTTCTTGGATTATTTGTGGAGAAATCAAGTCTGGTATGTGTTAACATATATGGTAAACGTATACGAAAATGTGTAGACGGTGGAATGTATGTTTGCAGTCGAATGGATCCACTTTTCTTCTTAATATCACTCTGCAAAAAACAAGTTTGTTTGTGGTCTTAAGGGTGTAGTTTTTTAGACAAAATTTATATCATGGGATGCCATTTTGAGCGAAATTAGTGGGTGTTCTGACATCTTTAGCAAAATTTCCGGCTTAGAAAGTCGTCTGGAAGAAATATGCGATAAAAAATGTGAGTCCCTGGTTTTCTCTGAGTCTTTATTATTCTAATTTGAAGTAGTCGAAATGTTAATAGGATCCTTATCACTACTCTTTTGTACTCTTACCAATCTGTCGTGCTATATGAAGTCTACATTACTTTGTTTTTGATTATAAAATAGCTAATAATGGGGAGAATCTATTTTATCTCATGATATATGCTTTTAAGAATTGTTTCAACGTTTAATGATTTGTTTAGAATATAATTCTTAGTTTGTAAATCAGTCGACTTGGCTGTAAAGTAATGACGTTTTTGAATTTTTAAATTAGATTCAGTAAAAGGTTTTAATTGACATTGACTATATATTACCAAATCGTATTGATCACTTGTTTTTTTCCGAAGGTGCTGGCGACATATTTGTATATCGATACAGTGAGTCCAAGGCGATGGAATGGTTATCAAATAGAGTATCTGCTGTTTACAAGGCTTCCCTCAATTGCAAAGATTCTATTCTAATTTCACAGCTTCGAATAATTGCTTCTAGCTCATCTTCTGATTGTAATGGTGAAAAAGGCGAAGATTCGCGGGTTCCTGAATTTACTAGCTGTAAGAATGTTGTTATAATTATTTATTTATACATAAGTAATTTCGCTTTCGTCGTATTAACTGTTGTTTGTTTCTCATCACATGACTGTGTTTCGGAACTCTCCATCAAAATTCATGATTTATTGGTTTGGTAATCCTTTCAGGGAACTTTATAATAATACGGGTAAATTGAAGATAGGGAAGGTGACGCTCGTAAATGTTTTGCTCTCTGAGTTGGATAGTTTTTTCGTTAAACTTTCAGTGTTTTCCTAAACATCATACACACAGACTTCAGTTTCAAGTGAGATATTAAAAGCATTCGCTTGATATGTCGAAATTGTTAAGAGGTTAAATTCTTTACGGTAATTTTTTTAAACTCACATCTTTTTTCTGTCCCAGACCTTCACTAATTTAGGTTGACCAATATTATCATCTATTCGAAATTCCAAGTTTCTAAGCTCATTATAATTTTATTTTCACTGATTTATGTTTTCTTAAATATAATCTTTGATCTCTAACCCTCTCCATTTATACTAATTCGCTTACTACGTCCACTACTCTGGAATTTGTTCCGACAGTTTGGTTTCTATCTGCTAATTGGGGCATGGCAACTTGAACTGATGTATGGATGTACCTAGTTCTACGTTGTAACTGACTGACTGACTGACTCACCGAATATATCCAACTTTTCTGTACATTGTACGTAGATGGGGATATCTTTAAATGTTTGTTATTAGTGTAGAGCTATCATACATCGAATGATAAATGTAACTATGCAAGCGATATCGTTGTATTTTTTTGTTACATTCCGGCTACTCGAATCAAACCAAATACCTTGTTTTGCTGAACCTTAGAGTGCTTCAACATTTTCGAAAAGCTCGTGCACTACAATCACATTCGGTGGTGGTATAGGAATAATAATAGTCAAAACGTTATTCTACTGAATATTGATTGACTAACCAACTATAAAGGTTAATCTCACTTTCTAACTTTATAAACATTTCCTCATTCACCGTATGCCTACTAATACCATGCGCTAAATACCAACATTTCCCTAGAGTTTGTAATATGTTAGTTCAAGAGATATTCTTAGTAAATGCCTTACAGTTCCTAACACTCTTCATTTTGCTTATGTATCTTCATTAGGCTCAGACGAGGCTCAAATGTTATCAACTAGTCAATTACCAAACCAAATGTGTTTGAAATTAGCTTTCCAGCTGGTCGCTGATTATCTCCCACCAGATTTATTGGATAATCTTAGAGAAAAGTTAGGATTGGGAACTAATAAAGTTGATTTATCAGATATGAATTCTTGTATTGTGAATTCGGAAAACATAGATCCCGTTGACAAACCCCTTCGGAAGTCGGTTGATGTAAGTTACTTTTATAAATACTAACATCTTGTTCACGGGGTTATAGATCCTAAGTAAATCCAGATATACTCCCCTCATGGAAACTTCATAGTTTCGTCAGTACCAAAACTGTATTAAGTAGAATTGTAAGTGACTACACATTTATTATAGATAAAGTACATTCTCTTTATTCCAATTCATGCTATTAATCTGGATTAATTTTATATTTCTATTCTAATTTAGGGTCCTTTTATTTCGTAATGTCTACTGGATTTAAGAGTCCTAACGCAATGATTGTTGTTCTAAATTTCAGTAATTAGCGTGATTCCAAATTATGCTGTATTTCGATATGAATTGCTGTTTGTATGTGCAACATAAAATCTGTCGTACATAGTCATCGGTCCAAGTTGTCACACCATTAACATAGCACGATGAACTCTAAATTATTAGAAGCAGTAGTTACGTAGATGTTAGTAAGAAAAGTATGTGGACCTATAGAGTGTGATACGCGCAGAAAGAATTGGTTCTTAGAAAGAAAGATATAAAATATTTATGAGCTTACGATTTAAGGGAAGACAAGTTTGAATGCACCTAGACACTTAAACTATTCTGAGCCATGTTGCCCAATAACTCCAATTACTAGTTGCAACAATTGCTCGAACGCTAACCAAGTAGTTTGCATTAACTAATATGGCTCAGGTCAGCAGTTATCAAGTTCATAGACTTATACCATATTTTGGATTAGGGTAGGGGTTAAAGTTAGGATACATAACACATGTCCTAACCACCTCGTCATTCATCTAGACATAATACAATAATTAATATACTTTGTAACTATCCCGTCTTTGGTTATATAATATAAAACTCCTTACTGTGTCATTACTTAGCTTTCACTTCCAACGTAGTTTAATCTTTAAGTCATGATCGAGTTAATTTCTTTTCCAACTGTAAATCAACTAAGCTTATTCGTGCGAACATTCTTAAATGGTTGAATCTTTCATTAATTGCTTTTCATACTATATTTTAATATTTACGTTAGTCGACGAATTGTCAGCCTAAAGAAGACTATTCATCAGCATTAAAGCTAAATGAGTCAAAGATTAATGAAGTAGGTTATTTTCTTTCTTTGTGTTTTTTTTCCTATTTTTTGTTAGTCAAAAGATTGGAAAATCTGAAAATTAGGGAAGGTTAATATGTTCAAGTCTATTACCTGTTTAGGTTATCATTCGTGAGCAACGTAGAACCCGAAATTTGGTTGTTTTACGACAACATAGCGTGTTATCACACTCCCTATTAGCACAGTAATAAAAGACTTGTAAGAGGAAAGACAGAATAATAAAAAACAAAGAAGAATTACATACATAGTACGATACACTTGAGTAGTTCCTAAGATATTATTACATAGACATTAGTCAATCAGCTTACTATTTTACATAACTTAAACCCTATGATATTCTATTGTGCGTGTTAGCCTTAATCGTCATCGCTATTTTTTCTTAACTGTATCTTGTGCTGACCAGTAGATAAAGAAACTTCGCTTTGTTGAATAACGTATATATGTATTTGTGAAAGATGTAAACGTTAAGCTGTACAACTTCAGATTCTTTTTCTCGTTTTCATAAAATCATTATGAAACCATAGTATCCTGTTTTTATTTAGCTAATAGATGTTAAATTCTATTACTCTTTATAGTAAAAAAAATATTTCATCGTTTATGTCACAGTATTTTTAAGTGAATCTGTTTATAAGAAAAGTGAATAAAATTCATCACTTCTTTACACCATGTAAATGATTGATTGTACGCCGTTGGACAAATTATTTATTTGATCTGGATTTTATTGATGTTTGTTTGGAAAGTTGTTATATCATATGATCATATGATTTGCGTCTACACCTAATGGGATGTAGATCAACACTTTGTGACTTACCAGACGAGTTATGAATTCTTGTCTAATTGCCTTTAATCTTTTCAAAACCTATTCTTTTAGTGTCTATATTCATACTTAACTTGAATAGCATACCTTTATAAACTGCCTGTTTTTAATTTCCAAGCGATACCTCCTTAAAACAAACTTATAAATTACAGAGGAATCATGTGGCTGCTCGCATTAGGACTAAACACCTGCCCAGTGGTTCTTGGTTATCAGGTCAGCCTGTGATATACAATGTGTTTTCAGTCGTATTTATTTACTTTTCGTAATCATAACGTAGTGCCTGGTGCACATATACGTTAGCCCAAGTTCGCACACCACATCACCAAAATGAGATTAACAAGTAGTCATCATTAACACCAGAACATAGTTCAGCATAAAACTATAGAATGGTGTATACGAAGAAACGGTGTAACTTAAAATCTTATTCCTAGCTATGTCATTCAATGTCCAGAACCTCTTATTCAAGTTATCACAGACTCTAAGCGCGTAATCTACACCTACCAACTTAGCTGAAAGCCAACAATCATCGACTTCATCAGTTGATGATACGCTTTACTTTGTCAACCCATAGTGTTTTCCGATTTTACTCCTACACCACATACTAATGATATTCTATTTCTATATCTTAGTTGTTATTTCTTTTTTGATTTTGTGAATTGTATTTTTACTTTTTCTTATCAGCCAACGACAAAAAAAGCAAAAATTCCAAAAGGTGTACAATCAATTACGAATTTCTTCATGAAGAAATAATGAATAATCCAGTTCAATCAGTGTATATTGTAATTAATTAATAAATTTATATGTATATGTGTAGATCTATGTATATGTATGTATCGGTGTATATGATCTCATGTTGAATAAAAACAAGAGGATATTGTCTTCTGTTGAAAAATCCTCTTTATTGTTGATTGACTTGTAGAAAATAGTTTAGTATTTTAAGGATTTGTGGATTTAGTTTTCAATAGTTAAAGGTCATATACTCGAATACTATCCAACTTAATTTGATTTAATTGGTATTATCAGCCCGCTTATCCGAATTGTTCACAAAAGCCAAGTTCATTTTTTCCTGTTTGGTAAATTGACTGCCGGCTTGTAGAAATTGGCTGTGTTTGAAAATATTTTCCATCAATAATGCATTTTGACACGGGAATCATAAAAGATCAAGAATGAACAGATCAATGAAGTTTCATTGTGTCATTAATTCGAATTTTACCAGTGTCGATGATGAATGACTGTTGTGTTACTTCTTATGGATTTGATACTTGTGAATCCTTGGATGAAGTCAGAGTTGTGGAGAGCACACTGTTTTAAAGTGTTAGTTAACTATTAAAGAAAATTGATTGAAACTAATTCTTCTTATTGTAGTCTATCTACCTTGACGTGGCTAGTCGATTCAACTTTGAACAGTGTACAGTTTATCTTGTTGATTGCGTAATCTGTTGTCGTTTTCTGTGCTCATTATGATTTAATATTTCAGTTCTGTCTTGTTTCAAATTACTTTGCAATTCATTAGTTTACCATAAGTTGATAGTATGCAGTCTCTGTTATTCATTTATTATAAAATCAACAGTATTTGAATTGGAGTTCCAGTTCTTCTTAGCTACATTCACTGTCGGTCATTTAGATCAGTTGAGTTCAGTCTCAACATTTTACTACAATGATTTCGTCTGTGACCTATTCTTGTTCTGTTTTTATTTTTAAGTATTGTGATAGTTCATAGTAGTATTTATGTCAACAACTAGAAGTAACTAGATAACTTCTCTTCGTTTTTAGTGTAAGAACTTAGTCCCATGCAAAGTCAAAATTACAATGTTCATGATACCATTCGACTATTGTAGAATCTTTTTATATTCTTAAACTTCAAACTTAATGTATGCTGTGTTTCAATTTAGGATTTTGTTATTGTCATTTTTTTTGAACTTTGGTTTACATTTCGACATTCAAAGTGTTGTTCTTTTCGTTTATTATCACTTTAGAGAAGTTTCTGAATAAATGGAATTCATTATCTCTCTCACACATTTTCGATATGTTAATTTTACTTATAGAATTCAACTACTCACAAATCATTATAAGTAGTTGCAATTATCACCTAAAGTTTAATAAACGATTAGTTTTAGGTAAGATTTTTCTGTAGACAATCGTTGTACTGTTTTATAAGCTAATTGGTTACCGGACCAGTGGCTGTTAATCATTAAGCGCTTTAAGCAAAACCTAAAGGGCTCTAATTTTGGTCCTCAACTGGTGTTGTAAGTGGTATTGATCAGGAATCTCATAATAGGACGAAGCACTGCTATTTAGTGCTCCCTTATCAGTGGTATCCAATCGATACTAATCAATAACGAAGTGAAGCAAAAAATCTCAACAGAGTCACTTCAGATTAAGGACAGTATCATCTAACAACGCTGTTATAG
The DNA here is from genome assembly GCA_025215515.1 of Schistosoma japonicum. Taxonomy (NCBI): domain Eukaryota; kingdom Metazoa; phylum Platyhelminthes; class Trematoda; order Strigeidida; family Schistosomatidae; genus Schistosoma; species Schistosoma japonicum. Next base: position 1,743,734 of record CM046061.1, read on the forward strand.
TTATAGACCTATCTAAATGAAGGGGTTAGTTGTTGAATAGTTTCATACACAACAATTACTTGAAATAGTTTGCTTCAGTCAGTATATTTCCTTACAACATAGTTACTGATATGGTTAATGTCGATCTTTTATAACACAGACCAATATTTGGTTGTTGCTTTTTGTAATAAAATGAAAAAGAATACAAATGTGGTACAAACAAAGAATAATTCAATAGAATAAAACGCTGACCAAATCTTGTATATATCACAAGAATACGTGTTCAAGTAAAGTATATAAGGTGATAAAATAACTGGGGGTATATTGAAAAGTGGAATAATCTCATAGAAACATACACATTTTAACTTGTAGGCAATACAAGTTATTTCGATTTACAGTATCATTTTATAATTTCACACTTGAAAATAACTTTTTGTTTATATTAAATCAGTTACTATGACAACAAGACTATCCTGATAGTGATACAAAACTTATATCAAAAAAAAAGAAAGCAAAGACAAAATGCAAAATCTTCGAAAACATTCAAACCAAAAGTTGTACACATGGTGATAGTGATGTTAGTGTAACTTATCTTATTATCAATCTACACTGTTTACAAAGTACAAAAGAAAACAAAACGAAGGGTTAAGGAAGGAAAAACAAATTGACTACAATAATGTGTAATAGAACGAAACCACGAAAGAAAATTGTATCCTTCATTACGAAAATGTGCTTTATTGCAGAAGGTGAAGTGAGAATATGATTTGGTTTGATGTAGTACATGTACATCATTCCTCTATAAATCAATTACTTGAGAAAGAATTCTGTAAAGAAAATGAAATTAAGGATAATTTACTAATGATCATTTATGTAAGATGAATATTTCAAGTAATGTTTAAGTTGACTTGTAACTAACAATATTACTTGTGTTTAATAGCTATATTGAGGTAATCCTCTCAGGATGTATGTAGAGCAACAGAGGCTAACCAGTTTCAGTCTCTGACTAATCAGCGGGTAGATACAAACTCATCCTAATTGAATATTTTTACTAGACAGCGGTGAAATGTATCCTTCATATAACTAAGTAACGTTTGTCATATAACTAAAGTAGCTCCTAACGATTAAATACACACGTATGAATAAGAACAAGTCAGAAAGCTGTACTAGATGAAGAAGGTACATTTGATTGTAAGTAGGTCGTAAAATGAATAGCAACGTTTATGTTGGCTGTTTAGAGAAAGAGCAGCTTGCAACGATGTGTCGTACCTTCATCTAAGAAGAGGGGGTAATGCTTGACTCAATCGTGTCCACCAGAGTAAACATGGTCATAATCAATAACAAAAGCTTATACAACTACTTATTTAGAGAATTATTTACCGTTACATTGGAACAGAGTGAATCATTTAAGTTCGATTCCGATTGAATAGCTTCACGACTTAACGGTCGCTTCACTATTTATATGTTCAGTCCTATGGACCAACTAATGTCATTTTGTGATCTAATTGTAGACTTAACTCAATGACAGAAAAATGTTCTCACTACAAACTAAGGTCGTTTTTGGTTTTCATTTTATTTTAACAAAGTTACTGTTAACAGTAACGCTTCCAATCATCATAAAGTGTGTTGTATGTAGCCTGTTATTGGTTAGTGTATTCTGCAGATCACTATGTAGTTCTTATCAATAGTAATGAAATGAGATGAATACAAACAACGAACTAAGAATAAATCTATAGGAAACCACGTAAACTCAATTATTATTCAGATGATATACATATACATGTAATCTATCGACAATGTGTATCCGAATGAATTCACGAACTAATTCAATATGATACTTAAGAAGTATTGTGTAGCGATAATGATTTATGCCTAATCATGCTTAACTCTATCCACTTATATTCATTACGTTTAAAATGTAACTCACATTGTATTAGTACAATATTGTATTAATTATTTGTTTAAATTTGTATTACTTATTGAGAAGAAGTAAAAGATGATGTTGAAGAGATTCTCACAGCCAATGGAAACATTTAGTAAAAAAATGATTAATTGATCTTCATCTCTCATTCTTCCATGTTATTAGTTACTTTCAAGTGTTCCAGGAGGATCACCTATGTGTATAAAGATAAGAAGATGTATTCAATTATGTAATCTTGTTTACTTATCATAATATATAACATTAATTACGTTTTATCAAAAAATAAAGAGGCCATAATGATTTTCGCCTGTCGATTAAGTGACTTGTATGTCTACCGAGAAAGTCCTGCGACTGTAATATGCACGACATTCCTTTTAGCTTAACTGCATGGCTATAAAACACGACCCATGAAAGTGTAAGACATACGTAAACTAAAAGTACTTGATCATAGGTATCTATTAAGTGAGTAACTATGAGATAGGTAGAAAGTGTTAGACAAAAAATAGAAATCCACTGAAGGGGCTATAAAACTTTCATGAATGATAGATGGTTAGAATATTCATTACGTCAATCATCTCCTAACAGCATATGAAAAGCCGAGTGAAATAGAACTGGATTGGAAAAATCTAAGGATGGGCATATAACTGTATGGTAACAATTCATCAGTAGATGCATACATTCTAGCCACAGATCACGTAATATCGCTTGGATAAGCAGAAGAAGAAGATTCAAAATTGTCAGTAGGAAGGCAGTTGCATGAGGGTAGGGGTACCTTTACTTAGAACCGTTTATCAATTCTTTCCCAGTATGAGCAACTTTATATTCATGTCACTGAAAAAAACCACCAATCTTGTCATAAACAACAGGAAATTAATTGAATGAAGAGAATCTTTCTTCAACTATTTTAATGCTCAATTCATACATTGGTGTATGTTAATTTAACATCACCAAACAGTTGAACATAGCAATAAGAATTAAAAACCTCTTGCAAATGTGGTTATTCTTATATGGAATACCATACAGTAGGTCTGGAACTAAATTGAGAGAGACTTCCGAAGAGATACAGGGTAGATATCTATGTATGTTCAACAGCATCAATCAGTCGATCAAATTTTATTATGAGAAGAAAACTGGACCATATTTCCACTTCCTAGATGTTAATTATTAGAAGAAAACATTATGAAGGTCCATTTACAGGAAACCTAAATGGAATAGTTGACTGATAAGTTTTCACAGCTAAGTCTCTATTAACGGGTTGAGGGATATTGTTGTATCCCTCACCCAAAGAGTGAAAAATGTTTGACTCTACTGTTATTGACGATGAGTTAATGCAAGTAACACTAATTAAAAATCATTTAATTTGGATTGTGACTGGCAAGTGGAATCCAGAACGCGCGTTTCGTCCTATTTGGGACTCATCGGCTGGATGTACCTGCATCCCAATGTTGATGTTCACAGTGGGATTCGAACTCAGTCCGTTTCGTGTCAAACGCACCCGCATACACCACTAGACTACTGAGTCCAGACAGACACACTTGAGCGATGGGCGAATTGGTAATAGGATGAATTTTCATATTCCCATTGATTTGTTATAAACTGAATCTGGTCAGTCACTATTGTTATATGTGCAACCTGAGCGAATTGCCTCGATATAGTGAATATTCACAAGTATCATTTAATTTGAATTGTGACTGGCAAGTGAAATCCAGGAAACGCGTTTCGTCCTATTTGGGACTCTTGTAGATATTGTAGAGTCATTAAATGACCCTTTGGTCACAAACAAATCGGACGTTGATTTTTTTAATGAAGTAGAGCAACAATTTGTGGGACTTTAATAAGCTTCATCACGAATCGACATAAACAAGGGAAGAATAAAAAATGTCACATCCAGCCGATGAGTCCCGATTAGGACGAAACGCCCGTCCTGGATTCAACTTGCCAGTCACAATACAAATTAAATGATACTTGTGAATATTCGCTATATCGAGGCAATTCGCTCAGGTTGCACATATAACAATAGTGACTGACCAGATTCAGTTTATAACAAATCAATGGGAATATACAAATTCATCCTACTAATTAAAAATGTGTTCTTACCACAGTACCTTGATAAGAAAACATGAAACCGAAACCTTCCAAAGAATCTGAAATCTCTCATATCAAGAAAATACTATACATTAACGATGAATTGAAAGGCTACTCATCTGCCAATATTTTGAGCAGTAGGATTGTAAATACTATCAAATTAGCATTATTTTTCAGCAACACTGAAGACAGTGATTTTAGGTTAACACGTATTTACAAATCATTTAAAGGATAAATTGTATCAAACAATCTCATTGTTGAATACTTATCAATTCACTTCCTCATATTAGACAATATACAATGGCTGTTCGACTATTTCAATTACTTCAGTAGTGCGTAAAGCAGATATTTGTATTTTCGCCTTTATTGTGTCCTTCTCGACTTATCCTTCCATTTGATCTATTGACTATCAGTATGTTATTTCCGAATTTGTGAACTACAGCTAATCGATTGTGTATGCATTACTTCAATTGACTACCATTATCTCCCATATTCGGTATTGTTGTTAGTTTCCTAATTAGTTGACTGTGTAGTCAGGTGTAATGTATATACAAAGAAGTGCTTAAAATGCAATATAATTTGTGTAGTTGATTCATTGGCATATGTTCTTCCTATTGCGGCCTGATATTGAATGGGCATCGGGTGGGCTTGTATAAACCGACTAGGCACTTTTATTGACGTCTGTTATTGTAACTGCGTACACACACAGTTATATCAATCAATTGGTTGTAGCTTTTCCACTATAGCAGTATATCACTTCATAACATAAAAGAACTAATGCAAATCGATTTTAAATTAGAATTTGTGTGTAAAGTTGAAATTAGGCTTTACATTGGAAATTCTTATGATGTTCATTTCATCACTATTGATTGTATTTCTTCTGTTAGAATACAATGATTGTATACAATGCCTACACATTAAGTTGTGAAGATTATCAAACATTAGTAGTATTTCAAGAAATTCTTATTAGTGAGTTAAAACTGAAATGACTTCACTTCTGTACTCATCTGTACAAGTGCTTATTTAATGAAAAGATAAACTACCGTGTACACTGGAACAGAATGGATAGAAAACAATCTGGAAATATTAAAGTTTATTAAAATATCATTAAGATTATGTAATAATCTATTCTATAAGTATTGATACAATTTTTCAACAATCTTTGTTTAAATGTATCAATCTGGTATACACTGATCTTCATCCATGAGTGTTATACTTTCTGAGTAGGCATGTCTAATCATTATTAAAGTGATCGTGTTAAACCTGTCTCCTCAATCTTGTTGAAATTACAGTTATTAGTAAGTTTTGATAGTTGTATGAAAAAGATTATCTGATTCATCATCTGTTATTCTATGCTACAAACTTCAAATTCTGCTTATAGCATATCTGGCTTCTACATCATCTGGGTATCAACATTATGGATCATATATATATATATATATATATATATATATATATATATATATATATATATATATATATATTACTGAATTCATACACGAGTACTAACACATACTTCATCTTGTGTTAATATATCGGGTGATTCAAGAAGGGTAGCTAACTTTCCGAACGGGTTTTCTTATTCAGAAGACTATTTCATTTATTGTGACTACATATAAATTGATTATTTTATTTCTATTATTGTCATGTTCCCATCGTCCTAACTTTCTATTAGACTCATGAACTGTTATTTCATTTGTCACTCAGGCACTATACACAATTAACTATGTTTCTGTATCTTCAGTTCCCAGTTGTAATTGTCTCCGTTTTGTATAAATGTTATTCTCCATAATGGTCTTCTGTGTAGTAAGGTTTTCTATGCATATAAATAGACGAGTGAAATATAATCCGATTGACTATCTGATAGTTGGCTCAGTTGTCTTGTTTTCTTTATTCGGGTTTTGCGAACTAGTAATGACAGGAAATGCGTATGCACATCCTGACTGGTTTTCCCAAGGTTACTGCTTTCCGTATATTATGATTGGCGGTATTCTCAAGTTATAAAATTCTGAAGTGCATCAAGTGTTGTATGTTAGTATACATTTAGAATCTCATTGAAATAAAATCACTGGACTATAGACTGAAGTGTCTAGAGTAGCTCTAACATTATTATAAACTTGTGATCAATTTCATTTACATGCATAACTGTCAGTATCCAGGCATTTCATACCCTACTTTTGTTTATTACAATTTGCGTAATTATCTAAGTTTACCTACGGCCATTACACATACATTGTGTTTCTAATCATACTTCTAAACTACCCAACGAATAAGAAAAGATGTAACATGCGATTATTATTTCACTATTGAAACTGATGCATAATTGATGTACTTTTTACTAAACTACACTAACTTAATGCAAATCAATTGTTTACAATGATAATTATAATCAAGTTTTATGATCAGTTCAATGTTTCATTGTATTAACTTATGTAACTACATTAACAAAATTGTTACCATCTATTGAGTATCATCTATTGGAACTTTTTTCAATACAATTAACCAATAAGTAGATTGGTCACATATTATGCATCATGTAAATATTGATATAAATTAGTAGTAAATTCATTTAACTTGTTTATCTTTTAATGCATAAACTACTTATAAAATGATTAATAAGTAGTATGATATAAAACAGTGTTTTTTTTTTATTATAAATAAACCAGTTATGCATCATTTTATCATTCATTTTAAATAGTGTCATTAAGTTAACTGAAATGAATATGTTTGTCCGAAACTATTCAATATACTCATTAAATATACTACTGAATAATTTAAGTTAACAGTAATACATCACTGAATAAGTTCATTTATTATGTCAGAATGTCTAGAAACTAGTTTTATTATCTGAATTTTATCAGTAATATCTTGTAATTTGTTTACATAAAAAAGAATTTGATTAAATTATTTCATTTAAAATAATACATTGTTATTCTGTAGTTGATTCATATCATTGAGTCATATAAATTATGTGGTTCTTAGAAAAAAAAATTACACATTAGTTACCTCTTAGTTGGATACATGCATAAGCAGCCTTACATGGGTTCGAACTCAAAAACTTTCAATTATACAATGATTATGTTATCTTTACAAAGAAAATCCATTAAAGTGATAACATACTACTAATGAATTATTTAAGTCTCCATTTAGGCATCATTATATCTATCAATTGGTAATATTTTTCCAGGGTATAATGATTTTTGTAACTTCAAGATTAAGTAGTAAGTTACAGTTTTAAAGAAATTTCATTGAAAACTTTCATAGAAAATGATGTTTGTTACTAAGTAAGTTCTAATAAATCAAAAGATTATCATTTTAATACAGTTTTTTTCTTTTAAAATCTATGTTCTACTATGCATCAAAATGTCATCGTGTTGAAGTATATTCAATTTATCGCGGTTTTTATGCATAGATCCAATACAGTCGGTTACGATAAGCATTCTTTGAACATATGGATATGATATTCACTTCATAGTTAAATATTAATAATCTTCTATTGTGTATATGTCATTATTAGTATACTTCATATCACTATTGACTGTATATAATCATCATACTCTGTGTAACTGGAACTTCAACTGAATTACATAGTTAGACTATGCTTATTACAGTGAATGAATGGAATATTCATAAGTAAGTAATCATTTATATCGTTCTAAATGGTGTACATTGATAAAGGAATCATTAAGTTAATTATATTCTATTTACACAGAAAACTCTAGGAACTCAAGATCATTGGAATATGTTAGCTAATGTCAACGTTACTTTTGTTATCTTAATTAGCGTTAACAGAACCAAAGTAACGTTTAAATCAGCTGCTGGTAGGATGACCTATACTCCACATGGAGTAACAGGCATTACTTAATTGAAACGTAACTTGTTTATGTATCCCTAAAAAAAATGTCTACTTCAATTTAGAATAGTGAATGTATCTCATTTGAGATATCGAAGTTATCTGGTAAACTTTCAATAGTAAAAGGTGTACACTTCTAACAGAATCAATAAATTCAGTATAGAAAAACAAAGAACTATTCAACTATTGAAAACTAGAAACTATTCAGCAGTCACTTTCTCCGAATTGGTTAATACATACTGATGACTAGTCCAACATCAAGAAGGAAAAATTGTTCAGTGACAATTCTTGGTTTCAAATAAATACCTAACTTCAATACAAAAGTTACTACAGTATTCAATTAAACTTATTAACTGTTGAATTCATTAATCAAACAATAAAAAGGGTATCTACTTCACTTACTCCATACAAGAGTTAAATAATCATGCATATTTGTTGATTTATCTGAAAATGTAAAGTATAAAACAAACAAATTCAGTTAGTGAAGAATCTTTTTTTTGTTCAAAAGAAAAACTACATGTAGTTGTTAGGCATGAAACTATGTTGACTTGCATCATGGGAATCTTGTAATGAAAACAATTTTCTTAAATGTAGACTTATAAATACATTAAGTAAAATCAATCAATGCCTTTTACTCCATGTGGAGCATACGCCGCCAACCAACATTCTCCAACCAACTCTGTCCTCAGCTTTTCTTTACAGCTCTTTCAAAATGCTCTACATCCTCTTCATGTCTGTCTTCAATTCACAAAAAAATGTGTTCTTGCATCTTTCTCTCTTCTTTTGGCCTTAAGGATTCCATGTTAGTGCTTGTCTTGTGAAACAATTTGATGATTTTCACAATGTGTGTGATATCTATCCAGCCTCAGCGTTGTTTCCTAATTTCTTCCTAAATGAATTTCGGTTGATTTAATCTCTGCCCTAGAAGGTTGTTATTGATGGTATCTGACGAACGAATCCGAAGTATCTTACCAAGACAGTTGTTTATAAACACTAGTATCTTTCCAATGATGCTTTTGGTAGTTCTTCTTGCAAGTTTTATCTCCATACAACAGAATTGTCATCACATTTGTATTGAAAAGTTAGACTTTGATGTTGACTGACAGTTGGTTGGAGTTGTAAATGTTTTTCAGTTGTAGAAATGCTGTTGTCGCCTTTACATCTGTATTAAACCAGAGCCTCCTTATTTATCGATGATGTTACCCACATATGTGAAGGTTTCTACATCTTCCAGAATTTCTCTGTCATGTCGAGTGTAATTGGGTTAGTATTCATCGTTTTGTATTAAATGATGTTGTCTTTTCCATTGTGTATGTTGAGTCCTACTTCTGGCTGTAGAGGTTGCTGCTAGACTGTTCGTTTTCATCTACATTTTTTACTGTGTGATTTAGTAAAATATGTCATTTCTATTCATTAAACATTACCAACTTCTATTTATGTCAAAATGATTGTGATGTTAACTGTAGTCGGTACTAAACTGAGCTTATTGACTCATATCAGTTTGCATACAGACTCAGTGGAAGCTCTTGAATACAGCCTTTATTTTACATCACCATAATATAGTGCTTAATTTAGAGAAGGAAGGTGGGGTGGAAGTAAGGTATCTGAAACATGTTTTCTGATTAAATCTTCACATTCAATTTAGTTCCTAAATCTACATTACTAAGTAATCTTTCCAGTACTAATATAGTGTTAGACAACCAATTGGGTGTATTCTTATTTTTCTGAAACAGAACAGTACGGTTTATATAAGTGGAAGTGTTCTATTCATCTGTTAATAAAAGTTATTATGATTTTAATTATTGCATTTGACCGTTTCCCCCCTCATATTTCATTGTATCATATTGCTGTAATCTACATGAAATACTACTGTTAAGCATACAAATGATCTTACCATGCGTAGAGTTGTATGTTCTCCTTCTTCTTCAACTTGTTCTGAATGAATGAATGGATGAATGAATGTTCTCTTAACAGCAACTAAACATACTTGTGATGTTTATATGACGCTAATATTATTGCTGAATTAGTATCAAATACTTTACTCAGTATTACTTATTCAGGTAAAACCATTTACTGTTGATCGACTTTACATGTTACATCAAGTATCTGATAAAAGAAATTCCGTTACACTTATTATACAAAGAAACTATGTAGCATTAGCATTACAATTTGTAAGTTCTCATATATTACCTATGTGACTATACAATTCTTCACAACTGTTTTGTTAGACTTTAGAAAAGAGTTTACGCAGTGTTGTGTGGAGTATTCAAAACTGTTAGTAGAGTATACAGTGAGACATAAGAAGGTTTGGTGTTGGTAGACACATAAAATCTTGTAAATGACTAGTAACTATTGTCCTACTAGATATTCACGACTTACTCAGTCCACATTTTCTGGAAGAACTCTTTTCAGTTACACTAGATTTCATGTACAGAAAAGAAAGTACAAATTATTGTACACTACCTTACCTAGCATACACAAGCTATGAGATGAAAACTGTCTAGACTAAGTAGTCTGGTGGTGAATGAGGTGGCATTTAGCAAGAAACGAATTGAGTTTGGGTCCAGATGTAAACATCAAGACTGGGATGTTGGTATCTCCAGCTGTTGAGTTTCAGATAGGGTAAAACGCATGAATTCCACCTGCAACCACAATCCAAATTAAGTCACATCTGTAAACTCCAGCTGTATCGACGCAATCCTCCCATAAAGCTCTAGGGTTAACAGAGACTGATGAGTTTCAATCCATATCAAACCAAAGAGAAGATGAGATGAAAATGCTGTGATAACCGATTATATCAGAATATATATTAAATCCTCATTAAAAATCGAATTCAGATGCCTTTGCGGTAAGTACCTATCTTTAAGGGTTTGAAGTTGATATCGATGTCTAACATTTCTAAATTCATTTAACTGATGATATTGTGTGGCCCTATTCAACTTCACTGGTGGATAACTGCCTCATATTCTACATAGTTGAACTTCAATGCTTACGTCACCTAACTAGATCTACAGGATTACCTAAAGTTTACAAATGTACATCATTGAATATTAGCACAGTATTAGAAAGTTTTCAGTAATAAGTAAGCCATATGATATTGAATGGTACTTACAATTTTCTTGATTGTTGTTATCTTCTATGGATTTCCTTTGATTTTTTACATAAACAACTTCATTATTGCCCTCTTCTTCACAGTTCTCATTTACATCAGTCTGATCATTTGTTACAATTATATTGTGTGTTGACAAATTCAAGGAACTTTTACTTTTCTCTCGTAACTTTTGAAATTCATTATGTGTACGTTCATTATTTATAAGGCAATATGGATTATTTAATGGGGATGTTGATGATTGACTAATATCAGCTGATACAAAATCAGAATCTGTTGATGGTGATGATGAAGTTGTAGCTTTTATCCAAGCATCAACATTATTCACATTTTTCATTTCTGTCAATAGTTCTGTTTCGATTACATCATATTGACTGTTGTTCATGTCTAATTTCAACTGATATTGTTCAATATCTGTTGATAAACAATCATCAATATATTCATCTGTAGGTTGTTCATTATTCATAGTGTAACTACAATTGGATAGACGATGTTTTCTTCCACTATTTCTATAATAATTGTAATAATCATTACTATTATTGTTATTAGTATTATTATTACAATTCCCATTATAATCAATATTATAACTGGATTGACTACGTGAAAGTGGATAGGCAGATTGTGAATGTGTAGATGGGCATCGTGATCTATTATTATTATTACTATTATTATTATTATTATTGTAGTAAATACGTTGACCACCATGATAATAATATCGATTTGTCATACGACCGCCTTTACGACCATGATAGTTGTAACCTTCACCACCGCTATTACCGCCTCCAGTACCAGAATAATAAAATTTCATATCATTATTATTATTATTTGTATAATAACGTCGACCAAATATGTTTTTATGTACATAACCCCGATCGATTGGTGCCACTAAATTAGATAGTAAATAAATAAAAATTATATTTAACTGTGAAGTTTTATTATAAAGTTTGCAAAAAATATCCACGACATTGAATCCAATACTTTCAATTCATGTACCATTAAGTATATAAGACTCAACCTGGAATTACGTATACTGAATAACAGATTTGTGCCTATTTTGTCAGTATGCTTGTTGACAACACGTTTTGTCTATCGTTGTTTATATGGGTATAAAAATAGCACACTTCTAGGCACTTCATCGGTGATGTTGTACCTGAGTGTATCAGCGTTTATCAATTGATCAATAAACTGGTTGTGTTAGTACGGTGTTCTTCATTCTGTTACATTTGTCAAATTATTGATAAATTGCATTTATTCAAAGTTATAGTTCTATTAACAGAATTATTTGACTCATCGTCAGCTGCAATGATTTACGAACTACGAATCCTGGTCATTACGTATTAGGTAGCTTCATCGGCATGAGCATCAAATACTACACGTTATATACTTATAATTGAATTGTGAATAATGAGATTATTCGACCAAGAAAACATAAAAACAGTTAATTGAATGATAATGATTACGTGATCATTAGTGATTAACTCTTACATTTGATTGCTAGTAGCTCTACTGATTGATTGACTAATTGATAATGAACAAAGTTGAAAATCAGACTGTCATTATAATATAATGAAAGCTGAAAAATGTAGACAATTGAATTCAGGATCATGAGTGTCTTTGCATATGAGATTACTTTGTGTTTTGAATAAAAACTAAGTGTTACCAGGATTCACACTTGTTACATATTGTAGTTTACTTGAAAGTTTAATTAGCCCTGATGGACTGGTGTTTGACAAAATCTCGACACTGATTCAAAAAGTTTGTTTTACTACAGCAAACTTACGTTTTATTTTGCTACAAAAACATCATGGAATCATCAGACACCGAAACCTATCTCATATAACATCATTGCATACTGATAATCGTAGACACTATTTTAACTAGGAAACATAACTTTAGACAGTGGTAACACAACGAAAACCAAAGCATTTTCGGAAGCCTGGGATTTAGGTCAACTCTACCCGGACCACCCCTCCTAGGTTGGTTGCCGGTCCCACTTCAGAATAAAGGAGGTGGGTTGAAAATGGGGGTGAACAATCCCATCCCGTAAGACAACAACCTTGCTGAAAAACGTTAACCAGTGAAAACATTTATAACCACTTTAACTCTACCCTAGGAATCGAAAGGTCTGTTATGAAGCTTCATGATAAAAGCCGAGTTTCTTCGAAAGCCACGAGGCTGATTCCGCTTCTGACAACAAAAGCAACAATTTATATAAGTACAAGGAATGTCCGCACTATGTGGGAGACAGGGATAAGCATGCAAAGAGCTGAAGAAATGAAAAGATACATTCTGATGATACCTGAAATAAGTGAAACCCATTGGCTAAATGCTGTACAGCAGCGATTACCATCATGAGAAGTGCTTTCATACTCTGGCCACGAGGAAGAAAACGCCTTACACACACAAGGGATAGCTCTAATGTTATCCCAAGAAGCATGGAAGGCTTTGCAAAATGGGAACCACATTAACCTAGAATCATCAAAGCATCCTTCCAGATGAAAAAAGAAGGGATTACAATGAATGTCACCCACTGTCATGCACCCATCAACGACAAAACACGAAGATGATAAAGACCAGTTCTATGCGAGGCCGCAGTCAACCATCGATAAATGCTCAGACAAGGAACTGACCACTCTGGTGGAAGACTTTAACGTCAAGGTTGGAATGAACATCATGGGACGACATGGACAGTAAGAAACGAAAACGGTTAGAGGTTTGTAAACCTATTTGCCTTCAACAAAATAAATTATACGTGGCACCATATTTCCTTACAGATGTATACACAAAACTACATGGGTTTCACCAGACCACATTAGAGAGAAGCAAATCGACTACATCTGCATCAATAAGATGTTTAGAAGGACCATGGAAGACGTAAGATCAAGGAGAGAAGCTGGCATAGCTTTGGATCATCATCCGGTGGTGGCTAAAATGGAAGTACAGCTGAAGAAGCACTGGACAACTGGAGCAGCAGAATTACAAATGTTTAACACAGCCCTTCTCCGGGATATTAACAAACACAAGAAATTCAAGATAATTCTCAACAATAAGTTCCAAGCACTTCATGATATACTAGAAAAAAATGAAAGTAATATGGAGAACAACTGAAAAGAGATTAAGGAAACAATAACTTCAACATGTCAGGAGGGTTTGAGTCTCAAGAAACAATACCATGAAGGATGGATTTCTGTTGGTACTCTGGACGAGATCCAAGAAAGAAGAAGCAGAAAGACAGCAATTAATAACATTTGAACAAGAACAGATAATGCCAAGGCACAGGTCGAATACACAGAAGTCAACAAGCAAGTAAGCAAGAAGAGCATCAGGTCGGATGAACGGAAATATATTGAGGACCTAAGAATGATGGCGGAAAAAGCTGCAAGGGAAGGAAACATCAGGCACCTATACGATACAACGAATAAACTAACATGGATTGATTGATTGATTGAGTGTGAGGGTTTACATATATAAGGAAGTGGTTAACATATACTCCGATTCGAATGGTTGGTCCATAGGTCTGATGTTCTTCCACCCTCGACCTGGGACTGGGTAGACATCAAAGCAGATGTAAGGGCCTCTACTAGACAGTCGTATTTGTCATTGATCGTTGTAACTGACTCTCGCAAGTTCTTCCTATATCTGTAATAACCTGGTGCTTATAACAGTGAATCAATTAGACAAGTGTCCACATCTCCAACAAATAGATAAAATTCGTTCAGTAAAATGAAGAACCAAACAAACGTTATAATAAGCACTCAGTAATCAATCGCCAAGAATTTTTTTGATTTCTTTTATTGAAAGTCAGATTCTACTAAGAGTTAGAGGAAGCTAAAACAGAACTAAATATATGCAATACAGTTATAATGTTACAATAGAAAGAATAAAGATAATACATTTGTATAGCATCAAACTACACTTACTTCCCTCATGGATAACTTGTCCACGTACCCAAGGAGTTATAGGTGTATTATCTAATCGACTAGGGCGGGAAATATAATCCGATTGATTTGGGATCGGAGCTGTACAATTAGATAATCGATCATAGTTGGATAACATCCTTAGTGATTCTTTGGTCTGTGTATATATAAAAGAGAAAAGTCTAAAATGTAAGGATTCAAACAAAACAATCATTCACATATTGACGTACCATAAACGTATTTGTCCGTTAACTACACATTTTACTAGCTGGTTAATGATTTTTCTTAAAAATTTAACAAGCCTTAATTCATTGAGTTAGGTTGATTTTGTGGAGATCGGTACTTAATTTTATTGTTTATTTTCGACACAGATTGCACTTTATTAGGTACCATCAAAAACCAGGAAGCACTAGGCAGCTGTTTCATAGGACTCTTCAGCACTGTACAACCCGATTCCATCAAGAAATTAATCCTACAGCCTCCAGTCCTCCCACGTTTTGAGTAATACCCAATCAAGATCATTCTGTGATGGATACAAACAACAAAAGTCCTTACTAATTTAAACCATTTTGAATTACTATTTTCTGATGAGTAACTTTATTCCCTAGTTCGAGACTTCCCTTAAGTGCAAACTGATGACATAATTAAGAGTTATATCATTTCAATGAAGAATAATCTTCTTGACAGAAACCGATAACTGCCAGAAAAGACGATGATGTGGATCAATGTTTGAATAACGGTTTCGAACACTTATGAAATTCTTTCGTCGACTGACACTACTATGAAAGTACACAAATTCTTTAAAATAATAACTAATTAAAAGTAAATACCTTAGTATATTTAAAATTTTAGTCAGTATTGGAATGGAACATACAGGTTTCGTCTCATTTAAAGTTCGTTAACCAAATGAATTTGTTGTTTATTGTGACAGTTAATTCTATTTCCTATTTCTTCAAACAGTAGCGTTGTCTACAAAGTTAGGAAGTTTCATTAGTTTCGACACTGTTTAATGGGTTTGATGTTTCCTGATTGTTGACATTCGGTAGTGAATTTTCATTAATCTGTATTTACATAAATATATCTGGAGCAGACACTTAGGTATTAATAAAACTGTAATACTGTGAACACTTGGGTGATGAACCCTTAATAAGAAGAGACATACGTTCAGTCCTGAATACAGGGTACTACAGGGTACTACTTGTCACTAAATAAATAATCATTTCAAAAGACCAACTATGCAACATATTTAAACACTTCATTTTATACTTGTTAATTCAATCTTTAATTAATGTCTTATTGCTGGTGGCAATTTGAATTTATTGGAGACACGTCAATTAAATGCACCAAACCATGTATTGACGCCCATGTTGGAGACGGAACTTAGTTTTTTTTTGACAAGTGGATAAGTGTTATCCGCTAAACTTCTAACTCAAATAGACACATTTATGCAACTAATTCTGATTTGTTAGCAATTTACCTCTGACATTGTTAAGGACTTGAATTACCTAGTGTCTGTTGTGATGTGTCCACACCAAGCAAATTGACTCGATGAAGTGTTAATTCATATAAGTAAATTAAGCTTAACTATGGTTAGCTAATAGAATTCAAAGACATGCTTCTTCCTACTTAGAATTCGTCAACAACATGAGGCTGCGGAAACATCCATCTGACAAGTTTTTCATAGAACAAAATGTACGTTCTGAAATTCACTTGCCAAAAACAATTGAACTTTATGATACACGTAAATCAAAGCTGTATCTAGATAACCAGCTGACTATAAGTAAATATTAACAGAAACTAATTACTTTCAGTTTTTTTAACCAACGTCAGATTTGAAAGACAGTTCTGAAGTAAGAACCAGTCGTATTATTAATGAATATTACCTTTGTAGTAAACATCTACATAAACTTGACAATCTTTAGATAAATAATTTCTTCAACGTTTTATTGTGGTAGATTATTTACTGACAAGTAGACTAATACAATCACACTTCTATTTTATTATTGACTAATGTTATACCTCTTAGAACTGAATAATTAAAGTAAGATCTCATGAGAAGAAATTAGTCACTCATATAATTAATAATGAACCAGGCAATTACAGTCAATATAGAAGCCAAAACACATAAAACCGACGACAACGAATTGTTATAAACATGGTGATTATTAGGTGAGTACTACTCACAAAATTGCTCGTAAGTAGTATTTGTCGTAATATAACGTATAACATACAGCAGTGGACAACCGATGAAGGAAGTTTCAGGATGAAAAGAAGCAACGCGTGTTTAGAATACATAGGGAGCAGGAGACAGAAGTCAGTCTAGAACTAACTTGAAGGAAAGAACACCAAGATCATTCAAATAGATGACTGAACACTTTATATAAAGTTTCTATAACATTCTGTAAACGTAGTCAGTTCATCAATTAAACATTGAAAATAAATTAGTCAAGTAGCAAGAATATTGACAACATAAAACTCTGAATGTTGCGTAATTGTGTGCTTGAGTGTCTGATTGTAATCAATATCGTTTCATTTAAACCAGTGATTTTATTAATTCATGTTGAACATCGTAACAACTTAACATACAAGCCAATATTGCTAATATAATAAGGTGGTTATATGAAGTAATACTCTTTATGGAGTTTTAGTTTCTACCACACCTAATTCCTCTATTTATAACATCAGAAATAGGCGTTAACTGAAAGTACTTATCAAAAGGTAAGTCATTTCATTTTATTGACTGATTCATATAATTTAACAAGAAGGTCTACATTTAGAAATTTAAGAAAAACGAAAGAAAATTAAAAGAGGAAAATGTTAAACACTATCGAATTGTTCATATTCATCAGGGAAATGAACAGTAGTCAACTCTATACTGGAAATACTTTGGTGTGCATTACTAAATTTACTTATGGAAGTCAAAGAAATTTGTTACATTTCCAATTAACACCACTTTAATTGATGGTATGGTGTTATGGAGTCGGTGATAGGTTGAATGTATATTCTAAACACTTTATTCCGTGTAGAGTAACATTCTCACTTGGTTGGTATATATTGTACGCTAGCAATACATTCAGTACACTGATAATAAAACATATTTCATAAGTTCAGTTTCAACGGTTATGATGCATAATACTAAAGCTGATTGGGGATAAACTTTTCTGGGTGTGTTAGAAAACTACACGCTAGACGAGCTGCATACTTTAAAGGACATTCAATCTGTCAGCTAGACACATTTAATCTCCTTTATTCTAAGAGTTAATTACGTTGTAGAAAGTTCATAAAAACAGTGAACATCATAGAGTTATAAAAAACAAATCCAGTTAAAAAATATCACAAATCGATGTAAGTGGGAATTCTGTCATCGAATGCAGAGTCAGTGTTTCACTTGGTCAAGTATTCTTTATGAGATAGGAAAACCTTAGGCTTGATTCTCTGGGTGAGGAATCAACGGAATGCACTACCGTCCAGTAGTTTCTCGTCTCAAGTGACACTCAACCCACACCAATCTATGCCGAATATGAACAACTAAACAAATATTTGTCTTGTTTAAGTGAATGTTAACGCCTCCCCCCCCCCCATTAAGTCAAATCATGTCAATGAGGTATCCTTCTAATCTCAGTTATTTTTGTAAAAGTTTATAAGGTACTTTCATCATGAAATGATATAGTCAGATGAAATATTATCTGTAAACATTTATACCTTTGATGTTAGATACACTAAAACTCTTAATGAAACCGTTACTCAAAGTGAATCTACGTCATCTATA
This sequence comes from Schistosoma japonicum, assembly GCA_025215515.1. NCBI lineage: Eukaryota > Metazoa > Platyhelminthes > Trematoda > Strigeidida > Schistosomatidae > Schistosoma > Schistosoma japonicum. Next base: position 1,762,364 of record CM046061.1, read on the forward strand.
TTAGCAGTAAGGGATTTTTACGCCTAGGGTTTCTAATGACTATCTATAACCACCTAACATTTAAACAGAAAGATATTTATCCAATTTTTGGTTGTGGCTATATTTTAGCTTGATTAATAGAATTCAATTAATGATAATAACAATACAATCATAACATTGGACATTGATCAATGGTCAATCAATAAGATTATAGCTTATACTAACACTGAAACATTTTATATAAACAAATGAATGACCTATTAGTAGTTACGTAAAATTAAATATTTTACTAAACAGAATAAGGTCAGGTGTACACTTTAGCATGTAGTAACTAATTAATGAAAACTGAAAACTATGAAAGTAATTTTTTACGTGAAGAAATGATTATACTTATGGGTTTCTTGTTTGTTATATAACAAGAGTCATGGAACTACGATACATCGGATTAATTTAGTCCTTGAAAACTTTAACATTCAGCTACACTTATGTTTTCTATATTACATATTTGGCCTTAGTTAAATAACCATTAAAAACTAAGAATTGTCATAGAGCAGCTGCTTTATCCTTATATGAGACTGTACAGATGAAGTTATTTGGAATGAAGACGAGAATACCATGAAATTAAGGCATTCAGCTCTAAGAATGCAATCTGATCAATATTTGGAAATGACTTCCCACTTCTGATACATTTACAGTTAACAAACGTATTGTCTGTGGAATATCTAATCTCTACATACAATTATTTAATGTTTTCATACTTATATACAATTTGTTATATCAGGGCAAATAATCAGAAATTGCATTCTATCAAGTCTAATCTTCGTGTCATTGAAGCCCCTACGGCTAAACTACATCTGGTAAACATTCAGTAACTACGAAACTTGTATTCTTCAAGTTGTCAACTTTTCATGGACTCATTAACGATTAAAGAAATAATACTCATTGTATCATAAAAACAAGAATATGATTCAGTGAAATATTCCCTATCTAACGGATTCATTCTCAAAACTTTACAATTATGAATGCTTTTCATACTAATAATCAATAATATTTGTTAATGACAATAAATAAGTGAACATAACAACAGTTAAAGAACTTTTTTTATGAGTTTATCAGATCAATTACTCCTGTGGAGATTGTTACATAAGTAGCTCGATGAGAATTCAATTAAAAATAATTCATGAATTTCATACAGAATGGTTGAAAAGAGGTGATAGTGAATTAATAGAAAGCTGAATTACTGGATAGACTGTAAACACAGATCAATCGATTAAAACAGTTTCTTCGTTTAAAGTCAATTATATAATCAACAAAAACCTACTTAAGATAGTAGAATGAATTTGTATATTCCCATTGATTTGGGAATGCAGGTACATCCAGCCGATGAGTCCCAAATAGGACGAAACGCGCGTCCTGGATTCCACTTGCCAGTCACAGTACAAATTAAATGCTACTTAAGATAGTTGTTTTTCGTATATTTTGAATTGCTGAAGCTGTAGCTATGCCTTTATTGAAGCTAGAATTATGTATCTAAAAGAGACTTGTTCAGTCTGTACTTCTACGTTGGTCTTGAACTGAACAGAAATTTCTTTACTAAAAACTATCATTACTTTCCTCTCCTAACTTATTAATGTTTAACTGTTAATTGACTTTAAACACATTTCATCAAAATGTTCTGAAAAACTTTCATTGTACATAGATTTTTTTCTTCTAAATTCAATGATTTTCATCTAACTTCTATGAAATACTTGATGAATACTCAACCACGTTCTGAAATTCGTATAAATCAAGTTTTTATGTTTTTGTTGCTATGTTCAGTCACTTATTATCTACTGTCAAATGTGTTTTCTTACACAGATTATTGAAGCCTTATTGTGATTGTATTATAGTGAACTCTGTATACATCTCCCCTCCCTTTTCCCCCTGCTCCAAGTCAGCTATTATTTTAATTTTTTATTTGTTGTTACTAATTAGTCCTGTGTATGATATATAAAGGCCATTGCGTTCACATAATAAATTTATTAGCCTCAACTCTCATTTGTTGGTGTTTTCTTCTGTTCATATCTGTTGAACAGGCTTTTGTTGCCCAGGCAACGGATGAGCCAATCATCGTTTTTCAAGTTCTTCTCATCGCAGCAACTGAAAGGTTATTTCACTACTGAAATCTAAGGCATTTATTCGAATATGGATAGTGTTTATAAGTCACTAAGATACACGACTTAATATTATCAGTTACTTGCAACGAACAGTAGCTGACTAGATGGCACAAAACGTAAAAACCGTAACCGATGTTTACTAAATACAAACATCTGTATAAATATGACAGAAGGAGACAGTCATCAGCATAAATTGTATGTTATATTCTAGCTCTATTCTAATGTCTTCAGGTAGACAGAATTCAGTGAATTCATATTCAACACTTACTGTTTATCAATCGGTGTATTTGATAGAAAGTCTAGTCAATTCAATCGTCAACTAAGGATATTACAGAGTGTTTTCTTCCTTTGTAATCACTTGTATTCATCATTAAGTAGGCAATATATTTCATTTAATGTGCGTAAAATTAACTAATTAACATTGTTACTCGTATTAACATGCCTTTTTTATTGAAAATTATAACTGAATGAATGTAATTCATAGACACTACTACTACTACTACTACTACTACTACTACTACTACTACTACTACTACTAATAATAATAATAATAATAATAATAATAATAATAATAATAAGCTTGTATCTTCCGTTTGATTTGTAAAGGACTGAAACTGGTCAGCTTCTGTTGTCATATGTGCATCCTATGTGGATTACCTCGATAAACCTATTAATAACAAGTAATGTTTAAGTTGGATTGTGACTGACAAGCTGTATCGAGGACGCGCGTTTCGTCCTGACCAGTTTCAGTCCATTAGAAATTAAAGGGAAGCTACATGCTTATTATTACTAATAATGCCTATGAATTGCTTATTCTAATGACATATATACCCGTTGCATCAGTGTGACTGTTTGGACATAGTAGCCTAGTGGTGAACGAGGTGGCGTTTTGCACGAAGCCAACTGAATTCCAATCCCAGGGTGAACATCATTATCGGGATGCAGATACATCCAGCCGATGAGTCCCAAATAGGACGTAACGCGCATACTGGGTTCCGCTTGCCAATCACAATCCAACTTACATAATAACAATAATAATACTTTCTATAAGTTTATTATCAGTACACGAAGTATCATGTACACCAATTGATTCTACTGTAAATGATAAGTAAACAATGAGAATTTTCATAGATACATATACATGTTAATACAAAAAAAGTCAACAATAACAGTTAAATGTAACACAAACATTGATTGTCCATTAAATAGAAATGAATCAGTAAAGTGTTTTTATTGATTATTTAGTTAAAAAGAGGGAACTAATACAAAAATGTACAAATGATACCTGTACATTTATTACTAGGTAACTAGAAAACAAAACAAAAAAATAAAAGGAAAACACCACATAAAATACAGTAAGTAGTTGAACAATAACTTTTTATACAGAATACACATTATAGTTACATCGTAGTTATTGAATGGTGATTTCATACTGATTAATGTTGTTGTCAACAAGTAACATATGAAGTCAAAACGTCAAATGATACACTTTTGATAATCATGTTTTGAATGTTCTTAATGTTCTATGTTATAGATACCTATTAGATATTATATTATGAAAGTGAAGACAACCAACGTAGCAGCAACCTTGGCATCAGTAAGTCTGAATATACATAAGGGAAAAAGGAAGATCCTTATATACAACACAGGGAGCACCAACCTAATGGAACTTGATGGAGAAACTCTGGAAGAAGTGGATACCTTCACGTTCTTGGGAAGCATCATCGATGAACAATGAGGATCCGACGCAGATGTGAAGACAAGGATTGGCAAAGCAACGGCAGCATTCCTACAGTTGGAGAACATATGGGACTCAAAACTACTGTCAGCAAACCTCAAAGTTTGATTCTTCAATTCGAACGTCAAGACATTTATGCTGTATGGAGCTGAAACATGAGGAACTTCTTCAAGCATCATCAGGTGGTTACAGGTATTTATAAGCAACTGTCTATGCAAGATACTGAATGTATGTTGGCCGGAAACCATCAGCAATAGCCTAATATAGGAGAAAGCAAACCAACTTCCAGCCGAAAAAGGAAATCAGGAAACGACGATGAAAAAGGTTAGAACATGCATTGCGGAAATAATTAGACTGCATTACTAGACAAGCACTAACTTGGAATCTTGTTAAAAAAGAAGGCCGAAGAACACACAGAGTCGAGAATCGGAAGCAGACATTAAAAAGATTAACAGCGACTGGAAACAGCTGGAAAGGATTGCTCAGGACAGAGTTCAACTGAGAATACTAGTAAGCTGCCTATGCTCCTCTGGGAGGGGTAACGTGCGTAAGCAAGATATTACATTATATATAATAACAATATAATGTGTTTATAACTATGATTGTTTTTTTTTCTACTTATACTATGCATAAACTCATTTCAGTAATCAATTCATTAATTCATTACATTAATGTACATTAACTACAGTTTTATTGTATTGAGCTGAAAAATTACATGGAGAACTACGAAAAGTGTCATTCTAATGATACACGTAATTATAAACAGTTGCTTTGTTTAAGATACTTCGAATCTCTTTGCCACATACTATCAGCAATAACTAATCATGGTAAGGAATAAACCAACAAAATCTGGATGAAAGAATTAAAATGAAACACTAGTAATGGATTGGACGCACAATGAATAAATCACTAAGCTGCATCACATGACAAGCACTAATTTGGAATCTTTAACATTAAAGAAGAAGAGAAAGTCTCAAAAACACATTGTGTATAGAATTAGAGGCAAATATGAAAAGAATAAATAGCATCTGAGAATAACTAAATAGAAGAGCTATGGACAGATTTGGTTAGAGAATCCAAGTCAGTAGCCTATACTTCACGAAGGTTGCCAACATGCAACAAACGACAGCACTTCAAGGTTTCATCTACAGATACGATATGTATACAACATACTTTTAATGCATTGATCAGATTAAATTTAAAAATAAGAAGAGTTGTACATACTATTCATCAATTTAATCAGTCATATTTACTCAGTTATTCAGAATAGAGAAATTGCCTATATGATTTATATAATAAGTAGTTACAACATGATATTTCACCGCTAGTTTTCAATTCTTATTCATTTACATCATAAACAGAAAAAAAATTGTAAACTAGTAGCTTTTCAGTTACAATCATAATTCATTTGAGTAGTCAATATTTTGTTGTCGATTACTTAAACAAATACTTTATTCATACGTACACATATATATACATATATGACTACTAGATGATGGCACCAATCCATGAAGTCATTGACAGTTGGGCTGAGTCGTGTTAATAGATGCCGACTACCTGGTTGGGGCCCACGTGATGATCGTAACAAATGGTTAGAGACTTTAGGTGATATGGCTCAAAATCGTTTGCAATTGCGCAGGTGCATCCACTTCTTGTCTTCCTCCAAATTCTAGTTTTTGAGCTTCTCATAATTTTCTCTTTACTGAATCATATTTTTTGTTTCAAATCTTATCTCTGATCTCTATGCCTTTTGATTAGTACTTACTCTGTTACCACCTCCCCTACTCTGGGATTTGGTCCGACAATGTAATCTCTATCTGCTAACTGGAGTATGGCAACTTGAATCGATGTACGCATGTACCAAGTTCTACGTTGTAACTGACTGACTGACTAGATGATGTAACTAACAGAAAATTAACTATCTTAATCAATCTGTTTACTTTCTATCTTTATTTGAAAATCATTTCATTAATCTTAACATCATTTACATAATCAAATGATGAATATTATAAATCAATATAAATTAGAATTGAGATAGTTTGTAGGGTAGGCACTTCTGAAAAATCTCATACTACGGTGAAACTACTGCTACTACTACTACTACTACTACTACTACTACTACTACTACTACTACTACTACTACTACTGCTACTACTACTGTCCATTGTTACCATGCCAACATTAATCTGTAATGTATTCAATTAACTAAAATTAGTTTTCTTACTTAGTTTACTTTATTGAATTTATCTTCTTCTTTTAATAATCATACATCAGAATATTATGATTATACTATTCGAATAAGTTATTCTTGGTATTGTCAGTGTTGTTAGTGTTGCTGTCATTCATTATAAACACAGTTCTTTCACTTAAATACTTCAGTACATTACGTAATTTACATAAATGGTATCATAATTTCATACATAAAAATCGATAAATCAAATTTTTCTTCAAAAAAATATTAGAAATATTTTTCTCTAAAATCGAATTATAATCAATAATTTATTGATTTATTCTTTTAGAAATAGTTCGCATTAAATGAAAATTAAATGTCATAGATTTAAGTAGTAGTAGTAGTATACTACATAGAGATGTATAACTTTCTCAAACACATTTTTTATTATCAGTAAGTTTTTCAGTATTAATATGCAGGTTATCATTCAATATCTATTGATTTGATATGATTCATTAATTGATTGATTGATTGATTGATTGATTGATTGATTGATTGATTGATTGATTGATTGATTGATTGATTGATTGATTGATTGATCGATCGATCGATGTAATATCAGTGTACTTGTTTATATATTTACCCAATGTATCAATTCAATTACCTTGAATTGAAGTAGTTTATAGAGATTGGTATTTAGTTTTAGTTGATTGAATTTATCACAGACTAATATTCATTCATAGGGTACCGCTGAAAACTAGCACATTGACGACTAACTTCAGAATGTTCCCGAAGCTCTAGTGAAAAGTTGTAGCTATTGAACTCTAGACTTGTCGGAAGTGAGATAGTTACCACTGATAACCAGGAATGATCATCGCGCTATATCACAAATTGATGAAAGTGGTAATTCAATCAATGGATGCCGGCCCTGTGGTACAGAGGGATGGGTGTTAGCCAAGCTGAAGCCTCCTGGGGCAGAATCTAGAGCGCGCACTACTGATAAATCACATGCAACGACGAGATAGCCATCCAGTAGTCCCTGGCTTTCAATGGTACCTAACCAACATCAATTACTGATAAACTTAATTAACTGATATTGAATTATCTATTGATAGTGTGGATTGTTGACGTTATTGTTTAGAAAGTAAACGTGATAGTTTAGGAAACTACGAAGATTGTTTAGTTAGGCGAATTGATTTTAGTTAAAAATCTTTTGAAAACCACGAAATACCGTCGAAACTCCTTAAACAACCTCATAAAGAAATCGTAAATCACTGCGTAAACGACAGTTTTGAGATCATCTGTAGAATAAAAAAACTGACACTAAGCTAGTGTTTCTTGTTATCACTAGAGGTATCATCATTATTTACAAACGTTAACTTAATACAAACAATCGATTATATGTAATGAACTAGAAAATAGAAAAATAGAAATTAGAATCCCTAATACCTCTCTGAAGAGTTTTATAAACAATGTGATGGTGTTGCAACAGAGTCAACACCGTGTCCTATCCTACACGATTTCTTTTTGGATAACCTAAGGAATACCCTTTTAAAATACATCATAAACGAATTACAGCTCAATTGTAGATGTATACAAAATACATTTGTGGCATTAAAAAGCAAAAACTAAGTACAAGATGTATCAAATAAACTCAGCAATGTCCACATGGCAGTTATTTTTACAATGTAAGAAGAAAATAATGGAAATATTCTATTCTTAGACGTCTTACTGACAAAGATGGTAGATGGGGCAATTAAAAGCGAAGTCAGTCGAAAACCGATCTTGTCGGGCTTGCTTGCTTTACAAATTTTATTTAATTAAAAAGTAAAAGAAATTTAGTTAATTGCTTGATCTACCAAGCTAAAACTATTTGCTCTTTAGACGCCGTTGAAGAGTAACTAAAAACTAAGCATAAGCTATTAAGTGAAACTGAATATACATCAAAGTTTCTAGCGAAATTCATTTCTGTAAATAAATCGAAAGTTAAACTGTGAACTACATCGAAGAAGCATATATTCTTGGATTTACCGTTTAAAAGAGATGTAATTAGGGAAATTGTTTCACTGCTGTTAAGTAGTGCACTTAGAAGAACATTTAATGTAACCAGATTAATAGCTTTTATCTAGATTCAACCTATGGTTATGTTATGGAATAAGGATAGATTATCAGTGACCACCAAGTCAATGTGTATTTATCATTTTAACTGTACATATCGAAGTAGTTATTTTGGGCCTGAAATGAGGTAAATCCATGATCACATTATCGAACATTATTCCACATGATCCAGCAAAAGATAAATAAGATCGAAAAGAAGTTTCATTCTTGAATATCTAGTCGATAGAGACCATTGAGTTGACACTAATTCATCATTTAAGATGATATATTGAATTCCATTGACTTTGTCATTCACTTCCAGATATCACCTTCTACTAACAGCAGAGATCACAGC